>JAOXJK010000051.1:34157592-34196272 GCA_025774025.1 Xenus cinereus | reverse complement strand
AGAGTTCGAATATTTGTAATTACTTTGTCTCACTCTCAGCTTTTAAAATCTGTTTACATTTTACTTCTAAAAAAACCCCAGTTTTGGACAAAAAAAAAACCCCAGACCAAATACCAAAACCAGAATTTTTCACTGCAATAACTTTGGTGTAAAACCCTACTGATATCAATATTTGCTTATTAAAAAAAAGTTCTTAAGACTCTATGTTGAAATTGCTCCCCAGCACACTTTGTCTGCTGTTACGGAGAAGCCACGTGAAAACTGAAGATTAAAAGCCTGACTGTGTAAACACTGATAAATATTCAGGCTTAAGCATAAACATGTTGACTCTGCAGTTTTCTCAATTGGGTTTGTGCTGAAAAGTGTAGGACGACAGAACCAGATATCTGTCAAAGATCAACTTCATCATACATCTATAATTATTCTCATTTTCAAATACATGCTTACTTTATTTCCTATAGAGAGACAAAAAATAAAGAAAACATATGGAATTTGGAAGACACAGAAGCCTGTATGAGAAGGGTCTGCTACCTTCAAAGGCATGCAGAGCTGAAGGTAATGAGATGTCTATATTCTTTTTATTAAAAAAAAAAATATGTGGAAATTGTTTTGCTGATGTTTTCTATTTTAAATTCCCCTGACAATATGGATAATAAATAACTGACAATAACAGATTTCATACTGTCACTCGGAAGCCATTTTCTCACTGGAGAATTGATTTTTAATAACAACATAGATGACATGTGGCAAAAGTTGTAGCTGATACCAGAGTTTTGTGGGCCATAATAAATCAAATCAATCTGGAGGCTTCCAAATGCATGGAGCAGAGGCAGAGATTTCCATTTAGGCTTCATTTCACTCGTGCTGCTCTGTGCAAGACAGGGAGGGCTTCTCCCTCGGAGGAGGAAGATATTTTTTCATTTTGATTAGCAGATCATTTAAAAAAGCCAAAACATTACAGTTGTTACTAAAATATTGCCCTTTGTTTCTATCCATACCTGGCCTGCAACAATAGGAGTGAAAAGACAAATTGTAGGTACTGGGAAGAGTGAGGCATGGTATATCTACACTGCAATTCAGGATAAAGAGCCCCAAACTAGCTTTAATCAAGTGAGCTTGCATATCAGCAGCAGGCCAGAAGACAGCTCCATATGGAATAATTTATTTGGCCATGAAACAGAATATATTCCTCTGTGGCTGAATTTCAGGACTCATGTAACAGCTCAAATGTGACCATCCTAGTGCGCTAGAAATCAGAGTCCCAAGCCAAACTTAAAACAACAAATCCAAATCACGTATCTTTCTTGTTTTTAATAATGAAAACTGGGAATCTAGAGCTGTCTTATAAGTTGAGAGGTTGAAACCTAGATCTCTATTTTACCACTCGGCCAAAGAGCATTGCTTTATTGCTTCCACAGTTGTAGCACTGCCAACATCGACACCTTAATTCCACACTTACGGAGTCAGTGCGCAGCAACCACTGCTCTTTAAATTCACAGAAACATGAATTCACTCTGCACATGAATGACATCTAACTTTTTTAAAAAATAGAAAATAGTAATGTGAAGTTTCAAAGCACTCGGGAAATATTCTTCAATTCATTGTCCTGAGCTTTCAGTGTTCAAAGTTCTTTCTCCTTCAGCATGCTGAATAATCTCATCACAGATAAGGTATTTAGTTTATTTGCTTTCAGTTCCTCTGCAAGTAACGATGAGCCACTTTTGTTGGTGGGCCGTGGGGAGGAAGGTGGCTTCTCTGCCTTGTCCCCACAGCTGTACATAGTGTCTCGTGTCCATACAAACAACTGAGCAAACCCAACTCAGGGTTTGTTTCTGATGGGACAGATGGAGAGCAGGAGACAGTAAATACGAGGCTGAAGCAGGAGTCAGTCCAGCAGATGCCTAGAAAAACTTGGGGGGGGGTGTTGTTTGCCCACAGCCCACACTCCGAGACGATGGAAAGAAGATGACTTTCAGAAGAGATTGTAAACAAATTGTTCAATCCAGAAAGCTGCTGAAAGCAGCTACACTGGGAAGAAAGAGTGCAGAAAAGGATCTCCAAAGAACGAAACCACATGTGGACACCTCTGAGTGTTCCACCAGTCACCATGGGGTGAAATTTTATTTGGAACTTGAAGACATTTGATACAGGCATCTCAGCCTTACTGGCATCCAGTCACTGGCTTGACTTACTCATTGTTCTAGCGTGGGGACTTCAAACTTACTTCCCTTCAGATTGCATTCTTTTATGTATAAACTTGCCTGCAGAAATCTGAATAAATAGAGAATATTCTAAAAATGCACAAGTTTTCAGTAAAGGCACTGCTGCTACAGCATCCAATGGAAACTTACACTCAAAAATAAGATCACGTTTTTCCAGGCAAAGAGCAAAGTCCTTTCCTGTGGGGCACCCAAACATTGTTCAACTAGAAGAGACAGACTCTAGACAGTCTCTTGGAGGTTTGTTTTCATGATAGCTCTTGTCCCTGAACTATCAGGGAAAGTCATTCACCCTGCAAATATGTAATTGCTTCTTTTCAAAGTTTAGCATTCACCTGCTCTAGTCATTACCTGACATATTGCACCTGAGTACAAGTACATTGAAGCTAATTGTGTGAAAATATTTATGACTACTGGATCAAGTGAAAGCCATCTGCTCATTAAAAACCTCCCTGCCATCAACAGCATTCTAATAAGGCGCCGCTCAGCTGCGTGGAAGAAGTGGTACTTACAGCACTCGGAGAGACCTGAGCCCATTGAACGCGTGGATGGGGATGCACCGAAGTCTATTGTAACTCAAGATGCTGGGAAAATGAGAGAACAGAGTTACAACACTGTACTGTCTTTGATTGTTTCGCTTCTAATTCAACCACAAAGAAACACGGAACCTCGCATGCTTAAGTAACAAGACAGGTACTAATTGTTCGATGCCCAAGATGGTGTCTGAAAAGCAATTAAAACTGTTATCAAAACTTTGGACTACTTACAGTGTTGATAACTGAGTCATGTTGCTGAAGGTGTAATTGGCCAATATGCTTATGCTGTTGTTGCTCAAATCACTGAAGAAAAACACAGAAAAAATATCATTTATGTATATGAATTGAGAAATAAGTCTGTTTAAAGATAACACATCTGCACCAAAAAAAAGCAAAGCACACCAGACTCCCCTAAAAAGCTTCAGACTCAGAAATATTAAGGCATATTTCCAGCATATAACATTTAAAAAAAAAGAGTGAATACAAGCAAAATTTTTGAAGAAGGACCAATCAATAGATGACACACGCACAGATGTACCAACTTGCTTTGCAATTTATAACAAGCATAGCATTTCCATAAGCTCTTCACATTGACAGTTACTAGAACAAAATTTCATTTTTTCATTTGAAAAAGTCTTTTAGGCTCAAACAGAACATTCTGTTTTGTTGTTGCTCTCCTTGGAAAAAAATCGTAAGAGTTCCCAAATAAAACACTGTTTTAAAACAGAGGATTCCAGATTTTCCTCCATGTTGTTTTTGTCTAAGGTTGTTCTGCCCATTTGACTTGAGTATCTACGGCTGATTCAAACAGCATTAGGAATTTCCTGATAAATACTTCAGCCAAGAAATTTCACTCCTGTGTATTTCAGGGAGCAATTTACTGAAAGAAGTCTAGTTGCGTCTCTGTGTATGACTGTTCATAGCAGAAACAGCTATGCAAATTTTCATTGCCTTAGCATTATAAATACTGCCTCACCTAGAAGAAATTAATGCCGTCTCCTCTGTTAATGACCTTTACAGCTTTGCTCAGATAAATCTGCCAAGTGAAACTGTAGCAGCCTGCGTGAGAGTTTAGTCCCCTTGCAGAGGCTGGTGCTCTCAGTCACCTCACTCTTTCTCCACTACTTTATGAACACTTATTGGCAGCAGTGGCCTCTGTGAAATTCTTTTCAAATTCAAATTACAGAAGGTTTTTGAGTTTTGTGGGGGTTTTTTCCCCCCAAATACTAATTATTTATGTTCTACCTACAACATAGTGCAGGAGTCATGTAATTTTCTTGACATTGAAACCCTGTGTTTCTTACATGAGTGTCAGGTGTCTGAAGGTGGAGAGCCCCTTTGGCACAGCAGTCAGATGGTTTCCTTCCAGGTATCTGAAAAAAGGTCAGATTTGACAATTACACAAACACGTTAAGAAGAACTCCTGTCACTCAATCTGCACCCTGAATGAGGAAAACAATGAAGTCAGTCACTAAGGAACTTACTCACTTCATGTGAGGAAAACATGAAGTCGGTCACTAAGGAAACTATCTTTGATTCATTGCTTTGAAACCATGTTTCTCCTTTATAAATGAATTATCTGACATGCAAAGCATTACAGTAGTAGCTTTTTTTTTTAAGACTTGGAATCAAATAAAGGATCTTTGGCCCAGAGCAAACAGAAATGACCATTTCATTCTTCTATGACAGCAACTGAGGAAGGGGAGGAAAACTGCATGGCTTGTGCCCTGAAGTTAAAGTTACCTTTCACAAGTTTCTATAAGAATGCCGAGTGCTGACTGACCCTGCGAGGAAAGTTTTTGTCTTGTCCATGTAAGTTCCTTGGACAGTCAGAACTGGAAGAGGAGCTGCACTTCCAGGTCTCTGCATTGCAAAAAGTCTCACTTATTCCAGTGTAAACACAAATGTCCATCACTTTGATGCCACATCCATTACAGCAATTCCTGCTATGGCATATACACTCTCCTTACCTTTCCTTTCCAAAGTACGGTGGTACAGGAGTAAAACTTGGTACAAATTGAAGACAAAAGACCAAGTTCCCTTTGAGTATTGGCCCCTCCTACAAGCATTAAGCAGATTTAATAAAACAGCTCGTGTTTCCAGGGTGGAAGTTGTTTGAGAGACCACTGAATGTGTCTCTATTCAGACACATGCACAGTAGGGCTAAAACCTTTTGAGATAATCCTACGTCCTCATTTTCCTGGAATATCTGTACTTTGCAGACCAGATGCTACTGAAGAAACATGAACATTCTTTAGCCAAGGTAAAAACTCTGAACAAATATAAAACTTTCCAAAAGTTTGCCCAGAAGAGCACAGGGGTACTCGAGACCCCCCCCCAGCTGACCTGTGGCAGCAATGGGATGTGGGGTTTTCCTGTGTATTACAAAATAATAGAGCCAGAGCTGGACTTCTTTTCCTTAACCTTGGCTTTTGGGTGAAACTGTATCCCTGGGAGATACCAAGGTAATAAGGCTCCAATGGAAGTTGGCCCCTGTGGTGCCATGACACTATCAAGGTGATCCTCCCAACATCTGCCAGGAGCCGTATCTACCTGGGAAACAAATCCAACCTTCTCAGAAAGTACTGTGTAGTAGGAAGGCATTTCTCCCTCTACAGGTGAGGATAAAAGATGAAATTGTATTTCCTTTCCTCACAAGATACTTTGAGGGATTTTTTTCAAAGGTAGACATGGGGCAATGCAATTGATGTGGTATATTTTGAAAGATAACCCAACGTAGTCAGGAAATGCAGCCCACAGACACCAGGACACTTAATGTGCTGATTCTACTGCTGAAAATACAATCCGATAATCATGTTAAGAATTTTTATCCCACACATACAATTTCCTTTTCTTTGGCAACAGACCTCCCTATTCTGCATTGACTATAGCAAACAACAATAATAATAGATTATTACTGTGCTGTATGTTCCCTCTCTACATTAACTGTAACAACAGAGATATTTGTGTAAACTAAATCCAAGAAAATTTTCCCACAAAATTTATTTTTACATCATTTAAAAATAAAATCTATAAACACTAACAGAATTTTTACATAATACGTTTTATAGCTGTCACATTTTATTCCCTCTATCCCCTTCTATTTCAGCATAATGCCCTCTCACCATTTTCTGCTACTTAAGCTCTCTTTCCAACAAAACTACTACAACTAAACTACCCCAGTCTCATGGTCATCCATTCCGCCTCCACGCAGGATCCCATCAAGGCAGAGTCAGGTGGAGCTGAGGTACCTCCTGCTAGGATTAGGCTGGACAAGCGAGGCTATAGGCTTTTGCATCTTTAACCAAAAGCAAAATCCTTTCCTAATGAAAAAAGCCCTATTGAACAAATTAATCTCTCCATTCACAAAGCTCACAAGCAGCGAGTGACCGTGTTGCACAGTACACAGCTAGCCCTTGCAAAGTAGTGACAGCTGCTCTGTTGACGCAGATTATCACAAACCAGAGTACGGGTTAGTTATGCCACATTTACACCTCCCATGGAAACTCATATTCAGCAAGTGTAAAGTCACTTGCTGTATTTTGACTAAATTTGGTATAAATTATTTTGAAAATGGAGTTCCTTGGAGAATTCACACCATAAATTGTTATGTAGAAGATCCTCAGAATCCAAGCACATATGTTATTATTTAAACTGGGCAAATCATGCCTCATTTCCAGAGTCATGGCCTGCTATGGACACAGCAAGCCGCTGGGAGTCTGCGCCTTCTCCTTCATCCCAGAAAGTCACAAATCTTAAACTCATGCGTGAGGGTAAGTTAAGGTTCCAGTCTTTATTTCAAATGCAAAATCCAAAGGATTTCCAAAGGAAATCAAAAGCAGGTCATGTATAATGTATTTGGAAGATTTATATGAGTTTCCTTTAGGAAAGGAGACTCGACTCTTGCAATGTGTTGAAATCTTCAGAGATATATTTTGAGGATATTCTCTTGTTGATCCCAATATAAAACAGCCCGCAATTTGAACAAACTGATGATGGCTGGCCAAGGTTTTCCCCTCCTGCTTTGCTTTCCGGTGCAATCAGGAGTCGAGGGTGCACATTTTAATCCAGTGCTTCATTATTCAGAGTAACAGAGACATGCAGACCCCTGGAGTTAAACTCCTACAGAAGATCTGCTTTGAACAGCGTCGGATTTGCACCGCAAGCAATTTGATGGTTATATAAATGTGCTAGCAGAAAGCAGCAATACTTATACCAGTGGTATAATTTAGGAACAAACACAATTTTACACTGAAAAACTATTGATGATATTATTTTCATGCATGTATATAAACAATTCACCACTGGTAAACCTTTCACCACACTACACAAAGAATGGCAGTATTTACTAAGCAAAAAGGCATTCATTTTGAAAGCACGTTTAAGTGCAATGACTTTGAAATAACCGGAGCTTTTAGGGCATGATGCAACATGTGGAGAAGCTGATTGCTGCAGGAGAGCTGCTGCCCACCATGGGCCAGGCCTCCATCCGAGCAGGGAGGGGATGCTGGGAGGGGCAGCTCTGCACCTTGCTGGGCTGAAGATGGTGTATGGGGGCTGTGAGAGGGCCAGAAACTGGACATATGAATAACAGAATTACTCCTGAGGGTAAAGGGACAGAGCCCAGTTACAAAACTGTGCATATTTATGTATACAAATATATAAATAAAAACCATGGATGAAGCTACAGACCCCCTGCCCAAACAAAGCAAAACAAGCCATAACAGAATGATGTGGAGGGAAGATTGTATTTTCAATCGTTTTCAATCCTTAGCCAAAGGAAGAAGATGCACGTGGCATCTGGTCTGCAAAGAAATTCTGGCATGAATGAAAACAATGGATGTCTAATTTTAATGCTCAGAGTCAAGATATTAATGTACAGACAGTCAGAGTCAAGAGTGGGTGTCAGCTGCCTTAATATAGACACACTGACTAGTATCCAAACCAACCTCATTTGCTTCCTAACGTCTCTAGACTCTGTAGTTTAAATACCAGATTGGAAATTGGTTTTTACCCCACGAAGGCTGCTGAGAATCCTGAAGTCTCAATAATGACTTGTAACCAACAAGCAATTAGCAGAGCAGGAATTGAAAGAAACCCAAACACGTGTGTTCACGTTCCCATAAAATGCCACCAACTATCCACCAGGAAAGGCTTCTTCTAAAACACAACTGAGCCCTGGTGACAGGTAACTGTTAGGGCAGGGTGGCTGGTGCCACGGGCCGTGGCCGTGCCTCCCTCCGTGCCTGCACCGACCGCGCCGGCACTCGGAGCCCAGTGCCTGCAGCAGCCCCGGGGCTCATCCAGCACCTTCCACACACACTAGCATCGCCTATAAAAAATTTAAAACTATGCATAAAAGATGACAGCTGTTCTTTTTTCCAACTTGTCTATTTTTATACTGAAACCACTTGGATTGGAGGTGATATAACCAGCACAAGGTGCCAAAGCATCATGTAACGATTTGAATCACTTGGAACCTTTTTTGTAGTGAAATGTCTATTCAGCCGTAAAGTCAAGCTCACAGCAGCAATCTGTGCTGAGAGAAGAAACTGGAGAGAGTAATCAGTTCTCAGGCAGTAATTGAAAAGGCACAAAGCTTTTCCTTTAATTTCTTTAAATTTTTCATATAGAATGTTACATTACAAAAAAGATGATACTTGACAATTTTATGCAGCTCTAAAATTAAGTTATAGTCTAAACTTTTTAACGCAGATACCCAATATCCTAAAGTTTTGAGGCAAGTGGTCTAGAAAATTGGACTGTGAAAGATGAAACATCCGCAAAGCATGAATTTTAAGAGCTTCAATTACAGTTTCTTGAGAAGAAACAAAATTCAAGTATAGATCTAGGTACAATCTGGATCTTGAACTTTCTTAAGTTTTGGCAAATTGGGACCCTGCATTTTGCTGCATTTGCATGTCAGACCACAACCTACAGGTCTGACACACAGGAACAGGATTGTGTTTGAGAGAAAAGCGAAGGCTCTGAAAGTCAAATTTACCTCTGTTGGTGCTAAAGTCACGTTTCTGATATGTACTCAAACTTCATCAGTCACCGAAGCATTATTTCATAGTACTGATACTATTTACTTTTTCTAAACTATCAGATTTGAAAAGCAGATTTAAGTTCTCTATTTCAGCTGTAACTAAAACATCCTTCTCCAGAACTGCCCATTCCCTCAATGGGAGAGTTTTCCTCTGCAGTGAATTAAACTGACTGTAAAACCTTTTATGACTCAGGACCATGGAAGTCTAAGCTTTGATCTAAATTGTTTCTCTCCTGTATTATAAAAGGAAAATTCGCTGAAGTCTGTGTTAAGGGTCAGTGTATAAAATAGTGCAGATTGCCAGACAGGCAAAAGCATTTGCATTCTCAAGCAGATGATTTTCATCAGATACCTCACTTCAGAGTTATCCCTTTGATCAACAGCAATATAGGCAGAGTGAAAAATGGCGCTAAATTGTTACAATATCCTACATGTATCATAACTAAGTCCTTCGAGCATATTTATTGTAACAATTTGCATGGTCCAGGTTTGAGCCACTATTTTTAATCACAAGACAAGAGAAATCACAAGTGCCTTGGAAGATGGAAAGGAGGGCAGGGATTGATGATAAATACCTCCGAGTAGACGTGGCAGTGAATGTATGAGAAGCAACTGTCAAAATCATCTTGGCAACTGGAGATTCAGCTGAATAAAGGTGTCGTGCTAAGGCTGAGGCAGCCAGCTAGAGGAGGGGAATAAAGAGCTACAAGACAGTTCAGTGGGATCCCTCTGCTAGTAAGGGGGTCAGTCACTTGTGAAAACTGCCGTGCCAAGGACTGAACGAGCTCGCAGGCTAAATGAACCTAACAGCCAGAACAACAAACACAACCAGGAGAGAGGAGGTTTGTGAAGAGAGAAAGAGAAATGGCAAAAGCAACGCAAATATTAATATGTATTAATGTAAATGGAAAGAAAAAATAATCACTAACAATGATGCACGGATGCGGGTTTCTCTAACAATCCCATCAGTGCTATCACACAGCTCAGTCTCATGACAACATTTGGAGTCTGGAGATGACATGATTAGTACATATTTGTTCTAAAATATACCATGCTCATTATGTTACAGCTTATGCACACGCCGTCCACATAATTGCCTCCAATGTTTTTCCCCAGTGCAAAATATTATTTGCTGTAGGTCCATAAAAGCAGCTGGATGCTGTCAGATAAGACTTTATTAGAAATGGACTATACTTTTGCAAAAAAAATTAAAAGCTTGTGTTCACACACTGAGGTAATATGTAAAATGAAAAAGAGCATGGGAAACTTCGTTCAAACAGAATGGGGGGAGAGGGGAGGAGAGAAGGAAAGCCTAAAACTCTAAGCAGCAGCAGCAGCAAGGCTAAGTTCCAAACCAGCTCATTGCATGAACATTTTACTTCTGAACATCTGGAGGAGAAAACTGAGTACGTTCAAAAAAAACCAAGGCGTCCCTTCAGAGCAAGCAAGCAGTGGGAAAAATGTCGGCAGTACGTAAATATACAGCAAAGGAATTTGCAAGAAACAACATAGTATTTCCCTATTCCCAGGAAGCTGAAAGAAGGCTTGCCCATGATGATGGAGTTTGTGAAGGAATCACTGGGAAATAGAAATTTCTTGCATCATCATCCATCCCTCTAAAAAGCCAGGAAACTTAGTGATCTTTTCAACTCTATTCTAGATGGAAGCCTTCCCTGCCAAGGTAATCCCTGCTCCCAAGGGTGGTACAAACCAAACACAGGGATGCCTCCTGTCTTTCCAAGCTCTAAATATCAAGAAGATAATGGTTTTCACATGTTTGGTCTTTACAGACATCCAAAACAGAAACTCAGGAAGAAAGCTGGAAGGAGGGAGCCTATGTCTCCAGTTCACCATGTAATAAAACATCGCTGGGGATCTTTTTTGCTGAGCTTAGGTACAGCGAAATTTGACCCAGCAAAGGGTAACATTTTCCCTATGTGCTTGTGGAAGAGGCATGTTCATTTTTGCACATTACTATTTAATACCTGCTACAATGGAAGAATTCTTGTTTTAAGACTATTTTAAGACCTCTACAAGAATTTAAAAGAACTTCTGAGAAGGCTATATTCAGCCATAACAGACTGGTTTATCTAGATGCATGGCAGTTATTTTTCTTAAATCGTGTTGTATATAAACTCACTGCAGTTCAATAAAAAGCACTGCAGCTAACATGTCCTGTAAATGAACACATCAGTAATGGAAGTTTATAAATGTCAGGCTGGTGCATTCATAAAAATTTCACTAAAATGCTCCCCTGCATCATATCACCGCTCAGGCCTCCCGCAGGATGGAGCTGTGGGCTGCCAGGACAAGAGGCTCTTTACGCCCTTGTCCTCTCCTTGGCTCTGCCCTTAATGACCGTGGGTTTGTGTGAGTGCCTGGTGGGAGTATGGAGACCCCAGCACACTGCACAGAGGCCTCTGACATGAGAGTGTGGAAGGGGAGTAAGGCAGTGCAGGTTGTGGAAACATGGAAGAAAGTGTTTTAACTTATCAGACCCCTGGGACCACTGTACCAGTGAGGAAGATGAAGACATTCCTGCCTTGGAGACTCCTGTGGCTCTCTCTAGCCATGCAAAAGCCAGGATATCTTCTGCAGCATGTAACTTGTGTGCTTTCTGTCTTCAGGTGCTAAATAGCCACTGCTACCATGGAAAATACAGCTTTAAGAAGATACTTCACCCTGTGGATGCAGTTCAAGGGACCTAGGACTGCCCCAGGGAAATGGGGGTATTTTGATGTGAGCATAAATATATTGAACAAGATAAAGCTGTTTCACCTTGTGCCCAGAAAGCTATTGGGCACTGCCAAGCTCTGTCAAGTTTTAGCTGTCCTCAGAATGAGTCAAGAGGTGGGGTTCCACAGGAGATTCTGTTGATCACAGCAGCAATGACAATTCTCAAACATAGAACAATAAAAATACTTAAGCCACAATAGCAACTTAGGACCTAGATGATACAGTCCCTTCCAGATTATGGGCAACTTCTTTATCTCAATCTGGAAGCCAAAGAAAGGTGAGTAAGATCGGTTATTTTTAAAAACTTATGTCATTCTTGTCACAGTTTCCACAAACACCTGAATTTTTTAGCTTCAGTACCTGCAGCTCATCTTTTGGTACAGATACAAATAAGGAGCTCAGTTTATGTTGGTTGAGAGGAGAGTGAGATCAGGATTGAATTTTGAGACAGCTGGGACAGATTCAAGGTTATATTTGCAGAACATGAAATATTCAGAGCCAGCCAGCCCATGGCTGACTGTGTTCTGCTGACACATTTCTGGATTGAAAGCAGAAAGCCGAACTAGAGGCTTGCACAGCCAAGAGGCTCCTACTGAAGAAGACAGTCACGTAAACTCCTATGAACTCAAACTGCTCAGTTCCAGGCTATTGCCTCATTTGCCAAGAAATAGCTCAAGAAATATAGCAGTTTTTAAGAATGTGAGATTAATTTCACTCTTTTTGTGAAAGTTATGTCGTCAGTGTATCAGATAGTATCAGTAAAACTCAATATGCAAAAATTAAACACAAAAATTCCTCAGTGTGGCAGTGGAAATCAAAGAAACATCTGTGGTATCTTATTGTTGGCAAGTCACATTTGAATGCAATGAAACCTGAACAAGACCAGAGCAGAAACCACCTCACAGACTTTTTATCACTTGATGGCAATATATAAGGGAATACGGGCCAGGACTCGGCTTTTAATCCAAACCACTATTAACCATACCCTGGCTAACAGTGTTCCAAGGATATATTCATTAGTGCAAAATTTCCATGTTAATTTGAGTTACCACATATACTTTCAGTACAAAATTCAGTACAGTTCCTCATTCAGCAACAAAGTATTGTACTTGACTGTAACACTGGTTAAAAACAGTGCAAACCCCATTCTCCCACTGGGAAGGGAGTAAAAAGATGTGTATCTCATTCATCAAGCTGCCTTGTTATGAAATAGTAAAAATAACATTAGATACTAAAAAATAGCAGAATCAGATTTTAATTTGTTACAAAATTCACTGAATACACCAACTAACTCAACCAATTACTTTGACATAGAAACGTTGATGAGACTGTCACAGGTTTCAGTAACGACTCACCTGGGATAGATTTGAATAAGGACCTAAAGGGGAAATGCTCGGTATTTCTACTGCCAATGGTTTAAGGCAAGCAGTTCCACCAGTGTATGTTCTTCCAATGTAAAGAACCAAAATCCAGTATAAAGTCATAGCAAGGGGTAGATGAAAAGACAACTAGGAAGATGGTTCTCAACTAGGATGAATTTACTTTACAATTTAATTATCTGTTATTTTGGCCATTTCATGAGGTTTGGAGAAAAGAATTCATTGTTTGTTTCCATCAGTGGCTTTGTCTTTTTTTTTTTTAATCTCCTCAGAGGATAATTAGCTCACAGCTGCATAAGTCAGGAACATATTTTCATCATCCTTTCAAACTGCCTGTTGTGAGCTTAGGCTTCTCAGAAGCACTACAGGATTATTTGATAGTAATATATGCATTTGTTCCCTGCACCCAGAATTAATGGCTACAAGGATAGATAAACTCTTTTCCCACTACAGAGCAATGTATTCAGTCAAGGGACAAATAAGTATAAAAATAACAGCCAAAACATATGGAAAGCACCAAAGCACAAAGCACAAACCAGTCACTACAGTCAAAGGCAAAGCCCCCAAGGAACTACAAAGCCTCACTATGATGTAATTTCATGAACTTCTCACAAAAGGAGCTATGTAAAAGGTAACTTACAGCTCAGTGACGTCTTTGGGAATTCCTTTGGGCAATACCCGCAGCCCTTTGTTGCTGCAACGCACCACCAAGTCCACGCAGGTACACTGGGAAGGACAAGGAGGTGTAAGCAAGCAGCTGCTTTCATCGTTACCTGTGGAGGGAGAGGAATGGAACAAGAGGAAGTCAGCTTTGCAGCCCAAAGCCAGGCACTTTGGTTACGAGAGGGACATTCCTGAATCCACAGTGACCATAATATTTTAAAGTAGATCGAATGCTTTGGATCAGCCTCCATTCATATAGGTTCTTTAGGCAACATGAAAAACAGTTCAAAAACTGAATAGCAATATTTTTAAATAGATAATTTTTATCTAAGGAGTATCTTGTCTGTAATTTTGCAAATGACAGTAAAATTAGTTGCATGAATCCCAAATCCTCCCTTCACCCCTAATGTACTAGATGAAACGGAGAACTTGACCAGAACATTATCCTGAAATTCATCTAAACAGATGATATTCACTATCTACACTGCTTTAGGAAGATTATTTTTTTTTAAATTCAGCTTTTAGATGTTAATTTTTTACTTTTTAAAGTCAGCCTGGCACTTCATTTATAATCTGGATTGTAAAACCTCATTGTTTTTGACAAGGATAACCAGGCAAACAACAAACAGAGCAGCATTCTTCCAACTGCTGGTGATCCATCTGTGCGAACATAAAGATATCTAACTTTCTCCAAAAATGGTTTCAAAGGCCTGTAAACAGCAGATTAAATCTTGTAATTTGAGAACAATAGGGTTTCTGCAGAAGAAACCAACTCTTTGAAGTTAAGAACATTAAGGCATGGATTTTCCCCAAGAGCAACAGGCTTTGCAAAACATAAGGCAAATACATGCTGCAGAATCATGACGTATATGGCAGGAAACACTTCGTGGCACATTCTCCAGCTGACAGTGAGAGGACACACACAACTGCTGGTGAGCGCAGGCAGCCTGAGCTGACCAGCTCTGCAACCCAAGAGCACAAAGCCAGCTGTCATTATGTGCAGCTTCTTTCTTTTTCTTTTTTAAACTGATGCAAGGACTAATTGAGACAGATCTGTTTCTTTTCTCTCTGCTGGATGTACGCAAGAGCATTGAGATTAAAGAATAAGACTGGAAGTCCTGATACAAGATAACAAAATTACCCATAAATGTATGGGTAGGGATCATTTGTATTCAGGGGGATGGAGAAGCACAACCAGCCAACAGAAGAACAGGGAAGAATTTTTTTCTTTTTCACCCCGACCGAGCTTAATCAGCTTAACGACTGGAAACAAAATCCAAAGTCTCATAAATCTGCAGAAGAGCGTGTTTCTTCAGCATATTCAATTTTCCCCTACGTTCTGTATTTTACACCCTGCCACCATCTACCTTCCATGCACCATGGCTGTGTGACTGACTGTAGGATAAAGAAAGCTCCCAAGCCTGGAATGTAATTTTGAGGACCAGGATTTATTTTTTTTCTCCCAAACTAAATGCAAATTATTCTTTAATGACTAAACTTAGGTCCCTTGAGCTCTGAGCCCAAGCGCCTGGGCCTGTTGCCAGATTGCTCGACCAGGACAGGAATTAATTTCTACTCTAAGTAGGAAACTTCTATCACTCTTATGGTCTCTTTAGAGGTATGACTAACTGCAGCTCCCACATAGCTGGTCTTAACAGAAAATCACAGCCTACAAGCCAAATTAGCAGGGCACTCATCAGTCCGCTTTTCTTATTATTATTTTCTCTAAAATTTGCTTTTTCAGAAGACAAAGAACTACCTGGAGAATGAAAGAAATGTCAGGATATTTTTTTTTTAAAAACCTATACGGACCCAATAAAGCATTAAGCATTACTGAGTTGTTTCAGACAATACGAGGGTCTTTTTATTTCCCTGTATTCATACCTGTTATTAGTGAAACTGAACAGTATCCAAAACTAAAAGACTTCCCAAACAAGCACCATTCCCACTGGGTTCAGAGTGTTAAGTAAGCGTATGAATAAGGAAGTGAGAGGAAGGGCCAGGATTATACTAGGATTATATAAAGCAGAGCATTTGTCTATAATAAATTCATTCTTATATTTATGTGTAGATAGTAGAAATTTAGAAACTGGAAATCAAGAATAAAAATAAACTCCACATAGGGAACAATGATCTTCAGCTCTAGATGGCTGTCTTCCTCATCACTAAACTGAAATGTCTACCATGCACTACTACTTGATAGGAAGGGAAGGCCTCACAGAGGTGCCAACATTATCATAAATGCCATATCAAATTGGATTTTCTTACCATCACAGGTGAAGTCCTGGACATCTACATCTTGGATTGGAATATCCTTTAAGAAAAAGGGTTTCAAGCAGCGTGGATTTCCACTGACAATTCTCTTCTTCCTCAACCATTTTCCCAGCCAGGCCAAATGGCAGTTACAGTTAAAGGAGTTAGCCAGCAAATTACTGAAATGGAACAAGACATAACATGAACATACAGAAATACTGAAATGACTACAGAGAGACGACAGGTTCCAAGTTCAAGATATGTTGCCATCTGTTTCAGTGATATCCTCCTATGTTCTACAGATCAGGGAAGTTCTACACAGGTTTTATACTACAACTAGGGTCGTAATTAAAAAAAAAATATATATATGTTTATAAACCAAAGTACTCACTGCTACAACTATTATTTAGACATACTTACATCACTACCAGGGCTGTATTTATAGTGGATTTCAACCCAAGCTACAGCTCACACCCACGTCTAAACTCACCTCACACACTGCAACCATGTATGTGTGATCGTCAATGTCACTACTTTGGGTAACGCCACGGAGAAGTTTAGCCCTGCCAGCCCTTAGCAGAGATACACACGTGCCACTCCCTGTGTGTGCCCAAGCTGGCTTAGCACACTGCTCCTTGCCCCAGTACGCTCATGCTTTCCACTCGTCTGTGTTATGGCCTGTACAAACCAGTGCCAGGTGGGAGCCACTGGTGACCTGAATTTGGGCTTCCTACTGAAACAGTAAGGATAGCACTCTGGGTGTACATTTATACATATATAAAGCAGCACTGTCAGCTCGAGTCACTTCTTATGAAGCTTTCTAAGGACAGTATCCCTGTAGTGAAAAGCAGCTGTTCTAGTGTCTAGTGCCTTGTGAACTTTGAGGTCTGCATCAAATCTTGCTACAGCTTCTGAAATATCTTTCAAATACAGTTGCAGCCTCGCTGGGGTACTGTGGTGTGCAGTACCCAAAGCAACCATTGGACAGCCCCCGTGAGAGGGACGGATTCTTCACATAGCTTGGGTTAGCAGTGTTTAAAAGCGGAAAGCCCTAACCATTCCATTGTCAAGTCATGAAAACATAGATGTATAGCAATTCCTCAGTGGAGCACCTGTAACATAGTCAGTACAGAAAAGATATTATTAATTTCTATTAATAGGTTGCGATCCTTTGAATGACAGGAGTTATTTGAAGCATCTTTCTAAGCTAACTAGAATTAGTGCTGAGAATCTTGGAAAAAAACTTTTTTCTGGAGTTCTGTACTAAAACACCTTCTGGAGTCCTGTACTGAAATGCCTATCCATAGTTTGTGTGTAAGCTTTTCTATGACTAGGCTTCAGGTGAAGGAGAGGCTGATATCCCTGGTGAAAAAAGAAGGCTGAGTATCTTACGTACAAAGAGAGAGAGAATCAATAGCCTTAGTCTGAGGTTGCCTCATCAAAGAAGAATGAGCTGTCAGATCCCTATGTATGGAAAATGAAGTATCTAAAGTAACACTGATGGAATTCTCACATCGTATGTAAGAATGTGCCCAAGAGTTATTATTTGGGCAGTACAGAAAAAAAAAAAAAGATAATGAAATTTCTCTAAAGCATAGGATATCTTAATGACAAAAAATTTTAAGGACTTAAAGAAATAGACAATTCAAATGCAGGTATAGTAGCTGAAGACGTTGTTAAGTCTTCACTTGCAACATACTTCTACAAACCTAAACATGTAGTCAAAATTACATCAGGTTTTCAGCCAAGAAATTCCTTCAGAAAACAATAGTGCTGAAGACAAAAACACATGGCACAGTTGAGGTGTGGCAGCAAAAAAAAAAAACCCAAACCAATTCCTAAATTATATATAGGTTCTAGGCCAACATCACATATCCACAATATGATTTACAGCTGCTCTCTGCATTGTATAAAAGCATACTTCAGTCACTGCGTTAGCCTGGAGCTCTGGGTCTGTAGATCTAGCATGGACACATTGTACATTGTGTAGAGGGAGAAATGGGGGGAGGACAAAACTATGTTCAATAATAAAAATACTCAACCTACTTCATGCTGACTAGAATTCAAACGCAAGGCTACCTTGCTGTACAAAGGTGAGAAAACAAACATAGGAGCTTTCAGACAGAATGTGCAGAAAAGCACTGGAAGCATTACTCTAATTCTAGTTACTTTCCTTCTGAATTGTTTTCCACTTTCTTTAATCCATAATGGGACCACATGCAGGATGCCGTGTATATTTTCCATACTGACATACTTTGGCATGAACAGAGTGTTTAAACCAAATGTTTAAACCTCCAACGCTAAGTGAACCAATGCTTCAAAGGCCATTTGTTCCGCTGATGGAAGAGAGTGAGATCATATCCACAGAACAACTTCCGTGACACAAATCCTTAGAATTAAATAATCCGCAATTGGAAACAAACAGCAGGTGTATATAACCAGGTTTCTGGAAAACCAGCCACTCAGAATGTAAAGAACATTTTGCACATCTAGAGAGCATCTTATTGGGACACATGAAAAACTTTCAGAAACATTCAAACATTCAGTCTACAAAATGCTCCCATCAAAATAGTAATTATCCCTTTCTACAGAGGAGAGGTTGTTTTGACTTAATCTGTTACTGCTCAGTAGCTGAGTAGCAGTAACTATCCACAAACCCTCATTTTCTCCTTGGCAAACACAACTTAACTAAGACCTAAAATTTATTAAATCCTTGGATTAGAATTTGGATGATGCTTTTCTTTGCAACTATGAAAAAAATTAGTTGTTACATAAAAAATTAATAAACAAACAAATCCACTGTTTTGAAATTCAAGTGTTTCTGGGTAAAAAAGGGTAAATTTGTCTTGTCACACATTACACATGTCCTCCTGCCACTTTAGCACCTAAATTTTGTCCTTTGTCCAACTGTAGAGCAGTAATTTTTTGCTTTAACGTAGTATGAAGATCATACATGTCCCCACACACATGCTCTTTCCATGGCAAGACCATGATGCAACTTTTGGGAAAAAAGTATCATCAAGGCTTTCAATGAAGTGTCTCATGGGACAAGAGATCCCCTGCTTCACTTGAAAAGCAACTGAAAGTCTGGAAAGGCCAATTATTTGCAAAAGCTTTATTCTGGAATCTGGCTATTCAAGTGGAATTCTCAAATCAGAAGCAGTAATATTGGGCAGACAAATTGTTATAAAAATTCATAATTAGTAATCAGAGTTCCTACATGTAAGATAGCGATTTAGCCACTCAAACAGAAACAAAGCAATCAAGCTTTTAGCAAAGATGTTGTATTAACATGAAATTCAGAAGTGTTTACTCAAGGACATAGACATGTTTATAAAATCAAGGGGAAATAGAAGTCTTGAGGAATGAAATATGCATATCCTACTACAAGTGCCTTCTAAAAATTGCAAAGAAGCCACATAATATTAACTATTTAAATGGATTCCAGTGACCTGTTAGAAAAACATGCTGAAGCGCATCTGGATATTGTTGAAATTAGACTGAAAATATATCCTGGAATTCAGGTTAAGTTTATACTAGAATAGTTGCAAGTCATTCTGATTAACCAGTTATCATTCTGGCATTACCTCCATGCAGCTATTGTAATAATAATTCAAGGAAAATCAGTTCCGCTTGCTTGTCCATTTA
This sequence comes from Xenus cinereus, assembly GCA_025774025.1. Lineage (NCBI taxonomy): Eukaryota > Metazoa > Chordata > Aves > Charadriiformes > Scolopacidae > Xenus > Xenus cinereus. The sequence continues at coordinate 34,176,789 of JAOXJK010000051.1, read as the reverse complement.
ACTATGTAAGGACTGAAAGAACTCTCTGTATGCAGAAGTGCAGGCACACTTCAAATTAGGAGGCTACAGTACCTAGTTTGACTAGTAACAAATAAAAAATTGTTATTTTTTTACCAATAACTTACAAAATAGATCCTATTCCTCTATTGAAAACCATTAGTCAGGGCATTATTTTCAGAGCTGTCCATGTTTTGATAATATCGAGGCTGACTCACAAAGAGTAATAACAAAAGGAGCAGTATTTTTTAGTGCTGTAAACATGCCAAGATAAAAATGGAAATGTTAAACTTTGCATGAATTTCTGGCTCACATTAATAGATGCAAAAATAGGTCATTACAATACCCGATTAACTCACAAAGCGTGGGTTGAACAGGAAAAGCAGTCATACTATCTATCTTCAGTAGTGTTGTCATCTAATTAATCCACCTACAATGGAGTACCGCTAGGAAATGAACACGTCTGAATTTTGCATTTATATGTGAAATATCACTATGGCCTTAAATGAATGTCTAAAGTAGTCAAAAGCACACCTTCTCCTGTCTATGCATCAAGCTCAGAGTGAAAACGTGTCGAAGAACAACTTTTTCATCAAGACACAGCAAGGAACCTGCCACAACCAACACGATTATAAGTCAGTGCCAAAGTAATGCATTCTAATTAGCAGCCGCTTTAATTGCTGCTGCTAGAAATTGTAATAATCTTTATCCACTGCTGAAAAAAAGAAGAAAATGGGCTATCTTTTAACAAAACATGACAAAGACGCCTCTCTGCAGACAAGGCAGGGAGTTTATAGGTGGATGCAGAGAGTCACAGCTATTAAGGGGTGCACAGAAGTCAGCACGGGGACAAGGGTGCGAGAACCTGGCAGGCAGCGCTTGCCGCACAGCGAGAACAAGCTTGCAGCAAGTACCACTCACTTTGACCAGTGACTTGAAAACAGTCAATAAAAATCATCTGGTTGTGTTTCTCTCTCTGTCCCTCAATTTCAAGGAGGCTTTTGGGACTACAGAAAGTCAATGGAAGAAAAAGACTGGGTTCTTTATGCTGCATAGAGCTAATGCCAAAATGATAACTGATGGCTGGCGAAAAGTTGTAACAACAAAATGAAAGTGTAAGCAACAAAAAAGCTGAGATTCAACACTTCTTTCGCCCCCCAAACTTGGTGGAGAATGCTTTCCAAGCCTGAAATGCAATAGCACCAATAGTTTATTTTGACTGGACAATTAGGATGTATTTTTAGGGCAGTGTGAAGGGAATTAAGGAGACAACTTCCATTAACAGCAACCTCAGGGTCCCCATTCACAGCTGGAAACAAAGAGCAGACTTTCTTTCCATATTTATCAGTCTGTACTTTATTAAAATGGACACACTACAAAAAGCATGTAAACATATTTAAGAAGCAAGGGAAATACTTCAAAGAAGGCTTGAGAAATATAAAAGAATTATCAGAAAAAACTTAGGTTGGGATTTTCAAACTCACGTTCAGTAGGACTTGAGTATTTTGTCCTCTTATGCTCTCCTGAAAATCTAAGCATTAACTAATAGATTTATTCTGGTACTTAACTAATTTAGCTGAAATCCAAGAAAGCTGTTCTTACAAACTTAAACTCTACTGAAACTAAAGCAGCTTCAGGGAGCTAAAGTGTATGATAAGCTATGTGCTTCTGAATCTGCAGAGACTGTTTTCCATGAACTTCTACTGTGCACTGCACTAGGCTATGACACAGCAAAACACAGTCATCCTGCCCAAGGCTAGAAACCTCAAAGTTTTTTCAGCCACTCCAACTGAAGCGATTAAAATGTTTTTTTAAACCACACCTTGAATCCTCCAAATCTGTGATTTCAGTAGGATGGGGTTTTCTTTCCCTAAATAAGGTTTTCCATATACAAACAACGAGTAGTTTGATTCTGAAACCCAAAACATTGTCTTCTTAAAAGGAAAGCATGAAATAACAGCATCATGACGCGTTTGTACCACGAGGAGATAACTTACATTGTAGACAAAGAGACCAATGTGCTGAAGGCTCCGGGGGTGATGGTGCTGATATGATTGTCATACAGAGAAAGAAGCCTCACTGAGCTCAGTCCAGCGAAGGTGTCATTGTTTATACAGCTGATAGAGTTGCTCCTCAGCATCCTGCAAGGATTTAAACAGGGAATCAGGAACTACTGGGAGGCGGTATAATTTCAGGATAGGAGGTCCTTTATTTAGAGCATCAACAAATGCTTTGGCAACCTCTGTACTCTATTTTTACCGATTGCTGAATTACAATACAGCTATTAGAGGGCTAGATTCATGGACACATTGTCTCATGAATTTAAAATGCATTTCTTCCACACAACATTAGAGGCTGATGGGAGCTCCGCATTTGAAAGTAGTATGTAATTGAAATTCAGACTAGTGGTAAACTTGAAATAAAAACTAAAGTCATCATTTAATAAATATCTGAGAGTACGTAAAGATGTATTTCAGAGATCAATTGAGGAAGACTGCTATAAATGTGCAACCATAACAATACTAGCTATATTACTTCTACTCGTATCACGGATATTTTCTGTAATCTACACTGCAAAAGTATGGAAGGAAACAGCACTCTCAGCAGAAATCAAGGAATAGCTTAGGAAAGATTTCCAGACTTAACACAAGCTCTGAAATGTCATTATAATCATTAATTGACAAGACGGAAAGCAGTAAGCATCCAATAAAATGGTCTTTGCTCAGTGCTTGTACCCGATGAATCAGTGCTGTGTTTTGGAAGATACATCTCTCTGAGTTGTTATGGTAACAATGAACTTGACGATAAAGCCCAACGAATCTGAAAGACCGTAGTATCTTGTTTCACTCCATAACAAAAAAAGCTCACATGTATTTGTTATGCTGCATGCCAATCAACATATGGGTCTGTAAACATCACTACACTAGTGTTGTTCCTACTCAGATGAAAAATTATTCAGTAATTAAAGCATACTACCAGAAATCCACAAAATATATGCAGCTCATGCTGCTGTTCCAGTGCATTGGTCCTCCAAACTGAGGAGGGTTAATTCCTTGGTATCAAATTTGTGCAGTGAACAATGAGAATTCAGACTCCCTGAAGTCTGGATTTAAATCTCAGATTGGTACCTGCCAGTTGGGCGTTCAGATGTTCCATCAACAGATACTTGAAAAACACCAAAGAGAGACTCGATATGGCTGGGAAGAAATTTATAATGTAATCACAAACACTCAGTGTTTAAGACCTGAACGTTTTGCATGACTGTTCTCTATGTACAGTCACCATCACAGACACTACAGTCTCACTAGTTTTGGTATTGCAACTGGGGTGAAACTCTGTCACAGGGCACAGAGACACACACCTCACATGTGGAACACTAAGCTGCTGGAAAGCCAGGTCAAGACCACAAGCTTTAAAATGAATAAGGTAGTAAATATGAGAAGTAAGGCCCTTAGTGGCTTAGTAGCAGTGGGAAACATTTTCTGAATTCTGTATGCAAAGTATCAGGCAGCAGTACTGCAAGATGGGATCACCAAATTTGATTGCCAGCAATTTATTGCATTTCTTTTAAACACTGGACCGTAAACCTGTCCAACATGGCCTCTTTGTAAAAGATACCAATACTAATGCTCAAAGAAAGTTAATTAATGGACAGAAATATATGTCCAGCGAGCCAAAACCTTTGGTTTTGTACCATGGCTCACCATGCGCTGTGTGCCCTTCCTGAAGGAAAATTATACTTACAGATCCTCATATCATGCTGTGTATATTTAGACTGTTTTACCAGCCAGGGGGAAATGTAGGTCAGGTCAGCAGGATAGCTTGAATGTTAAGCATCTTTTTATTAAAAAATGCTGAATTTTGTTTAGGAGCACTGCCACAGGCTGCTTTACAGTATAAAAATTAATTTAGTATCTACGGACAGTATTTTCAAATCCCTTAGTAAAGTGCATGCATTAAAGAACAGATGGCTGTAGCCACAGAAAAAAAACACATTAAAGGAACAGCAAAAGAAAAGTTCCCTCTTCGTCATTACAGGCCAAAGTCCCTGAAGCAAAACTTGGACTTCTTTTTACATTTGAGTAACGACTGAAGTAACTGAGCCACGATACTTTGCAACTTTGTATTTGCTGCTAATGAATAAATTGCAGATTTTAAATCGCATTTTGATTCCTAGAGTCTATTTACTGACAGCATCCACCTAGTCAAGTGCTTTCTTTCTACAGGAGGGAAGACTATGGAAGAGAGGTATTTTTCAGGTAAAGATCACACATATCATCTTGCCCGAGTCTTTACTGTCACCAGAAGCCTAGTCCCTGACTACTTCTCAGGATGGTGGATGGTGTGGATTAAATCTTGTCTGTGATCCTTCTTCCAATATAACATTTAACATGAAACTAAATTAGTGTTAGGTATTATGAGTTTATGTGTGTTAGCTCTCAGAAATAAATTACAAAGGTTGTTTGAGTACAAAAGTGATACCAAACTGATTTCTTAGGCATTTGGGCTCTATGTCTCTTTCACATTCTCCCCGAACACAATCACATTGATAGTACACCCACACATGATTTTTAAAGTACTTGGTGTGGACAAGAAGGAGCACGCTGTGGCTACTCCAAAGCCATGCCTGTGCTCGTGGGCTACTACACCTGGTACCAGCTACCTTCTGTCAGCAGGACCTCCAACAGTTTGGTTATGCCTGCCTTAGAGTTCCTTAGCTATGCCTGTTTTCTGGCAGCAATAACTTGGGTCTTTCTTCTCTCCCCACCTACTGATTTCATACAGCTTGTAAGATATTAATAATACTGTAGGGTCCCAGCCTACTCAGAGGTTTGGTTGAAGCAGACCAACAATTCCAATTTGGGTGGAGGCAAAGTGGGAGGATGGACTAGTAGTATCCAAAGATTAAAAGTGCCCAAATTTGACCCATGGCAGATTTACCATCACGGTGCTCCTGAAACTCTTGAAAATACATTTTTTCACAGAAATAGCAGATGAATCTCAAACCTGCCCATGACTGGAAATATATTGAAGACTTCATGACAGCAATAGAAGACCCAGCTTTAAAGCTTGTTGTCTAGTAACAGATATTTTAGCAGGCATTGCTGAACTTGAGCGCTCGCACTCAGCTTACAGAGGAACAGAGAAAGCCGGGTCTTTGCACTTACAATGTCTTTAGCCCTGTGAGGCCTCTAAACATTCGTCCGTGCACTGATTCCAGTTGATTCTCTGTCAGAATCAGTTCCTGCACTCCTGAAGCTCCGTCAAATGTGCCTTCTCGGATCTCCTTGATCTTATTGTTGCTTAGATTTCTGGATGGACACAATCAGACACAATAAGAACATTACTAGCGTTTTATTCAAAACATGGGTCTTCACACTGGAAGGAGGAAGAAGAATATGTGCTTTTTAGTGGTTGTCTAGGGAGACATTCATTCAGCAAGGAGAGCATACAGAAACCCAAAAGTGTACTTACTATACTTACAAATAGCTCCCCTTCAATTACCAAACCCACAATTATATCAGATATATCAAGAGTATTTAAATTAGTGGAATTACCAGCTCTTACCCCTCATGTCATTCTTGCTTATAAGGGTCTCAGGGATACAATAAGTGGGCGTTTCTAACATCTGATTTACATCCATGAAGTTATGGACCATGCTCGGGCCTGGGTGCTCATCTGACAAAAATCACTTAATGGTACTACCATCGAAATAGGTACGACACATTGAAATATGGACCACTTTTACTTAACGTACCAGGACCTTTACTCTTCTTAAACTCAATACTGGAGTAGCATATAAAGCTGCGTGAGCACATGTATCTGATACAAATTTTAATACGTGCACTCATGAACTCCCAGGCACTTAAATTTAACACCACCACTCAAAACGAAAGGAGTATCACTTAACTCTCAATTCACAGCTACTGCAACATACAGCATTATTTTCTAAATTTTTACCCTGCCTATACAGTCTCAAGATGTTTGCTTAGAGATCGACATTGGAAAACTTCAATCTACAAAGTCAAATGAAGTTCTGATGAAATGCAAAATTAATCTTTTGAACATTTCATATTTGTGAAAAAGCTCTGAATAGAAGACTAGAAATAGAAAATAGAAACAGAATACTTCTAAAGAGAAAATTTCTGAGTGATAAAACGCCATCAGAGATGCATAAAAATAAATTACATTTCATTTAAAATATTTATATAAAAGGCCTTAAGCACATTAAAACCCTGGACCTCAGCCTTTCAAGCATCTCCTGTGATGCCCCATGTAGACCATGATGAATAATCCCATTTGTTTATGTTTATGACAGGAAACACTATTCTTTGTTTTACTGTAACAAAAAAGAGAAAGTAAAGGATATGCTCTTTCTCCCACGAAGATGCCAAATTCCAGCACTATTACTCATACTGAATAGCACATTATTCCAGGAATGATCCCAGTATACAAGCAGCATGAGTAATAGTTTCAAAATCCAATTCCAGGTGATATAAAACAAATGACAAGGTATCAGATTAACACCTGGACTACCCTGCTCTGAAGAACAGGCAATCTTGTTGGGATAAAAGTTGACAGAAGACATGGCAACAGGACAGCTTGGCCTCAGATAGAAATAATGTGGGTCTTGCTCTTTGCAGAAGTCATCACTTAATAAAAAAAGAAAAATAAAAGATCGAGTCTTGGAGATATGTTTCATGTGGGAAACTTGAGTATGCTGGTTTATGTCTGCTGAACAACTGTCAGATAGCGGGCCCTACAGCATGTGGCCCATCACCTCTTGTGCATTCTGTGATCAGAAAGAATAGGAGTATGCCAGCAATCAGCCAAAAATAACATAAAAACATATAGAAATACTTACATACGGATTTTGCTTTCCAGTTTAGTACTTTGTGCTAACACTCACATGAAGAGTTTATGTTCAGTGTCAAAGCAAGTCAAGGAAGGATATTCTGACATATGCATTTAATTTTGGGGCTCAGCTATTTCTCTAGTGGAAATGTTTATAGCTCAGCATCTCTTTTGAATGCTGGCATACATAAATGCTCCCAATGATCCCTTTCCTGGTAAAGATCATGCCACAATGCAGATTTGCACAAAAATAAATGAATAAATAAGTGAATGTCTGTGGTGGGAAGGGAGAGTGAATTACTATAATACATAAAGACTTTGATTTTCAATTCACAGATTGCAAACTGACCTATACTTACAGTCACAAAGTTTCATTAGTTAGTTTTTACCATCTAAAATATAGTTAGCCGCATATATTAAAACATGGGTCTAATTTTAATAGAGGATTAGATACTCAAGGCAGAAAAGAGCAAATATTGGAGGAAAAGGCTGGCCATAATTTGCAAAGGAATTGGCACCTTTATGCAATCCAAACCATCTGAATTTGATTGCTGCCAAAGAAGTTCTGTAGATAAGGAACTTCACTCATTTGAGTTAATGCCTGTTCATTTCAACAACGTAAAATTATCCAAAAATATGCTAGCAGTTTCAGAAGAAGGCAATTATATATACCTTTCCTATGCAAAAGATTTGAAAACCCAAGATCAAATGCTATGGTGCAATCAGAGTTGCAAGGCAGAGAAGAGACAAGCTTTACAATAATAAATAGGTAAAGACGACACTGCCCTGCAAGCCCACTTGGAGCATTGTCAAAGCAGATGTTCTGCCAACCTGGATTTCTTAATTTGTCTTCCTGAATGAAAGCTTTCCATATCAGAATGTAACAGAAAAATGGTAGATGACAGGAAAAAAAAAGTATCCTCCCTACAGTCTGACCTACTAGAATAATAAACATGAGAAATGACATACTTCTCAGTCCAGAATTACCAGAAAAAATAATCAGCTGATACAATCCTTGCAAAACGAAAGCAGTGAAACTTTTGCCTGCCCTGCAGCTCAGAGAGCTCTACTACGTCCTTCCCAGCTCTGAAAGAATCTTTCATGTATGATAATAGCACCTGACAAGGAATTATTTTTTTATGAGAAAAAAAATTTCCAACAGACTTTACAGCAAACTCTCATTATAGAAAAGCCCCACCTTTGGAACGCTAAGCTTCTGTAAGGAATTCTTTAAATACTGGAAGACAGTGGAAAAGAAAACAAGTCTTGAGTATTTCCCAAGATACCTATGTCCTCTGGCAGGACCCAAATGGGAACCTATAGGCAACCCGGTCACTCAAGAAAGGTTATTGTTGCCATAAGGACTTCCTGATTTACCCTGGTGATAACATTTAATCCCATTTCCAGACTTTTATTTTGGGCAAGAGGTCAAAAGAATTTTTCAGAAAGCCTGGGTTTACTTTATGTGGGGCTGTGAATACGAAATGAACAGATTAAGAAGCTATCAAGGTGACATTGTTCACACAGCTCACTTTTCAGTCAGATTTTACTCACTTTATGGCTCAAGTTTATAATAATATTATTTCTGTTGATCTTATAACTTCCACACAGAACAAGCTGGATTCTATTCAGACTTAACAGAGCCATTCATCCTGCTGTACCTGGCTGGGGCAATTTCAACATTCCAGCACGCTCTTCATCGCTGTGTTACCAACACACTACAAGAGCAACCACCAGAGCAGAGTCCAACTGCAAAGGCTCTGCTGGGTCTCACCTTGAACCTCACAGTTTTATCATCCAAACAGCCTGTTCTGAGCAGGGGTTTCCCAAGAATATTTCTGCCAGTTGGTGATGTGTTTAGAATTTTTAAGTATACGTTAGGAGGGAAACCCCAATGCTGTGGCACTCTTCTGGAGGGTGCCAAGAAGGTTTTACAGCCTTTACCAACAGACTGCCTGGCTGGCTTCTACAGAGTGAGTTGTTCTCAGAAGCAGGATGGCACTAAAAGTCTTAAATAGTATAGACAGACAGTGAACTACACCCAGTGATACTGCTATAATTCATTCAGCAGAGCAGACTGATGGCCTCACTGGAAGAAAAAGGGGGGCACACGATGAGCACAAATGCTGTGTGCCACAATACTCTCTACAATATCATTTCCAGCAAATAAAGTCCTTTTCTGTGTAACAAGTGACAGATGACTGCAACCTCAATTGCCATAGCAAAATTTATGCTTGGGGGAAAGAACAACAGGTAAAAGCTCTTTCTAATGACAAAAACTACTTTTACCTCCCCAAGAAACTTGAGATTCTGTTTTTGAAACTGACTTCTAGTCTGCAAGCTTATCATGATTCAATTTTATTTTGCTTGTAAAATGTGTTAAATCCTGGGCTTACATTCCATACAATTCAGTATAGAAGAAATATTTACAGACAAATTAAGCCTCCAATTATATACTAGAGGTGGGGTTGGCAGTACCAGCCACTGCCAAGACAGCCCAACACTTCCTATTATAAGACTATACTTTATGTTCAATTTGTAACTTTGGCAATATTTAATAGAATGAACTGTTAGATGTCCCTTTCAGGTTTTGAGTTAAATATTTTTTTATTGCTCTTGTTCTCCAAGAAAAGAGGTCAGTCCCCTTTCTCCCTAGCAGTGCATTAAATACGGCAGTTCACCTTTTTATCTTGAATGTGAGCTCATTGCCATTTTTTTTCACTGCAGAAACATCTGCTGGGACCTCAGTGGGAATGTCCAGCCCCACTGATTTCCCGCAGGCACCAGGGAATGTGCAGGCTCTTGAGCTGACATCTAGGAGCTGCAGCCTTTCCCTGTGGGTCAGGATCCCATTTCAGCAAGCACGTGTATCTCTGTGCTCCCAATGAATTAGGCACCCAGGGGGCTTTAAACTTGAACCTGTCTGTCATGGCCAGAAGATCCCTCCAGGCTCCCACTGCCATGGGAGTCCCCAGGCACTGGAGGATTTCTTCACTGATTAACAACTTCAGGTAAGTCCCAGGAAGTTGTGGGGTCCCCAGTGTCTGCCTCATGCTGAATTTGATAGTTGCTGCAAGCAAAGAACTGTTTCCTTCTGCAAAAGTTAAAACCTTACCTCTGTGAATGATAGTGTCACCCCTCACCCCTGCCTGCTGCAAGACCTTGCTGAGTTGATTGAGAAGATCTCCCACTGGCAACATACTCCTCTGGTAAAGGCAGAAGCTTCCAGCTCCCAGGGCTGGAGGGCAGCAGGTCCTGCAGCCTTTCTATCTCACAGGGACAGGATACCCCCAAAAACCCAAGTCACAGAGCTGCTTCCACTCTTACAGAGTTCAAAAAGCACCCTTGTATTTCTCCTGCACTTTAAGCAGATTCAAATTGCTCTTTTCTAACTGCCCTGCAAAATATTAGTAACACAGTTCTACATCAATCTTTTTATTCTACTGTAAAAAGATGGATTAAAATTTAGGTTATGAAAATAGTATTACGTATATGGGATTTTGCAGCTAATTACTGAAGTCGATTTATTTATTTATTTATTTTTTAAAAAGGCTTATGCAGACATGTTAACCTTTTAAAAACCAGCAGGGTAATCTTAGCAATTTAATTCCTAAATAAAATGTGGCATAACTTTGCATTATGGATCTGTGACCTTTAAATTTCTGTATCAAGAATTCACTTTTGTTTTGTATTAAAATGTATTAAATCCTGGGCTGACGCATCATACAATAAGATTCAGCTTACAAGGAATATTTACAGACAGATTCCATCCCAAAAGCTAATTATACGTTATAGGTGGGGTTGGCAGTACCACCTATTGCAAATGTGATCTGACACTTCCCATTTATTTCTTTAATGCTTAGTTTATAACACTGACAAGATTTAAAAGAATGAACTGTCAGATGTCCTTTTCATGTTTAGAGGTAGGTTCTTTTTACTTATGTTTTTCTTTTCTTTTTTTTTTAAACAAAAGAAGTTTACCTATTCCACAAAACAAAGCTAACCAAAATAACATTTTTCTCATATCTCAAAACTCTGATAGATGTTTTTGTGAAAAGCACTCAAACAAATTCTCATTTCAGATTTATTGGTAACTACCATGTAAGTGTTTTATTCAAAGGATACATCTTCCCTGTTAAAATCTGTTAGGATTTGGCTGAATTCCTTTTTGGAAAATTTGTGTTTTAGAAGCTAATTTTCCAGATATTTTTTCACTTCAGATTCTTCTTCAGATGACATCTTCCAGCGTCTCTCAAGACAGCGCAGGACAATGAGCTACAGACCGTGCAAAGTTTGGGACTGGGCACATTTCTCCATCCAAGTATCTGCCAATCCCAGGCAGTGTTAAGAAGTAATGTCCTTGGCTGGATGGAGAGGGGGCCCCAGAGAGATCTGCGAAGGCTATAAAAACAGCTCAAGGCAATGCAGTGCAGTAACTGTGCGGGAGGGCTAGGAAAGGAGCCTGAGTGAGAAGAGCAGTTTTGTCAGGGGCTAGAGAGAGGCAGAGAGAAAGGGGACGGGACGCTGGCCTTACGCTGAGGCAAAACACGGTGAGAATAGAAACCGCACTGAATCAGGGGATGAGGAATCTAGCAAGGGATTGGGACAAGAATCCAACTGAATATTATTATGTGAATATATAATTAAAGACTGTTCTCACATACACACACTGGAGCAACCCTGATATGTCAATGGAAATCTATGAGTACTTCCCTTTGGATTCCTATTAGAAAACCCAAGAAACCCTGATACGCCACAACACACGTATAAACGTGGACAACTGATGGAGCTTGAGCGTCTAAAGAACAAATGTGAGCGTGCACCTAGAATGCAAGTAAAATCTGAATCCTCCTTAAGGTGCAATTTACAGACCGCCTCAGAGTGTTTATGTTATAAACCAAAGCTACACTTAAGCATAACATAAGATGAGGAGGCACCAAGATGAAATACCCATCAAGAGGAAGGAAGAGCTAATTTCTTTCTCTCTGGAATTATGCTGGAGCTTTATTAGCCACATTGGAAGCATGGTGCTCTTAGTTTCTTTGCAAATTTCCTTGACGTGGATCTGTCACTAGCCTTAAACTGAAGTGAAGGACAATCAGAGGGCAATCATTTAAATGCCCATTAAGATATCCAGCTTGCAGATATTAATTTTAATTTCGGAAGAAAGAGAATTACAAAGATTAAATAAGAGAAAAAGGAAAAAAGGGTAATTTAGGTTGATGGTCTGCCACTGCAAAGCTCTAAACTGCTTTCTTAAGCCTAGGAAGCAATGCAATTTCCAGACAGATTCCTCCACATGCTGTTTTCCTTTAACACTTGAACAGACAAGGAATACGATGAGACAGAGTCAATATTGCCAATCAAATAACAGTAAAATTTCTAGCCCCTTCTACACACTTAAAAAATGGGATTTTGATCAATGTTCTTCCTCATGAATTTAATAGCAGTAAGACTTAATGAAAAGCACGTACACCCATTCCTGGCACACACACAGAGCTGCTGCATTAGGACCATTAGCAGCAACAATCCCATCCACTGCTATTTCCCTACATTTCCCCTCTTGCAGGATGGAGAGAGGCCTATTATTAGCAGAAGGATACTTTGTAAAGGCCAAATAACAACACAGAAGGAAAGGGGTGTTTGTTTCTTTGTTTTTTCCTGTTAACCCCTTCTCTTTGCAAAATGCAGCTACCAGAATTAGAAAAAAGAAGTCAAATTTGGCTTTTTAAGGATCAAGCTACTGAGTAAGGTTTGGCTGAAATGTTGCTCCGCTTATATGAAAAAACATCCTTTTCAGAAAATCTGTTTATTAAAATTGAGATACTTCTTTACAACATCAGGTAGAACAAAAGAAATTAGTTCAACTACAAAGGTTACCTAAAGAGTCTCTGCTTGGAGGCTGCTACTAAAAATCCATCTTAGAGACACTTTTTATGAGGTGTAGGGACAACTTCTTTTTGCCGTCCACTTAACCTGCACCTGCACACCTCAGTTCTCATCGCCTACCAAGAACAGAGCAGAAAGATCTTTTGTTTCACAGGAAACACTGCTAAAAAACATCTCACAATAGTTTCATGCTGCATTTATGCACAGCCATACAGCCCTGTCGTGGCATCCCTCCCACCTGAGTGACCAATGGGAACAGGAGGAACTGCACTGTGACTTGCCTACCTGTACATTTTAAATAAAATTAAAGAAATTATTCCAGCTATCACAACTCTCCAATATTGAAAATATACATTCTGAAGGTTTGATGAGGACATTTACTATCTATTTATACAGATAACAGGGCACTTCAGCAACGTCAACAACTTTTTCTAATTGCAGTGTAGCTACAACTTATGGATCATTCATAAAATAGGAAGCTACCATATATGATAAATTCCCCAGGTCTGGTGGCCTGTACTTGCACAAATACAACCCCCACTCCCATGCATCTGAAACTCTTGCAGAAATAAAACTGACACAAGAATCCCGCTACAGTTGTCTCCAAAGCCCCCGAGATCCTACATGGATTCAAATGGCTGGGAAGCTCCACATGGCAGAAACCACGTGAAATGAAAGCAGAATGCAAAGCCTGGTTGGATGCTTGGGTTTCCCTAAATTACCTTGACTCTAGCAACAAAATCTTACTAAAAGTAAACAGTTAGATGAGACATTAGCAATGGGACCACAGGGTTAAAACTTTAAATAACTTCAGAAAGATCCATTTAGAAGACTCTCAGGAGGTATCTAAGATATTCTATTTCCAAAACACAGCTCTTATTAAATATATACAATCTACAGTGCCAGGACTCAGGCTGTTAACAGAATTATACAGATGTATTTGAATGACTGATCTCTAAATTAGCTAATTGATTCTCCTCTGTAAAGCAACAGTGATCAAAAGAAGCTGCCATCATCTATATCTTGTAATATTATTGACTATTTGAAACAATCACACTAGTTGGAGTCATGCAATACATTCAAAAGACAAAATTAAAATGCTAAACTTTGTAAGCATACGTCTGAATAAATTCTGGGACAGAATTCCCTTCAGTTTCCATGAGTCAAAGACTTTAAGAAATATAGCCTAAAGAATACTGAAATGTCAGCCTGGGGATTCTCATCTGTCACTGGTTTAACTGTGTCTGTCCATCTAACAGGCAACTCATTCAGTTTCCTGAAATTCACATTTACAAAGTGATGCCTGCTACTGCAGTACTAAACTGTAAAAAAATCATGCCTTCCCCCTTCCTTATAACCCAAGGCAGCACATATTCTAACAAGTAAGCGACTCAAACTTACATTTTTCTGAGGTTGGGCAATTTCTTGAAGAGTCCGATGGCTTCCAAAACAGAAATATCATTGTCATTCAAACGCCTGATAGGAACAAAAAAAAGAGACATTTAATATTTCACAGATGTCTAGCAGCTATAACTGTGACATACAGGGCTGCCACACAGAGAACTATGACCTTTGTTAAGCAAGACACTATCTGCCATCTCGCCCAGACTCCTAGAGTGAAAAGGGTTTAGCTTTGAAGGAAAGTGAACAAAGAAAAGTATCTATAGTCAAAGCTTAGGATGCCTTTAAGAGTGGAACGCCAAAGGACAGTGTCAGAATGCTGCCTTCTTCCAAAGCACAGGATAAGGGATTATTAACCTTAACCATTACACAGCCTCGTTTGCATGACTAAACCTCCCTCACACATTCTGCTACAGCAGACATGCATTTGGAGATGGGGTCCGTGTAAACAGAAGGGATCTGATTTCTGCTCAAAGTCTACTGGTCTTCAAAATTAACGCAAAGCCCACTGTCTTGGCAGGCTTGGGATGCAAATTTCTTTCCCTGATTACATGTAGCTCCGTTTTTCTATGTAGAGACTTTGCTGGATGTCTCTCTCGTATTTTTCTATTTTAACTTGAGATCAACAATTTTTATGGAGGTTTAAATTGAATGTCTTAAGTACAATAAATAGAATACTAACACAAAAAGAGAATTGTCTTTGAGGGGGCTGCTAATATAGCAAAATAACCAGATTATTCAGTTATTAAGTAATAAATATGTTTTCTCATAATCTCTTCAGCAGTGTATCATGTTTAGAATTCTGAAGAATCTCTAAAGCAATTAAATTTCATAATATCACTTACAGCTTAACAATACATTTTAGTGAGAGCCATTTCACCCAAGTAGCAGGCACTGCTGAGATGGAATGAGTTCCTGCGCACAGATTTAACTCAAAAGGGTTAATCCATTTCTTAAATAAAAACGGCCAGATGCAAAGACAAAGGACTCAAAGGTAGAATGGAAAGGACCCATACTGCCTGGGCCACATAACAGGTCAACACTTGAAGAAGACACACATAGGCAGCTGATGCTCAGGGCCATGGCTCCTTTCTCATCCCCACAGCTGGCATCAACGCTAAGGAAATAAGAGAATTGTAGTGCTCCTTTGAAATAAAATCAACTTCCCCTTTTTCACACAGGGAGTAAAGCAGAAGGAGACTTGAATTGGTCTGAGGCATTTTACAGGCTTTAAAGACTAGGAAAACCAACACGCCCTGCTGAGCACATCCTGGAGAGCCAGCACTTACAGATCAGTAGTATATTCAGGAAGGTGACTGGGTAATCGGGTGAGTTTTTGGTTAGAGCAGTCTACAATTGTTCCCTCGCAGCGACACTTCTCAGGACAGACAAGATCCATGAAACATTTCCCAGTGAATTTACTTCTGTAATCCTCTGACCCTGCAATAAAAGGAAAATATATTAAGGCAAATAGTTCCTGATAACTGCAGCAACCAGGGATTTTGTGGAATCTTCTCAACACCGCCTGCTGTAAGCTCCCAGCTCCTGCACGTGATTTTAATACTTGCCAAAGATTTTTGTTCAGCAATTTATCAAATTACTCCCAAGACTAGCCACTGTTTTTCCCTTCTTCCTTTGATAGATTAATTCCTTGTCTAACAAGCCTACCTGTTAAGGTATTTTTGAAGCACGTCTAATTAGCTGTTGGGACTTTGCTTCAAATGAGCTCCAGCAAAGTCACTTTTTCCCATTTGGAACTTGGTCTGCCAAGAAGGAAAAGGGATCTCATGAAAGCAGGAGCTCTCTTGGTGCATTCAAATGACAAAGGATTTTTAAAGATGTCATTAAAAAGCCCAACATTTTTAAACCTCAGCTACTGGAGTTATTTTTGAGACCAATCTTTTATGAAAGAACCTTGTCAACTTCCCAACAATTAGATACCTTTATTAACTATGTTAAACAAACAGCAAAGGAAAGTTATAGCAGTTTAAATCATTTTCATTTTAATTAAGGAAGGGGTAGACCATACTTAGTGAGAAGCACTCCCCAATGTACCATTATATCATGATTGCCAGACCTCTTTGACTAGGTTTTTGACCCGTTCTAATGAAATGCTTTTGCAATTAGGCTCACTGAACTAATCTGTCCTTTTCAGATTTGTTTTTTTCTCTTTTAATAACAGCAGGTTGGAAACTTGATCTCTGTGTTTCAAGGAACCAGGAGTATTAATAAATGCGTATGTAAGCGAAGTGTTGCCAAGACCCCACTGTGCAATACTGACCCACTCACTTCATATTTCATGATGGAAGCACCAGGATTGTCTCAGGAACCTTGTGTAATGCCCACTGATCATAACCACCAAGAAGTATTTTTTAACTTTTCCAGAGTTTTAAAAGCCAGTTGCAAGGCTTTCTCAGGAATGATCTGAGCAAGTTCAGTTTTTCGGAATCTGAAAACATCAATAAAACTTAAACCTGCGCTGAAATCTTTTTTTTAGTGACTTGATGACGTTCATCACCTGCTTCCCCTCCCCAGACTGATAAAAACACCACTGCTCATTTTATGACCACGTAATATTTTCTGTAAGAAAAAAGAAATCACCTAAACCTACTATTATTTTAATTTATGTTACACACTACCTCCACAGCGTGATGCAGTGAAAGCAAGCAATTCTGCAGGCAATCCAACATTTTGATTCCACAGACAGATTTTGGTTTAGTTTTGTAATTCCAAACTAGATATAAGAAACATCACACGCAACTTTGTACATTACCACTTCTGTGGTGCTAAATACTTCACAGGTTATCATGCTTATTGTAAATTATACATCTAAAGTGAAACCTGGCTACTGTTTTTCAGTTTGACAGCATAGCACTTAAAATATCAGGGCCACTGGGCGCTTTAAAATGTTATAAAAATACTTTCTCCACATCACCATCATTTAACTCTTAGACTTTCAAAAAAACCCCATCTGATTTCCAGTTTTAGTCCTAAAAATTCCAGTCTTGGTAGTCTGGCTAAAATATCAAGTGATGAACATATTACAGCTAGATTAGAAGAACATACAGCTATTCTTTGTTAGATCTATAGGACAGTACATTTGGTTGTTTATGATTCCTTGGAAATAATGCCAAAGACGAACAGTTATCAGAGTTTATTAGAACTGCTACAATACAGTACACCTTGAAAAACCCAACAAATTGTTTCACTGATCAGAAAGCCACAAATTAACCCTGGAAGAAGCTCTTCTAATTTTCATTGTAAAAGCTCTTTGAAAGAATAATCACAAACATCATTAAGTTACACAGTGTAAAAATTTATTAACTATAATTTTTAGTCTACTGATGGATATAAGATTCATCTTCCTATGGGGAAAAAAGAAGCGTGGGAAAGTAAGTGGAAAGCTTTATGAAGGAGAAAAAGGAGTAGAGGGTGAAAATCACTTTTTGGTTTTCTCTCAAGCTTTCTGGCAAAGTAAATAAAGAATACTGACCACATTTTGACTTAAGGGTCTCACTCTCTTGATGGCATACAACTTTCCACACTGCATCAGCTATAACAAGTTGATCCTGCCTGGGCATCAGTCCATTGCCTCCACGCTTGAGGGAGGGGAAAGCCCTCTCAGCTCAGCAGGAGAGGAAGGGAGCATACATCACCTTCATGCTTTTCTTTCTTTTTCTCTTTCTCTTTTTTTCCCCTTTTCCTTATTTTTTAATTCTAAATGAGTTTAAATAAGAGTTACCTGGGTAAGCACTGAGTCAAAAGTAATCAATAGCATGTATATGATCAGCAAGTACTCAGTCATCTGTTAGACCGTGAGACGGCAGGAATCACCTGCCAAAGACTAGATAAAATTTACTATTTGACCTGAGCCTTGAGATCACTTGGACAGGTGGCTGCTCGATGAAGATATTCCCATCTGGGATACTAATGTGATACTCAGCCATCTGCTTGCAGAACTATTTAAGTGTGTATATCCATCTCTACACACAGGGCTTTATTAGTGCACTTCTGCAGGGCTCTGAGTGAACATGACAGGATTCAGGAAGCAGAATTAACCACCACATACATGTAGTACTTCTTGCACACTATAAAATCACCTGTGGAAAGCCATGGAAAAGAAATGCAGGACAGGCACAGAAGAAACACTTGGCTTCAGCTTACTATTCCAGACCTGCCATTTGGTCATTTTATTATACCTGAAAGTCTGTGTGCACTGTAGCTGAGAACTCTGTGAAGCTTGGCTGAATGTAAAACATGGCCTGGGAGATTCTAGTTATTTCCAAAACTAAAAGGAATGAAGTTTGCTGTAAAATAAGTAGCCAAGGCAACAGCAAGGCCTGTTTTTAACTGAGGGCAACTGTGTTTATCTGAATTGCCAGTTACTCTGATAACATTTTCATTTCACAACCTATGTGACGCCACTAACAGGTACAAGGGCGTTGCAATTCCTCAGTATCATTAAACAAACACACATGCCATTCTACAAAACAGCAGGATTGAGATGAAGAAACGCCACGTTTCCAAGTGCTCAAAAATTTTAGATGCCTTTCTAATACCCACATGGAGAAATTAAGCAACAGAGACAAATACCTTTTTGTCCTATTCTTTTTTTTAAGTATTGTTTAGCGAATCTGATTCCAGTTTTTTAAAGTTAGTTTTGCCCAAAGGACTTAAAAGGAGTGCTGGATGATCGGTTCTGGAAAAAATCAAGCTGTCTCAACAAGGGCTTGAATACTGACCTGATACATTCATTCTAGAAAAGACAAATCCAGCTGCCTAAAATTTGGCACCAAAAATGTGATCACAAAGATCACTTGGTCTAAAACTTGGACAAAACACCCAGGAATCCCGATAGTCACTTCTTCAGGTAACTGTTAAGATCACAATTCTCATAGGTTTTCAGGAAAAAAAGGAGGTACATTGTTCGTCATAATTTCACATCAGCAGTATTAATTTATATTAGTAGTTACAGCTAAAATTTAAGCATCTCGGGTGTCCTCCTTCTGATAGCTCCACAACAGATATGTAGCAAATGTGTAAGAGGAGGCAGCA
>JAOXJK010000051.1:34102156-34157492 GCA_025774025.1 Xenus cinereus | reverse complement strand
GTAATAGGAGGCAGCATTTCCATATAAGAAAAATTCTGTAAGAGGCTCTTAAAATCCTTTATAAATAGGTTACAAAGTGGGAGAAGTTAGGCAGAAGTACATTAAAGATCTTAGCTGTCTAAGCTAAAATGGCCCATTTGGGTATCCTGACTCAGCTTCGTGCTACGTAACTATTGGATAATACTGTTTCATACAGGCCATGTTACCCATGTCATTTCAAGAGATAAAAGATAAAGCCTTGCAGACTCTTCTGCAGTTCTTTTGCAGTGTAATTCTTCATAATGAAATGCCAACACATCAGGATTGCTCAGATCAGGTCCAAAGTCACGTTAAGTAGCAGGCGGCTTGTTACAGAAACAGCATCCAAAGTGTACCTCAAGTAGAAGGACTCACTGGACAGCTCAAATAGAGAGATGTAGCTCACATTATTTATAAGGTAAGAAGACAAAAATGATTTTTCATCTCTGTAAGTATGGCTGGAATCACCCTTGAATCATATTAATCAACAGGATGCCTAACTTCTTCATTGTAAGAGCAATTAAACAGATTAATTACTTAGAAATGGTTATTCTGCATGCAAGCCCTCTGGAAAGTCTGTCGCAAACATCACTAGGGCTCCCCCCTGCAGTGCGCGGAGTCTGGTTAAGCAACACTTCACCTTTTTCAATTTTTCCTGTGAGAAAAGGGGAATCTCTCACCTTTTGATGCTTCTGAAAACAGCAGAAGTATCCCAGCATGCCATGCGGCAGGGAGTATGCAGCCTTCCATGGTGCTTGACAGAACCATGTTCAATTTGTATTGTTCTACCACATGGTTAGATCAAGCACAAAGGAAAACCCCATGGACAGCCAGAGTCAGAGTTAGGCAGCGCCAAAGAGAGAAGAGCGTTGAGAGGAAGCAGCATGGAGAAGCACAAGCTGAAGGTTCACGGAGAGCTGCTCTCCACTCCACCCATGCAAAAAGGTGCTGGATACAAGAGGTCATCCTTTATGCTACAACTGCAGGAACACCCTGGAGCACAATTGGGGTTAGTTGTACAAGAACAGAGCCCCGGCGAATTCAGAGACAGAACTAATATGAGAGAAAATACTACCAAAGGACTGCAAACAGCTCCTTCCAGGAAGGATGTGCATCTTCCACCACATACTGAATGCTCAGTCTACCCGTCTCTTTATTAGCTACTTACTCTCTCCTGGTGTCGCCTTTCAATATAAATGCCACTTTGGTTTTCTCCATTTATTTAAATGCAATCTCAGAAATACCGCAGCTCATATTAATAACAGTAGATTCTGAGCTGATGGCCAAGCTCTGGCATTAAAAGCTCCCTAAGCTCCCTTTGAGCCCGATTTCAGCTCCCAGTGGCCTTTCATGCTGGTGGCACTTACACTAACAATCTGTAATTACCACTGCTTTGCTTTTTTTCTTTTAATTTCAACTGCAGTTTACAGCAAGGTAGCACACGTGCTACTTCAGACAGATTAAGGCAAACAGGAGTATTTTGTTATTATGTTTCTTGGCATAACGTTTGTTGGGTTTTGTACATCGTTTGCTGACAGAAGCATTCTCTCTCTTTCCAACATCCTGGGTTATTTCAAACAACTTTACTTCTTGTAACTCATTCCTGCGACTTTGATGTATCAAGTAGGACATTCAGTTTTGGCTTGACTGCTCCCACTGAAATAAAACTCCCATTGACTTTAACGTCTGCAGAGCTATGCCAGTGGAGAGTGCTTTTGAAAGTCACATCTCAAATGTTCTTGCAGGCTTCAGGAATGAGAGAGGAAGTGGCTGTGCTCTGCAACTGCTCAGAACATTCTGCTGGACTTCGGTGAAGGTCAATGCTTGTGCTTTTCAAATAAATACAACTTTCCTTAGTAAAGGGTTTGCATTGCCCAAAGAACGAAGTCAGCATCGAGCAGATTATTCATTGCCTACATGGAGAACAATCAAGCACTTGAGCAGAGATGACAGATAATACAGCAAGGGGCTCTGCTTCACCACTGAGTTATGAATGAGCATTATTATGCAGAAAGTCAACACACAATTACTTGGGAACTCCAGAAAATAAGTATAATGTTAACTTAGTCACCTCATACTGCAGGTTTGAATACAGCAATGAAAATAAAACAATTTGATTTACTCTCTATCTTTACAATCTAAGAGAGAAACTAAAGCAGCTTTTTAAGGGAACCTGACACAATAAACCTTCAATCCCCACAAGCTGCCAAACTAGCCTGAGTCCTAACTGATAAAAAAATTAAATTATTAATTTCCTTTCGTGACTCATGCAACACAGCACAAAGAGGCATTAATTTTCTTCCATGATTCATTCAAAGTACGCATAACCTGGAATCCACACCTCATTTATTTACAAATTATATCTATAACTAGCATTCCTGCCAATAATTTCGTATGGCTCCAGCAAAGAAGGATACAGAGTTCAGTATCTCTGCTCCTACACTGGTTTAATAACGCGGCTCTTCAAAGAAATTCATCCACAGTACTCTGTTAAAAAATGAGAAGTAACAGTTCATATCTTCCAAAGACTTTTATATTATATACTGATTTTCCGTATTATGTGGAATATCTGTAATAAACTCAGTAATTTCAGTGTCAATGAACTCTTTCAGTTCTACTGGAAACAAATGCAGTCAGAGCCCTGCAAACATCTTCCTGAGAAACCCCTAGAGAATATTTTGAACAAGTCTCTATTCCTCTGCTGCACTAATTAAACATCGCTCACAATAACTGCCTAAGCTAATCATCAACTACAATGAACAAGAGGTATCAGCACACAAAGAAAAGTCTGCCAAAACACTAATTTCTGTCCCCAGAATACATGAGAGGCAAAATACTCCACAGGCACATTCTGGCCTTTCTGCTTGTTGCAGACTATTGCAAAAAACACGCAGGAATGTACCCACATTTTTTTTTCTTTTTCTGACAAATGGAATAGAAAATAAACAGGAAAGCACACTAGCTTGTAAATTTTTTTTTTTTTTTAAATTTCCATAAGCCTTTGGATGTAAATAAGAACATTCTGCATAGGTGTTTGCAAAAAAAAATAAACTGAAAAAAGAATGATCGTATCTCCAGGTATTTGCCAGTTTTCATGAAAAACCCCACCCCTTAGATAGCCGCATTGGATGGCTTGCTCTTAGTGCTCTTCACCTCCTGTAATCTAAGATCTGTTTATCAGTCAATGAATCTGCAGTTTGCTAAGGATTTGTATGTAGGACCCTATATTTAAGTGTCCCATCAAGCTGTAACACCTCAGGAGGCAGCCGCAGTCTCAGAATAGTCAGACGAAAATTTATTGTCCAACAGCAGGCTCAAACGTTCTTGCATTGGTTTTAGGTGACTTGCTTTCTTCATGCCAATGCCTCTCCAATTATTTTCTTTACCCTATTCAAGTGACCACTATACCCACAAAAAAGTGCTAACTTTGCATCTCCGGTAAGCGTTGCTCAACTGAATCTCAACACACGCAATGGCAATGTGAGAGAAGAGAACAAACTTCATCCCACCTTAATCACTCAGCTTTGTGCCATAGCTAATGAAGACACTTCCAGAGGACAACTGATCTCAAGTGAGGAGTCTATATAGCTCTGTACACTGCCTATGTTATTTAGATGCCTAAGTGATATGGATGCATCTGGGACTCAATATTCATTCTCCCTCTTTTCATTGCCTCATTACTGTAATTGCAAATAAGGATGTTGGCTGGTGACAAAGCAGTTCAGATGTTTAAGTTTTTTGAAGACTACTTCAACTAACTTAAAATAAAATGAGGCACAGGCTTAAAATAAACTTTTTAACAGGGACACGTTGATTTCCTTTCTTATTAAGAACCACAGTCTCTGCCAAACAGACCCACCTGCTCTATGCTAAGCTTCTGCTTCCTTGAGTTAAATGGTTTCCATTCTGCCCGCTTTTCCTCTACTGCAGTGCAGGAAACCTTCACCAGAGTGTTCATCATGAGCTAATGAAGGGTTACAGTAACTGACACAAATATTAACATCAAGATCTGAATTGCTACCAAAGATTTACAGAAAAGGGAGGGCTATAGTCAGTATACAGTACAGCCAAATTACTTTTACAGCACGAACATTTCTACAGTACAAGGGAATTTAGCTCCATCACTATTAGTCATAGCAGTCGCGTTGTGTTCTCTAATGACTTCAAATTCAGAAGAATTTCATGCAAACCAAAGCTCAAATATACACAGTTACAGTGCGCGCTGAAGACTTCAGTTTCACAATTATGAATTCAGTCTAGGATTTAATCTGCAGGTAATTTGTTGCTGTTAAACAACCTTCCATTCAGATAGAATTATTCTTAAACACAACAAACGCATATCCTCGGCTTTGCTATATTCAGAGAGTTTCTGAAGGTACTTTTGCTGAGTCTTTGTGTCCTTCAGGGAAAAAAAAAAGCACAACACACAGCATTTAACTGAATAAAAACAAAATAAAGCACACAGAAAAAGACCCACAGAAAGAAATCTGAATGCAGTTAATCTTCCAGTTGTCCAGATCACAGGCAATGTTTCATATGCCTTTCCCTCACTCTGCTCAAGTAAAAGCCCTGGTGAGAAAAAGTGCTGGAGCTTGGCCTCAGACCAGGTTTACCACAAACGTGACCAGGCCTAGAGCATGCTGTGCAGAGCTGCCAAGCCCACCACTGTCACCTCCAGCATGGACAAACCCACAAGCCATCAGGGCTTGGTGCCTGCTCAGGCTCTAAGCTTCTAAGGCTGAAAAAACACAGAGAGGAAAGAAGGAAATTTCAGGTGATCACATGTAATAGGAACTCTTGTTACAAAGTAGACAGGTAACCCAAGAAAGGTGAATATATACGAAGACAGAGACTGGAAAAGACACATACAGATTTAGGAGGAAAACTGCAATAAGTAAGAAGAGGTTTTAACAAATGCCTTTGAAAATTATGGGTGAACAAACAGCAACTACATTGCTATCTAATGACACTAGCCCTAAACGTGCAAGCTCTGGATCCACATATGCCATAGAGGCTGACTTTGATTTGGGTTATTGAGGAGCAGTGTCCAAAAAGGAGAGAATTGTGCTGGCAGATGGTTCATTGTACTCCTCTGCCTATTCCCAGAGCTTTTGATTTGTATAGCACTCTCTGGAACTGAAGTAACTAATTAAAATCAAGTTATATACAATGTATGCCCCAACGCAAGAGGAAGCAGGAGGACAGGTTTAATTCATAGTATTTCAAATAGTAAAATTATTTCTAAGATACTTATTTCTAAGAATTAGAAAAAGAAAAGCTTTTGTGATGTGATGCTCATAGATATACACAAGCTTTGATCATTATCAGAAATGGTTTGTGTCGGTACAGGGTGGAGCTTTCCCTGTTTTTGAAATACACAATATACTAAAACATGCAAACACATCACAGGGAAAAAAGATACACAGCTGAATACAAGGGCAGCTCTCTGCAAAAGCTATTTCGTACACAGTGTCACACAGCAACCAAGGATCCTGCCAAGTCTTGAAGTGACAATAAGCTACCGCAGAGACAACACAATCTGCTCATAGATTCATTTCCCTTCCTCCTAAAGCCCAGTGCTGCTTCAGAAAACAAAACTGCCATGTAGTGAACTTAATCAAATGCTACTGGGCAGAAGATTTTTGTTATTCTTTCCCCCCCCTATTCCTACTAAGAATGGGAGCCTCCAGTGACCTAAGGCTGGCAAGTACCATTAGATCCTTAGGTAGTCACAGTGGGCAGATGTAGCCAAAAAGAAAAGGATCATCAGAATTTTACTGTTGCCACTGAAAATGATAGTATTTCCCCTTTCTAAACAGAAGAGAGAGAGAATTAGTCACAGCCTGTCCCTCTAATTTCTCTTTCAAGAAAAACATTTTTTAGTCTCAGATTTTACAGCTGTGGGGAGAGACTTGAGCAACGGGGAGGTTTATTATTTTTTGGTGCATTGCTTTAAATGGAAGGCAGAAAAACATGAGAAATGGTATGTATTGCAATCTGAGGCTTAAACATATTTGATAGTATATTCAACAGCTTTGCCTGTCTCTCACCCCCAGGCAAAAACATTCCCCCTTCCCTGCTGTTCCTTCATTTCATGCTATGATGCTTCCAATTCTCCTTTTAAAAAGAATTATGTACATTATCTACCTGTTGCGCAGAATCTCCTTGCTATGGCCACTCATAACCTTTGCAGATGTTGCTCCATCATTATCAGTAAAAGCTTGAGTCACTTGGTTGAGGGAGGAAATAGCATCTGGGAGAAGTGCCTCCATAGTGAGTTAAAAAAAGAAGGTAAGTTCTTCTTGCTAAATACTATTTAAAGGGATGGTGGGGAGCTGGAATAAAAACTGAAGGAAACAACTGAAGGAACTAAGTTTTCTAGATTTTATTTTTATTTTTTACTGTGCTGCTTTGGTTTTGTCTTCACAGTTCCATTTAATTAATCAAATAAAGTTATACTTAGCCCATCTGCATCTCTGAACGTGTCCTCTTGACATTACCTTCTTGATGTTCCTCTGCCATTTCAGACTGATGACAGTCCCCTTCATGATACTTTGTAGAATCCAAATGAATGTGGAAAACAGACAGATTGCTTCAGGACAACCTCAGAATTTTATGACTTCAGAACCGGTCCTTTCCCTGATATCAAAATATTAAGCTCACCTAAGTTTACCTACTCATGGGTGTGATCCTGACACTGGCTGAGTACCTCTGCTCCCACTGTGCTCACGCTTTCTGTGCATCCTCATCCCTTCTCAAGAGTCAAAGACCAGGTCAGGATAAAATCCCTCACATTGCTTCCTTGATCAACCCCTCATATTCACCATGTTTTCCCCCGCAAAACCATCTTTCTGACCATTGACATGTACTAAATGTATTAAACAAACTAAATGTCTGAAACAAGAACCCCTTGAGAAGAGAGATGCACATCTACAAAAGGATTTAAAATAAAAATTCTTTTCTCATACAATGAGCAAAAGATGTAAAAACTAGACAGGGAGAATCCAGCAGCCAGCAAGGACACTGACAATTTACTAAGCCCTGCCATCCCAGTGGGATTGTGCAGGCTCATCCCTGGATAACGCAAAGCACTGCTCAACAGTCTGACTTTGAATGATGAAGATTCATACCTCATGGACTTTTCTGCACAGAGACGTGCTGCGTTAAATCCTGGGATGAAGCATATTCCTCAAAATGAAAACATGGAAAATTCCTGCTAAAAGCCAAGTCTGAAGCAGCCGTGATTCAAAGGGACAACTTGAGCAGAACAGGTGCCAAGGATGTCTGTTCTCTGGATTGATTTACAAACTAAGAGTCTTCTAAACTATTAGACGTTCCCGCTGTCTCATGCAAGCAGACAGTGAGTCGAGTTCAATGTATCTCATCGCCATCTGGAAACTCTACAGGCAATGATACCTTCTCTATTGAGCTTTTGAATAGAATTAGTTTTCATCCAGCCGAAATCTTTGTTCTGAAGCTGTACAATCCCCGCTCTCCTCCTTCATAAGTCAGGTTTATGCCTTTTCCATGTGGTTTTGATATACTCATAGAACTGGAGACCAAGGAAAAAACAGGCTAATGCCTCAATGAAAGGACCTCCAAGATA
The DNA here is from genome assembly GCA_025774025.1 of Xenus cinereus. NCBI lineage: Eukaryota > Metazoa > Chordata > Aves > Charadriiformes > Scolopacidae > Xenus > Xenus cinereus. The sequence continues at coordinate 34,149,868 of JAOXJK010000051.1, read as the reverse complement.
AGAACTCACACAAAATATTATTCTCAACACCACCAGGTACTGTGTTCTGCATTGTTGCTCTTCTTAGCTATGACCTTTCATAAACGATATCAGATGGCGTTTGCCTTATCCAATAGCCTGTACCATTGTTCAAGGCATGCACACACATACATAACATTAATTTCTCTACTAACAAAAGCAGAAGAAAATAACAATGGCAAATTGGGCACAGATTTAAACGGATCTGTTTCTGCAGTCTACTTTCCTTTCTAAATTATATTTATGCATTTTCATTTCCACTTTCTTTAAATATGAATATTACTAATTATCTTGTTACTATGATGGACACAATCCAAAAACCTAGATAAAAGTATGTCATAATTTCAGTTCTGGTTATAAATTTTGTGGCTTGAGTCACAAGTGATTGAAGACTTTAACAAGCGTGCTCAAGAAAACCTGACTGCAAATGAAGTTATCTTTATTTTATTTTCCCCATACAGAGAAGGTTTAGATCAGCACATTGCTCACAGAGATACACAAAGCACAACGGATTGTTTTGGGCTGCTGCCATTCAGTTTCATGCTGCATCCCCATCTAGAGTCATTAATCTTTTACCACCAGGAACACAATTAATCAGGATTTCGTTGTTTGGTTTGTTTTTTTTTTCAGAGGAAAAAGACAAAAACCATGGTAATTTTTATAGAAAACACTGCAAGGTACTCCACCAGTAACAGTCATTTTTCTTCTCAGTACACGCTAACAGATTTGCTCACTAAAACCTGCTTGTTTTTGCAGTATACAAAAATGCAGTAATCTAAAATACATCCAACCAATAGAGAAAACATATGAAGAAGCAGTCTGCGTAGTTGTGCTGTATAAGGCAATAAATGTCCTTTTACTAACAGATGGACCATAAATAAAGAACGGATAGGGTTGAGAAAAAGATGTTTATGTTACTTCGGAGGTTATCTTCAGGTGGAAAGATTTTTCCATCTAGCTCACAACACAAAATCTTTGCCTAAACTACTATGAAAGTTTTGATTCAAAACTTACTAAAACCATAAATCTTACCAACTCCGATGGCAATTTTAGTTGAATTAGTGCATGTTACTTGTGGATACATATTAAAAAAATAATCTATGGAAGTATGTGAAACAATGCCATCCCCTCACCCCCCGCTCCACTCACATCCTAGGTCAGAAATGTCTGCTGTATAAAAAACTCAGTCCTACTGTTCTCAGCCTTTTAGGTCTGAGAACTTACTTAAGCTCAGCTCTCATTAAGGTCAATAAGAGTTCTGCTTGAATACAAATACGATCCAGCCACCTTCCACCCCTTCAAAATAAGACATTTGCCACATGGATTCATACACATCTTCATAGTTTTCCTTAGACATTTTATAACCTCGTAATTCTTTAAAATTAAGTATCACAAGCTTCTCTGTTTTTTCTTTTCTTTGTTTTAAAGAGACACACAGAAGACAGCTATAGACTGTCCCCCTCTTTTTCCTTTTTTTTTTTCTTTTTTCTTTTTTTTTTTTTTTTAATCCATAAGGTAATTGGCTTTCTGGAGAACTAACTGAATTTTCCAAATTTAATTTTAAAAGATGCTCCATAATATCCATTATAGCAAACACTGTCCTGCAGATTCGATTAGTAGGCTCTCTGGACCTGCTTATTTCTGAATTGAAAGTGCAGTACAGCCTGGATAAATGAATTACCTGAGCAGCGGAACTTCTTGCTCTTGATCTGGCTGATTCGTTTGTTGGCAAGGCGACGCGGATTGCTGCATCGAGCGCCGCTGGTTTCTATCGGATTATCCTGCAGGTAATCAGCCAGCCACTTCAAATGGCAGTCGCACACAAATGGATTCTGAGCTAAATGTCTGCGAGAAGGATGGGATGTTTAATCAGAAGTGACCTGTGACACTGTACTCCATCACTGTTTTTCACAAACGCAAACTTGAAGAGTAAAGTAATTGAATAAGCTTCCAAAAACCCAGGCCTGGCGGAAACCACACAGAGCTGCACATGAATGGGAGAATTCTGTGAGCTATCACATTTCATAGCTCATTAAGCTGCTGCGAGTCCTTTCACAGAGGAAACAAAAATTAAGACAGCAAAGCCTGCTTTAAAGGACACACACCTCCTGTCTACAAAGTCCAGTGTTTTCTCCTGAGAGCTTGATGTGCTGCCTTTTGAGAGAAATGCACTTTTTTAGATGCACATGACCTGAAAATCATTTTGTATCCTGGTTTAAAAGAAATTTTATTGGCATGCTCAGTTTCCTCACGATCAAAATGTGAATTGGTAAAGTGTCTTAGATCCACAGGCAAAGCTGGAAGTGATCCAGAGGTCTTTTCTCAAGACTGAAAGTGATATTTGCATATACTCATCATGTAACAATATTCCCCTTATATGTACTTTTTCCTGGACCAAAATTTTTACTTTTGAGAGTAAACTGTTTATGCAAGGTAGAACTATCTATCCTTCACTAGAATTTGCACAACATATTTCCCACGCAATTGGAAATAGGTATTATAGCACTGATTTTAACTGGATATTTAGACATTGTTAATAGAAATTTGCTGGAGGATCTTAGAAAGAAACAGCATTTCTCTGCTGCTGTTATGATTCATTCTGCCTGACAAAGTTGAGCACTATATCAGGAGAGTTTGTCAGGTCTGTCTCAGAGCCCGATTCTGATCTCAGTTAGCTTGCACCAGTCCCTCTAACTTCCCAGGGAGCAGGACATGGCTCTCCAATAACTGCAAAGACAGTTTGAAAAAAAGACAGATGTTTAAATTTGGTTTGGACAGAGGTGTAAAGTTGTAACTTCACAAGAACTCTGCTCTGTTACTGTGGTTTTTTCCACCTGTAGAAACTTCATTTCTTTTCTGTTTGCAGTTATATTTATGAACTGTCACTTAACAGAAAAAGTATAAAATAAAACAGGGCAAGGGCTGTCAAGGAGTGGGAAGCGAAATCATACATAGCAGAAGGCACCTAAAGAAACTGCAGATTACTGTTGTAGTTGAGCCATTCCTGATGTGAAAGGAACAAACAAGCATATAGAGACAGGATACGGGACTGATTTTGTTGCTCTAGAAAATAGGCAGAAAATGGCAATCACTTGGTCTACTAAAAGTGGGAGAATGAATCAAAACATTTAATGAAAAAGTATCTCGGTTTGAAGCAACAAGTCCATTCTAAGCCACTAGGAGTGCTAATAAAACCCCATGGAAACCAAGGAGAAATTTTCATAACTTAAGGGATGTTTACCTGTTGTTTAACTTGACAAATCTCACATACCTCTGTAAATGAACCTTCTCTGTCGCCCTTGGTTACATATCTATGTACATACATAGCATGTTGCAGCAGAAGAAAGCACGGTAGAGGTGGGGAGGCAGGATAGGGGGGTGGGGGCATCTGTACATGATTATTTTAATGTCTTAATGGTTTGCAGCAATACATACTGGCCAGGTATCTGCTGGGAATTAAGGTTGTGCTTGTGGCCGCCCGAGGAGGTAGCAGGCACCCTGCTGCTAGAAATCATCCCTATTTTTATATGAATTAAAACATTTGCAAAACTAATTTGGCCAACACATTTCCAGTATTAAAATATATATGTGCATGTGTATACGTACATTTCCAGTACTGTAGTATGTGTATGTATATGCATATATAATGTGCATATATATTCCGGTATGTGGGTATACAGATACTTACATACTACATAAACACTCAGGGCCTTATATTTGTATATGCACACATGAATATATATAAACACACATACACAATATTGGGTGAGGGAGTTCTTCTTTGTTTTTCATTGTATCAGGCTGCCAACTGCAGCTCTGAAAGAGTACTATTTACCTTACTATCTTACTACTCACAGCTTTAGGATGAAACCTTCTGTAAAATATCAAGTCATTTCTATACTGTTATTTCCAATTTTCTGATCCCTCTTCTCCTAATGCCTCCAATTCAAAGAATCTCAGAAAATGTTTAGTGGATTTTCATAATGGATCGAATAATACAATGTATCTCTTCCCTTAAGTGGAATGTCAGCTGAAATATCATTTCAGAAGTCACAAACTGTACAGGAGGACTCAGATCCAGTAAGGAGAGATGCCCACTCACTAGTTCATTGAAAACTGTTAGGCAATGCTTTTAGTAGAATATGCTCTTCATGTATCATTCAGAGTGAAATTTAAGTATTATCTTCCCAACAAACAGTATGAATGAATTACTCTGGAAGCTTAATGCACTTATGACATTTATGGCACCACGGGCAGGCTACATTGATAGCTGGCTGTGCTAAATTTATGCAACACTTCTTTTTCTTGCTCCTTTTATTTCTGTCAGAAAAGGAGAAGCTACCACCTTGGGGTCTCTTCCAAATTGTCTTAATGTCAGACATTTTGCCTTTGCAAAGACAGGCAACATCTTTGGGGGGAAAAAGAGAGAGCTGTCATTTATGATACGCCTGCATACTCACAGAGTCTGGATCGATCGGAGAGGTGCAAAGAGCCCCTTGCTGATGGTCTGCAGTTTGTTGTCATAAAGAGATAGCAGTTTGAGATTATGCAGACCTTGGAACGTGTTTACCCTCAGGCAGTTGATCTTATTGGCATTGAGAAGCCTGAAAACAGAGGAAAGGTTTATAATACATTAATCTTGTAATAATCAAATAAAGATAGACTGAACTTTGGGGTTAAATCTAAAAAAACATTAGCCCAGTCACCATAGCTCACCCACATTTAAAGGTCTTCATTTGCCTGTTACATTAAAAAGGTGAAAAAGCCCAGTCAAAATTAGCGATCTCATAGCTGGGGAATATACAGACATATACCAGCACTAGCTATCTTAAAATACTTAAAAGATTTTTTTTTTTTTTGGATTCCCAGTTCCCCCCACCCCCAATTTGTTCAAAATTCTACACAAATATTTAAAAAAGCCTTCAGCTTAGTATACATAGATATGGCAAATATTCCCCATCTTGCTATTCCACGCACACATTCATACACAAAATCTACAATGAGAAGAACCCTTTTTTTTTTCCATTTTCTATACCAACAGCTGTCTTCAGTCTAACTGCAATTCTGGAAGTCCGACATCTTTTGATAAGCAGTGCAGGGTTAGTTTGATCATGGAAGGAAAGAAAACATGATTCTCCTCAGAGACAAGAAGAGAGAACTGTAGGGTCTGGACTAAAACTTACTGAAAGGCAAGCTCACTTCATACCTAAGGACAGTAAAGCAGTGCACCAGGTTGCTCAGAGCAGCTGTGCCATCTCCATCATTGAAGGTGATGATATCAATGATAATTAACAATGATAATGAGCAGCCTGCTCTGACCTAATAAGGTGGCTCTGCTTTGAGCAAGGGTTCTCCAGTCTCATTGGCTAGTGATCACCTGAGTTCCCTTCCAACCTCCATTGTCCTACAGTTCTAGGAACATACTCCATTCCAGCTACACCAGATTCCTGTGCAGTTGTGGAAAAGCAGCACAAAGGCAATTTACATCCTTTTTTAAAATTTATATTTTGCACAGCTACACAGCAGCCAGTTGGTAGAACTAATCAGTTCAGCCAGAAAATCTCGGGCAGTACTTTTTTAGGTTCTCTTAGATTATCCAGCCAGAGTTCTGTCATGTATAATAAGCACATACAATCCCAACAACAAGCTGGATCTCCTCCCTCTGAGACAACCAAACACGAGAACACTCAAACTGTCATTGTCATCTGCCTATGTGGTATTTTAGAAGAAGTCTTAGAAGAAAAATAGGCAGAAAACAACCTATTCTTCCTACAGAAGACAAAATCCACCTCTTTTCACTACTATCAGCCTGAGAAAAATGGTAGATGCAAGAAATACATGCTGTTAACTCAGTCCCCTTGGTCACAAAACACTTGCTACTTTGTCAATGAGTTTGAAGGGCTTAATATTGCAACATCGTGTCTCGACATTACTACGGAATGGAACACAAATGTGTTTATAGGTAAAAAGGAAAAGACATTCTTCATCCCTCAGCAAGCAAATATACCATCTTAAACACACCTCTCACAGCAGAGGGAGCTTCCGTCTTCCACAAAATGCACATACACCACTACAGGTTACAGGGCAACCTATCAGGGAGGAACAGCCTGCTTCTTAGCTGCATATAATGCTTTTCTTTTGCTCCAAAAAATAACTTCAGAAGATGCTTCCTCTGCATAGCACCCTGCTTTTGCACTGCTGAAACCTTTGGAACATTGAACACTCACTACAGCTCTCTGCTCCTACTGTCATTTCGGCAGAGCCTCGTTACTGCAGTAAATGTCTACAGTAATTGTGATACATAAAAGATGGATGAATACTTCAGTACAGTCTTTTTCTTAAGGAAAACAGGAATGCAGAGCTTTGGAATACGGAGGCATCAGAGCACAACTCATCTTTCAAGCCTACATAAAAGTCAGTATCAATTTACCCAAATTTTCTTCTTTATATGTTGTGGGAAACAAAGTTTGACATTAGATAAGAGAAAGTGACTTAGAATGCCATGATGGATAAATGAGGTCACATTTTTTGCATGAACTAATAGCTAAAATAATTTTATGAAATCATGCACAGTACTAGTATGATCCTTCTGGAATCTGTATTTTTGTGACTGATAATTATGTGACACCTAATCCACAGTCCTATTGACTCCACCAGTTCCACACATGCACTCAAATTCTGAGATTTTGCTCCAACAGCAAACAGCAATGTCATCTCCCACTACTTGCTTCTTATAGCCATTTGTATGTTGAAGACAAAGCAATCTTCATTCCCTCTCGGTTCCCGTGCATTATGCATTTCTCTTTCAAGCTTGTACACTATCTTTTCCATAAATAACAGGTTAACAAGTTATTAGAAGTCAGAATCAGCTAATGAGTTTCAAACAATATCCCCAGACACTCAGTTAAGTATTACAAACCCTTTGGTTTCCACACCCTGTCCTTGTGCACTGGTCCCACATTAGTTTTAGGTAACACTTATTTGCTCAGATTGGTTGTTCCATGACAGAAGCTTGGTACCTTAGTTACACACAGGAAGAAAACCAAAAGCAAGAGAATGTACTTCAATTTATTTTTCTAGATGCTATTTTTATTTCTAATATTATAGTAATATTTTATGTTGCAAGCAGTACTTGTAACAAAGCATAAAGCAAAAATGAAAATAATCTCAGTAATAAGAGAATTTAAAACTGAACTACAGTTGTATTTGTATACGTGGACAACCAGCATGTCTTTTTGTGATGCTTGAGAAGTGCAAGAGTGGGCTTGAAGTCCAACCATCATTGATCCCACTTCATAAACCCTCAAAGCAAAGCCGACCCACAACTACAGTGAATACACAGGATTTGAATTAATTCTCTGATTAGTTTCAAGAGAACATGAATAAACCCAATGCTGGAGATTAGAATTAACAATATGACAAGTTTTCCTGGCATGAAATTTTGAATGACTAGATTCACTGTGATATAATCTGTGACATTTCTGTAAGAGCTAGATACCAAAAATGAGAGAAGCCAATCCCATACATAGCCACAAATACAGAGGCACTCACTGTCCTTTACGCATCAGAGAAAGTAATTTGGAACAGGAATGTACTTGCGTAGACTGTTTAGAAGTGGGAATTCAGGTACTACACAGCTTTTTCGAGGTGACACCACCTATTCTGTATATCATCTATGCAATGTACGTGCAGTACCTAAATCTAAAGAGGATAGATATTGTGCTCAAGAGTAATACAGATGTGGCCATCTTCTGCCGCTCATGAGATAAATAAATGTCCTATTTCTGAACAGAATCAGGGAGAAAGGTGGGGGGAAAGTGAAAAAACTGTGAGAAAGTAGAATAAATCATCCCAAAATTTTTTTCCTCCAACTTACTGTGAGTTACAGGATGACTTCTGGCAAGCAGCATTAATGTGTATACTCCTCTCAAAACTCTCAATTATTTTAAAATACCCCCTCTATGGATATTCCCCTATATAAATTCCGATTCTTTGCTTAATCTTTTTTCACCATCACAGCCCCCCTAATGGCATCCAATTATAAATTAGGTATACAAGGCTGGCCTCACATGGTGGTAAAAGTGGTTATAAGAATTTATTTTTAAACACAATGAGAAAAACATACTGTAGGAAGCAGAAACACTGGTCTTCCTTAAACAGTGAACCACGCTGCAAAACATACTAAGAGTTCCTTTTATTGGACTCACACCAAAAGAAGGGACAATATTAAGAGCTGACTCTTACTTTAGCAAGAATTATGTGGTTTTATTCTGCACCAATTTATGGTGAAAGTAAATTCCACTAATTTTCCTATTCTGTTATCAGCTTGATTGGATGAGATTTACACACGGCCTCCAGATGTGGTGCAGCATTCAAAAGGAGGTTAAAAATTCAAGTAGAAATAAAACCGCCTGCTACCCAGAGGGATGATGGATTATTAACTCGAGTCTCCGTTTTCATCCCTCTGGATATGTTAAAAACATGAAGAAATCTCTTGCAAGCCTAGGACCACCACAGAATACAGGAGAACAGTTAAAGACCTTGTGGTTTACACACCACTGAAAGCAATGAGCTGAGCAGAGCAGTATTACAATTCCACGAACCCATTTCCTGAAAAAGTGAATTTGTCCACACGCATTGAAATAATAACATGTTTCAGTGAAGCCCTTTGAATGAATGTGTATTGAATTGGCACTGTAATTGTATCAGATGCTCATGAGCACCATCTGCATAATTAAGATGGTCCCATAATTGAATTATATGCCCAAGCACAGTTTCAAGTGATTAACATTTAAATAACATTTTGAACTCCAAACCCAAAATGATTGAAAAAATTGTTTTTTAAGAGCAAATGGGGATGTCTATATGGCTTTTACCCTTAGCAATGTTTATATTTTCAGCACAGTGAGGTCAAGTAATCAAACTATCAGCAAATAACTACATAACTTGGAGAATGAAACAGCAGCCTAGCAACCTTTGCACATGCTGGAGACTGATGGTTGATTTCTGTTGCTACAGGATGGACCAGAAATCATCCTACGTACATTAATGAGCCAAAGGAAAGTCTCAGAGAGAAAAGCTGCACAGAGCCACTGGAAAACTTCTCTTTCTTTTTCACTAGATTTCTGTTTTGACAGCAACAACAACATGATGAGAATGAAAATGTTCAGCATCCCGTGAACTGGCTGGCACATCCCACATGCCAGACTCCACTATGGAAAATGAGAAATCACCAGAAAAAGGCAGATGTAAAATGCACAGGAGAGTCGTATGGAAGAGAAGAACTGGGATACAGTTTTGCATGGGTAACGGCAGAATACAAATTGAATATACGTGACTTTTATAGAATATCAATAGTCAAAGGCTTCACCTACATTAAAAGGTGCTATAGGGCACCAAAGAAAGGACTGTCAGCAAAAAACTTCCCTTAGGATATACAATATCTGTTACAAAAAGCCAAAAAACTTTTTTGTCATTTTTTTCGGCATTTTCTCTTGAAGTTTATAGGGAATCAAGTGTCATCTTTGATTTAACACAACTTCTCACAGGAGAACAGCTGAAGTATCAATATGGAAGTATGTAGTCAAGTACTCTATCATCCTAGCAGTCAATGACAAGCAATGTCTAATGACAGAATTGTGTGTGCCCCTGCTTACTTATTGGCAAAATAATTACATTAGGTTCAAGCAATGTTTTAAAATGGCCTGAAGTGTAGGGGAGCAATCTGATTGCCTCTCACTGTGTCAAGATATTTAGACATCCTCTAAAATTTAAATTTTCTAATGTGATGACTGACCACTGAGGAGTCTGTCAGTGCTTCAACTGATAATAACCAGTGTGAAATCATCATCATGCTTGCTTGAACCAGGTTCAAGTGTTTCTCCATGTTCAGGAAACCGGATGACGGTGATGACAAATTTATTCAATGTAAATTAAAATGGAAAAGTCACGAGCTGGTAGTGAGTCAAGATGGAAGCTCTGAGCACAGTCTGACAGTCCTGTTTTGGAGAAATTTTAAAGGCTTCCCTTCATTTCTGATCCAAAAGAGTGCAACTCCAGCTGAACATCATCCATAAAACAATTCTGAGGTACTCATGTTACTACCTGGAGAATTATAAGCATGTATTGTCATAGCATCTGGACTTCTGTTACTCATAATTCAATATTGCCTGACTTACGCCTGTACAAAAGGTCACAGCTGATTTTAGAAAATCACATGGTAATTCAGATGCACAACAGAATAAACACATTTTCTCAACTTCCTGGGCTATCAGGAAGTTAATTTCTTGTGCAATAATAACTAGGAGAGTTTCTGTGAGGTGAGCCCAGCTTGGAGCACTGGCGTCAGAGGAGCTAATGAATGACACGCTGACGTAGGAACTGGCGGTTGTTTTGGGAAGCTGCATGTAGGCTGGTTACAGAAGTGACACAGAAGAGGCAGATGCTGTTGCAGTCTTTCATTAGTGCCTGACTCTAATTGTATTTCTGTGTCTGGCAGATGCTGCTCCCTCACTTTAACAGCAGTTATTGAGTTTAGTAATATTATCACAATAGCAGCCTAAATGCAGAAATCTGAAGGAAAAAAAAAAGCTTGAGGCAAATGGGTTGAAAACAATTCTAAAGCTATTACATAGGTCTGTACAGAGTACTCTGCCCTGGAATATAAGGACGAGGGTTACACAGTATCTCTGCTGTAGCCAGAAGTATTTTCAGTAATCAAGAGAAAAGTTCATATGTCATTTTGCTAAGAATTTAGAATCACATAACCCAGAAATGACATAGGTTGCACAGGACCTCCAGAGGTCATATGGTCTCAACCCCACTCAAAGCATGATCCATTTATAGTTATTTAATGCAGATATTTGCTTTAGCTGAGAAACAATTATTCCATCAGATGCTGGATAATTCAGAACGGCAGGAAGCTCGACAGGTTTCTTGTCCTATTAGACTGTCCAGAACAGGGTGAGCTATAAGGTCAGACCAGGTTGCTCTAGAGTTTTATTCAGTCTGGTCTTTAAAATCTTCAAGGACAGAGAACACACAACTTTGGGCAGCCTGCTCCACTGCTTCAATCACTGTTGAGAAAATGTTTCCCCTCACATCTAGTCAGAAGGTCTCTTTTGTTTTTAATGCCCATTGTCTCTTCTCCATGAGAAAAATGAACTCCATGGAAAAATAAGATTTTATACATCACTTAAAGCTCAGATGTTTGCTACTTCTGAGGGGAGGAGGAGAGACCACTGCTAGAAAAAACTTGGAAATGGAAAACTGTAATTTCTTTATTCTGGCATTTATATACTTGTTTGCATCACTGTTTAATGATACTTATGTATATAACAGTCTAATGTATACAATACAAAATACTGGAACTGATGTACATTCTTCCAAGTAATTTTGTGCTTATTTTTTCTAAATAGTTTGTACGGGTTTGTGCTTCACTGGATTTTCTTTGAGCTTTTAACAGTCTCCAAAAGTATACAATAAAGAATTGGTAGATCCTATTTTAAGCTCTTAAGCACTGGGATTCAATTTACAATTACAAATCAACACAAGCACTTCAAACTTGGCAAATTTGCTATGGAGATATTTTCCAAGGAGCCTCATCAGAAGAGCTAGAGGAGTACCAAGCATCTCACTATTCATCTAAGTAGAAACAGCATAAAAAGCAGGTTAAAAGGGAGAATAACTCAAAATTTGACTCACTGAATTTTGAGAAGACTGATAATAGCAGTTTCTAAAAGTACACACATGACTTGTCACTTCATACAAGTCTATTTAAAATAAAGGTCAGCTGAAATTGGAAAGACTAGATTCTAGTTCCAAATTTAACCCAGGTTAGATGAGTGGATCTGGAAGTCTAATTTGTGAAGTTACTTTATCTGTCAATATGTCAAAGTCCAGGCACCAATATTGGTCTTCTCCAACTACAACATTTCCATCTACAAGTTTTCCTCAATGATCAGACATCAGGGGGAAGAGAAGAAGGCTGCAAGCTTTTGGATTTGTTTTATGAGATAGGAATATAACAAACCTCTGATTTCAATATGTATGTACCCCATGAGTATATCTACTGCTAGCAACATTGAAACAGAATCCACTGTAGGGATTCTCTCTTGCCCAGCAAGCCATGGGGATCTCAACCATGAGATTTAAGATCAACACGGCTGAGCACTTGTATGATTAGGAACTATGCAAAGTAAATTTCCACAAGGAAAAGGATTTCTTGAAATCTGAAACTGTCTTGCCAGACATTTGAAAAATGAGATTTCATCCCCCTTTATTATTTTGCTATACAATCTCTTTCAACAGTAGAGATTTTATGATACCTTCTTGTTCCAGGCAACACAGCACCATGAAGCACACAGCGTATAACTGTAATAAAAAGGCTCCCAGAATGTTTGCTTTAATACGGTTGCAGAGAGAAAGTGTATTACTTAGATACGAAAAATACTGGTTAACAAACTCGGAGCCCGTTATCCACAGCTGACTGTCTTGAGCCACTTGCCTCCCCGTTTGCCTGCAGCCTGGCGCTGCACGTGTGCCCGCTTGGGAGCAAGCGGAGTGACTGTCGGCTCTGTCTGCCACCGGGGCTGCTGAAAAAGAGCAAGCTGCGCAGTGTTATGCTGTGCCCCCTGAGCGGCGTCTGGCAGACAGATTGGCAAACTCAAGGGCTGCTGAAAGAGCTTGCCCACATTCCAGGAAAATTGAAAGGCAGGTGGGAAGGACATTTGAATATATTCCAGTTTCTAGACAGACCAAGGTTAGTCTAAGGCCTCCTGGACTGGCGTTCAAACTGGCCACAGACAGCTAATGGTTACCTGAAAACTCCCACCTTAACCTGAAACCTTTTCCATTCTTTAAATCACACAAATGATAGTTAATCAAACACTTTCTCACAGTTTGGATGGATTGTTGCCCCAATGAAATGAAACTTTCCTTTTCCTTTAAAAAAATAAAATAATCAGACTCCAGTTATCTCTTTCTTGAAAACAGGATACCGCTCTCAAATCCAAAGTGACCTAAATTCTCAGAAGACACATGATCCAGCCTGCTGAAAAGAAGAATGTATGAGGACAGGGTACAGCAGCTTTCTAGCATCCTCCCTCCTGGCAAATGCAGACAGGATAAGGAAAATGACATGGTCCAAGAAAAGCTTCTGTGCCACAGAACAGCTGTGTAGTTGGACTTCCAGAATAGAATAGTGTTTGCTGGTGTGCTGATTACAATTGCATATTTAGGAAGACATAGGATTTGAGAAATCAGCAATTTAACAGAAATCCAATTGTCATTATTTATGTGGCGAATGTTAACTACTTAACATAGCTAATTATAACAAAGACTTCAGAAGCAACAGTTTAAATTAAACAAATAGAGTTTTAAAAAAAACAAAACACAAAACCACACACACACACAGAGCAAATATCCTTATTATCAAACCATGCCTGGTTATTTTCTTTCCAAATATGATATAATATTGGCTTATATGACAGAAATACAGAATTCTAATGCTAGCCAGGTGGTCTAAAACTTGCTCTGAAATCTTCATTTCCCATACCCCAAAGACAGCTGGGGCAGCTTAAGATGCTGTCATGCCTGAGCTGAGCATTACTTTACCCAGCTACAGTGTTTCTGACACCTGTGGTACTGTCTGCAGATGTAAGGCACTTACACAGAACAATTCTGCCAGAATAAAAGTGGAATAATCTGGGCCTACATTGTGACAGTACATTTAAACAGAAGGATAATGAGGCTTCTGAGAAACTCTGATGAGTCTTATCCAAAACAGTAAATAACAATATTATCTGGTCTGCAATTTCACAACAATTATTTTTTCCTTCTAAACACAATCTCAAAACGTTTATACAGGACCCACAATGACTTGGTTTTTCTGATTGTCTTGCTTTACCATAACACCAGTGTATTTTCAAACATGCTCAAGCTCAAGCTTAGGAAATTATACTGGCTACCAGGATACCTTAATCAGAGAGTTCTTATCAGTGTGTCTCCAGACTAATGAGAAGAAATCCAATCTAGAGCCTACTGAACACTAAATTAGGTCTAATCATAGGGCACTCTTCCAACTGTTCAACAGCAGGTCTAAAACCAACGAATGCCATTTATTTTTTCAGTATCCATTAAAATACTACAATCAATCCCATAATAGCTGCTTCAAAGCCACGATCGGAAAAGTGTGCAGATATTTGTTTGTATTTAAAGCAAGATCATTCAATGCCCTCCTTGCCAAAAGCTGTTTTACATTCAAACACTTTCAAGAAGACCCTGAAAGGCTTCAGAGGCACAATGTTCTGGGAATCCCATAATGGGGCAACCTACTCACATCTTCTCAGCTTGAGAATGTTTGAGTGGCTGAAGTACAACATGTTTTAATGGTTCTCTGCCATATATATATTTGCCCCCCTAATAAAAAGGCATCACTTGAGCTAATTCAGACTGGAAAATCACTGCATATGGGCTTAAATACGTAATTTGTTGAAAGCCTGTGCTACATGCACACAAAGGCATCGAAACCTGCTTAATGCTTTACGCAAAGGTTCTAGACCCATATTTTTATAGGATACTGTGAGCCATGTGTTAAGTGATTTTAATTTTTTTTTTTTCTACTGGGAAAGAGCCTATCTGTGAAGTGTCCTGGGTTAGAGAGAGCAACTATCACTTGGAACTTGTAACCATAAAATATTTGGAGGGGGAATATGATAAAGCTCAATTTTTTTAACATAGTTTCTTTCTCAGAGGTTGAAGTGGCAAGTTAAGTTTTAGCTCTCCTTTTGCTTGAAGTGTCTTCATTGTACCGAGCACAACCTGAGTCTGACAGTGACTAACGTGCCAGTTATATCAACACGTACCGAGTCTCAACTTCTAAGCATTTTCATGCTGATTGTTCTCCCACATGGCAAACTAACCCCCCACCAAATACACAGCCTTCTCTTACTGCAGAGGCTGCCATGAAGACACTGCAGTACTAACAAACTTCTGAGGTATGGGACAGGAGAGAGGAAAGGGGCTGCCAGAAAAAATACGTGCAGAAGGTGAAGATAAAATAATTGGCTGCGCGCAGGAGATGACCAGCTTCCCACCATGGCAGCTCAAGGACTGTCATAACTAAACCATACGTGCTCTTCCTTGCCCTTCTCTAGCATAGGGTGGCCCATGTTTGCAATTAAGATCTTATGGATAAATTAACATCTGAGTAGTCCTTCACTTAACATGTAATTTCAATCATTTCATATTTTAGCTCTTTGGCTTTGCTCATGGATTTTTAATCTAAATCTATGCTTATTTTTATATAGATATAAGTGCAGCAATCATAGAGTGACATATTCAATAGTAATCATGAACTTTTGGATATTCATTACTGGTTATGTCAGGACAGTCAAAAAGGCTTAAAATAACATGTCTAAAAGCTTTTACTTACTTTACATTTTTATATAATTTATTGTTTGGGGGTGGAGAGTTGTGTGTGATATAAACCAGAATTGATTAATTTATCATAGATCACCTTTTACTTTCTGAGTGCATCATCCATCATGGTAACCAGAATGTCAGAGATACTATTAAACTCACTTCACTTCCCCCTCCACTGACCGACTGAAATAGTAGCTGATTTCCTTCTCTTTGAAGGAGTTACTGGTTCCCAATGTGATTATGGAGACAAGAGTGAGTGAAATTTGCAATTTCACGTTTGGCTTAGGAATTTTTTTATGCTGTATATGCATATGCTATGCTATAAATTTTTTATGCTAACAAATACTGAATAGTGTATGATATATGTATTACCCCTGATCGTGATGGTGTATTAAATCACACATGGCATAAAATACTCAAATACACAATATATTCTGAAACCATTTCTCTTGCAGCTAAGCCACATTTGTCATGATAAGAATACAGAACCGAGCACGGCTTCACCAGTAAGAGCTTTCGTATTGCCATTTTGCTTGCATATGCGGGTACTTACAGCACAGGAGCCCTCAAGGATCTACACACTCAACCACAAACGCCAAATGTGTAAAAACAATCAGATGGCAATCCCGACTGCACATCAGCCGGTGACCAAATTTCCTTTCTTGGACTTCACTGCGTCTCTCATTTCCTCCCCACACTTAAATCCTCTGTGTCTATTACCCATTGTGCACACTGTGCTACAAAACTGTTGGCACTTTCCTTTTTTTTTCTTTTTTCAGCCCTTGCCTCCCTCTTGCCTGACACAGAAACAACAGACTAGCACGTCCCAGGGAGTTTTCAGTGGAAAAGGTGATTATATTAATGTCAGAAGCTGAAAAAAACGGTAAATCTAGCCTGTAAATCTAGTCTGCAAAATAAAGAAGAGGAAGGGATCATACTCACAGCAGCTGCAGAGACACAAGATCATCAAAAAGGCCCTGGGGAATCTCTGTGATCTTGTTTCCATAGAGCACTCTGAAAGATTCAGGAAGACAAAATAAATCTTAAGTAACAGACCAGTTTAGTGTCCTCCCACATCTCTGCATTATCATCTTTATTGATCTTGTGCACCATGCCCAGGATCTGTGGGCATTTCATTTAACTACTGATCTCATTTTCTTTTCAGAGAGCACATGGTATTAAATGAGTCGTTATGATTCAGGGTTCGTCTGATGTTGGAAAGCATTTTTAATGTAGAAACTGGACATCATCCAAAAACTGTATCTGAAATATTTTTCATTCTGTTGAGGGATTTTTTTTCCACCCTTTTAAGAAATATTTTAACCATTGAAAGGCACATTGTCTGATGCAAAAACCTAGAATTCTGCTCAGCGATACTGAATTTAAAAGCCAGGGAGCAAAAACTGGTTGTAGATAAAATTTCATATAACTGAATCTCTTAAGATATAATAATTGGCATGAAATGTGACACAGGCATCGTTGGATAAAATATGGCTTCACCAGCTGCTGTTACCATTTCAACTGGTTAATATAAAGAAATTGAGCCTTAACTGGAAATAGACATATATTTCAGAAACTCAAAATAATTCAGGTGTTGTTTAGTTATAAAAATCAGTAAAGATTTAATAATACAAACGAGAATCACTGTATATATTTATTCAACCATGACTACATACAACCTGGTATCCATGATTCAGTTTTAATATTAAAAATATTTCATTTTTTTTAATGGAAAAATGCACATATAGTATCCTCAGAAATTGAGCTAAAGGGAAAACCAGACAAAACCACTGTTATGCTAAGATACGCCACCTAGGGATCAGAGCAAATTCATATATGACAGGAACACCTCAATTTCAGCCCCAGCTAAAGTACTTCCTCATGTCATTTCTGGAAGTTGATAAAATTTGTCAAAACCAGAAAGTGAGTTAGGAGCTTATATGGGTCCTGGTAAAAGGGAAGAAGATTACCTTCGCTCTGAACATTTTACAATTTACCTAAACAATTTAATAGACTTAAATTTTGGAAAAATAGTAATTATGTAATTTCTATGCTCTACAGAAGACATAGTAAATGGTGATAAATCAGATCATGTCAAAACTTTGTTGCTTATGTATCACGGAACTTTCCCTAACTTTTTAATATGTAAGAATATACTAGCAATTAATCAAACAGTCATGTGAGGCTTGGATGCTGGCTGAAATTGTAGCTTATACTGTCTTTCAGCATTTAAAATATTATGGTGAGTTGAGCATACTGAAAAACAAACGCTTAGTATGACGGACCATTTACAATACCCTCTGGCCTTCCCAGAGTATCACCACTTCAGTGTACTCCATCAGTCATTGGAAGTGGGACAGTTCCTAGATCAGCTCATTTCTGAGCCTAAATAAAAAGAATCTAAATAAAATAACACCACTTACATATGAAAATCTAAACTTGAAACTTCATTTTTCATTACTTTTATAGTTTAGCAGGAACTGAACCTCTACTCAAGAAGCTAATGACCATCTAGCATTATACTTTCTCTAAACAAATGTAACATAATTTCTCTTTATCTATTACAGAGTCAGGAGGTTGGCTTTTAATGTGCTGTTACAGTTAGTGTTTTCTGTAATGAATGCTAGCACTACTAAATTTTTCTAATTGTTGCCTGGTTTCAGTTTCAGAAGGCTCACATAATTTCCTGCTTCAACAAACTCTCATGCAAGGAACACAGATTTTTATACTCTGCCCAAAACTAGACAGAAATGATTGTGGAACTTTTAAAAGTCAAGCAGGTCCGTTTAGATAGCAATTTCAAAATATGAGATAATATTCAAGTCACTAAATTTCATTGGGCTCTAAAACAACATCCAAATGGCTGATTCACAGACTTCTTTTTGAACAAACTAACTGGCATGAGAACCTGTATCAGGAAGCAAAACCTCTGCAAATAAAATATTTATAAAAGGTTAAAATATTAAGTTAATGCCCACAGAATCCAGTATATCACCTGTATACAAAATTCAGATTATAAGCTTTGTGATGTTAGGTGAACATCTTCCTTAGTTTTGAGAAGTAGCAGGATCATCAATGCTGACCAATAACGCATAATGCATATAAGAGTTCCGAAGCTAAGGTTTACAAAATGCTCACGGAAAGAAGTAAAAAAAATCCCCAGTCCAGACAAAGGGTTATTCTGGCTGCAGAAGTAAAACCAAATCTCAACACTCACACCCAGTGCAGTTATTAGTTACAGTACTTCTAAATGCAAATATCAAAGTAAGACTCTTCTAAAGTAATTTTTCATTTGCTTTTAATTTAAGAGTCGGAAGGTCATAGTGCAGTGCTCCACTGAATTTGAAACCTTGGATGTGCTTATACATCTTCTTTATTATTTTGAGCAAAATAAAACTGATTAAAATAGCTGATAAGATAAAACAAAGCTTCAATTTTTAGAAGCCATGGTAAGAAAGTAAGCATTTTCAAACCTAATTGGGCTTATGTGCATGTGGCACATTAACATTCGAACAAATTAACAGCTAAACAAAAGTCAGTATGAGAGCTCAGGCACTTGTCTCTAATTCATATTCATGTTCAGCACTACACAGAGCCAAATTAGCTAATGCCATTGTCTGCCTGCCACGCCAGAGCTGAAGTCAAACCATCCTACAGAAAGAGGAAGGGAGGGGAGATGCATAACACATTGCACCTCATTTCTTGAGCTCCTTATTTCCATTTGCTCTAATAGAAAGCACAGAAACTTTTGCTTCTCATTTTTTCTCTTTAAGAAAAAAGGAGGAAAGCCTACTCATACCAACAAATATGAATGTTGGTGAGGTTCTTGATCCAAGATGCTTTTGTTCTGAATGTACCAGCTGCTGCACTGCTAACAGTACCAGGAATGAGTTAGCCTGCAGAAAAGACTGGCCGGGGAAGGTACGCTCCACTATTGCAGCCGCTTTCCTCTGTCCTGTCACTCTGCCCATCGCACTACCAGGCACCACAATGTTTCCAGAATAGCACCTTTGGGGAAAAAGTAAACCAAAGAAAAAAACCCTCAAAACCCCCCCCCAAAAACCAACCAACAAACCACTCCAAAATGCCATATAAGAGCAAACTCAGTCAAGTCAATTCAAGAACTTAATTTAAATCTCCAGTGCTTTTACCAACAGAGATAAATTTTAGGAGATTTGCCTATGGCATGACAAGTTCTAAAAATGTATGTTCACTTGCATCCCTCACATATGTTGCAGGACATGCAGGGGTTTCGGCTACTGCGCAAGCTTGGCACAGGAATACAACCCTTCTTCTATCCCCTCCTGAAATCTTAGACCCCAAATATTTTTTATTAAAAATGCACTAACAAAGTTAACATGTAATAAACTTGATTCAGTAGTTGCTGCCAATAGACAGCGAATCAGTGAATCAAACAACATTTATTACAACACAAAACTGCTAAAACTTTTATTGTGTGCTCCTGATTGTTCATTTGCTTCTCAACTTTGCTGGGGACCAAGTTAGCCACAGGTCTGACAAATACCATTCACTGCCAGGTGGAGAAGACATTAGCCAAAACATGATGTACAGTTTGGGAGAAAGAGAAAAGTGAGTTGTAGCTTAATTCTATAATCACAATGCTAATCTTAAAATCCTAAACCAAAACCAACTGAGATACCAATAGGTATCCTTATAATTACTGTTCCTTTCTTTCTCTTCTCACCACACGTGGGAGTCTCTCTTACAAAGATGGAGAAAACCATCATAGAGACGTACAAACACATCAGACTTGCCAGTGCATGAATTCTATTCTTGTGTTTTCTGCAAGGCAGGTATATCTAATACCAGAATGACCAGCGTGAACAATCATTCACTGTATTTTTAACTCAGGCAAACCTTTCCCAAATTTTTCGCAGGTGGCTTTCTAATGTGAGCAAGTTGCTATTACGGCACAGGTGCGGCTGAGCCATCTGAGGGCTATGTTCTCGGTGGCACGCAGAGCCATCAGCTTGCCAGTTCACAGCTAAATGCTTTCCGCATGGCCACAAACCACAAGCTGCAGTTCTTCAAAAGTACTTGCCAGATTGGCTCACAACTTGCAGCAGTTTTCAGGCTGCCATCAACCTTCCAAACAACGAGAAGGACAACATGCATAAAGCACAGACCCCTGGCTGCTCTGCAAGCATTGGAGGAGATCCCTGGAAAAAGCACCCTATTCAGCTGAAGAGTTATTATGGATCTGCAATAAGAAATTATACAAATATATGAAAGTCATAATGAGGTGTTATGTTTCTTCAGCCGGATTCTGGCATATTTGAATATTCCCAAAAAAATGTATCTATTGCAAGACACAATTAAATATTAAATTTCCAGTTAAACAATTACTTGTTAGTACCAAACTTGAAGTTTTGCAGATTAATCCAACTGATATTCTAAGTAGTTAAAAATAAAAAATAAACAGTTAAAATAGTCACTGCATAGATTCATCTAAAAGCTCGGCATGTACCAGACAGAGAAAGTACTGGAAGCGCACATAGCAACAAGTATGTTATCTTAGGTGAGAATGCAAGTAAGCGTGTAACAGACCTTCAGCGGCAGGGTCATGAAACATAAAAGTCTCACTGATTCTTCACATTCTCTAGACATTCTGACCTCTTGAACAATGTTAAAATTAAGGAATTTGCAAAGACTTCACCAACACTTGGCCTTTCGTATGCATTGAAGTTCAGCATACCACCTTCTAAGGGTGTGAAACAGCAATTGCCATTCGTTGGCCTACCTTACTTGCAAATGTAGTTGCTGTTTAGATGCTTTGTTAAGTCAGAATATAGATATTTTTCCCTGGGAGGTGATACAGAATTTTTTGGGCGTATGAAAGCCTAGCACAGAATCCCTTACTCTAGACCATATGGTTTCCAGCTAAGTGTTCCTTTATTTTGGCTTGGCTCAAACATTCTTACTGAAGTGTCAAATTTTGACTTTATGCAATGTCTTTTTCAGTCCTCAGAACGCTTTCAACTTCCCTTCACTGTGAAAACAATTCTTGCTAGGAAGAATTATATTTCCCAAGCTACGTACAATGGCACAGGCTCAATAAGAATTCAAGTTTTCAAAAGAGAAGGAATTGATAGGGGTAAAAACAGCAATAAATTTCTAATATCTGAAAGAAACTCAGACATGTAATTTTTTTTCCCTGCACTATTTCATATTTCTTCAGAACAAGTTAGGCTAAATAAATCACAGTAAAACTATCCAAAGCAATTTGTTACTTTAAAATAAGTTTGGCAGTTATTGCAATAGACAGTGTTTTATTGCAGATTTCAAATCACCATGAATGACACCACATATATCATCGCCGAGGAGATGATGGTCTAAATGGGACTGGTATGTCAAAATCTAAGCTGTCTCTTGTCTTTGTGCCCAGGCTGATCTCAGCTTTTAAATTGTTCACTAGCCTAATTCAGTATATTAACAAAAGCAAAGGAATTTTCCCTCTGCAGTGGCCTAAAATTTATTCATTCAGTTTAACACAGTGAAGGCTTAGACTATTTTGTCGTATCTCATAAAATGGCCCCAGACGGTCTGGATATGGCCTTCCAAACCTACATGTGTGGGAAGTTTACTGACCGCAAGAATAACATTTATCTTTGATACTATTAACAATAACCGAATAGTGACACAATCCTCGCATTGATATTAGACGTATTTTGAGTTGATTAAATGAAAAATTAATTTACTTCAGAAAGTGCATGCAGCAATCTTGAAACATGAAACTATTCATAATTTAGCCCCCATGTTCTGCGCTGAGTTAATAACTGCTCCAACTCCAGCAAAGTGCAATTCTGACTATGTAACACAAACACAATGTACTACAAATAGAACATTTGTCGAACTTTTGCTTAAAATTAAGATAACACATCCTTTTGCAAACAACGTATTTAGCCACACTTCTCAATGCAAGGTACTATTTGCTCGCATGTTTATATGGAGATAAGTATTGGATGGCAAGACTAATCCCTCCAACACAAAAGCCATGGCTACCTTGCCACAGCTCAGTTACATTTGTGCTGCTCACTGTTTTTCTAGATTCAAATCATTCTAATTATTTGTTTCTCATCTTGGATATTTCACGTGGTCCCAAGTAACTGCAGTAACACTACATCTCATAGCCAAGTCTATGCACCCTTGTATCATCTCTTTGAGACAGAGAAATACTTCCAATTTCCAAGAGGAGAGACTTTGTTATAGACCAGCAGTTTATTTGTCCAACAGCCATCACTGAAATTATGCAACGCAACTTCTTCCTCCCAAATCCCACAGTAGCATCTTTAAGACTAAAGACCCTTTTTCTCAAGCCTTGATCCACAACACCCTCCATTCTCTGCAATGGCTTTACAGCAAGCTCTCCATAACTCCATTCTCTCAAAACCGGAGGCTGGATCTTACAGTATTTTCAGTTTTGTCTGTAAACAGGTTTCAAGTTTGGTTCATACGAAAAATATGGTAAGAATCTCTGCCCTGGTGCCTAAATACTGAAAGGGAGCTTCAGACACTGTAACAGCATTAAATCCACAGAACACATAGCCCCAGAGCTGACCTATGACTCACAGTGCCATCTGCATGTGGCACAAGGGGAAAAGGAAAAGCCAGAAAACTCCAGGAAGAAAAATATATTCTTGAAGAATGACTCCGGTTCCTTAATTGTTATCACAACCAGGAAAAAAAAAGTTACGTACATGCCCAAATATTTCTAAGAAAAAAGGAGCAGAAATTCCTTGTTCCACATAGTCATTATATGCATAGGGAACTGAGAAATGGGCATGGAGAAAACAATCTTTTTTTCCTGTGTGTGGGGAATGGAGAAATCTTGAGTCCTTACAAGAACAAGCTTGCCTTGCTTTTGCTAAACGCAGAGAAAACCTAAGGAAAAAATGGCTAATTTAAAGCTTTAAGATTCTGTGACCTGTTTGACTCCCATAGGTTGATTTCTTTTTAAAAAATATATAGATTTAAAATAAAAACTTATGACCTGCTAGCATATGTATCACTTCCCACTTTTAAAATATTTAAGTTTCATACATTTTAGGGGAAACTGCCTCTGTAATAACTACATAGGCACGATAGGCAGAGTACTCTGAGAAACAGTTCTGCCTGGAAACACTAACCTAAGTTAACTTCAGAAGAAAGTAGAGTAGCAACCCACTATATATAGATAGGCCTCCATTAGCTAGCCAGGCTAACGATGTTGGCTGTCTTCCAGATAAGCACTTTCACTCTCTTAGGCCCATAGGGAGCACTGCAATTGCATGCAAGCAGGGAGTAAAGGCAGGAGCAGAAAACGGGAATAACGCAGGGGGAAAAAGGCAAGGATTTTAGGCAGTACAGCAGCACTTCATTTTTAATAGAAACAAAGTTGCTTACTTTCATTTGCGCATTAATATTTTCCCCTCCTTTATTCTTGTTTTAACTCAGCTAGCTGAAAAGTCCAGCTGCTCTGTGCGCAGATTAAATCTCAATGGTCTCTCATTAAAATGTATGTCATCAATCACATCTGACTTACATATATGAAAAATAGAAGTTACTCTCAGCTGAACTGAAGCATTGTATGCAGAGCAGTGTTGCTTCAGGGCATGCAGCTGACTAAAGTTATTGAGGCCTCAGGCACCAAAAGGACTGAGTCACTTAAAAGAGAAAACACTGGTAAGCAAACTGGCTTCATTTCTCCTCCTTGTTTTTTCCGCTTGGGCAGTTTCACTGGGAGGGCTAGCACTTCAAAGGAGTCATCTTCTCTTGCACTTAACACTGGTCTTTCTGCTGTTGACAGAACTGGATTGGTGGCTATAGCAGACATCAGACGAAAGAAGATCCTCTACTTCTCAGAAGTAGAAGCTTGGTGGAAGTTTCTTTAGAGAAACCCAGATTCTGCAGAACAGCAGATATTCTTGCCCCGTAAAGATATCTAGGGCTCAGAAACTGACACAACTGCAGAAGTGACCAGCAGGGAAGAACCTACCAGAGGTCTCGCTGACATGTCATGAAACATCAGGGAACTAACTCTTGCCTATCAGCCCCAGCAAAAACATTTGTAAGACCTACCTGCAATGAAAAGCAAGAGTAAAACCTTTCAAAAGAAAGTAAAAACCAATGGCAAGCACAATAGACAACTGAACCTAGAGGAGGCTAGCAGTTTTAAGGGTAGAGTTGATACTGTCCTAGAAACCAGTCTGCCAATGAGAGGAGAAGTAGATTGTGTATTACAACAGCTTTGTGCGGCTGTGGTAGAAGGAAACTGAGGCAGAGACAAGCACTGAAGAAAGGAAAGACTGCTCAGAGGCAGTTCCCTCACTATAGACCTTTCTGTACTGCATCTCACTTCTCTGCCCTCTCTCTTCCCCCTCGTAATCTCCTAGCATTAACTTAAGCACTATTTTACCCACTTGGATATAAACATATTTAAACATCATTTACTTGAAATATCATCTTGGACAACTGCGCAGAGAATACACAATCCTTTCACTTGCTTTTGTGTGCAAGTCAAAACACTATCAATTCCTTCCCAGTTTATATTCTCATTTCCTCGCTGTCCACTCTGACGTGTTCTGTCCCACTCCTGAGGCCACCTGGGGGTATCTGAATTAGATATAACTAAAGCTGAATAACTTCTGAGTTGGGATGTCAACCCCGGTAAAAATGCCTTCCTGTCCATCTTGCTCCTAGCCAGGAGGTTTGCCAAGACCACAAAGCTGTAGCATTGCAGCATCAGCAGTAGTTTCATACCAAGTCATAACCGTAGTGTTCAGTAAATGTCATTCTCTAACTGAATCGTTTTCAGAGAGCATTGAGAGATTTCACCATTTCCACAGCATGTTGAATAACACTGCCCTAACTATTCAACAAAGCCTAACACTTAATATATATTTCTGGCATTCTCCCAGCTGGATTCAGGGCGCAAAAAAAGGCCCATCCTTCTGCATTCTGGCTCAGAAGTTTACTGCAACATATATGTTTAGTACTGAATAGCCTTCTAATATTAGCACTAGTCAACAAGTTATAGAAGTTACTAGAATTATCCAGTATTCAGAGAATAAAATATATTAAAAAAAAAAACTTTTAAAAATAAAACTGTGTTATATGAATATTAATGAGCTAAATGTTTTAAAACTGTCTTTCGGATTAATGCAGGTAAATACCATTCCAGTTGAGCTTAACCTCTTCTCTCAATCTCAGGCTCTTTTTAACACTCTATTCTAGTTCATTCTCCATATGCAGCTTCTGACCTTGTATTGCTCCTTTTACCCATTTAAAGCTCCAATGTTTAAGAGTGCTGTGGGTAGCTAGGTTGAAATATAGCTGCATTTAAATTCAACTCGGTGCTAAAGCAGTTTCTGTGTCCTATAAAGAGAAGCAAATGGTTGTCAAGAGATTCTACCTTCTTTTTATCTTCTGTATGAAGTCATACTTTAGTCCCCTTCCAGATTAATAAAGAAGTAATTGCAGTTAAAAAATTATAAACATTTTCTTAAAAGCTTAGGTTCTTCCCTAAACTAATTTGAAAAAAATCCAAAACCAAAAAAAATAACCTCACAAGAGAGTACAATTTCAGTACTTTAATACAGAAGAAAAATTCAGTATGAAAGTATTTTGCTTAATTCCTCCCTAATTAACACCACCACCATTAAACAGTGTCTGAGCTATGATGAGGTTTTCGTGCGCCATGATGAGTTTGGGGGCATGGCTTAGCCTGCAGGTGCACACGTACAGTAGATCAACTAATGCACTGGCTGTGAAGAAGTGAACAAGTCAGTAACCTTGGGGCTGTTCATCTATAAAAAAGCTTACTAGAGATGTGTAAACACTTCCTCCTTCTAATCTTCATGACCAATTTTTCACTTACAAAAGATGAG
This sequence comes from Xenus cinereus, assembly GCA_025774025.1. Classification (NCBI taxonomy): domain Eukaryota; kingdom Metazoa; phylum Chordata; class Aves; order Charadriiformes; family Scolopacidae; genus Xenus; species Xenus cinereus. The sequence continues at coordinate 34,123,541 of JAOXJK010000051.1, read as the reverse complement.
ATGCTTCACGCAAGCTGGCAACTGCACACTGAAATATAAGTTCTCCCAGACAGCACATTATCATTTTTATTTCTCTTACACACAAGCTCTCTCCAAATGCCCATTCAGTTCTATTTTATACTTACAATGAAATGAGAGATTTCAAGCCTTTGAATGCATCAGGTGCAATGTCAGATATTTGATTCTTGCTGATGTCTCTGTGAAGAGAAGGAAGGATTAAAAAATATATACAAGAATATGTTTGTAAACAGGAATATCATGGAAATATTTTAGCAGTACTTTAATGGGAGAATATACTCAATACAAAACCAGAACTAAAACGTCTTATTACCTCAGAGAAATTATGAACTATGTAAGGACACAGACAGGAGAGGTTCTAAGGTAGGTGGAAAATGCTGGCAGGACGTGCATTAAGTAAGACGGTGGGATTAACAGTGTCAGCATGGTGTAAGCACCACGGGAACGGCTTCTGAGGCAGCAAGACTGTGTTTGTCTAAGAGAAGAAACCTTGTGGAAACTGAGATGTAAAGATGAACACACTCATAAGTACCAGAAACACATAATATAGTCAAGCAAAATTCCCATCAAAACCCTATGAAATTCCACAATTTATATGAAACAATACCAATAATTCGTAGGATGATACTCTTCTGAGGTAAGATGGTAGGACTTTTCCCACACCATCTCTGTTTAATACCAATGGGAAAGGGGATGGCAAACAGACTACCCAGCCCCTGTCCCAAAGCAGGCACCAGTGTCACTGAGGATTCTGGCACTGTACCAGTGATGTTTGGATTTTAATGGCCTAGAGAAAACAAGCAGTGCAAAATTCCACCATGACCTGATCTGGTGAGGCAGGTGAGAAGACGGTCGACACAGAAGTTTTTTAGTTCTGCGTGGAGTTTTCAGACACTAGGGAAAGCCTTTAAGCATCTGAATGGAAATCATGGACCTTTGAAGCCGGGAGTGCTGCAGGGTTGCAGACCCTGTCAGAGAGCCCCAGCAAGATTGCACCCTTTCAGCTATGACTGACTGGAATTCAGTTATAGCCTGCTGTCATTTTCAAGAGAAAGTGTGTTCCTGGTTTGGAAGATACCCTTCCACTTTAATCATAACCAACCAAATGCACAAACATAAATGTAGACTACACCACAATTTCTTTGTACATGGAGCCAAATTTACTACACTTGGGACTCAGACGCTCGGAAGTGGGTGCCTTATCAGGACTGTCACTGCAATCCAATCTTTCTGTCAATCAGTTCAACCAGGTGCTTAGCTACAGGCATAACGTTCAGCCATCCTGTTGCATTCACTGACAGTCGGTATCAGCTTGTATCAGTAGTATCAAATCTTTTCAATGATAGCTAAAGCTGGAGCAATACAGTATTTCCTGTTCATCTTCACCGTTATTTCCACTGGGGCACACGCTAAGGATCCCAGTCAGACTAAATAAACATCACTTGAAAAAGAACTTAGGAATCAGAAAGTAAGAAGGTTTTCCATTCTATACATGTTTTGAGTTACAAATTATATTGGCTAAAATTTTAATGAAGTTCTCTAACTGATTTCAAATCTAGCCACATAAAGTGGGATTTTCTTTGCTTCTTTTATGAGGGTCATGAAATAACTGCTCTGCAATCTACTGATGTTTTCTACTACAACATCCTGCCTACGAGGAGAGCATTCAGTGAAGGTTTCCAGTTCTTCAGCTCAAATCACAACAGCCAAATTTGTGACAGTGGAAGTAGGAACACGTATTGTTATACAGGTTTCTGTGAAACTTTAGACTGCCTGGTAGCATTTGCCGCTTTTTATCTGGTAACTCTTAGGTAAACAGAAGTCTGACATGAATCTGTGATGTGTCTGATGACCTATTACAATGACATGAAATCATGAGTTTGCTGAACAATGACATGAATCTGAAAAAGGGCAGTTAGTTTTTGAAACAAGTATTTCAGCACTATTTTACTGATTTGCTACATTTCAACATTTCCATCCTTTCTCTCTTCCCATGTCTGGACGCTAATGAGCGTATAACTAATGGTGCCTGAACGTGCATAAATGCCATGCTGGGTGATGACACTCACTCTCTTCATGCAGATGCACTACAATCAGCATTAGAAGATAATTAGACACATTATTTCCTTTCCACTAGAGCCCAAGCTCCACTGCTGTTGGATAAGGAGGCTCTATCTCCTTCTGACTTTACTGACGCAAAGGGATTCAATTATGCCCTTGTACTTTTGTTCCCTTCCTTTGGTCTGCCTTGGTAAGATCGTCCTAATCTGTGCTTGATTTACATCAAGATAAAGAAGTTTTTCTAACCTGCACAACTACGTCAATTTAGATCACATAAGGCTGATTTTCATAGTTCAGGGTATCTCTGAATCACTCAATGGAAACGTGGCTCTTTAGCTGGAAATGTAATAAACTTATCAGGATTCCACCCAGGCAGGGAATACATTAGTCACCTCATACTTGTCTCTCTGCACCTCTGACGGCACAATAGAGATCTTTCTAAAGGTTGCTGAACACACCTTGGAGGGTGGCTGTGCTCAGTTACCAGTTGGGGACAGAATGTTTTTTTGACTTTGCACCAGGGGATCAGGGATACCCTGTGAATCACTGTATAACATATGACTGTGTGGCTTAAATGTCTTTACTGTAAAAGGTTTTAAAATAAAACAGATTTATTTTTAGATGCAGCCAAATGCAAAACTATTAATAGCATTGGATGAATATTCTCTTTGTCGACTAACATTATTAAAAACAGATTACTTGAATATCTCTAACACGTAAAATGGACTGCTCTCATTTGACAAGAGTACTCAGTAAAAATCCATGTCATATATGGTTTAGTTTTCAGAAGATGCTTAAAAAAAGTAGCAGTGCCACGGAACTACTGTGACAGTGGGAAGATGGTGAAATCTCCATGTGTTTTCTGCTAATATATAGTAAAACTAATTTGACACATGAAATGCCACTACAAACATCAGAGCTAAAGAGGTACAATCACACCTTTCATAGTGGCTCTATGTATTTGGCTCTTGGTCTTGTGCTACAAACTTCTTAGTTAAAAGCTTCATAAAAGTAGAGACAAAATGGGAGACAATGCCATAAAGTTTGGAACTTGAAAGCTAGAAGTTACAGAACCATTGTACATGCACAACTGCTATGTAAGTGAACTCAAAATGGCATTTCTGGGCTGAGATACTTCACACAATAATGACAACTTCCATCTCTGGAGATGGGACCTCAAGCCTCTTCTAATGCCCTTGAATAATTGAGCACAGAGCTAGGACCTGTTACATTCACCCCAAAATCAGGGGAACCATCATCCCATATTATTTAATTCAACTGCATATTTAAATCCTACAGGTCCCAAATCTTCCTTCTGAGACAAATACATTTGGCTTCATGTAACTAATTGGGTGAGAAGATGTGGACAATTATGATGAAGTCCAAGACATGAAAGATTTCAGCTCCTTTGCTAAAACCCAGTCATCAAAGTAACTCCCCCATCCTGGAAGCTATTGAAGAGGCATCCTAAACAGGAAGCTTAAGATAGAAGAAAACATAACACTTGAATTAATATACATACATCTTCTGCTATCATCTTGACCTATCAATATCAAGTCATATAAGGATTATCTTGGACAACTGGCTCTTATGCAAAAATTAATCTTAGTAACCCAACTATTTAAGAAGAGGAAACTATAATCTTGCGTGAAATACTCAGTAAACAATCAAAATACTGACAGGGCTGCAAGTGAGCAACCTATTACCTAACATTCTTGCATATTTATTCATCAGAAAAAGAAAAATACAATACAATTCACAATGCTAATACTAGCCTCTGAATTGAGTAAAAAATTATTATAAATAATAGTTAAAAATAGTAACAACAACAACAAGAATAATGTTCTTCATTTGTACCCTGGGCAGGGCATCAATTAATTAAATCAATAATGTTCATGCTATTGAAATGCTCATTAAAATCAAAGTAACAGAAATTAAGAAAGGCTGATGACTTCAGTGATATCAAACACATCCTTCCTCTATGAGGAAAAGGATGGATAATTCTTTTGTTTAAGAGGTAGTCTTTTGACCAAAGTATATTTTTGTGTTAATAATACTAGGAATATTGCACACTGAGAAGACGATGTAGATAATCTCTTTAAAGAGTGGAACAAATGTCCTTAGTTAAACTTTATGTAACAACATTGATGCCCAATATAGAGCCTCGCTCTCCTCCAGAAATAAAACTTTAACAAGGAGACAGGTCAATAACCAAAAGACAAAATATTGTGTTTGTCATGGGACATTCTGCAGCCGAATTATCTATCCCAACTTCTTCCACAACATGCTCTCACGTTAACTAAGCTTTGATACAGATTATCTGGCACAATAATGTATTATTTAACTTTGAATTCAGATCTCAATGAGTATGCCAATTATATTCCAGAAAGCTGTTAACACAACTTGCTAATGGAGTTCTGCTGTGAAATTCTAACATTAATCATTTCACATAGTAAGGGCCACATTGGGTTGAGTAGCTAGCCGAGTTAAAGAACAGTTTTTTGGTCAACTCCCATAAAACTAGAGTTCACCAATAATGAAAAATGAAAGGACAGTAAAACAGTGCCAAAATCTAAAATTAGTCATACCTCAGAAAGAACTGAAAAAGTTACAATTTAGATCACTGAAAAGGGATCCGTCATTTTTCACTGAAATTACCATCTTGCTATCTAATACAGTACTTCTTTAAAAATACATACAGCTATATTGAAAGTGAGACAGAAGAATAGAGACTCTGTAAGATTGATGACTTGACCTGTTAAATATTAAGATCCATATTTACAGCTCTTCAGCTCTAGGAACTCGATAAGTTTGGACTGGCAAACACAGCAATTTCACCCTTAAATTCAAAGGTACAGCATAAGCTCATTTCAGTTTCCAAAAGCATTAGCTATCTAATAATCCAGTGTCTTCTGTGAAATGAGCTGACAGTTTCTTAATTCCAGTAAGTATTGTTCACGTCAGAAAACAAGAACTGTAAAGGCACGTTTTTAGCCATTTTAACACTAAGCCACAAAGTCTGAATGACTTGTGGAAGTTACTGGTCCAGTGAAACCCATCAACATCTTGATACTATAGTGAAGCAGGAGTAAATTGTTGTATCATTGTCTGTGTCATTGTACTACTGTCACAACATCTCTCATATGTCACTTAAAAAAGAAAAGACTGACCGACCAGGGGCAACGCCCAGTTTATCCGCATGAGAGTGCTGCTACAAATAAGGATTGCTTTTTTAAAATCCAAAGAGAAAACACAAGAGCTAATAAAGAAATAACTGTCTGGGTATCTACTGGTTATTAAGAAACAGAGAAAACAAGTTGCAGCAGTTTCCTTTGTTTTCTTCTAAACAGGCAAAACATTTCAACATCAGGATATTGAACAGGCTACAAAAAATAAGTACTCTGTAAGAAAATGCACTCCTGCTGTAACTGGGGTCAACTACACTGAAGTTGTGCAAACAGATACTAGAATGAATGAGGAAAAAAAAGAAAGAACTTAAAATCTTTTCTGAGGAACCAGATTTGAAGTTTGAACAGAGTAACAACTAATTAGCTCACATCATTTATAATAGGAAGTGAAATTAAGCATTATTAAGGATTTCATGCACTGTTAGGCATCTTGAACCAAATTCCATTGTTGCTTACACTTTGGAAAGATTATCTGTGCAATCCCCAGTGATTTCAACATAGAAATTGCCAATATGTTTCTAAAATAAAGATACTGAACTTGAAGCTAGAAGATTCATGATTGCTCTTGCATGTTGGTCTTATTAAAACTTACATTCTCTTAAGCTTCTTGTACTGGGTAAAAGCTCCAGGGGGAATGACTTTGATGAGGTTTTGTTCCAAACGTCTGAAAACAAACAAAGTAATATACATGTTAACTACACAATTATAGGACCGGAATGACATTAAACATGATAGCAAATTTTTATATAAATATAAAACAATTTTATAGAGTTTCAATGCAAAACAGATTTTTCTTTTGAAAGCCACTACACGGAGAAAGTACTGAGAAAATAACTTAGAAAATAAAATAATCTCACTGATTACGATAAATCTGCATAGAAAAAAGTCACAGGCTATAGAAATTCCTCCTTTAAAGGTCATGGAATGGATAAAAAATAGTAGTTATATTAATCAAAGTTAAGGTGGAAAATACAGATGCTTTCCTTGACTAGCTGTTGTAAATAGAATATAGCTATCTAAACTAAAATCTATGCTATGTTGTGACAGCTTAATAAGCAGATTAATAATACTACCAGAGTGACTCAGGAGCAACAATCAGTGGGAACATGCTGAAGAACAAAGTGGAATTCAGTGCAATACGAATCCAGATTTTTAGGGGGTGTGTGGGGGAGTCTATGTTAAAGCAGAGCAGAAAAGGACTGTATCTTCCCATTTTAACTACTAAGTACTGAAGGTGTTCTAAAATATGGTCCAGACAACATGAAAATGCTGTTGTTTTCATTTCTGAAATGTGATTTGAAATAAGTATTCTTTATGAAGTCTCATAAGTGCATGTATCACTAACATAAAATGTAAGCAGCTTTAAGATACCGCATAGAGTAACCACTAAGATTAATTTCTGTTTCTTCCCAGAAGTATTTTCAAGTCTTTATCAGCAAGTTCCAGAAAATCCTGCTAAAAGGACTGTCTTCTCCTCAGATGAACCCTAAAATTCATCCCAATTAGAAACGTAAAAGTGGATCACCATACAACAAATTTAAATTACTATGGCAGCTAAAATTCTACAATCAAAGTTGGAACTGGAAGAAAAATTTGATTTTACGTAGCTCTTAGTTATTATTCAAATGTTGTTTCTATTTTCCAAAATGTCATAAAAAGAAACAGTTTCAATAGCTAAAGTCTGTGGCTGGAAATGCTTTAGAATTGAAATACAAAAACATAGTGGAAAGATGGAATGAATCACTCTAGTCATTTAGAGCTGCTGCAGCAATGCAGAGGGAAGAAAAATTTTTAAGACCAGGAATGGAGATAAAATGAGATGCAGGGAGAAGTAAATCATGGTCAAAAGGACTTGGGAATAACGTAGAGAAAACGTGTAAGGCCCATCAGCCCTTCATTGCGCAGCGTAGCCTTCTGTTGATCTATGCCTTCAATAGACAAAAGAAAAATCCCCTTGAAAATAAGATATTTTGCCAGCTCATTTATACACTAAGAAGCTACTTAAGTCGAATATTGTGATATTTGCACAGTCAACTTGTACAGTCAATGTGAGTGCAGTCTTTTATTTCTGTAGCAGTCTGTTTCAGAGGTTGGGATCAGAGTTAATTCTATTCCTTGTTTTGCGATTTGAATAAGTGTCTGAGATTTCCCTTCCAGTTGGTCTAAATATAACGTGCTTCATTTCTGGCAAGTCCACAGTGAAATGCAAATTGCTGTAAGCTTCAGCACGCTACTATTGTTGGGTGTTTGTCACCAGAATTAGCAGTGCACATACTCTTCCCATAAAGGCTTTTTGTCAGCTTGCCAGTTTGGTGTTTAACTCCTCCCCAGTGCTTCTATGCAGACACTTCTAGGAACAAAAGAGAGCCATGCCTGTCCAGTTCCCGTGCCTTATGGATGGAAACTGGGGGTTCACACATGCTGCACACCGGCACAGCAGTCCTTACAGGGAAATTCAAATATAGTGAAGGGGGGGACACTTGGCCCCTTTTTATAATCACTTAAAATTTCAAGGAAATTTTAGTGACTCAAGGGTGGAAATATATACAGAAATTTTGCACCCAAATGGAAAAAAAAAAAAAAAAAAGCCAAAATTGTAATACCCACAGATTCCCGCTAATAAGAAGAAATGAAATTTCTAGAAAAGATGGAGAGGAATATAGAAGTTGCTTCAGAGAGCCACCTTTCGAAGCAGTACTGAATTCTTCACCTTTTCCTAAAATATTTGCAGCAGATGGCCTCTACAGAAATAGATGGACAAGGCTATTGTCATCTATTGCTATATTTTCACCTGAGCACCCTACATTTTTTTGTTGTATGAAGTTCTTTGTGAATGAAGAACTAAAGACTACACATGCCACATTATGCTTAGGGCACTACATTTTGCAGATGCTACCAAGAGAAGCAACAAGCAGCACCGTGTGCTCTCATTAGGGCGTGTTTGCAGGTGGATTCCAACTTGGGCACAAAATGCAGCTGATCTTGGGGTATTAAATTAGAGTGCAGCATTAAATAAGCAGGTATTTTAAAAGCATAAAGTACTAATCTGACTTCTGGGTTTGTTTTTTCATAAATGCATGTTATAGATTGGCAGGCACGGGCTGAAAAATACAATGCAGTTACACAACTAAAATAGTAGAAAACGAATTATTTGTATTAATACTTTTAACTCATCTGAGGCCATAAATGACATGTGAAGGACAGTACAGGAATAAAAATCTCTAGGAAACACTAGGTTTTACCAGAAGGGGTCAAACCAGGACAACGGCTTAATTATAAGACCAGTGTTTATTCATGATATAATGGGAAACTGCTGCTAGAGGTGCCATCTCTGAAAGAATGAAAAACAGAGTTCTTACCTAGTGTGGTCATTTTTTTCTGCAAAAAAAGTGAAAAGCCAATCTAAATTTTACATCCGCATTTTATTTCAGAGAAAACTACCTAGTTTACCTAAAACATGACCTCTGGAAAACTGTATTTTTCATGGTCTATTCCTGCATACTATGAAGTGCTGTCATACACTATGAAACCACCCGCGCTAGTGCAAAGCAACACCAGTGAGCATGTTTGTGTGTGTGTCTGTGTGTATCACCAGAATACACTATAAAATAATTTTTCAATACATTTGAGATCTCTGCACAAGAGACACAGTCCTAGAAAGGCTAATTTTTTATCATTTGAACTACTATCCCCCACATTTAAGATTCCTTACAACTCAATGAAATTATCCTCTGGTATCTCATAATAAGTTCTATCTGAAAGACTCCACAAGTAGAATTCACAAAAGTGATAAAATAAATTGGCCATGTTCAAGCCTCTCAGGGGCTTTTGTTCCTCCTTTCAGTCACCCATTTGACTGTGCCATGTCGCCTGCTGCCAGTTGTATCTCATAGATGAATTGAAGCATATCTCCCCCCTCCTGACACACAGCAACGCTCTGTCTGCCTCTCGAAGCTTTATTTTAGAGTCTTTGACAACAACATCAAAGGACAAGAACAATTTCCTTTCGCTTCTCTAATATATTATCAGAGATTGGAAAGTATGAGGGCCCAATGGATTCAGATACATTTTTCTTGTAATAACATGATGTGAGACAGGATAAAGTCCTTCTTCTTCCCACTGTCTTTAAATGACTTTGCAGCAATGAGCAAAAAGCAAACACATCGGAGAAAAAAAAAAAACAGCAAACCAAACAGAGGGAAACTATGCAGTTAAATATGAAAAACTATCCCAGAGTAAAGAATAAGCATTCAAATTCCCATGCTAATCCATCTCAAAGTTCACTGAGGTGCAAATCTTTTCATCACCTCCTCATCTGGCGCTTGTACTGCTCACACCAAGGATGGCAAAACACAAAGGATAAAAAACTTTGCCTAATGCAGCCTTTGTAGAGCCAGCTCACGCTCTCAGGAGTGACAAAGCCATTTGTCTTGAAGAGTGATTCCTCCTGCAGAGTGGGGGAGACAGACGTATTAATTTGGGCCTTAACTATCTCTCTTTCATTGAGGGAAAGAAAGAATTTGTTATTTGGGTCTCTAATGGAGCAGTTTGCTAGCAATTTTCCCATTTCAAACACTGCCTGAGCTGCTAATGTGTAATGTTTTGTCAAGCTTACCTACCCATAACATAGACAAATCACTAGCTTGGAGAAAAGAGAGAGGGAGTGAAGCATCAGTACTGATAATTTTTAGCTGTCAGATGAATAGAGCCTACAAATGAGACAGCCATGCTCTATTAACAGTGCCACCGAGCTCTTGCCTGAGACGTGTCAGAAACGTCCCTCAGCATTGGGCAGTCATGAACTTCCCCGCTGGGAGAGAGAGAAAGCGAGTGAATGAGCCAGATTGCTCCCCGGATCACGTCGCTCTGCTTCCCTTGCTGGGGCTCTTTCGGGCTTGCATCACTCAGGCAACCAATAACCAAAATAACCAAAAGCAATCTCTGAGAGAGAGAAAGCAGAAGATGAGATTAGTGTGCAGCAGTAACCTGTAGCACACTTGCGCCTGGCGGGATGCACACTACCTGCGTGAAGGCTGTTGGGAAGGGCAAAACCCTCGCTTTTCTCCTGCCCTATAAGCAGGGATTTGCAGGGAGCTGGTTAAGGACTGTTGGGGGGAAATAAGCAGCATGTGCATCCCCTACAGTGACACAGCCCAGGGTTGGGGCGAACCATTTATGTCAGGAAGGAGGAAATTTCTAGAGCACAAAACAATCAAGAGAGAGACTGTTCCTCCTTGCCAAGGACTGAGAACAACTGGGTTATAAAAGTTGCTTGAACCATTATCTTACATTTATCTCATATTTTGGACTTAGATATCTTATTGTACATTTTGGACTCTGGTGAAGAGTATACATCCACAGATATATTTTCAGTATTTAAGAGGAATAAATTATACTTAAAATCTAGTCTTCTTTCTACAAATATGGGCTAGATCTGATCCCTGTCCTGACTCCTTTCTTGCCTCCTCATTTGAAACACAAGATTTATTCCTACCATGCACAACAGGTTTGGGTAGCCGCACTGAAGCGTTTACCAAAGATAGCCCTGGATAGGAGGCACCCTTGTCGGGAAGGAAGGAATCCTGCCCTGCAGTCACGCAGTCAGAACCCACGGCTTATTCTGCAGTGAGAAAGGCAGAAGCTGCAGTCATCGCCCTGTACACCACAGCACTGCAGCACCGCACAGGGCACTCCTCTGCAAAGCCCAAGGCAAAATCCCGCAGTCCCGCTGCTTCAGAAAGTCTTTCTGCACCGACATTACCAAAGAACAGCCTTTTTGTGGCTCTGTCTCTCACCCGTCAGTTCTCTGACAGGTAGAAAACAAAGTGCTTTGGGATGGCAGGACGTTCAGCATTTTAAATATCTGTGCTTACTGCTTGTTTTAACAGACAGTTAAAGCCTTCAATCTCTACCTCAGCCAAAGACTCTACCACCACTATAAAAACCCTAAGCACATATGGTTCTCCAAGAATTTTATACTGCTGCCTTTCATCGCAGTGCCTGAATGACTTCCAAATAAAATTAATAATATGTATTATAAATCCCTCTTATTGAGTCTGCCTTAGGAACGGGAGAGCTGAGAGCCAGTAAACTGTCCGCCTATATTAGTACAAGGTGACAACTTCAGCTTCCCTTCGTATTCTGATGTTTGGTGGTGATTTCCAAGGTCTAGCTGTCAAGCTCCTGCTATTGTTTATAGTTTTAAAAAGTATAGCTTCTTAACTATTCACCTAAGGGCAGGTCTTCAATAGGCAAAATCCTATCAAGAATGAAGCGACTTTTCAAAATAAATCTACGTAGGAAGCTACATGGGTAATTCTGCTCACCAAAAGGCATCTTTCAGAATGAAACCAGATGTTTTGATATGTTCCCTGATAACATGGTGTTCATCTAAAAGTAGTGCTAGTGATACTGGATCTTCTGACATACCACAGTGAATTTAGTTTAAGCTGACACAACACTGCAGTGGAACAGTTGGTCAGGTATTTGCTGGTAAATGCTGATGAATTTGTAATGGCAGTGACATCATGAAACCACCAGCTCTGTTGTGGTATGTTAATGTTGCCTCAAACACAGTACAGACAAACAGGAAGACATCAGAGAAACCTGTAGACTGGTATGTTGCAAAACAGTTTTTGATATAACACCAATGCCTATACTGACACAAGCAGCCAGAATGCAGTAATATACTGCCAAACCTTCAGGTTTCTCCCTCTACCACTGGGATAACTCTACATTCCCACGCAGAATTTTTGATCCTCCTCATCACCTTTCATTCTTGTTTCTCCTGCAAGTCTTATTCATTTATTTTCCTTGCTTACCCTCAGAGCGAGGGTGCAGGCATCCACTGAGCTGCTGGTGCCCAAGCTCCCTCCCCCTGCAGTGGCACAATTGCATGAACTCCTTGTGGGTTGTGCTCAGACATAAAAGCTGGGACTTCAAGTGAGGTCCCCTGTGAGCCATCATCAGTGGGTACAATCAGCAAGAATGTTAAAGGTTAAACACAAGCTGTTTTGGGGTAGAATACAAAATACTGTTTCCCTGCTCTTACTCTAGACTAGACAATTTCCCATTTCAGCAGAGTTTATTGTGCCACACGGACTTGGGATCAGAGTTCACAGGAAGAACTTCACCTGTGTACAGGCATGTGGCTGTGAACACAAACCCAGGAAAGAGAGAGGATTCATTTGGAGAGACTTGGCAATTTCCAACTCCCTGCTGCTGAAATTCACACTTCATTCAACCAGCACGCGTGTATTCATCCGTTTGTGCTTCCAAGATGTTGTGGTGCAGCAAACACAGCAGAAACACGGATCCCACACCTGGATTTTCATGACACTCAGCGATTCCAGTTCAGATCCAGTCATTCCAGTTCAGAAGGCTCCAAGGAGACCAGTCTGCAGGGTGCTACAGAGAGGATGAGGTTCTTGCATCCACTTCAACAACGCAGCATCTACTCTGAGGTTGACTCAACCTTAGACTTCTGCTGAGCGCTCCTTATTGTTATTTTTTGGATTAGTTTTTTGGTGGTTTGTTTTGGTTGGTTGGTTGGTTGGTTTTAATCTGAAGCTTGAAGTCTATACTTGGCAGACACATGATTTCTACTGTGCCTACTGGAAAGCAATAGTTTGCCTATGGTTACATTTTATAAATGTAAACAAGTAGGAATGGTTTTTAACAAACCAGACTCAGAATTTTTGTTTTACTGAGTGAGTTTTTGTTCTGTTAGGTCTCCAAAAGACTAACCCCTTAACAAGTCCCATTGCTATTTCATTATATATAGTAGGTTAGTCCTGCCCATCCTCTGTTGATTTCCAATTACTTCAAGAAACTTCCAGCCCAGATCACTTTCCAAATTTTCTAACAATGCAATGACTAGCTCAGGGATCCGAGGATTTCAAGTTGGTTTGCATTATATTTGTCAAGTTGTAACACAAAAATATATTTTTAGACTTAGTGGAAATGAAAGCAGCAAACGGAGAAAGGCAAAAAGTACTTGTTTACTCTATAATCTGACTTATTGTGAAGAGCTCCATACATTCCATAACATCTATATTTAGTACACATTTAGAAATACTGAAAAGGAAAAGCTAAACCACAAGAAATAAGTAGAGAAAATTAAAGAGCTTTCTGGTAGTTGAAGTTCTGCCACCTGTAATATTTTGTCAACAAAAAAAATTGTCATTTGAATATAAACAATCCTCAAATTCTTTGTACTTGCCTAATTTTTTAATAAAATAAACTAAACAGAAGAACACATGTAAGTCAAAAGGTAATTAGTGTTTTTCAGTAAAAAAATCTGATTAGTGTATTTTATTTTAAAGTTATGATTTTATGCTCTGTTTTATTTCCTGTGTTTCCTTCTACACTTTCATAATCAGCTTTCAGGAGTTATATACTCATTATAGATTACAACGTCCTCATTTTGGTTGGCAAAACAGAAGCTTTTGAGTGACGTTTGTATTAGATAAAAAGATATATATCTTTTTGTTCACACCATTCATTTTCATTAATAAGACTGAATTTATATTGCTGGTGGACCGTCTCTGGGAAAAAAAGAACACACACAAAAAAAATCCAAACAAAAAAAACCCCAACAACCCCAATCCTGCAGACTTCATAAGGTTACTAACTCCTGCATAGCCTGCCTGAAATTCACCTCCACAGAGCTTTTCTTTTTTTAAAGAAATCTCACAATTATAAAGAGGCGAGAAAGTAAAAAATTAGTTAAAATGAAAATTATGCATATGAAATCTAGATTCATCAAAACAAAAACATCTTCTTATGCCTATAGATGACATTAGTTACATTTAAATTTACAAATGAAAGTAAAGGTGTAAGAAATAAATCCTGCCCTGATCTTACGTCAGAAACTCCCTGTCATTACTGCTTGTTTCTAAAACTGCGATACATCGCATCCTGCTTTCCTTACTCTGTCTCTGCACAGAAAACACACTTATTTTTGACATTTCCCATAGCTATACTTTCTCTACTGCTTCTCAATCTAAAAATGGTTTCTTTGTTATTTTTGTGTCTTACCCTCATAGAATAGAGGATTTTCTACATAGTTTTGGCCTGACAATGGAAACCTCTTTTTTATGCTGGATGGAAGGATTGAATGACACAGTTTGTCCAGTGAGATCCAGAAAACAGTAGTCAAAGTTGACATGTGAAGCTGTCCAGAGCCAATTTACAGCAGTGAATGAAAATCATATTATATGATTCAACTACAGGAGCCAACCTGATTCCCTAGCCAGAAAACTTGCCACCAGAGGCAATTATGGAACATTTATTACAGTGTTCAAAAATACTGTGCTGGCTTTAGCTACAGTATTTACTGGAAGCCTTGGAAAATTATTATAATTTTCTTTTAGGAGGAAGAACAATGCTAAATGCAGAACCGTCATTCCTCCATCCCCAAAGTTTATAGATTCTACACACTTATGTCCTTGAAAAAAAACTCTTGCCTTTAAAAAGCTGAAAACCTCCAAGCCAATTGTTAATATACATGAAATGGTTATGGTGCAGTTAATTTATAATTTATATAAGAAAAATTAATTTTATTACAATAAATAGTTACCAGTGTTCAGTCTTTTTATAATAGCTTTTCTGACTTTATTTTTATCGGTAGAAAATTGATTTTAAATATACCAGTAATTTAAATGCCCAGAATTTGTTGATCACCTTCCTCAAATCACAAAAGCTTCATCAAGATTGATAACTGAAGTCCCAGCTCTCCTATAATACACACTCCTACAGGTACTAAAGAGCAGAGAAGGCAATTTCTTCCCAAGAGAATCACTGAAGCAATAAAAGCCACAAACTCCTCTATCTACAGGTCTGTTTGCAACACTGCCCAACACAGTGGTACCCTCATGACAGCAATTCTCTAAATAATTAAATTGTCAGAAGAGCATTAATTAAGGGTGAAACAAGTAGCAGCTCACCTTTCAAAGCGATTCTCTTGCAGAAAAATAGGTTTGTTTTTGTTTTGACAGAACCGTTAAGAAAACCAATAGTTAAGTGCATTAGATTTTTCCTTAGTGCTCAAACTCTAACATTTTTCCTAGGAGTAGAAAATACACGCTGAAATCAAGCACTACTCATGCCTACAAAAATATCAGTCATCAATTCAGCTATCAATAGTGAGAATGATAAACCGACATAGAACAAGTGACTCAAAACTGACCTTAAGCCAAACCTAGATGCCGGTAGAAGGGCTGCCATCCTATTTTACTCTGCTCAGAAGCCAGACGGGAAGCTCTGGTTACTACCTCACCAGATACTGGTGCCTAAGCAGCACTTTTCCATGAGGGACTGTCAGCCTCTTTACTCTGTCTGGAGCAATTACATCAGCATTTAAACAAAAGGTCCTCGTTTCTGATTCAAATACATCCTATCCAGTTTTACTCTTGTTTTATACAATTATATTTCTCTTAATCTCACCGGACAGAGACTGTTGTAAAGGTTAAGTGACAGTGATAAAGCAAGCTTGATATGAAAAAGCACAGGTTTGAAATCTAAGATCAGTTTCAAGATCTAAGGATATACTTTAGATTCTGGAGTTTGATTTATAAGTCTGCAGATGACTGGGACTTGGCTTTTGAAAGTAATTAGCGTCGCACAGCACAACGTGTTCAAAGCGCAGATCCTATTGACTTTTGCTGCAGCTGTGAGTCCTCAGAACTTCTGAATATCTCAGCTGAGTCAGCCAGAAACCGAGGATTACATCACTAGTGACCACCCATGAAAAGTTTGTGCAAGTCACTTGCCCAGAATCAATTAATAAAACCACTGGCAAGAAGAGGTACAACACAATTCTCTGAACAGCATTCACGAGATTATCTTCCCCATGGTCCCCATTTTAGAATTTTCCTGTTTCTGCAACAAATAAACAGATCCTGTATACACAGGCTCCCTCACTAGAAAACCCTGATGCACCCCTAGACAACAAGAAATGTATCCAGTCTTTTAACAGCAGCCTGAGACTAAGCTGTAATTAAAGTGTGTACAACAACAAATATATACAAAAGCACTGAATGAAGACTACAGCTACAAACACTAACTTTGGCATTTTCTATTTTTTTAAAAAATAATATATTTAAGTTAGTGGATTCAAAACCAAAAGCTGAAACAACTGATTCCATCACAAGGAAACTCATGTGTAACACAAGTACACCTCCCAGACCTCTGCGTTGATGTCCAACTGGAAGAGCAGGAGTTAAAACAGTAAATCCCTGTGCGGTCCAATAGTTAATCTCTCTCTAGATGGTTGCTAGAGCACAGGGACAAACCTACACAAATTGTTGGGTTTCTCAAGCACGTGGTGATAAGGCAGGAGGGCTCCACAAGATAGGTGTGTTTTCTGGTGGGAAGAGACTCCTCAGCTCCATCTTCACCTGCGTCACTCTGTCCTGGCCCCGCAGCCTGCTCAGTCACCACGCATGCCACCCAGTGTCCCAGCCCTCCTGCCACATTCCCAAAGCCCACCCAGAAGAGCTGGTGTCCCAGGTCTTACCTATAAATATTCCTCACTTTCTCAGGCTCACAGCACTTTTATCAACCTCTCTTGATTTCCTGTGTTCCTAATCTTTCTCACCATATATTTTGCTGTTTCCTCATTTGAGTTCAGCCTTCTTTTCCCAACAGTTTCCCTACTGGGCCCAGCTAGCTTTTATTCTCCCAAGCGTCTGTCCCAGCCCACAATCCAGCCCTTAGCACTAGCAATTACTCAAACCCTTGTTTTACACGACCTGAAGATGTTTCAGAGAAGCAGCGCCCAGTGCCAGCGCTGGCTCCAGGGGTTGCGGCTCCAGCGGTCGCTGCTCCAGGAGCCTGCCTGCCGCTGGGGACCACAGCGTGAGCCCCCTCCGCCGTGCGCTCTGGGTCAGGCAGCAGCAGGGGGACCAGCCTCTGCGGGGCTCTTCACTGCTTTCACTCGGGAAGGTCTTACACAAACATTTAAGAAACACAAAGGCAGAAGTAGTAGTTCCTGTACTGCTGTTTTAAGGTGTACAAAATTCTCAGACAAAAGATGTCCAGAATTAATATCCTAAAATACAGCCTTGTTTGCAGGGAGGATTAAGAAAAAAAAAAGAAAAAGGAAAAAGAAATAGATCGGTCTGAGTAAGCAAACAAGCATGAAAACACCATTCTAAAGAAGGGGCAGAGGAAAAGTCTAGCGAGGTGGGGAAAAGATTAATAGGGAGTTACTGATCACTCTCCATCAAACAAACCTGGCAGCGGCACGCTGAAGCAAATACTGGTTTGAAACACAACAGACAGGGTTAGCAATGCCACTACTCCCAGTGCCACGCATTTGCAAGTGCAGGAAAGCTGTCCTTTCCCTGGCATAAAATCAACCAAACGCTAATGACTGAGAATGGGCAGACAGCGCCAGAGCTCAGATCCATCCAGCCCAACAGCCTGAGCCAACAGCAGCCCAGGCCACATGCTGAGTGAAATCCGCTGTTGCGGCAAGCGTGTTTCTCCCAACAGCCTTCCAGGCTCCCACAACCTGCAGGGTAGTGACTCTCGCAGGCACAGCTGGTAGCTTCCCATTTAACAGGTCTCTACCATATCCCAGCTTTTCTGCTTTTATGGGCTGAGCTGTCACTCAGCCTGACAGGCACTGGTTGCAAGGTTGCGATCAAGTCTGATCAGAAAAACAGGTTCTTTGGAGACTTTGCCTCCTACTAGTTTCTAGGTCATCCCTGCCTCCTTATATCCCTCCAAGGTCAAGTCCCTTCTACATTCACACTATATTCCCCATTTATCTTGCATGTGATTCCTCTCACCTGTTCTAAATACATGCAAACGTCTCCTTTTATTGTAGATGCTGTTCTAATGTAGTGAAATGATTATATTGTTCATTTACCAGCAAACCATCAAGCCGTATTTGTTTTGGTATTTCTTTTTCAGTAAATGCCTCCAGGTGCTTAATGACTTTTGTTTTCATCCAAGTATTCATGCAAAACTTTTCTGTGCTTATTCTCATGTGTTCCTCTATAGCATACACTGTTCATTTCTCCTCTATAAAACACAAGAGAAGCACTTTGTAAGCAGAGAATCTTTTATAACATTCAACACACAGTCTGTATTCCTCAGCCTCAATTTCTTGTAACTCATTTTTCCTCAGTCAATTTGGCTGCTGATGTCAGCTCCCTACTGAACAAGAAGCATTATAAAAAAAAATGAATTGTATTCTGTACACTCTCACTACCTATTTTATGAAATTATGAAAAAGCAAGGCTGGGATACAGATTTCTAGCTTTCCTAAATTCCTTTATTTAATAATAAACATTCTTGCAACGAGGGCCTCCAGTATAATGCACCTCGGGGAGAGGTGTAATAGAGTAACACAACAGACTTCTAAGTCACATGTGGCAGAGGTCAGCAGCAAGGGAAAATTAGTGTCATGTGATACTTGTTTTATGTTCCATGACAAGCAAGTTGCCTGTTTTCTGATAGGTTTTTATCAACAAAAACAAATTTAGGACTTGTTGGCAGCTTTGTCAGAGAAGGTTCTGCCTACCCATGTTAATGAAGAAAGGCAGGAAGGCTGAGTAAAAGATCTTTAATTAATACCGAAACAGAGAGTGAAATGTAGGTCACCTTTAATAACCATGCTAGAGTAACAGCTGTGTGTTTCATTTTTTGTACAACAGTTTGTTAGTCAAGGGTTCTTACCGGATACAATTTGGCTTACAAAGAAACACTGAGTTAAGGGGAAATAAAAGAACTAGAAAGCTGTAACTGAATGCAACTAATAACCAAGCAAAGGAACTTGGAAGTGCTCCAAGTGGAGCTGAGGAAGGCACAGCATTTTAATACTATCATATAAATATTATGAATGGATGACAGTCTATAGGGGGAAATGTACTTTAGCGAAATGAGTATTTACAATGCTAGATAGAAACAGCTGAATGAAAAATACACCATCTTAAGTAATATCCCTTAGGATTCTACGTAATAGCAACCCAGCCATGTAGTCAGTACCTCAGTACCCCGTATTCCATTGGAGGAATCTCATCGCTAGTAAGATTTAGATCCCTCAAAGATGATGAAGATCAGAGCACAGGATTAGAGAGTCCAGAAAGAAGTGTTCAGGCAGCACCACTACATTGCCACCTTTTATACAAAGGATCTGACTAAATGCCAGCCGTGGGAGATAAATCCAAAGGGAAAATACAGCAGTACTGCTGTGTGAGAGTGAGAGACGTGCGTTGCAGCATGTAGAGAGAATTTACTTGGTCCCGTTGCTATAACATTACAGTAAGAGAGTATTATTCTGCCTATCATATCGAATCAAAAGACACTCATTATTCCATGTGTAGCTGGAACCAGACCTCTGGGTGGATTTTATATTGAATAAGCCCAGAGCAGTCTCAGACAAACTGAATTTCTGAGCAGTATGACTTGGTCAAAAGAATTTATGTCAGGACTTTTCCGGGAAAACACTGTGGCAGCTTCTTCCATCTTTCCAGAAACATTTTGTATCTGACTATATCCTTTACTCTGTGTGAGTATATGTCATACTTTGCCCTTGGATATAAGCTTAACTGCTCTTTTTCACTAGTACTTTTATAAAATGAAAACACCATTTTACCAGTAGGAAAAACAGTACGTAAGCGGTGTCACTTGGTAAGCCTTACTCTGATAGAATCACAGAATAGCTTGGGTTGGAAGGGACCTTTAAAGGCCATCTAGTCCAACCCCACTGCAATGGACAGGGACATCTTCAACTCAATCAGGTTGCTCAGAGCTTCATCCAACCTGACCTTGAATGCTTCCAGGGATGGGGCGTCTATCACCTCTCTGGGCAACCTGTTCCAGCGTTCCACCACCCTCATTGGAAATGTATAGAACTACTTAAATTTCTTAATATATTCCATTAAAATGAAATCTTCACAGGACTGGTTCCCACAGAAAGTGAGCAATAAATGTTTTCATGAAGGTTACACTCTGAAGTTCTGCAAAACTACTCCCACCTGAAATGCCCGTGAATTGCAAACGATCTACAGACAAAGACTCAAAGACTCATACCTCTTGCCTAAAATGCAAGAGGTATGACAGATCTAAATCGTTAAATGGTGCGCTAAGAATTTTATGTGGTGTTCTATAATCTAGAAGGTTTATAAACTCCAGGTTAGGAAAGTTTCTTGAAATGCTTTACACATCTTGACTTGCTACCTCCCTATCTAACTTAAAGGCTCTCCAAGTCTTCCTCCACTTTCTGCTCTCCTAAGGAGATGATCTAAGTTGCTTTTCTGACAAGTTACAGGGTACTCCGTGCTATTAGAAGCACACCGAAGGTGAACATTTTCACTTGCTTTCTCACAGTGAGGTGCACTGCACTGTCAGGAAAGTGCCGGAGCGCACCGATCTCAGTCCTCCTGCAGATACTGCTCCCTGCGTGACTCTGGCATGGAGCCACAAAGATCGTCTGATTTCTGCTAGCATTTTCAATACTGCAAAATAAAATTTTAAAATTCCCCTAGCTCAACCCTAATTTGTGAGCAAGTCCAAACCAATTTCATCCTCTGTCTCTTATTATTGAACCATTCCAGCCACTCTCAAAAATTTGTACTCAATCTGACAGAATTGGAGACAGGACTAAGCACTGAATATTCTTAGTATGCAACACACAATTTATTTTTCAGGATAATTTTAACCAACTTCCATGCACAGAAAAACAAGTATTACATGCCTATTTTGTGTGCCATGATATACTGGAAAAGAACACAACCATTACATTCTGAACTTAGTCAGGAGGCGAGCAAGCAGGTAATGGGAATTCAGAACAGCCTGCATAAGAGTTTGTATTACCTGTAAATGTTTTTACATGCTCTAGATTGATTCTCAAGAATACTAATTTTAAGCTGTTGTTTATTTTTTGCATTTACTGACCTGATTTTTTAATTTCACAGAATCACACAGGATTGGAAGGGACCTCTGGAGATCATCTAGTCCAAACCCCCTGCCAAAGCAGGTCCACCCGGAGCAGGTTGCACAGGAACGTGTCCAGGCGGGTTTGCAATGTCTCCAGAGAAGGAGACTCCACCACCTCTCTGGGCAGCCTCTGACAGGGCTCTGCCACCCTCACAGGAAAGAAGTTC
>JAOXJK010000051.1:34056319-34099463 GCA_025774025.1 Xenus cinereus | reverse complement strand
AGATTTGCAACACTAATTGAGGTTATCAAAATGTAGCAGTTATTGACTTATTTATGGTGAGTCATATTTCTGAAGTATATGCCACACAAGAAACATCAAGTATCTTTTTGACCAGACACAGAGGACTGAATGTGAAGGTTTGTGTTGGTAAGAAGTGATAAAACCATAATAGAAACAGGAAAAACTGGTATTTATCTAGATTACAGTAAACTATAATCACAAAACATACTTGGTTGGAAAAATTGGACTTTTGGTTGGAAAAATTAAAACATTGTAAGTGTCAAATTACAAATACATGTGAAAACACAGAAAACTATACGTAAAGCTGTACATTCTTGGGGTTTGTCTTGGAAAAGACCCGTGATTGATACTTTCATAAATTTTAACTGCAGGTGACAAAAATATTTGTTTGCATCAGTTTGTAATCCAGTATAATTATGACAATTAAAATTTTATAACAATGGAACAGTCTTATAAACTTTCTCTCTTGATTTATGCTACATACCCTCTGGTTTAGCCCTTAACTAGGCACAACAAAGTCAACTCGTATAGCAAGCCTACATATTTTCCTGTTTTCAAAGACTTTTAACATCAGAAAGACACTCAGTGACACCTCTAAAATCATTATTTTGAAGGGCAGATACAGTTTGAAAAGATGACAGCTGAAAACTTCAGTGGGCTGACTTTAACTGTCAATACTTACAAAAATAGTTTATATTGCCTCAAAATGCACACAGGCCTCTATTACCTTTGCATAAGAATAGAAGTTTTGTTCTTACAACCTGATCACCTAAGTTTTACATTTTCTCTTTGTCTGCCTACATTGTGGTGCGATGCTCAAAACAAAATGAAGAGTGAGGGAAGTGCAAAGAAGCTATTGTAAGGGAGAAATTATCAAACTGGAAGAAACACTTCAGAGCAATCCCTGCTCTCTGGGAGGCAAAAAGAAAGTTGGCAGCGAGGTCAAATCTTCCATGCACCTTTATCATCATGTCTGATGTGCTTTGTAGCAAGGGGAAAATGCATTTTGCGCAACTATAACACTACAGAATACCACTGTGGGTTAGAGAAGCACCAATACACTCCCTTTTCATTACGGCACAACATCAAAAAACCTGACATATTGCAGTTGGAGTTTTAAGAGCCTGTTACTGACTCTACTGCATCTAAATCAACAGTAGAAGATTCAGTGGAACTCAGCTCATCGCCTCCACGTTTTGAGTGACGCAGTACTGTAAAGTGCTTTACACTAAAGAAATGGTTTGAAAGGGGGTTACTATATAAAGTGCTCTGAATAGAGAGAGAAAAGACAGAAACACCAGTCTTTCTTCAACAAAAAGCAGGCAGCAACAGTAACGAAGTGATAATTAATATCATACTACAGTTAAAGATCATGGAACTTTGCAGCTACTTTTTGAATGGAAAGCCCAACAGGTAAATCAGAACATCCTTCGTGCTGCCCACTAAGCCTTTTGGATCCTCTCCAAACAAACACCTGATACATAGTTGACCAAAGCCAATAGCAGTCCTTTTATTTACCCTGAATTTGGACCAAAACCCATTTGCCTGTAATTTTCCACTACAAAAGAGGAACTTTTATGTAAACAGAGTTCTGATTTATCGCTAGTGAGTAAAACAAATAACCAATTAGTAAACCAGGGAAATACCTGATGTCAAAATAGAGAGAAAGCAATATAACGTCTTTATTCTTAGCGCAGATGCAACCAAAACGGGATGAAAAAATAACAGTTTACACTGAAAGAAAATAAAGAAAGAGGATGCCTTTGTGTGAACTCTTTATTTTCCACATACAATGAGTGATCAGTTTTCTCATTTCACTTAAAATAGGGTGGAAAAGAAGCAATTTTATAAACTTAATTCCTCATTATAGGTCTGAATTCTCTGAGCGCCCCAAAATACACAATACTCCTGCCACTTCTGACTAACATTTTGTGCTTAGAGTAAAAATACTTTTGATTTCATGGTGAATACAGCTCTTTATATTTGGTGAATTTCTTTCTTCTTCATAAGCAGAACTAGATACAGACTGTAGATTTCTGACACCTTTAATGAAATAAAAAGACTTTGTGCATAAATTGCTGTCATTATTTATCAAATGCTTTTGTTTATGTTTTTAATTTGCAAAGAACAAAATACTGTGTTATGCATGCACACCCAACAGGCATCTAGCACATATTCCATCAGCTCTTCACAGTCATCAGTTAAGGTAAAATTTTATTGAATAACGCTATACACAGAATTTAAAATCTGATTTGGATTTAACTGTTTCAATTAAATGAGGATCTACTGGAAGCTCCATAGCAGATCTATAGAATTACAGGACAAAAAAATCCAAGAGAGTTTAATGGTTGTATAGCTGTAGAAAGCTGGTCAAGAAAGGCCTGGTCAAGAGAACAAGTCTAAGTAGGCT
Source organism: Xenus cinereus (assembly GCA_025774025.1). Lineage (NCBI taxonomy): Eukaryota > Metazoa > Chordata > Aves > Charadriiformes > Scolopacidae > Xenus > Xenus cinereus. The sequence goes on along the minus strand of JAOXJK010000051.1, from coordinate 34,097,032 downwards.
ATGGAATTTAAAGTTCTTAAAATTCAGGTATGATTTTCATAGACATGCAGAGTATAAGCATACAGAAAGATGAATGACCCCAAGGCAATATAGCCTCTAGAGAATCACAGAACTGTAGGGGCTGGAAGGAACCTTCGGAGATCATCTAGTCCAACCCCCCTGCCAAAGCAGAGAAGGATATCTGAAATTGGAAAATTATTTTTCCTTCTGCTGCCAGCACTTCTTCAAAAGAAAAGACAGAGTAAAAGCAAAAATATTTCATTATTCCTGTTTGTGTCCTTCACAAGTGCAGTAGAGTCCTTATGGCGTGGATGCAACAAAAGGAAATGGCCACACACAAGCCAGCTGCATTTATATTATTTCCCTTCTGAAGCTCTTACTGTCATCTTATCGTTTCAGATATTTTCTGTTACACAGCAGCACTAGTTCACCATGTTAATTATATTTTTCTCTAAGAGATAAAAAATCATCAACTCACTTATACATTTTGCTATTAAAAAAACCCCTAACACTAACAAATTGTGGAAGCTAGGATAGGAACATGATTAACAAAAATTACTATGCTTTTTGTGCCTGATGTAGTGGAATGACAGCCTCAATGATTACGGTAGTTAATATCTGGCACACCATTAGCCTGCATCACTTCATCGTACGGCCTCAGACTATAGGTTAGGGGGAGAGAGGAGACAGGGGAGAGACTTAGGACCCAGCAGCTTGCAGAGAAATTAACTGCTTATTTCAAACGAGCATCTCATTGGCCTCTCGCCTTTTAAGAGCAGCAAATAGATTGATATTACAATTAGAATAGAATTGTTATGGTGTATAAATGAATGGTTTAAATGTCACAGGCATTTGAAATAAATTTTGCAATGACTAAATAAACTAAATAATCTCATTTGCACTGACACCCAATTATGGCACACTAAGTAGTGTGCTTTATTACCTCCTCACCTATCCAACTGCCATTGCAGCAGTTCTTTTCCACCAGCAAAATGTTAGTTATTTGTAAAAAATATTAATGAATTTTGCGAAAAATCTGACAGGATTTACCAGTTAAAAATCATTGGTGGTTTTAAATCATTTTAAGTATAGCAGACATGAAATTCTCGATCAATAAACAAAACACTACAAGTATTGCAGATCTGTGGATATACTATGACCTTTTGTGGTTTAATTACACAGCCATTGGAACTTCTTACAATGCTGGGACATCTGAAATCAATTACTACTACATGAGCTATAGTTTCCCTAGACTCCCAGTAATACAATCTCAAAAAGATACCTAAAGCAGATATATTGCTCCTGACTGGTGTTTGCATCCCAGCATTAAAATGCACTTGAGTGTGCGTAGTCCTGCAGAGAGATACGGGCAAGTCAATCACAACTGACTATCTGCACAGTTAACACTCCTTATCGATGGCAAATACTCCACTAGTGGAGAAAAAAACTGTACAAATGTGTTTATTCTACAGGAATACGCAGCAAATGGTTTATGCAAATATTTCCATCTATGGTTCTTCAACAGCTTTTCGCTGAGCACAGCATTAAGTATTTACTATTAGTGATTTGAGCCCCTGATTGATGATGTTAATACCATCAAGTTCATGGTATGCAAAAATTTGCTAGTCATGAATATTCACTATTTGATTCAAGTTCACTGTTTTGCTGAACATTCCCAAGCAGTAAATTTATCTGTTAAAAATTCATGGCACAGGAGCACAACCGTTCCGTAGGCAAAGTCAACACCGATTGGTTTACAAACAAACACTGAGGAATAAAAAAGGAAATACCCAATCGCACTGAAGAGAAGGTCTGAATGAATAATGAACGGAGCCTACTTTATTCTACAAAAACCCACTTTGTGTGTTTCAAAATCTATCAGTGAAGTAACACCACTGAAAATCAGACCTTACCTCACATTGTCCTATCCTAAAAGCACTAATACTGCAATTATTTAACAAAGATAGCACCAAAATTGTATGGAATACTTCCAAACAAAATAAAGTAGAACAAAGAAGCCAGCTCACCTGTAACAACTGAGATCTAACAGATAGATTTGTTCTGCTAAAGGATTACTAAAACTGCAACAGAATCTGTGAGACAACTTAAGTCCTTTCAAAACTATGACAAAGTTTGTTTTCTCTCAGGGAAATGTATTCCATTTAAATCTTCCATAGGAGGGATTGAAAAGTAAGAGTTTGAACATTTCCTCTGCCCTGTGCCCACTCAGCCTTTCTTTGCACATCTTTCTCCAGCCTTGTCAACGCAGGCATTTTCTCCCCAAAGCAGCCAGAACTTAACTGACTATTACATCATAAAGAAGGCTGTTAGTGTGTATTTAGTTCTCTGGGCTTGTATACTATTTGCTCTTCCAAAACAGGCTGAAGACTAACAAAATAATGTTACTAGAAAGTCTTACAAGACGTAGTGCTTCTGCAGCTCAAATGCCATCTATGGACAGTAATCTCATTACAGCCGATTCCACAACTTGTCTTAGCAGTCTGTAAGGCTCATATGAAGTGACATTTAAAAATAGGGCCAGAAATAATACAGGGAACTTATAAATATATTCAAGCATAAAAATAAAGAAGAAGACAAATTATTTAAGCGAAAGGATACCACCTGTACACAGATAAATGATGGATAATGGTCATGAGCAATTGTAACCCTATGAAGGGAATATAGTTCTGGAATGGCCTTCTAAACAGGTTATCCATTAAAGAACCTGAACTGTTTCATGATGAAGTTTGATAAAGTTATGGAAGGGACAGGAATAGTTTAAGACCATGCTTTGAGTCCCTGGGGTTTGATTTGCTGGTATTTGAAAGGGAGTTTTAAACACAGCTTGATTTTGTTTGGTTGCACATCTGTCTTTGCCCCCCGACCCCGTCCTGCCGCAGCTGAAATCGGGCTTTCCCCGCCTCAGCACAAGAGCTGGTCTCCTCAGGAAGAGGAGGAGGATGGGATTCACTTTAATGAGAAGCATTACAGGGTGACACAGCCATTGAGAGGATGTCAGGCAGAATGGGACATTCCTCCCGATAATGACAGCCAACGGTCCTGCCTGGTCATGAGCTCACCCAGCAGCCAGATCTGGGGCAAGGAAATGGTTTTTGCCAGATGAGTGGGCAAGGACTGAAGAGTGAGCCATCGTCCCCTTCCCAGAGCTGCCTCAGAATCCCTTGGACCACATTCTTTGGCATTTAGGATGCCCTAAGGCAATAGCAACCTTTCTTGCCTTCCTCCTGGGACAGGCTGAGGCTGCTGCCCCCGGTCTTTCACAAGAAACCTCTGGTACATTCAAGCTCTGTATGGTACCTGGAACTTGGAGAATAACATTCTTACGGATCTTCTGACCTAAACATGTTTGCCTGCAATTAGAAGGAATTAATCCAACGAGCCAGGAGATCCCTTCAGTTTTGGCAGGGGGTGATGGTGCCAGGCGCTGGCAGGGGCTGAGGCGGGCTCTGTGAGGAGAGGCTGGGGCTGCCCAGTGCCGGTTCCGGCCGGTTTCAGCCGGTTCCAGCCGGCTCCACAGCAGCCCTGCCCTGCTGCGGGCACAGCGGGGCCTGTCAGGGAAGTGTGAAGGTGTATTTGAGAAAGGGCAAAATGGTGCCAGGCAGTAAGGAGTGAGGAAAAAAGTGTGAGAAACAGCCCTTTGAGCAGCAAAGTCAGTGAGTGAGGCGGGGAGGAGGTGGCGGAGCCGACCCCGTGGTCTCCCCAGCCCTGCTGAGGAGAGGGAGGGAGAGCGGGGTCTGGCAGACGGACACGGACCACCCGCCACAGTTTTAATGCAACTATATAACTGCTAAATTTCATTGTCAATAAACCAGAAATTCACGTGAACCTTATAGTGACTGTGTGCAACTCTGTATTTACCACCCATTCATTTATGGAACTCTGCAGTCATTTTATAAGCAGCTCTACGCTTTTTTTAATTACTCTTATTAATTGAGTATCCATAAATGTGTCGCCCGTCACATACGTGTATCGGACAGAAAAGTCCACAGATTTCATACAAAGGCTTGGCCACATACTCAAAGTCAACCCTGCTCCTTGGCATTTAATGCCACCGCTCTCTGGGAAGGCCTGGGGATCCGAGGCACGACAGACCACCACGTGTTCCCAGCGCACACCAAATCACCACCAACCTACTGGTAATAAAGCAAGCCACCGGTTCTGGACATTAACATAAAAACTAATCACATTATTATTCTTACAGCAACAGTTCAAAAGCTCAATGGCTCAATAATTATGCCCCAACCCGCCGTCAATAAACGAGCACGGAAGAGCTACACGTATTGCTTTGTGAAAACGAGAATTCCAGAACAAAGGTAATTACACTGAAAAGGTAAGACATCCTTTTCAGACAGTAAAACTAACTTTACTGTAGTTTAAAGCCAATTTTCAGCTTAAATCTTGAAAGAAATATTAAGGGCCTTAATAAATACATATTTATCCCTCAGATTTGCAATATGGTCCCCCAAATAAAAGACACCATATGTTGCATCTTACATATGAATCAATTCAAGAAGTAGATTCTTACAGTATGAAACAACATAACTGCTAGTGCTAGAGTAAACTTAAATTTGTAATAAGAAATTTAATGGAAACAGAAAACAAACTCTGATAAACTGCGATTAGTATCCCTCCAAGCCTCCTATAGGATTTCATTTGAGGAGCAACTAACAAATGCACAGTATTGAAATGTTTCTTTAGGCTAGATGTGAATGTTAGCTTCTGGTAGCAAATTATAACAGGAGGTACAAATTCTAGCAGAGTTCCACAAAAATTTTCTGAAGACCAAATTTAAAGAATGATTTTTACCAAAAGGCTTTAAAAGTCATAAGTCAGTGGAAGTCCTGCATAGACTCCATTGTAAGAACACTTATTGGCTCTGTTGATGGTCACAAAAAACATGAACCAACTTGACAGTGAGAAAAAAAGATGTTATTTGTCTAATAGGACTCACAGGTCACTTTTGGAAAGAGGTCGAAGTTACATGAGATGGTTAAGCTCACTTCTAGAAGCAGTAAAACAGCTGTACAATAAAGATGTCCCGCACAGCAGAAAATGAGTATTCACATGCCCACAGAGAAGGTGGCCCTCTCCTCCCAGGTTGCTTATCCAGCTTCCTGTGACCATAAAAACTGAGGCCCATCAGCAGCCCTGCTCTGCATGAACTGGGATGGGCTGCATGGAGAGAAACCGCTCTGCTATCTCAGGAGCCATTGCTACTGCCCAGCACTAGCAAAATCTGCATCTTTAGCAAACAGGTCGCCCCCACCTTTAGTTTCCAGGGAGCACCAATCTTCCATGCTGAAAGGAGCAGACCTGCTGCTAGTTATGCAGATATACTAGGGCTCAGTCTATTAAATAGGAGCAGATGGGGGGGAGTTCCTCTCCCCACACACTTTTCCTTTGGCATCTTCTGAATGTTCCCATTAAGATACTAACCTTGAGGAGTGATATTTTATTAGTTATTGTTGGTTTTCTCCTCAAAAATATGCTATGACGTTATTAGGAGAAAAATGGAGCAAGACGAGCTACTGAGTTTTGTGGTCTGGGCCAGAGAGTAACAGCTATGTTTTAAGACCATTTGAACTCACCTAAACAAATAAATCTGCTTCCTCATTAGGGCTTCCAGTCTGCAGCAGGAACCTAACATATTTTGCTCTTTATTATACCTCAGCTGCAGTCTCACTGTATGAATCAGAAACTCTAGATCTTCAACCAAGATTTGGATCAATCCACTATTTTCTTAAAATCAGTAGCAGTTTATTTAGCCAGAAATCACTAGACACTTGGCTCTCATAATGATTTCACTCTTGCATCAATTTCAGACTGAAGTTTAACTTATTTCATCCAAATTATGCATCTTGATTTTCCTCACGTTCTTGTAGGTCCTCTGAATGAGAACTAAGGATGAAGAATCAGAGAAAATGGTTTCTAACAAAGAAGAGAATGACATATGGACCCAACTTCCTTCTCTACAATGCTTCTTTCATTATTAAAGTATCTTAGAAAAGTACTTAAAAATAACATATTTTATACTTAAACTTTGTTAAATTTCATATCACAAGACATACAGGACAAAGTAGCTCCAAATTAATGTCAAGGTTATAGAATCTGGTGGTCCTTACATGAGAAAAGCATTAATTCATTAACTGTTAGAAATATCAAATCTCTGGTCTATTCTAAGAAATCTCATCCAATCTTCATACTCTGTTGTAAACACTGTGTCCACTCTAAAATAACTCAAGCTACTGGCCAAAACTATAACGATTCTGTATCAGCCTGCATCTTCAGGGTAAATACCAAATCCTAACATACTACCTCAGAATCAGCAGCAACAGCACAAGAGCAAAATCAACTTCCTCCCACCACCCACTGAAATCAACCCAGTCTCTGCCTCCTTATCTACCAGAAAGTCCCTTCCACAAGCAGCCATTTGAGAACTGGTGGCATTTGGCTGTTCTGACAGCAGCAAGCTGAGGACTGCAGTGGCTGAAGTGTGCTACACATCCCAGTATGAGATACAATGCTCCTGGATGCCTCTGCTTTATTCCTAGAGATGAAGTTCAGAATATTCAAAATAACAGAATGATTCATCATTGTAAAATAATCCAGATGGGGTCACCCAGTGGGTCCTGTCCAGAGCACTGAAAAGATGAAGGTGCTGCTGATGGTGTCACTTCACGAAGCCACTGTTTCAGTTTGCAAAGCTTTACAGCCACACAAACGCAGGTGAGAAAACACATGATGACTTGACATAGCTGATCAATATGTAGATTAATTTCAACTTCAATAAGTAAAGAGCGGGTAGAAGAAAAATCAAAGAGCCATAATAGAACTTATATGAGAGGAAAATGAAATGAATTTACTGTCCTAAGGAGGTCAGAGGAGGACAAGACAGAGGCAGAGTGAGAGAGAGTGTGTGTTTCAGAGAGACAGAGTTAGAAAGAGAGAAGGCAGTTCAACAGTGAACCATCTGAACATGGGAAGGAAGCTGGGTTTGATCCAAGCAAAGACTGGAAGGCTCTAAGAGGTACCAAGCGTAAGCCAGCACCCCCAGATGCTTCTCCACGAGCTAAGGGAATAGAAAAATAAACAGTTCCCAAGGATCAGAGTATTTCACATGACATTAAGTCTTTGCCTAGTGTACTGTTTCTCTCATCATGGCAACGTGGCAGTGAATTGCAAGATTATGGTGGAGAGAGGAGAAAAATACCTCATGCTACGTGCAGCACATCAACCAATTTCTCCCTCTACAACATACTGTCTTCTAGGAGACTGTCTGACCAAACACATCCCAGAGCTCAATAAGGGGCTGTGCAGGAGGAAGACTCTGCTTGGAGATTTCTTTGGGAGCAGATGGCTCTAAGGCAAAGGCCCAGGAAGGCTGCTCTGTCAGGGGTGGCTCTGGAGAAGAGTCTCTGCTATGAGGAGGGGACAGCTTGCTGAAGAACGCAGCCAGAAGGCTCTGCTGGGTGACAGGACTGCCAGCAGCACCCAGCGCTCTCTCCCGATGGCGAGGGGCCATCTATCCCAACCCTGCTCAGTTCTGCTAATGACCTTTCCCCTGCCTCCTCAGTAACACAAATCCAATTAGACATATTTGCAAACCTTTCTCCAGGCAACTGCACACTATTTAATCCTACACATTTACCTACCGTTCTGAGCCAAACGCTCACGGGCATGAACTACTGAGACCTGGAACAGCGTATCCGCTGCTCACAATTTGCCTGCGAGTGCCATCCAAATTAGCATTTTTATAATTTATGTGCACATGTTGAACAACAGTTTTGCAACACTCTCAGTTTACACAGGTATGACTCAGTTTACGCAGATGTATCCGCACATAACTCTGACTTCAGCAACATTATCTTGAGAGACTTTGAACCTAATGCTTATAAACATCACAGTACAGGACTGGTAGCACAGCGTCCAGAAGGAATCAAGCAATTTGAGTTCCAGTTATGGCCCTTCTCTACCGATGTTTCACTTTTTCTTTTCCAACTTATGCTCTTCCTCGGTATGTAGCATTCTAAATTTGTTTCCAAAGGAACATTGGTCATAAAATTATTAAAAAAACCCACAACTATTTTTGCATAGGATTTAAAGAATAACCAGAAGTCAGTTTTTCAAGGATGTTTTTCTTCTTTCCCTAAATTACTTGATTCTCCTTTTCCAGCTTTGAAGAAAGCCACAGCACAAGTTTTGAACTGGAGCGCTCTGATGAAGCCCATTTTACAGTGGAGGAAAAGCTGGGTTTGCTTTTGCTGTGATGATATTCCCACCGCCATAAAAACACAAGTGCTCGAAATGCTGAACCTATACTTAAACAGAGTAGTTCACTACATTGTATTTCAGCTCTTCGTAACTGTGATGCAAAGGCGGCTTTACTGCCAGCTTGAGGCTAGTTCCAGTGATTCATATAAGCTTAAATTGTATAAAATTCCTTTGCAGAGAGACAAGCTCAGTTCACTATTCACCTCCTGTCCTAGTTTGACTTCATAGTCAAACATGAACAAATTACGCTGTAAAATCAGGAATAAGAACTGTAATAAGGTGCAGGGAAGATTTATATCCTCTTTAAACTAGCTGTCCGTGTAGGTTTTTGTGGAACTAGTAAGTACTAAGCTGAGTTCTCTGCTAAATCCTCCACTAAAATGAGCCCTTCAAATGCATTTCTTTTTCAGTATATTTCATTTCACAAATGAGGGCTAGGGGATACAGCTGATGGACTCGCTGGAAGCTTCTTTCCCGTAGTTTTTATTAATTTATGTTTTAATAAAAAGCAGGCCAAGCTTGAGAGTTCTCGTACATGCTCTTAGTCCAACAGACAACTGTTAAAAACCTTTTCTCTTTTGGAAATCACAGCCTGTACAGAAAACTCAGTTTAGATGAGTTCTGTCCATGTTACATTTCTCATTCAGCAATTATTATCTCCTCTCTTGATATGAACAACTCTTTTTCCTTCATTATATCATAAATCCAAATAGCTGAACTCATGCCCCATCTGAAACTTCATTTCGTAAGAAAGAAATGCTGTGGCTACATCTCTGGTAAAATTAGATTCTGCTAATAGCTTAATTCATTTATCCATTTCTTTTATCCTTCCTCTCCCCAAACTGTTAGATTTCTAAACTTTTCTTTTAGTTAAACTTCTGATGTAATTTATCAGATATTCTGGGCATCCTCAAATCTCCCCAACTGTGTAGAAGCCGCTTAGCACTCTTGAAAACCATGTCACAAAAATCACTTATACACAATTTCATTTTCCATGTGCCCATAACACTTCCTGCACACCTCCAGGGCTGGGCATTAATTTACCATCCATGATATAATTCAGGGGATCAGACCCTTCTTCCCTACATACAGTCGATTCTCTCTTTCTTTGTCACATGTAAATGAAACTACAGAAAAAAGGTGTTCCTAAAAACATTCCTAGCACAAGCACTTGTGCTGTATTTCCATCAGTCAATAGATGTACCCAGCGAATAAAGCTTTAGGGCTCATAGGCTGAGAGAGACAAAGAACACACGGCCGCAAGACTCACAGTCTATAAAGATCAGGCCTCGCATCCACTTCATAACAAGCTCCCTGTGTTACTTACCATTTGGCCTGTGAAACTATCTCCAAACTTGTGTTTGGTATCTCCCTTTTTTCCCAGAGCACACACACTGCCATGTCTCTCCTCTGCCAAATCTCTTCCAGCCAAATTCAGATTTCTTTTCCTTTTTCCAATTTTTCCTTTTTTCTTTTTTTTTTTCCCTTTCTTTCTTTTGCTGCTTCTTTTAAGAATATGCATTTCTATCACAAAAGAGCCAAGTGCAGTTCCAGAGACATGATGAACAGGCCCAATGTATAGATACACTGTGAGCTGGCCGTGTATCATCAGCCTCATTTATCACTGTGGAAACTTGTAGAAAAATGAAGTGCATTGGTGCCCTAAGAATCCTGTTTCAGTCCTCGGGATAAAATCTGCTCCTCCTGTTCTACAGTCCAATCATTTCCCAACAGACTCAGATTAGCATTTTCTATTTCCTTTCTTTCGTATTCCAGTCAGCTGTAGAGCTCTTCCCTTGAGAAATACCAAATTATCCACACTTAACTGATTTCTTATGTTGATATCGTTGGCAATGCTAAACTAGAAAAAATAATTTGAGAACTGAAATGTTAACTGGAATCCAATAATTCTTATAAAGATGGAAAAATTAACAATTTGATCTACTCCCACGCAGTTTAACAACGATAAAAACAAACAGGACTGCTACAGAATGGCATTCAAACCCAACATCATAATTTTCCGCTCACTGTTTTTATGTGAATTTCAATATAAGGCCATCGGCTGATAGAGAAATGAATAATTGACATCCTTACCAGAGCAGACAAAGTCCTTCTTCTGAACCTCCGCCACGAGGAAGCCCCTCAGGTTCACAGGTGCCAAGCAGAAGGTGAACTGCCCGATGGTGCGCCGCTGCCGCAGCCAGTCAGAGAGCCAGGCCAGGTGGCAGTCGCAGTGCAGGAAGTTGGAGTGAAGCCGCCTACAAAAGACCAAACAGCCCTAAAGTTATTAGTAGGGTAGTTTTTTTGGTTTTTTTTTAACAGAAGACACAAACCAGAGCAATTAAACACAAGCCTGTCTGGCTCTTCACTACAATTTAAGTAGGACCATTGCAGGTTAATGGTTACAGCTGAGTCAGGTCTTGGCTGCCTACACTGCCATCTAACATACAAATGTCCACATATAAATTAGTGCTATTATTTATAATGTCTTGGAAGAATGAAGTTAAATAATTACATGCCTACAGGTAATCATGAGCTGGCCATTCCAGAAAAAAGAACATGCAGAATGTAAGATTCCTCCAAGTAATCACTTCAGCTGCAATTTCACATCAGAAATAACTGCACGATGGGACACCTTTGAGCGAATTCAAAGGATGGCTTGGCTAAACACAAGGCTCAGGCTGAAAAACAGGGTGATTCTTCCCTCTTCTCTCTCCTTTGGGAGGAGATAGAGAGACGCACCCCACACACCAGAGGCTGTTGGTATCCTGTATGTTCCTGTGTTGCCTGTACAAATTCACCTATGCCCTTTTTACTGTGGCAATTTAACGCAAGTATGCAAGTTCTAGACAGGAATTTTCAACTCGTGACAAAGAAGGGGACCAGGACACGGTCCCAGGAAGGGTAATTCCGCACTGCAACACCAGGGCTGTTCTTTGGAATGGAAGATCAGCCATACAGCTCCCTTCCCAGCCTGCTCCGTGATGGCACTAGAGACCTGCAGAAGCATTATCACGTGGTGGGGGAAAGTCTGCAAGATGATGCTGCGTTGAGGGAGCAAATCTGGTAATTTTAATAGCTACCAAACTTCAGGTCAAAACAAAAGCCCAGGCTATTAATTATTTCACTCCTTGTAATGAGTCATACATTGGCAGCGTTATACCAAAGCTGAAATGATAAAACAGACTGAAAACCCTGTCAGAAATGGTTAGACAAAGCATTATTCACTACTATTACAGGCGTTACATTTAAAAAAAACCCCACACAACTGGTGTGCACAGGATTTAGCCCTGTCCATCCACAACAGAAATTAACTATCTGTGACTATTAACTATCAGCATTCATGTTGGATGGCAGCAGTGGCACCCGGGCCGACACTCCCCAGCTGGGGGGCTTTGGAAAAGACACAAATCTTGGACTGAGAGTTTATCCTGTGGGGATGGAAGACACTGGTCTCCTGGAAGCACCATACAATGTAATTGTTTTCGAAGGATGGCTAGAAGACCCTGTGTTTAGGGATTATGAAGCTATTTAATTGACACTGCAGCAAGTTGGATTTCTAGTAAAATGTTTTGTTATTATGAGCTATTAAACTGCCTCGAATATTTTTGTTTGAAAGAACAAATAAATACGTTTATAAAGAAAAGAGAACAAATACCACCTAGCCAAAATCATCCTAAGTAGGACTTTGTTCTAACTTAGAGAGTAAGCCTTCAGTTTAAATCCTTTAAAGTATAATCCCTTCCCACCGCAGCAGTTGACAATGATACTCAGAATCGGCGTCTTTCAGGAACCGAAACAGAGCTCACCCCATGCCATTCCCTGCATCCCCGTATGGATGTGGGCAGGCAGGAGTAATAAAATCATGATTTCACAAGAAAGGGCAGCTTTCCAGTTCTGGGAGTTGTCTTTTTTCCCTAACTAAATTTGTATAACCGGTTTCTGGATTTTCCCATTTTAGCAGTGCAAAGTGTCACCTCTCGCCAGCTCGCCTGCCCCAGCAGAGCCCCTTGTCACTTGGCCGAATTTTTTGTGCAGATATTCTAACAGTTTGCTTTGAGAGGAGACCATTTGGAGAGCCTACCAAGCTTAACAAAACAGCCTATTAGAATGTATTTTTGATAATTATATTAATGAATGCAGCCACAAAAAGACTTCTCACAGTACTTGAAAAGCATAATACACTAATTCTCTTCGAACGTGAAAAGCAATGAAGTGATTTGGTAAATTCTCAGTTTACCCTTAAATAAAAAAAAAAAATTAAAACAAATTATGCAATTAACTCTCTCAGCAGTCACTCACACATGCAGAGAACAGGACACTTACCTTTAAGCAAATAGGTATGAGGGACATGCTTTAACATAAATAAAGCTGTTTCAAGCAAAGGAAAGCAGATCAATAAAAACTAATTCCTGTCACTTCCAATCAAGGCTAAAAGATCAATGAAACTTAGCAACAGAAAATATAGTTAAATAAAAGAGGTTAGCTCAGAAGATCTGATTTTAAAAAGAATTCTTCAAGTACTTCAAATCTTACTAGCACATTTTTCTCTATTTTTTTTTTCAATCTCTATATTCCAACTGAATATACTCTTTATTTTTCCTTCTCTGTTCTTCTTAAATTAACAGATTGTTTTGAAAGCCATGAAGAAAGAGCTACTTATGCACAGAACTATCACAGCAGATGCAGATGCAGCGCAAGCAGCCCCAAATGTCCTGCTAACGGATCTCACCAGTGTGTGATGGAGACAGAGAGGGCAAACACTCTCCACACCGTAACGGGCCTCAGCTGGATGAGAGAAAGGGCTTCTCCCTACCTAAGTAACATTCAGAACAGGGATTCCCTACAAGAGCTTCTTAAAAAAAGGCACATCTAAGTGCGGAGCTATTTGAGAAGGTGTACAAACTGCTGAACATTTTTTAAGAAAACAGCAGAGTCACCAAACTGTAACGAACATCATTTGTCATCCATTCGGACTGAATTTGCATCACCAAGCAAGGGATGAAATAGCAGATCTTATCCAGCCATTGACAGCTTCCTCCTCTCATGCAAACTGTTCATTGAGGGTGTACATTAATGCAGAAGAAAAGATTATCAAGTGAAATAAAGCTCAGTAAACTAGAGAGAGTAATAACACTTCTCCCCAAATAATATCTTTATATAAATATTTTACATAGGTGAACAAAAACTGATCACTTTTACGTGTGCTCAGGTGTATGTTAGTTGTATTGGTTATTTTCATAACCAATGAAAATTGGTTAAATCAAAACAGTATTAGCCTAAATCCTGAACAGAAGGTATTTAGTAAATATTGAGCAATATATAGCTATGAAAACTTATTTTACTAATAATTATAATTAATAAAGTATTAATTTTGAAAAGTGGTAAGGTGACGGGGGCAGAGGAATAATTTTTAATAGGAAGGAGCAGCAAAAGAAATTATGAAATGCTATTAGATTCCTGTTTTTATATTAATTACTATTTTGATTGCTTTTCTGCCTCTGTTGAAACAGGTGGAAGGAAATACAGAAAACTAAAGCATTTCACTGTATTTCCACCTGCCTGTGTAAGATTTTCTAACCCCTACATTGAACTGCTAAGGGTATTGCATGTTATTTGGCAGCCTTTGGAGACTGAAACATGCCACTTGATATTGATGAAACTACCTTTACAGAACACGAGGTGAATGAATACAAATGCAAGTTTGCAAAGGTGCCCTTTTAGCCATAGAGCCTAAATTAAATTTCCAGCAAATCCTTTTAGAGTGGGTCAGCATTCATGTTCTATAAAACGTGGCTCTCAGAATTCAATATAAAAGCTTCCCTTTATAAATCCTATTTATGACTTCCTTCCCCCTTTTTTTTTCCTTCCTTTTTTTTTTTTTTCCCCTTAATTACAGCAGAGGGGGATTAGTCAGTGTAAGTCTCCAGGGAGCTATATACAAAGCCATCTCTGAAATTAAACTGTAAGGAAAATGGCAGAAGGCACTGAGCTCTGGTAACAGACAAGACTGACTAATCTGAGAAAGCCAGGCAAATTTTCTGGACCACTGTGACTGAATGAGAAAAGGGAAAACTCCAGGAACCTTACCCCTACCTTCATCTTCTTTATCCATTCTCTTCTAAAAGACAAACATCTAATTTCCATTTAATTACTTACATTAAAATCTATGAATGTCACCATTTAATGAAGAACGTAAATTTAAATCAGAGGTTATCTTACATAGAGTGACAAGAGTAAGAGCCATTTTTCTGCAGTTCTGTTAACTAATTTAATTTGATTTTACACATGCATATATAGCAACCACGAAGCATTTTATTTTTTGCAGTGCTATAGAAAAATTACAGGCTGGCTACTATTTCCCTTTCTTTGCTGTTAGGACTAAATACCTCTTGGTTGAGTTTAAGATTTTGGAGAGAAAAACAGAGAGACTTTGTTTAAACAGGACGTTTCCTGAAGTTGTGTATTCCCTAAAGGAATTTAAAGGAGTAATTGATTTAAAGTAGATGGGTTTTTTGGTAGGTTATGGCTAAATTATACAAATGCCCATGGTTTAATTGCACAATCTTTGTATTTTGGTCTACTAAAACCAATCAGAGCTTTTCCAGTGGAATGGTGCCCAGCTATAGAAAAATGGATTTGACATAACTGTTAGCATCAAGAAGAGACTGAAACAAGGTTATGACAAGAAAACAAATATCCAAAGAGTTGGCGTACACTATTATTATCATATTTGAAGATATTACTTACAGAGTCCTGATCTTTGGCATGTGGTTGAAACTGGTAACAGGAATGCGGGTGATGTTGTTATTATTGAGAGTACTGTCAGGAGAAAAAAAAAAAAAAGAGACAAGAGAATAATAGATTGATCAATTATTTCCATTTCTTGACCAACACATCATTTACAGAAACAAGCTGCTAAAACTCTTGGTAATACATCTGCCAGGCTGCCAGCAGTAAGACATGCTGACCCACTCCTCAGACAATTTTTGACATTTCACAGAATCACAGACTCATAGAATGGTTTGGGTTGGAAGGGACCTTAAAAACCATCCAGTCCCACCCCCTTGAACCCCTCCAGGGATGGGGCAGCCACAGCTTCTCTGGGTAACCTGGGCCAGGGTCTCACCACCCTCACAGCAAAGAAGTTCTTCCTAATATCTCATTTAATTCTCCCCTCTTTCAGTTTAAAACCGTGAAATTAATGAAAGACAGTGTTAGGGCGAGGCAACCAACAGCTGCATAAGTATGGATGAAGGTTACTATTTACCATGTCTGAGTACCAAGGAGTGCAGGAGTTGAGTTTTTATCAAATATGGGAACAGATCCAGGCTTTTTGGTTGAGCCACCGCTTTGCTTGAAAACCTGGTGCAGCTTGAGCGGAGGAACAACCCAACTCACACAGAGCAATACTAAAGCTTTGCTCTTGCACTGCTCCCTCTTGCACGAGAAAAGCGCTGCTGACTCTCACAGGCTTGTTAGCAGCTTACACGGACAGACAGCTCAAACTGAAAGCAGACAGACGGATGGATACCCTTTCTTTGGTTTCCTTATGAAAAAATACATACGTAGTGGAATGGATACTAATAAAACATGACCTGACCCAGGCACGTAAGGATTTCTGCTGCTCTATCAAAGCAGAACTTAAAGAGAAAACGATCTCAGCTGCTGGTAGGGACCCCCTTAGCACTTCTTATGAAAAATGAACTGACTCGATTATCATCAGCTGAGTGTGCTGTTCCCATTTAGGCAGTTCCTAATTATATCAACGACTCTCTAGCAAATTAGAAGCTATAAAGTTTATCAAGATGGCACAGGAAATGGAAAGCACTCCAACAGGGCATAATTGCCATGTTCCAAGTGCACCAAATCTGCGAATAGAGTAGCCCGGTTTGTCACGAGAATTGATGGGGCCAGTGATGAGTCCGTGCCCCAGCGTGGCCAGTCCTGCCGCTGCCCGCGGCCACCCATTAGAGACGGGTGCTGACCCCAGCACGGAGCACCCTGGGCTTTACACAGGGCCACGGCACTCCACGGGAGCACTTCGGGGGAAGACAGCGCTTTTGAGACTTTGTGCACGTGTTGCAGAGAACACCTGCTGAAGCAACCTAAAGACACATTACCCTTCTCTTAACTATTTAGTTGTTCCAATGTTAGGTATTTACATAGGATGTTATTCACAAGTTCTTGAAGAGTTTTACAGACTTTAACTAGCCCCCTTGGTCATCTGCCCACTTGAAAATATTTTTATAATTCTGCCTAGAAACCCCTTGGCAAAACCATCATCTACAACATCAGCAGCTTAAAGCTAAATTAGATTATACCCTGTTGGGCTGTTTTTCTGGTACGCAGGAAGGCACATATGCCTGTTGGCGAAGCCAGGATGTGCGGGCACGCTGGGGAGAGGTGTGTGAGCGGGCTCTGACACCAGCAGCGTGTCTGCGTTGCTGCTGTGCTGCACCCCAGCAGGACAGAACGTGACCACCTTGCTAGTCAGATTGTAGCTACAGCAGATGGATGCACTATCAATCTGGAGGCAGCTTGGGGGCTGACATACCCACGACAGCAAACTGCACCAACAGAGCAAAATTACCCTTCCTTTACAAACCCACGAGCAGAGCGAGTTATGTCAGAAAAAGCAAAGTTTTGGAAATCTGGAATCTGCATGTGAGATCTGTTGCCAGGGATCTGTGTCAGTCACCTCACACATATTCACACACCAGCCCCGTAAGAGCTGTAGGCCTCGGCGTATCATGGCTTATTGTATAACATATAGCACTCATTCCAGATCCCCTGGAAAACTTGATGCTGCCAAAAACTGGACAAGAAACACATAGTGAACTATTGGGATCAATGAGTATATAAAATTATGGGTTTGTGTATTCAGTTTCTCAATATGCAAAGACTCAAACGCAGTCCATTATAAATTTACTGGATAAGATGAAAGGGAAATACTGTCAACTTCAGAAGTAAGCATGGAAGTAAACTCTCACAGCTCTCAGCCGTGTCACCTGCCAGCTGTGCATCAGTCTCCACATGCCACTGCCTTGCTGGGGCTTCAGCGCTGGAAGTGAACACCAAGGTACATCTTTAGGACTGAAAAGTTCTGCCTTTGAATTCCTGCTAATGTCGTGATGATACCACAAATATCCCACTGTGGCACGGTGCAAAATGAACCTCTCGGTCGTACAATTGCTACTGTTTGATGACCTTATTTAGCCAGTGATGCAAACCAAAGTCTTTTGTGGACAGGTTGCCAAAACGAGCAACAATTTCAGAAAGTGAACAAAACCTCTTATAAGCATGCACACATGTATACATCAGCCCCTCAATATCTATATTTATTTGCCATGTGCACGTGCATGCTGGGAAGTTCAAGCGGAGCTCACAAACGGAAATCCTAATTGCACCACCATTTTTTTCTGTAAACATAAAAATATAATTTACCCTTTGCCTCAGTTGCTTGTTACACAAAAATGAGCTGTGTGCTTGGTTGGAGGATTTTAGGTATCCACTGATAAATAAAAGCCACATGTAAAGTCAGCTCACAAAAATGAAATCCCATACAGAGCTGATGTCTGAAGAGGTCACACATGGCAATACAGGAGTCAATGGAAGCCAACGGAATTCAAGAGAGACTTTCTATTGATTTCAGAAGGACGTGGATTGGATTCAGGCAGAACAGAACGTGACAGCAAGCTTCCTTCTGCACTGACTGAGGGTAGAGAACACGTCCCCGTCTCCCACTGCAATTCTTCATCTGGATACAGAAAGGTCAGCCTTTACTGATTTGATGGTTCAAAAATATTTTTAGATTTCTTAAAATATTATTTTTTTTAAACAAGAAAAGCATTATTCCAATCACACAGTATTTCTGCTCACAAAATATCAGATGAGAGGGGCTCAGGTTTTGCTCCTAATAAGCAAAGGTTTCCCATAATTCACCGACAAATACATAGCCCTCCTTCTAAGAATCTCAAGTCAGTGCTGAATTAATGCACTCCTTAAATTTCAGGGCTAACTCTAGCAGAAAGCTATTGCCCAGATGACTTAGTAGCATACTATTTCATTGATATTTAAATGTTAACCATAATGAAGGCAATAAAACATCTATGATAACAGCAATTATTTCAGGACAAAGAAGGCCAAACACTGCAAAGGGCACTAATTGACAGTGAGCTGTCTGCATTACAGCCCAGCTGGAGCTGCAGGAGTTTAACCCTGCCGCTCTGGTTGTGCAGAGCACGCAGCTCCCACGCAGCAAGAACTCTTTGGCTTTTGAATGGGGACATTTTCAGGTAGAGGTGCGCTCTAGAGGCATTCTGCAAAGCTTTGTCACGCACACGAAGCCTTCCCAGCAATGATTCTTAAGAGAAATGTGGCCTGACAGGGGCAAGCACACAACACAGTGGCGTTTTTAACACACGAAGGAAAAAAAAAGAAATCCTGCTGCAGTTGTCCACTAGCTGCTACAAGGTCCCAATCTCATTTTCATCCAACTAAGATTCAAATCCATAGATACATGCACGAACACTGGGAAGCTATGAGAAACAGAAAACTTCCAGAATCTTCTGATTCCTCCAACATCGTACGTTGAAACTTGAATTCTGCTTGGTTGTTCCCAGCCTTATACCTCCCACCTCTTCCAAAACCCAGCACACCCTTGTCCCTTGAAAAAGCAGTGTCCTCTCATTTAGAAGTCCTCTCCCTGTAAATTATTCACATCCAAAATGCTGAATCGGGAAACTGAGGTTATAGACAATATTATTTTATGCCAGCAAACTTCCCACCTTGGGCCGTGATCCTTGTCAGATCTTGCAAGCTAAGCAGAAGCAGACTGCAGCAGTCCTAAGGGTCCTCCAAGGACTACTTGGCCGACACGTAACGTGGGATCAGCAATCTTCGAGGTGGTACATCCTCCACTGGTATGAACTGTCACAGTCCCATTGACTTCAATTTACAACCCCAGAGGAACCGCTCTACTAACTCACTCCTCTGCCAGTTGCCCAAACTGGTTAGAGGCACGCGTGGAGCCGCTTTCTTACTTCCAAAGAATAAAGCTGATTTATAACCCCTACTAATCAGATTTTTTTTAAAAGGAAAGAACGCTCACTCTGCAATCCTGTCACGATTTGAAAACAATTACCCATCTCCTTCCTCAAACTTCTTGTGCAAATTTAACTACATGTAGTTGCATTTGTTCTCTTCTGACTTGCTCCAAATTCATGTACACCACTGTATTTCCCTGAAAAAGAGTTTTTAATTCCAGACTCAATGTAATTACATTAAAATCATTAACCTGTAGAAATGACTGTCGTGTGTGTTTTTTTAAATAATGTTTATGCATTATTCTTTACTCCTTTCTCCACCCTCTTGAATAGGAATTCAGGTGTTCAGGACGAGATGAGAGTCAGAAAAAAATTACACTCCTAATGCTAGACAAAATCACACAACTTTTATAGAAGATACTTTGGGAAAAAAAGGAAAAGATTGAAATTTTGAACCCTAATAGAAGTATTTTATTTTCAAACACTCTCAATTTTGTAAATTACAGAGTACACAGCGATTTTGTTTCTCTTACTTGGAATTCAATTAATGATATAATTAAGATCACATAATGATTATCAGAATGCCTGGTGACTTATTCATCTGAAATAATAATACTTTCAATACAACATATCTACCCACTCTGTTCCAGTTAAGTACTGGACATGAAGCAAATGGATCAGAACGTCACGATGTCAGAAGAAGTTAAACAACAGAATTTTCTGAAATTTTAACTATTTAATTTCTTTGATTAGTACTTCAGTAAGTACATTGTAAAACAGTAACTGTCTTAATGTTTTCCAGTCACACTTCAAGTGTGAAAATATGTAGGAGGTTGGGGATTTTTGTTAAACACATAACACTGTGTGTGACAATACCACCTGCTACAACCCAGCTTAAAAAAAAAGGTATAGCATCCCATTTTATCATTGGCAAAAAGAACAATCACTATGCAAAAGTCCATTTTTCTAAGTACAAGGTGTCTTCATAAAGTACATGGATTAACAAGCAATGCATCAGGACAACACTCACAGTGATGCTTCTTGTACACGATCTGAATGGATGAAAATGAAAGGGGAAGGGGCGAGCATGTAGGCTGAAGACATCCTTTGTTTTTTTGACAGTAACAGAGACTGATTTTCTTTCACATTCCATTTCTGCAGCTGATTAGCACAAACAGCTAATCAAATTGAGAAATTATATGGTAGATTAAATTTTTGATTAACACTTTCCCCCAAGCCTTAATAAGCCTCTACCGTAGTTACTACAGGTCTGCTGTGCTGGCTGTTCAGGTTTATGATAGACACCAGCTTGCTTTTGTGTCGCATTTGGCTGATCACAGGACACTGCAGCATTTGCAAAATTCTCAGTTAGAAAGAAATATTCAGACCCATTTACTGGTAGGTAAATGGAGAAAGAGATCTGAAAAGGCACCAGCTCATTCATTTTATTTCTGGTTTGGAAGACCTTTTATATTTGGGCACTGAGATTCTCTACAAGCTTCTAACATGATAGCAGGAATCCTGCAAACGACAGTCCTCACTGGGCAGCGATATTTAGTTCCTTTTCCTCCTCAAAACTCTCTAGACACAGTGGGGAAAGAGGAAGGTGCTGATCTACCTCACTCTGTGATAAACCTGTATTTTGAAAGTAAGACTTCGAAAGGGAGCAGAGAAGCCAGCGGGCATGGCCGGTGGAACAGCTACACCGGGCACTGCAGCGCTGGTCGCACTAACAAGTCTAACATTTCCTTCTGTCTCCTTCAATTACCCCACTGCTTTATCACCCTGCGCTCGGTGGCTGGCTGTGTAATCCGCGTGTTGTGTGTCCATAACACCATGTAATTGGGCCTAATGCAAGATGATTATCTATGTGCATGCAATGGATAGCTACAAATGGTGCATCTGCAGCCTCGTAGCGTTCCCAAGAGTGAATTACTGCCATACTCCCCGATTACAGCTTCTCCCACTACCCACATGGTTTCCAGGCTTCCTATCCCCAGTGCAACCATACATCCAGTAAATGAGACCGGAAAATTTATTAAGACTTAACCAAGGCATCTCCAAGCATAATTAAACCTCTCATTTAAATAGTTTTCTCGATAATGTTATTTCTGTTCAGAAGTGGGTGAACTGATGCAAAAGAAGATTGAGCAGCTCCCCCCAGGTTGCCAGTGGGGCTCAGAGAGGCATGCAGCAGCCTGGCCCTGGCTGTGACAGAAAGACAACTTCTCTGAGACCCCAGAGCTTTGGGGGGGAGTGGAATGTTGGTAAATACAAATATGTGAAGGAATCTTTTCACCGTGTACATGTGGACTGAAACTGTTGAACCCGTGCAAGATGAGACATCTCCATCAGTATTCCTCCACATAAAGAGGATCATGGGGTCCGTCTGAAATACTGGAGATGAAATATGAATTTCGGTGACTGCATTAGCCGCAAAATTCAACGCTAACAGTGACAGAACCTTAGACCTCTGTTAGCAGATTCATATCACTCTTAAACCTCTCTCAAACTACATAAAAAGCCATTGCAAAGGGAAAAGAAATTCTTTGTTCCTCGTATTCAACAAGGGTTAAGCAAAACAGTAACAGGTTTACATTTCAGAAAGAGGAATACAGGGGATACAGGGGAGATGTTTCTTCTCAATTTTAGAGAGTGTGCAGCCATCAGCATTGGAAGCCTGTAATAAAGGACTAAACGAATCCCTGGTAGGAATGGCACGGGACTGGGTGGTCCTGCCCTAGTGTGAGGCAAGAGATGAGGACTTCAGACTCCTTCCAGCCCTTACGTACCACCTAATATAACTAACAGTGGGGGCCAGTTTACTAATTACAAAAAGTGAATCTAAATCTATTTTTAGTAATAAAACCAAGACTTGGATTTTATACACTGCCATAATTAATGTTTGTAATTGACTTTGAGATTGTAGGGTAAATGAGCTGCATTTTCAGTAGCTGTAAAGAGATATTTTTCACCCAGATCACAAAGAATTTACATCAAATTAAATATTTACTGCTTCTCACGGCCTCTGATGAAAAGGCAAAATGGCTTTGGCACTCCAACCCTGAGCACTGAGCACAGTCCTCATCCTTGACTTTCAAGGCACCCAAGATTTGCTCGTTGGCAAGGTCCAAAACGCAACTGGGTCTCTTACAAGTTTTGGTGAATCCCGAGTGCCTCTCGTACTCAATCCTTTGATCTCCCCACCGACTGTTTAAGTTAAAGCCCACAACTACCGTGAGGGCATATAATGAAAGCAACTGATGCTGCACTGATTAATCCATTACTTTCAACTGTTAGAAAACATAATGATCTCACAAGGGGCTTTATTCACTGACACACAGCAGCAGAGCTCTGATCTGACACCTCAAATTAGCAGCAAAAGCAATAACAGCTGGGTTTTTGTCTCAATATTTGTACCCAACTCTAAAATGAGTTGGCACTGTACAAGTGCTATTTTTAAACACAATGTTAGCCCAGGCAAATAATCTTCTAAATAGTCTCCAGGTGACACGCAAAATCCACTGAAATAAATAAAAATAACTAGTTGCCAATTTGTGGTTTCTGTTCTAGCATTAGTCTTGCGGATGTGTTCACAATTCTTCTCATCACGGCAACACGAGAGGCTCTAGCATCGTTAACTTGGGAAGCTGACATCAGAAATATGACTAGTCTCAAGGACACAGAGGAAAGAAAATGTTCTTTTTAGAAATGTATGAAAAAATAAAATAAATAAGCTTACCAAGGAATTACTCACAAAGCTGCCAGCAGAGTTTACTGCTCCAGTTGCCTGATTCTTCCCATTCTGTGGCTGATTTTAATTTGCATGTAACTGTCAGATTTTAACTATTTAAGTTTATTATAAAGGCCAGATGTTTATGACAGATTTTTTTTGTCCCTTGAAGGAGTGAGAATACTTTCAAAAACATCAGCCTTTGGGGAAACTGGGTTATTATAATAACAAATTCTTTGTTTTAAAATGCCTGTTTCGTCACCTGACAAGAACCAGGGTGATCACATTTGCCTGTAGTGATAATTTTAGGGCATATTAACTTAAGTCCTGTAATGGCTGCATTAACTCTCCCTAGAGGCTGGCTGTGCCTCGGCTGGAGTCTGTGGGACCGGCAAGGTCAGGAGCTGGGTCTGAGAGCAGAGAGGGAAAGGGGGGACCCGCAGCTAAGAAAATGGTTGGGCAAGCTATTGCGGTAAAGAGACTGGGACAGGAATCAGTGCAAATGGGTAAAAGAGGCCAGAAATAAACTCATACGGGCCCGTACCATCAAAGATTGTACTGTCATATGTAGAAAAGCGGGAGCTGGATTCTGGCAACTGATGTCTGGTGGTTGCTGCTCAAACCTTTCTAGTGTTATCTTTAGCTCTGCCTTTATGCTGTATGTGCACATACTTATCATTATGCCTGAACATACTTCCTTACACCGACACACAAATAAGTAAAATATGCTAAAACAAGATAAACTTGAAAATCAGAGGAGAGGAGAATAAGATGAACTAAGCCAAGATAAGGTAAAATAAAATATAATAAAGGTGATAGAGAGTATGAGGATACACAATTTGTTTAGGCTGCGGACTTTGATAGATGTTAAGTCAAGAATGTCAGTCACATGGTCTTACCTGAAACGTCTTAGTCCTTCCCCTAAAGGAAGTCTGCTCTTTATATATACAGAAAGACATACTATTTCCCACACAATCAAATCATCTCTATTAGCTGTACAAAAGACAGGTACCAGTTGCATCCCCCAATTCTTTCTAATGTCTATGCCCAGTGAGAGTTGAAAAAGCTTTTTAGAGAAATTTCAATCAACTTTTCAGTCTTTTACTTGACATTCTAATTCTAGGCAAAAAATACAAATTCAGTTCAGGCTGAATGGAAATTTTAGTTATAAAAGCATTGGTGCAAAGACAAAAGAACACAGGCTGAAATTATTCTGACACTGCTTTATTTTTAAATTAAGCATTCTCCAATAAGTTATTTTTCTAAACTCAAAAATGGCACAAGAAACACTGCCTTTATTTTTTTTGAATCAAGAAATTTTGTCAGGTCTTAGCCCAAAAGCTACACATTTTTCAGAGCACTGTATTGGGAATGACTGCTGTGGCTCTAAGTCCCAATTACATGCGTAATTTTCTGTAAGTATTTGGACTCAGAGAAACAAAAGTGTTGCTGCAAACACTGAATAAATGTTTTACTTCATCGGAGTGGTTTTGATTTTTCTCTATGGTACCCAATTTCAAGGGTTGATATTATTGCCTAGAACCACTGGGAAAAAGTCCAATTATCATAATACCCAGATCAATGTCCACTGAAGTCAGTGCAAATCCTGTTGCTGGTTTCAGCAAGGAGTGAATCTAATCCCTGCAACCTATTTATTTAGGTGCAGATTTTCACAGGAGCCCCAGCAATCAAAAATACAATCATATTCAATTTCAACTCACCTAAATTTTGTTTAGTAGATTAATATGAAAATCCCTTGTTTGATAAATTAATTAAATTAATAATAGAATTATATTAGTTTAATATAAATTAATTGTTAAATAGATGTGTATTTATTATTTTTTAAGGTTTTATAGAGATCTCTCTTACTAAATATGGCTCTTGGTGTTACCCAGCTGCATGCACCTCAGGTACCGTAGTTTATGGATTCTGTGCTACTCCTGCCAAAATCAATGGAAACTGGATTGGGTTCTCGATGCGTACAGAGGTCTGAAAACCCACCAGAATGTATTTATGGAAAGGATGAAAGAGAATCAACAAGACAGAGTCAGATCATACAAACCTTAAGTCCGATGCATCAGTACTTCAGCAAAATAAAATGGTTTCTCACGTTCCTGCCCGAACGGTTGTTTCTCTTTAGTCCTTTCTGAAGCTCAAACAGTCTTATAAACATAATCCAATTCAAACTAACACAGTCCAACCCTATAATTTGAAAGGAACAAACAACTTTTGCCATTTGTTCAGGCTGAAGGCATTTAATGATGGAGATTTACAAGGTAAAAGGTTTCAGCATTCAGTCGGCTGAGTGCTGTGGTTTCCTTACAGGTCTCCACCAAGAGAAATTCTAAAGAAACTGATTAAATTTGGATCAGAAAGGAACAGTATCGTTCTTCAAAACCATGTTTTAATTTGTCTCATCCTGAGTATACTACAACCTTAAAGCTATAATCTTACGGTGAAAGCCTCTATTTTGATAGACTTCTGTACCACAATGAACATATCCTTTCCATACTTGTTGGCGTAACACACCCAGGAACAGAAAATCCATTCCAAGGGGCAGATAGAAATTAGTTGTCTTTTCAGAGCTAGAGAAAGGGACGATAAATGGACTTCTGCACCCATTGTAAGGGGGTATGTGACAATATTGAATCTCTTTGGGAGGTCGTTGTGCCAGCCTGTCGCCGCTTCATCAACTGCCGCAATGCGGCACTGCGGGTCCCTGCAAGTCCCCTGCTGACCACTAGGACCAGAGGGGGGACGAGTGGCAAACCCCCTGTATGCAGCAGAGAGCGGCTTCACCAGCACAGATACAACAATGAACAAAAATGGCCCTGGCAGCAGTGTCAGCGCAAAAGGTTTTACAAAAGCCTTTTAGGAGGCGGGTGACTGGCAACCATGGAGAGTGGGCTGCCAGAGCCCCTGGCTGCCATTTTCATTCCCCTTCCATTTAGGTACCAGGTCCTGCCCCCAAAATAACACCCCTTATTCCTCTTGCCACAGCAGCCCCCCCTGATTTCAGGAGCCCGGTGTCTCAGCTGCCCCTTGGCTCCCAAGGCCATTGGTATTCCCACTGGGAGAGGGCAGCGGGAAGAGATCTTTCATAGCTCCGGCAACGTGACAACGGGCATGGTGTGGCAGGGAACCACAAAGGCAATTCTCAGCTTCTGACAGCAGAAGAAGGAAAAGGAGCAAATCTTTTGAAGAGGGAACTTCATCTTTACTGCCAAAATTGCCTCCCCAAAATGCAAGAGACGCAGACCGTATTTATGGAATCCTTTTATATTCTAACAGCATGTGACGCCCCTACCTGCAATTCATACATGCTGGAAATTAAGGCTAGTACATGAATGAAATCGGGAATATTTGATATACACATTCTGTGAATTTAGACTTGCAAGTATGAACAGTTGTTAAGGAAAAGTTACATTTATAGAGGAAAGAAATGTTTTGAAAGAACAAAGACAACACATAGTTCCTAGACAAGGGCAATTATGTGTTTCTTGGTGAAGCCAGAAAGGGATCTGCTTTCCATCAGGAATTAAACATTGAGTTTTCTTTTAATAATACATTAGACAGCACTTGCATGAATCACACAAGAAGAAGGTTAATATGTTTAAAAAAACTCCTATCTTTCCGATTTTTAAACTCCTCCCAAACACCACCTGCCCAGGAGAAGCAGCAATACCTGCTTATATTCATGCATGCGTACACAATACAGGTAAGAAACCGGAACAATTTGAATAGCAAATACTCACAGTGTTTCATTTGCGTTCAGTCCAGAGTGAAAAAGCGCAAAACAAAAATATACGCAGAAAAAAATTCGAAGCGCTTACGATCTGTTCAGGAATACTCTACAAGCACAAGTAGGAGCTAAATAAAAGGAGTCAACTGTTCTCCATGCATGGCTGTTTCCCTGCAACATCTGCATGCACGCAAAATAAAATATAACTGCCATTGTGGATGGTCTGTCCTAACTGCTTCAGCCTAAGTATCAGCCGAAGTGCCTCTCCAACGCCCCAGCCGTGGACGGGAAGACGGGCCGTCTCGCAGATAAGATGGACCCAACCCTTTTAAGACATCACTGAAATTGCCCAAGGAGCCAGTAGGAAGCCTGGGTGCTCGCAGAGTGGACTACCCCCTCCCCAGAGCCCGCCCAGCCCGCAACCTCCTTTTGCACCAACGAGGGCTCCTCAGCGGCCTTCAGGCGTCGTCGCAGAGATGCTGCATTGCGGCATTTCATCGATCACAGTAGCCAACACCAAAGCTGAAAGCCATGAACAAGATTTGCTTTCCCACCCTCCCTTCTCCCACCAAAGCCCTTTTGGTGACAGGCACAATCTAAGATTCTAACAGCAAAAGATGCAAAAGCAAATCTAAATTACCAATCTGGTGAACTTTGTTGAGTATGTGCTCCTACATCCCCTCATCACAGCCATCAACCTGCGTTTCCCAATCTTCTCTTCTATTTTACCCTCAAATAAATCCCAGTGTCAGCCACAGCCTGGCCCTTGCAAAGCACAGATCCCTCACGCCACCCAGCAACGTGAAGACGGGAGGGATGCGTGCAATTTTTAAAAATTAATGGCACTACAGTTCGCTGTTTCCTTCAATGGCTTCATGTAGCCACCTCATTCGATGCTCTTTCAACTGACAAAGCTATTTTCCGAGGTATCCCTAGAACACTGGTATATCACAACAAAGGTATTGGATGACCTTACAGCGTTTTAAAATTTGTTTCTAAGCATCTGCAAATATCCCAAGTGTGGCCATCCCTCACTCGTATAGACTAAACCAATGCGTTTGGATTATTCGTCCCAAAAAAGAAACTTGTAAGTAATCCCACTTCAAAAGTATCGAACCAGTTAACATGAAATTGCTTCATTTATGATAACTAAATTAACATAGAAATTGTGATTATTTGGCTTCAAATTACTTTAAAATTGTTTCATACTTCCACCCTTAATGCAGCTTTAAATTTTTTTAAATTTTTTTGGTCTTAAACACAGAACTGGATATGCTACCTAAAGCAAGTCTAATTTACACTAATTGTATGCCTTTATTTTTAAAATTTTCTATTTTTTTTCCTGATTTAACCATAACGTACATGCTCTTTTCATCATATAGACTTACACACATATATACTTACATTATATGCATAACCTTGTGAACAGCAGGAAACAAAGACACTATTTGATTTTTAGATCAGAAGAAGCTTCTATCTATGAAATTTTTTTCAGGTGCAGATGTAATTATTTACTTCACTTGCAAGCTATCTACATATTACTGTTTTGATTTCTGATTTACTAGAGACACGATATTATTGTCCCAGCTAAAAACATTGCATAATGCTAATAATAAGGAATGCTTAGTACCCTGATCCCAGCAGTTACAGTTTAGGGCTAAATATCTGACACAAGGCTTGAAGGGGCAGACCAACAATTCTGGTGTACAGAGCTCCCATCATAATTTCGCTCCCTCTTTCCAGAGAAACCAGGCTTTTGAGTCCTCTCTTGTATAAAGACCGGCTACAGCGCAGAGCCTTTGTTTATGCTGCTCTACCAGCCCGGCAAAGGAACAAAAGCAACCTCTGAAAAAGACAAACCATTTATAGTCCTATAGGTCATAAAAGATACCTTTAATTGCACACAGGAAAGAAAGAAGATAACCATTATCTGTTTTGAAGCATTTTTTGAGTTCATAATTTTTTTGCCGTTGTGGCGACTGACCCCAGAGCAAGCAGGAGTTCCCACATTCACCACCACTTTTGGACCCCAAATGGTGCCACAGAAGGGCTGAGGACATCCTGGTATCTTTGACACTGACATCACGGGAACCTGCCCCGCGCAGGCACTCCCCAGCCAAAAACGCCTTATTAACGCGGGTAGGATGCCATCCAGGTACCTCAGTATTGTCATCCAGCTGCTTTGGGGAGTCGTATAAACAATGAATCGCAAATTACGGCATAAAATGACTACTCATCTCCCTTGAAATTGTTACTTGCCCTCAGAAGTCTGTCATCACCTCCACTATCTGCAAGGAGTTTTATTCCCATCACAGCCTTCAGCTCAGCGTTTGGTTAAGGTGTCGAGCTGCGTGTCTGCATTATATATACAGTTGAGTGTCCTCTGGATTAAGTCGTTCACATTCATTTGACTTTCAACAGTCAAAATGCTTGTTCTACATCTTTTATATTACTGACAAAGAAACTGTATTAGTCAAAGGGGAGGGAGGGCAGGTCACAAGATGAGCGGAGCATGCAAATGAAACAATTAATATCATGGGAGAGAAGGTTTGCCAGAAACCTCTACCTCCAGAGTTTTGACTTTGGAGTCTCTGGGAGCAGGGACTGCAGCACCAATAAAGGGCTTACACTACCCAGCTTCCTCCAACAGCATATTGGGCGGTGATTCATGAAACTCATAATTCTAACCTGGCAGTGCTCTTATCTCGATAAGTTCTGCAGCTTGCACGGCTCCAGGCTATTCTTAAAGGGAAAAAAACCTCCAACCTAATGGAAGCAGGAAAGGAGAATGAGCCGAGCATTCAACTACTACATATGCTCCAGGAGGGGGAAAAAAATCCATCTTTTCTAAATATATAATATAATTAGGCATCTGCACTGAGGATTGATAGAAATGTTCATCAATTTGCTGGGACATGCCTGGAATACTGCAGGATTAGCAAAATCATTGATCAATGAATTTATGCAAATATATTCTCCCTATAAAGAGAGAGTTACATTACATCTATATAACAGGCATCAGTGATTTTCAGAGGCCCTCTCTTGCCCGCTCTTATTTTACCTCAGCTGGTCTTTGATATAAAGCCTGTCACCACGGTGCCATCTGGATAGCGTTCCTTTCACTACGCTGTACTTCCCACCTCACATTTTCTAATATGTTATAGAACAGAGGTTATCTCAGATTTCATTTCCATATCTTGAGCAATGACAGCAGATCTCCCACCGACGTGTATCAGCAAATAAAACTAAAACCATTTCTTATCAAGCAACCACATAAGCACCCCATCTTTCCTCCATCAATTCTTTACGCTAATTATATATCCCATTTCACTAGGGTCCATTGGGGGTGCAGTATCTTCCTAAAAGTTCTCCAGTAAAAGGAATTTCTGTAGTTGATCTTATTTCCAACTGATTTATCTAACAAGAATCTTGCAATAACAGCAGCCAGGCTCTTCAGGAGCCATTTCTCCTTCCCTTAAAGGCCTACAGCAATACAGAAAGCAGAAAGAATGGGAAGGGTAAAAACTACAGCAAAGCCTAATAAGTAATGGAATAAAGACAAATGAAAATTGTAATTTGTCCACTGATACCTCTATGCTCTGGGTGCACCATTTCTCAATCGCTAAACCGACTTTTGCTCTTCCTCTGGTGTAACTTGATTGCCTGTGACACGAGCTTCACATGGAAAACCGAGGATACTCTTAGAAAAGAGAAACTCCTTGTTTTTCACCTAATTTCACCTAACTGATAGATACTCCAGTTACGCATATATGGCCAATGGTTACTGCCTTCAGTGTTGTTTTTATGACATGCAATACATACATGCTGACCAATGAAATAACTAAAGATTTTAAATTCATTTTATTCATCTACATACATTTGAGCCAACGTGTATCATTGGGTAAAAAAATAAAAACAGCAATCATTTTAATTTTACTATACTCAAGTATGAGAAAGTGAAAACAGCCATGCACAACATTTTAAATAGAAATCTCATTTTCATTATTGTATTTAGGTATTTTGGCATCGCTTATAGGAACACAATTTACACAGTTCAAATTTGATCCTGATTGCCTCAACCAACCATAATTTCCAGCAAAATAGAGGAGGAAATCACATTTGTGTGGCATTTTCAGGCTTTCATTAAGCAATGACATCTCATATATTTAGAATTATGCCACGACTTTCGCTCCCTGACTCTCCAGGTTGGGAAAGCAAATAAAAATCTTCTATCTAGTTAAGACATGCCCAGAATAGCATTTTGCAAATAAGTAAAACTGACTGTCTAACTGAGCGTTCAGCACACAGAAGACAACCCTAGGAACAATTAAATCCTGGCTGTAGCACGAAATAATGATTCTCATTCAGAAAAGTTCTTAAAAGTTTGCTAGGACAAAAGGCAGTGTGTATTATAAGCACACTCATCCATGACATCTCTATCAGAAATTGCACAGATCGCTAAATTTTTTATGAAACAGAATCCTTTATAACAGGAACATGCTGGATTTAAAAAAGGAAAGCACGAATAACCCTATTCCACTTGTAAAATGCCTACAGTGAGTGGATGTGTCAGACAACATGCAGAAAAACAGGGGGACGCAGACCGCGACTGCTCTGACGGATCGCCCTGTGTCCCGCTGGATACGACTCGGCGCTGGATCCGGGTTTGAGAGAAAGCAGCGCCCGGCACTTGCAGCCGGGAGCTTCTGGGCGTTCATCAGGTGCCAGGAATAAGAGCAAGGCAGAAATGTTTGGAGGGAAAGGGTTCTATTCAAACACCTATAGAACAACTTTAATTTCTAAGGATCCCGTTTCCTTAATTTTAAGATTTCGGGATGGAAGGGTGGTGTGTCTTAATTTATGTTTATGTTTTACAATCTGAAAAAGTAACTTTTTTGTTTTTCAAGATCAAATATTTAGGGCTCATTGAAGTTACAACTTAAAACTGCTGTGGCTATTTGGGTGACTGTACTTGCACTTCTGCAGTAGTACTTGTGAGTGAATTATCACAATTTTTCACACTCAAGCACCCAGAGTCGAATGGTGGATTCCCGTGTGCGTAGTTTGTTGCTACCATGACAGAGTCAGTGCTCATTCATTTCAAAAAGCAGGTGAAACTCATGAAAGAGGATTTTCAGGCTCAGAGATATTGTGTGAAAGACCTACGGCAATTAACGTGACTAACAACAAACAAAACCCCAAATATTCCACACTAGCTCTGTACAGCAAAAACTCATTTGCCGCCTTAATAGAATACTATCCAAAGACCTCCTAGGATTAGCTTTTGGTATGATAAAATCTTTTTGAGTTTGGGAATATTTTTTTTTTGTAGACAAACCGTAATGAACAAAATGTGTTGAAGCTCCAGTCCTTCTGGCTATCATTATAAAGTAGAAGGAAAAACGGCTTTTACAACATAAAACAAGGAAAACACTCCCTCTAAGTTGCCAGCAGTGACCGTAATCCTTTCTGTCCTGTCCCCACGGTGCAACTGCTGTGTCACCACACAGTTTTCAAGCTACCCCAGTGGGGCAAACCAATAATATATAAATTAAAAGGGGTTTTTGCTAAACAGAGTTCTGTATCTAACTGAGAAATGGATCCTGAAACCACAAGTATTGTTCAGCACTTCCAGTCTAACGACAAGAGCGTGGTCATTCACTCAATATTACTAGTTTATCCAGTTTGACTCAACTTATTGAACCACCTTGAAGTTAATTCCTTTTATTTGTGTCTCCTGAGAGAGTGAAGACAAAATTCTGAAAGCTGAAAGACTTTTATCTCCTATGCTTCATAATTTTGGACATTTGGAAATAGAGCTATGGACTAATTTCTAATCTACAAGGGATATGAACATCACATTGCCACACGCTTCAATTATTTTGAAGAATTCTTTGGTGTTTTGTTTCGTGAGGGTTTTTTTTTTAATAATCTTTAAACGCGCTTAAAGCTGCACTAATACGTATTTCTTAATAACACTGTTATTGCCAAATATTGCCACAGGACATAACTAAAAATTAGACAGAGCAGAAGTTTGCTCCTACTAAAAATGACACTTTTCTTAGTGGAAGTTTCACACTTTTTTTCAATTTTTCTGCACTTTATTATTCCAACAGACATAAGTTAGTTAATAACTTCTGCCACCCCTTTGCAAATACGTGTCCCTTTTACATTTTCTTGCTGTTTCAGTGGTTGCACACACCTTTTGGTGTGTTGGAATGCAAGAACAAACCCACTGAAATACGCTTTATCATCTTACAAAAAGGGGGAAAGAAAATATGTCAACAGGAAAAATCCCTGTTTTATCAACAGATTAAAAAGAAACTTTTATGGGAAACCATACAGAAAACCTGACACAAAAATGAATGAAACTAACCCTAACGCAAAACTACCAAGAAATGATGTCTAAAAGTAATCATGTCTTTTTTTTCTGCAGATCATTTCTCAGACATTATTTTCACCTTGCTGCAGGGGCAAAGACAATCAACAGAAGGCACCAAAGCACTTTATACTCAACATTTTTGCAGCTTTTTAACCAAAACTGAAGAGTCACCAAGAGGACTTGGAACCTGCATTTTGGTCTACAGATCAGAGGATCAGGGACACCGTTTGGGACATTCGGAACACGGGAGCCATCAGAAGACTGTGTGCGCACTGGAGGCCGCTGTCAGCGCCTTGCTCTGATCCAAGCTTCAGCTGGACTCAGCGACTCATCGCACCAGGTCAAGTACTGAAATTAGTCCCAAATTTCAGTCTTGTTTGCGTAGAATCATAGAATGGGATAGAATTCATCTCTGCCTCTGTGCTATTTGTTGGTACAGGAACGTATTCATAACACAGGTGAAGAAGAAAATAAAACTAGTATATGAAAGCAGCTTGCTGATAAGCAGAAATAAGTAACATGGAGTATGGAGCACTCTTCGTTTTTCGCGAGAACTGCACAACTTCCTGCGATTCCCACATCCACCAACCTCCATGCACTCACGCTCTGTGAGGAATTCAAGGTGAGTGAGAAGTCCAACCCAGAAACCAAAGTGCTTTTAAGGAAAGTGTTCCTAATTGAATTTTTTGAGTAATGCCAAGCATTTTGTCTCTGCCCTGCGTTATCTACAGAATTTAGAACTCTGTAGACAGGCGGGTGTGCAGAGAAAAGATGCGGAAATGTGTTTGATATCAGAAAAGTCATAAGATTTCAGTAAGATAAAGAAGAAATACATTATTTGGTACCCTTGAAAACTGTTCAAAGAGGTAATTAGATTAATTTTTGCCAGAGTCATTAAATACTTTCTACATATTGCATTACAGGTTAAAATATATCTGCATAAAATACATAGTGGGTTTGAAATGATGAAATTTGGTTTCACTTGTTAATATTCTTTGATGGTTCAAATGACTTCAATTTTTTAACATTTATGACTGTTTCACAGATGAAGATATGATACTCTCTAGGGCATAAAGCAAATTTATTTTGATAGAGAGATTTAAATGCTCAAACTTTCTTTGAAGAAAAACTTGGAAAAAATTCAGATTAGGTTGGAAGTATATAATTCACATTTTGTAACTGCAAGAAAAATTCCTTTAGAAATAGATACCATCAATCTACTTCCTCATCTTTTAGAATTAAGATTGATTTTTCCTTCAGCAGTATGTCTGTGCTGAAAATTAAATATGCATTAAAGAACTGATTATGATGTATTTTATCTATCTTCCTCTTCTCCCACCCACAAATAACTGGCAAAGAATTAACCAATTAAAAGCGGAGAGGTAAATAAACTAATTCAACATTTACTACATCCTGGGGAGTAGGAACGCATTCCTGGCAACTTTTTCAGAGCCTGCAGTACTCAGTATATTACAAAAAAGGCTCCATTTATTGTCCAGCCTTAAAATAGGTTTAAAATCGTGAAAGTTAAAGCACAGTCTACTGTCAGTGGAGGACTGACTCACTCTCCTCAGATATGGAAAATCAGTCCATACCAAAATAAAAAGTCGATTTTATAGGAGTTCATGATGTTTTTTTCTTTTCTTCTTTTCTTTCACCACACAGTAGACTTTTCAATCTGACAGACAAGTAAAACTTCATAGTGGTAACACGTTACTTTTCCTGAAAAGTGCTCTTAATATAGAATTCAAACAATACTCTTGATAACGTAAGTTCCCAGATAAGAAACTCTGCGGATACCTACTGTTAGCTCAGTATGAGTAACACACACTACCTGATCTACATCGATATCCCGGGCTGGGAGAGAGAGGGGCCAAAGGTATCTCAGGTGACTGTGACAAAGACACACGGCCACCGCTCCCAGGTCCCCCAGGAACCTCTGCTTGCTTCTGCCAGAACTGACGGCAGAACTCCTTTGAGCACCGGTGCAAAGCGGGTAGAGCCCTTGGGACAGAATTCCCTGTATTATCACACGCGTGTTCAAACCCCGGGCGGTGCGTGGCACAGCGCTGTCTCTAAAGCCCGCTGTTTTGCCAGTTCTCAGAAGCCTAAGGCGATGTCTTGAGCCTGCTGAATCTCCAGGTGCCAGGGCTGCGTGAGGCAGGTGCTTACTTTAACCATCTCCCATTTGCTCTTCCATATCGTGTAATTTAAGGGCAAGCTTTTCGGCAGCCTGAGCAGGCCCTCCCTGCCGTATTTAAGCATATAATGTGTTTCAGTGCTGGATCGGTATTAGCTTCAGTTCAGATTTAGGGTTTGAATTTTGGAGGGGTCCCCAGCTCTCTCTCCATTTTGGCTCAGAACTGTGTGCTTTCACAAGTATTAACACTTTCAGCTTTGCAGCATTAACTTTCAGGTCACAGGGAGAGCTTTGTATCAGTTCATATAGTCAAAAGCTACTGCAGAAACGGTCTCTAGGTGAACAAGTAACTGTTAGTAATAAGTAGATTATCTGCTCAGATACTGATTTCTGGGTAATATTGGATTTTACATTACAATGACGGAGCTATAAATCTAATGTGCTTTTTCTCTGTTAAGAGTCAGCTTTCACTGCCGAATCATTTTTTTTCCTTTCTTTTTTTTGGTCTGTGCTGCAGCTTTCACAGCCGATGTGTAAAGTTTGTGGTAGATGAAGAGCACAACGTGGTGTTATTTCAGCCCTCAGAGCAGGATCCTCCCCAAAAGCCAATGACTGCACCGAACGAGGCTGCCAAACGCCCGTCTCTCCTCCCTCCTACATACCAAACACCTTTTAAACAGCTTTTTGTCTAGGGCAATTGTCAGATATCTCTCAATATTGTTCCCCACGAACCTGTTACCCACCCGCTACTCGACATTACGCAGACCTGGCCAGGTTTCTGGCTGCAGAGCATACATCGGACGCACTTTGAATACGGCTGAAGCCCATCTGTTCCGTGCAGCCGCGAGCACGTCAACATCCCCGCTCCTCAGGAGCGACAGCAGAGAAGTCGTCTATTGTGGTTTAATTAGCAGTAACCCCAGCCGGAGGGAAGTGCGAGATTCCACTTTGCTACCTACAGCACGGGTCGGAGGTGGGAAGGAAGGCAGGAT
Organism: Xenus cinereus; assembly: GCA_025774025.1. NCBI lineage: Eukaryota > Metazoa > Chordata > Aves > Charadriiformes > Scolopacidae > Xenus > Xenus cinereus. The sequence goes on along the minus strand of JAOXJK010000051.1, from coordinate 34,060,703 downwards.
CTCCAGCCCCCAGGTTCTCCCAGCACTGCAGCACCGGGAGAGCCGCCCCCCCGCCGCCCCAGCACAAGCACCAAGTCAACTCACAGGATCTCCAGGTCGCGCAGGGCTCGGAAGGCTCCATCTTCGATGCAGCTGATCTGGTTGTTGTCCAGTTGCCTGCAGAAAGGAAGGGAGAGGATGAAGGCTGGCCGGTACGGGCAGAACTGCCTGGGAGCGCCAGGTCGGGGGGCTTCCCCGTCACCGAGGTGTCCTCCACCCCCTCGCAGCGTCTGCTCGCCACCCGGCGCAGGGCTGCTCGCCTGCCACGCTGCTCCGGCTCTGCTGGCTGCTGGCTGACAGCGCCGCACGCTACCGCACACTGAAGCCTGTCAGGTCTCAGTAAATATTAATTGCGCCTTTTTTTTTTTTTTTTTTTTTTTTTTTAAAGGCAGAAGGGAGTAATTTCATTACATTAGGGCATCCAATCCATTATGAGCTTTTACCGTCATGTCACTGAAACAATTTCATTAAGCTAAAGGCCTGTAAATCATTGGAGGTCACTGTGCTGCCCTCCGTGACCTCCCAGAATGCCTTTTTTTCTTTTACTGGAAGTTGGAGTCCTCTGTCCTGACAGTACTAAATCTCCGGGCTTTATCTGCCCAAGAGCTGTGAGAGTGCATAGGGAATATACCAATTCCAAATTAGACTCAACTAATCTAATTTTATAGTCTTTTTATTATTCTAAGCACCAAATGTCTGTGGTGGTTCGATGCCTCTCTGCATTGTTACTGGTCCCATCTGGTAGCCCCTTCTATTGAAAGATTTCTGACTAAATACAGATTCTGTCTAACTGCATCAGGGAGAGTAATCCAGTGACAGAAAGCATTATACACACGTACACTTAAAACACTATTTTGCTTTAAAATGTGTAATTTAATATTTGGATGGTGGAGTTCTCTCATTTGTCTCCCTGCATACGCATTATTTAAATATATTTTACAATATCTGTGGATACAGCAGTACAGCTACATCTGCCTCTTTTGCTGAGAAAATTAAAGCTGTAAGTTGTGATTTAAAATTCAGTGATTACATTTTCTGACATCTGATCCCTTAAATTTCACACTTAGAGAAATAAAATTATGTACCTACCCACGTGTAAGTACAATATCTGCATTTCATAAAAACACAAATGCCGGTTCCTGACTCTGTATTATACTGTCCTTTGCACGGCATAAACTTTAGATTTGGTGAGGCAGGGACCATTTGTCCTGTGTGTAAAGTATCATGAACAAAGATACCAAGATTGCATTGCAGTTCCTGGTTGTTATTAAAAAATAATAAATATATACGCAGAGAGAGCAAATACATTACACCTGTTTATAATACCTTTGTATAGTCTTACCGATTTCTTTCCAATTATTTGCTGTACTGAATTTTTGATCTAAATAGGCGTTTATCAGAAATTTATTATACGACAATAAAGCACAGAGAAAGCACTTCTAATCTTTATGCACCCCCTTTAAAGATTAAGTTTGATCTACTAACATTGAGCATCTTGAACACGTATATATTTGAAGACTATGGGACACTTATCCTTTGTAACATAGTCTGGTCTCGATGAATATCACGTTTTTTATGATTTAAAGTGCATGAGAAACCATACATATTATAAGGTCTACTAAAAAGCTCAGCCAGCACAAAGCCCAGCTAAGGTTTCTCACAGCTCTCGTAACTTTGGAGAACATGCTGAATTTGGCAAAACTTCAGCGATGTCTCCTATGCTGACAGATATCAGGATGTACAACCATCCAAAATGGATTTTTCCACAGCCTAAAAGTTCATTCATAGTATATATACACACATATATAAGTATATACATACATATTTCTTTATGTTCTCTCTGTTTCTCCCACCACCTAGCAAAGATGCTAAAAACTATATATTTTTGACTGCAGGGAAGACCAGCGGCTGCTGAGTGGCTTTTTCTGAGATCCCCGCTTAATTGTGTGGGTTGTGATAAATTTGTTGCTCAAACAGAAAGGACGGCGCATTTCAGGAGGAATAAACTTCAAATGAGTTAAATATATCGCTGGTTGCATGACTAAGTACTTTACACTTCAGTTGACTTTATTAAGCACAAGGTTGGCACACGCCAGCATGACGAAGAGAAAGCAGCCGCAACTTGAGTCTCACCTCTCTTTTCTTCTGTGGGAAGAACTCTATATTGCCTGGTTTTACTTGAGTTATACTATAATATTGATTTTTCTGCCACATACACTAAAATAAGCAAATAAACCCGGTGTGCTAGTCACAAACCCTTCTGATTAAAGGGCTTCATATGCGGCGTATTGGTTTTTTTAAAAAACACTGCTCTCGAAGATTGATTTTTGTTGAAAAAGCGCAATGACAATCTTAATCATATTTCTATAGGTCCAGTCATGCTAGCGCTAACAACCAAGTTTAGTCCGTGTGATTAATCCACAGGACCATAGCAAGGGAAACCTCTAGATGCCCAGAACTTAGCAGGATAGCCGGTAAACATGGAAAATATACCCAGATTCTGTGTGCCCCATGAACTAAATCTGCAGAGTGTCCGGGAGACATCCACTCGTTTAATGCTGCGGTGTAACAGAGCTCGTGTCTCCTGATATCCATCATGCCAAAACATTCACATCTGTGTTTAACTCTAAGCATGAGAATTTCTTCTCAAAAAGAATACAACTATTAGTTCTCTTAAAATTAGGCATGACTGTTTTTAAGACCCTTCACCTCCCCATTTATTTCTCTCTGTGTAAAGATGGAAATCCTATTTCTTTGCATCTGTACAGCACCCTGCTGAGCGCTTAAGCAGAGACTGGAGATTTGAGAGTTTAAAGTCTAAACGACGTCTTTTTTTCCAAGACAATGCGTTAGTTTAAACTTTTGAGAAAACTTCAGGTAAAGCCTTACAGAAAGGCAAAGACAGGTGTTCAACACATACTTTTATACCCGTGAAGATGAAATAAAAATGCTGTGATGCGGGCTAGGAGCCAGATCACAGACTCAAAGTGGGTAAGCTGTGCATGCAGCTCTTCAACGCGCAGAATAGACAGGCTGAACATTTGTTGAGAAGAACATCTTACCTGAATAAAACTAAACATATGCAGAGAAAGTAAAAATTCAACTTTAAAAATAAAAGGCAAAAAAACAAACCGGTATTTCAGAACAGGTGGCACATACATTTCCTTGAGGAACATGCGACACTGCTCTCATTTCTTCATCGCTGCCTTCTGAACACAGCGCTCACACACACGGAGTGTTGGTACCTGAGACATAGAGCGGCTGCTCCAAGGCTTACAGGTAAATTTAAAAAATGGTCTCAGCCAGCAGAAGCATTTATTCAGTTTTAAATGCCATCTCTATTTGTCAGGGTTCATACCCTTTCTAGAAGATCTTTTTCTCCTCAATATTACAACCAGGATGTTATGCATGTAATGTAATGTTGAAAAAAGGTCAGACAACACAAACTCAGATTTAAGACGCAATTTTAAAATGGACAAAGTCACTTTTTATAGCTTCGTTTACTCCTGCCTTTCGAAGGAATACAGCACTAAGCTCAGACTTTATCCAAAACTGTCAAGTGATTCAACTGCCTCTGAAGAAAATATGGGTTCTCACACAGAGAAAGTGAGCCTCTATATTTAAGAGAGCCTAACGGATGAACGAAACCACAATAACTGAGCTGTGTGAAATAGCCATACGATACATATGACACATTATAAGAGCTACAAGCCATGGCACGAACAAATAAACGCTGCCAAACTTTGAACTTCCAAGGTTTTGCTAAGTTAGATAGATATCTAACTTTTATTTGGGTTAAAGCGTTTGGGCTAAATGCCGAATCCCTCACGCATCAGGCACAAAGCACCGGACTTGGGCTCGGTGGCGTTGCCAGGAGGGTTCTTGCTCCAACGCCAGCGAGCTGAGCTCCCAGCCCGGGAAAGCCAGCAGCTCGTGGGTGATTGAATTACCCACTCTGACCTCACCTAAGAGGCTCCAGGGATCCCAGATTTCTGCGACAGGCAATTAGCAACCAGACAATACTGACAGATACAAAGAGCAATACCAGAAGATGTCAGAGAACGGAGGAAAACACATGAGCAAGGGAAATATTGAATGCGTATATGGGATTTCGGTGAAGTGTGACACAGGCAAACGCTTATAAAAAATGTGAGAATTTATAAAACCATTTTTGAGAAAGAAGGCATCCTCATATGGTAGAGTTATAATACAAAATGCCATATGTATTACTATAATCTGACTCTAACCATGACTCACTCGCCAGTCTCAGTTTTTATTAAAAGGCAAGAAAATTATGTGATTAAATTATATGCAACTGATTGATTATTGTCTATCTTTAACACTG
>JAOXJK010000051.1:33993377-34037808 GCA_025774025.1 Xenus cinereus | reverse complement strand
AGAAAAGTGAATCAAGAAAGGTTTTGTTTTACCTTAATTCTTTGGGGTTATATAAAGAAAGAAGACTACAGATCTGCCCTTAAGTTCTTGGAAACAAACGTGCTTACTTGGGGCTAGATTCCTGCAAGAAACATTTCCTGTTCTCTAAGTAATAAGGAACAGAAATTGAATACAGGTGCGCACTGCAAGCTGGCCCTCTCTTGCCCTTGCTTGTTCATGTCTTTTAGCACCACTAAGTAGCATTTATGCATCTATTCTACAATATGGTCAAAGTGCCAATTTACACCAAATTCCCATCTAAGTTCACTGTTGGTAATGGACATTAGGTGCTCAAGCTGTATAACTATTTCTATATTTTAATTAGAAATAGACTTACTAACTTTGTGTGCAGCTTCTAGCTTTGATTTTATAGTCAAACAGCAGAAAACACTTCATATGAAAATAATTCACACAACAAAATTCCCATCCTTTTGGAATTTCAAAACCTCATCTTGCCAGCCTCTGCTTTGGCTTTGTCTCATGGAAAAAAGTTGGCCTCCCTGATATTTAAATGCTCTTCTTCAGCACAGCCCTTACGTGAGCCCATTTCCTGTGCCCACTGCCCTGCTAAGAGAATGACAAAAGATATAAAGCTTATACCATTTAAAAAGAAAGGCATGATGAAAAATCCCCTGAAACACTGCTTTCTATAACACATTGTTTTTTTTTTTTCCCCTATGATCTTAATATTTTTTTTTTTTTGAAAATAACCAAAAACATTATCAGTACCAAGCCAGTTCTTCAGTCCTGGTGCTAGATAGACATCACCAAAGACTTCCATCCCTCATCACAGGCAGCAGCACCTCTTCCCTTAAATTCAGGAATTATTTTTTTTACACCAGTATGCTCCAACTGGATACAGCCTGCCACTTGGTGTTGCTTATTGATACAGCCATGCTGAGATAAGTCAGTTCTCACGGGGTTTCCAAATGGCACCCACTGTAATTTATATTAAGCCCTTAGGCTTTGTATTTTGGAGTCTGTATCCAAAAGGAAGTCATGCCTTGGCTTAGTCTATTGCATCAACTTCTCTGCATTTTTCTTGAGGGAAGCTTTCCAAGAGGCTGTTAAAGACGGCATTAATCTGGAGACTTTCACGTGGTCTAGCACTTGCTGTGTCCCTATTATAACAGCTAAGAGTTATTATTTCTGCCACGATATTTGGACACTTTATGTAGAAACTGGAAGAATTTGAGGCCATGTTAAATGTCAAGCCATGAAAACAGAGACATTCCCATGCCAGCCTTGCCCTATATGAATTTTAAAGACAAATTGGAAAGGGTTGGGGAGCGTGGGAAAATACGTAACTCTATTTCTTACGTCTCAAAGTCTCCACAATCCCTCAAAAACACACTTTATAAGGTGAAAGAGCTCTGAGATAGTACAATAAATGTGCAAAGTGATAACCATAGAAACGGCCAACCCTGCTGCTATCACGTTAGCACATATGTGTCAGAGAGTCACCAGGCAACTGGCAGTGCAGGTGTTCAAACAGCTGAATGGCACTGAAAGGCGAAGGCTCGTTCTCCTCTCGGTGCTTGAACACTCACGCTCATTGGCATGGTCATCTCTGTGACTCAGAAGGGAGCAATTTGGCTGCCAAACCTAGACTGAGAATGGGAATTGGCATGTTCAAGGCTACTGCTTAAAGCTTTAAGAGCTTTAAATATTAACTTGGTTCAACTTGCATCACACCCTTACAGTTATTGCTGCAGAAATTCTAATGCGTTTCCACCAACAAGTTGGCTCAAGATCTTGTCGTATTTTTCTCAGCAACTCATAAGCCACTGCTCTGTGTCCAGAAGCCGTCACTTGATCTAACGAACCACCCTGGACACAAAATTTGTCCATTTCTTATCAAGAAAAAATGGCTATAGATCTGAGTGAAAAGCATCCTTCTCCTGCTATTTATCTAAACAATCAGTACTTGTGGCTCACGTCAGCAAATCTATTAATTAGACTACTAAGCTTTGTATTCCTGCTGAGCCAGAGGTTGGACTAGGTGATCTCCAGAGGTCACTTCCAAACAGAATTATTTTATGATTGTGATAGCTTCAGTATTCCCGAAAGACAGAAACAGTGCCCACAGGGAAGCACTTGTGACAATGTCTTTTACAGCAAAATCATAGATACTGCCTATCTCGACAGTCACAGGTTTTTAATAAAGCTTTAGATGCCAACATCTATACCCGTAAGCACTCCAGTCAGCCATCCCTTGATACCAGCTCCCCTAAAGGTGAGACTCTGGTTCCTTCTGCACTGAGATTGGGTGCAAAAATCAAAGAACACCTGTGATTTTTCTGACAGTTTGCCAGAGGTGCAATCAACTCTGAATGCAAACACTGCTATTTAAATTAAGTTAGTCAACTAACAGTGAATTATAGGTGGGAAAGTTAGATTTTCTGAAACAAAACACTATCTATTGTTCCTCTAGATTGTACAATGTAGGTAAAGTTCATGCCAACATGACAAAAAAGTCATGCTTCTCTCTAAAGTCCACAAACATCTTCCCATTATAAACTATATTCTCCAGTATTTTCCTGTGTCTTAAAAACTAGACCTGCTCGCACGAGTCCCCTCTGATGCTCCTCTACCGAAGGTCAACATTAGAATACAGGCTTAGAAGAGTTTAACTGGCTCCTACAGACGCACTTGTTCAGACTGACATTCAGGTAGAAAAGGCTTCCTACCTAAAAAGCTAAAGTCACTGTTGAATATACATGAAGTAACAAACCATCAAAGAAACACGCTTAGTATGCTGAATACTTGCAGAAACAGCTGTAAATGTTACATGATGTGTAAAAGTTTTCACATTCTATCCCAAAATCTCCCCAAAGGAACCTTGCACAGTGCTCAGAGGGAGCAGAAGGCACCTCACAGCGTTGCTCCTGTGCCCATGTTTTCCAGTTTGGGGAAAGACCTGCTTCAGTCTTTTGCAGTATTGTCTCCCTTGCACAAACCCAGTGATGAGAGACTCCCTGCAACACAGCACCACCAGAGAAAGTACAAGAACTGTGTTTTGCCCTTGGATGCAAACATGGCCATGCTCTGACTCATGTTGACTGCCTCATAGAAAAGTGCTGCTTCTTAGATCTACTTCAGCTGATTCTTCTACTAAATAAACCAAAAAAATCCACAGTATTTATGCTATGCTGACAATATTTAACATGGTGGGATATCAGACCTCAGCTACTGGTGTGGTAACACAGTGCTAATACTAATGGCTCTGAAATGGTTCTGAGAGTGGCTGCAAGTTTCCTCGGGAAATCCCAACTCTCTGCCAACTTGCTGGCTGTTATTTCCTTTTTCAATTCACCTTGTGTTGACTCTAATGATGCCAATGATGTGTTAGTGCATGGGTGTGCACGGAAATGCATTTCTGGTATGTAACATATAAGCAGCCTCCAGCAGTGCTGGAAATATAGAGCTGAAAGTCTTTATTTAAACATATTGCAGACTATATTTTATAGAAAATGGCTAGGACTGACTAGCTTCACCAGCACAAACAGCAAAATTTTCTTTTCTCTCTTTAATGGCTTTTAACCATTATTTTAAGTTTCAATACAGACTGTCAAAACATGCACAGTTAATTTTCCATGTTAAGTTTTTATTTTCTGGTATCAGTGGCTTAACAACTGTCCCTGCATGCCACATTTTGCCATATTTACTTCCCATCCAAATAGAAGATCCAGAAGATTTAATTTAAGTGAAATCCAACAGAAGATTTAATTTAAGTGAAATATTTGAATTTCACCCCCAATCTCTATCAGTTCGCTTCTTATTAGTATCTTGCTTCAAGGCTTAGACCACGATTTCACTGGATTTTGCAGGAAAATATTGCAGGGAGGGGTAAAGCCTCAAGTATACTTTTTCCTTTGCTCCAAACTTCCCCAGGTGTGTTGCACAGCGTACTTGTGGACCACAGTAGCACATGAGGCCCTTGAGAATAACCTGCTGCACACAGCAGGGTCCACAGTTCCCTTTTGTGTTGCACAGGGCAAGCCACACGGTACTCAAACAAATCATAACAACCAGACCCAACCTAAGGAGAATGTTTTTCACCGCAAATAGTAATGAAGTTGTCACTTACAAGTTCTTCACATCAATGATTCCTCGAAAGGCCTTTCTAGGGATTCCTTTTATCTGGTTTTCACTCAGGTCTCTGAGAAAGAGAAAAAAAATATACATGGTATTAACAAAGAGACCACATTCCTCAAATCTACATGAGATAATGCAACATAAACATGCTTGGAAAAGTAGGTGTTTCTGGATTTGCTACACCGCACAATGTTTTCAATTTTCTTTATCTCCTCCAGAGGTCTGTGGCATGAACTAAAATCACTCTCCAACGAAAACCACCAGAATTCGTGATACAAATGACAGAACTTCCAGAAAACATCGCTCAAATGTGGTCATGACACTGGCACAATGCCATGATTCGCTGTCAGAGTACCTACAGCCAACTCTTAGGCCTTGAAATTGCAACCCTGTAGTGTAAATGCCATTTTCTCACCATGTTCCTGTTTGCTTACCGACTGCAAAAATACTTGGCTTTCCCTGCTCGGATTACAGCCCCTGATTTGAAATTAATATTCAGGAAAAACATGAAAATCTTTCTCTTGTGAGTTTTGTAAATTTACAGTTAAAACATCCTGATCCATTGCATTAAAAAACCCCACTGCATCGTGCATCAATGGGAACAACGGAATTTTTAACTTTGTTTAAAAAAAACAAACAGCAACACGATAGCAATTCAAAATGTCTTTCTAGTACTTAAAACATTACAAAATGTTTCAATTTAAATCATTACATCTGCATTGTGAGTGTAGGTAGAGCAATGAGCACTGCAGGTTACCGTTGTCTGTTACACAACCCGAGTTCAGTTGCTTTTTCCTTTGATGCACTATAAATATTTCCACTAGGATTTTCCAAGTACACAATCCTCTAGCAGTGCCAATGGAGGCAGAAAGTAGGGCACCGGGAATGGGAAGGAAAAGGACAAAAAAAATCAGAAAGTTGGGATGCTTTCAGGCTAAGGAAAAGCAGCACTCACAATGATTGCTTTGCTGGTGCTCTGTCAGCGTGGAAAAGGGGGAGTGATTTCACTCCGGTTTAGGGTAAAAAGTGGGGGGGAAGAGAGAAGTGTAAGAAGATGAAAGGAAGGCAGAACAGTGGGAAAGAAAAACGTAAGAAATAAGCAAACAGAAGAAATGGAAGGCAGTGGGATGGGTGAAGAAAAGGACAAAGAAAGGTGATAGTACTGCACCGGATATTACACAGTGCATCATTTGGTGTGACTATGTCCCTACGTTATACAAGCCCAAGACTTTGCCTCATTTTCAGAAAGAAGCAGCTCTGGCTTTCTAACACTTATTAAGATGGAATGGCAGTCATCTGTACTCACCACCAGATACTCTTTTCTGTAAGTACATTTTGTGTTGCAGCAAGCCTCCTTTCTAGTCTCCACCAAATTGGCTTTATCAAATGAGAGGACAGAAATCAGAGCCTGTCACAAAAGCCCACATTGACATTGCGGGTCAAGACGTGTCACACGGGGCTTTCTTCTGCTTTCCATCAGGCAGATAGAAAAAAAAGGGGACTATGTCCTTGTCATGAGTCTAATTCAATTTATACCAGTCATGCAGTCTACACCAAATTCTCAAAGTAGCCACAATTGTCCATTCAGACTATCACAAACAAAAACGTGCTGCTGGATACAAGTCTCTTTTTCAAGCCAGATTAAAATTCTTTGTGACCTTCACAATTTGTTTAACACTGATCCACACCCTGACCCTTCCTTCACCTCCCCTTTCTTTTGCCAGCAACAAAATATTAGTTCTTTAAAGACAGACCTTCAACCCAGACAAATGATCAGGCAACCCGAACAGTGAAGAGTCGAAAGTAAAGTGTATTTCAGACCTGCAAGAAGGAAGTCTTATGTTGCAGACCTACTTCATGACAGGGAGTCCCTTAGGTGTGACAGCAAGGCACACCAGAGCTACAGCCGATGGTCAAAGTGTGACAAAATGGCTTAGGAAGGCAAAAATTAGTATGATCTGAAAGCAAGCGACACGCAAAGCAGAGCAAAAAGGGCTTGAAAAAGAAGAACTGTGTGACCAAATACAACCACACTAAACCCACTGATGCCTCAAGCTGCATTTGTCTGGCATTTCATTGTGCATTACTTCAAGCTAGGTTCAAAAATGTTAGGTTTTCACATTTTTTTTTCCCTAATATTACTGTGGTCTAAAAGGGCTAATTCATATTTTGGCTTTCTGCTTTGTCTTTATATGCTCAGCTCTCACTTGTGGTCAGGCAAAACGAGGGGACTGTAGGAAATTCATCCATTTTCTATGACAATCTTGCAAATTGTATTAATTTTATTTTCCACTTAGGCACTCTTCTCTAACAATACTGCCTCTCTGAATCTCCAGGATCATGGACTGATTTCATACATATCTCTAGTGGTCTGAAGAACTGACAGCCCGTGTGCCATTAGTGTGTGTGGCATTAGACGCAGCATGGAAGAAAATTCACAGCTGCATGCCTCATTTTCCGTAACTGCCTTCTCACAACTCTCCCTTTTTGGGCCGGTTAGGAATAGCACTCATCTCTGCTTCCTAACCCTCTGCCAAACTTGTGCTAAGCAAACACCAACCAGGCTCAGCCCATGCCCTTCACAAAATCTGCTCTAAGGGAGCAAGTGGCCCTAACAAGCAACTTGTCTACCTAGTTTATCTTAAAATTTCAGCTTTTCATTTCCTACTTCTCACAACAGACACAATGGGAAACTCTGACTGATTCTATGTGAAATATATATTAGTTATTAATAGTAACTGCAGAAAATAAACAAATGTGAGACCAAAACAAAACCCTAAAGAAAAAAAAAAAGACAAAAAAAGAATTGTGGTAGTCCAAAAATAAACTATCTGAAGAAAAATAAATTATTATTACCAATACATTTCCTATTTCTTACACAAAGGTTTCAAGCCATCTATTTCTGTAATGGAAGATAAGTCCAATGCCTGGGTGCATGATTGATCCTAGAGGATCCTGGAGGAAATCTGAAAAATTCTAGCTGTAGAGAAACATACGTTTCCAAAAATCCTCACCCTAACAGCCAATGTTAGAGAGCTGACCACAAGCCCTTGATCTAAGGACAAACTAAAATGTGTTAGGATGTCAGCAGCACCCTCCTTCACAAAGGTTCCTCTGTACAGAAAGCAGTGAGTCCAACGACAAAGGAAACATCTTCATTTGCATCCTGACAAAATAGATGTGTTGAGCTAAATGGATGTTTTTGGATTATCCTTCCCGTTATTTTGATAAATACAGGCAAGTTTCATCCAGTTCAACCTGCCACACAGCTTTCAAGCACTGCGAATGGCACAGAGATTCCGCAACCAGCCACTGCCCAGACAAAGCGCAATCCCTTTTGGAAGTGCCTCCCTGCCTCCTTCATACAGGGTTCCCATCCGATGGAAACACACTTGGAAAGGCCTCGGCAGCAGATCACAGAGGAACCAACCGGGAGAAAAACACAGCAGGAGATGATACTGGGTATGTTCAACCAATAGCCTCCCCGGCCAGCGGCGTGCAGTGAATGCCCCTGAGGAAAGAGCACTCCCATTTCAGAGATGGGCAAACGGAGCCACAGAGATGGTGAAGGGCTTAGGCTTCCAAGTTTGCAGGGATCAGAGCCACGGGGCTAACAAAACCCAGCAGCTGTGGCTCACCCACCCTCACAGCACAGAGACCACACACTAGTCTAACCCAGATTCAAACAAGAGCTGGCACAAGTCAATAGATCTATTTTTTTTTTAGTTTTTATTTTAATTCAACTAAAATGCTTTGGACATAGATTAACTCCCTCTGCAAGCATAATGTTGTTTTCCTGATCTTCAAATGTGAATTGCAAGAGCCTTACTGATAAAAGGATTGGAAAAGAAAAAAAACCACCCAAAACTGCTGACGCTTCCGAGGTGCCTCTGGAGGCTTTGCTACAATGCTGGGGTTTAGCTTCCTGCTTTAACACTGGGTATTACATCCTAAGTGAAATTTCAAGCATCTAAAATAGCAATAAGAGACATTAAGACTTTTTTTTTTTTTTAATTTGCCAACGACAGAGCGTAAATCAGTTAATTGGAACACAGACCATATGAACACTCATAAAATAAGAATCTTCCCTTGAACTACAGATCTATAACATTGAAATAGCTACTTTAATACAACTTGCAAAGTTACAGTGGTACTAAAAATGTGTTATATGAAAACCAAAAAATCAGCACCGATAGCATCATGGTTAGCTTGTCTCTCTTTTCAAAAACAAACAAACAAAACCCAAAACACACCCTTTGAACATTTAACCAGTTATTTTCCAGATCTTTTTTGGTATACAGCTTCTGAAATTTAAAAAGACTATTTTTAAACAAAGAACTGCCTGAAAAGCAGATTGATTAAGAGATATTTATTGTGAACACTACTCCTTTATTATTTGTCCTACTCAAATGAGCTAAAACAAAGATCACTGTTCGGTGTTATCCAATAAAGAACTAGACATGGCTTTAATGTCTAAGAAGTTTAATGCAAAGACTTAAAGAACTAGTCATCAAGAGCAAATGATGCACAACCAAGCATGTATCTTTCCCAGTATGTTAATCCCATAATAAAACAGTAAACTCAGAATCAACCATTGACGCCTGGAACCAATGTTCAGCTGAAGTGAAGGAAAAATCCAGAATAACTAACCTGACCCCTTCAAGTATCTTCTAGCTTATCCACAATTCTATTGCTTCTTGGGATACGAAAGGAGAGCTCACATACAACTCTCTTTGTGGTGACTGATACAAACCATAAGACAAACACTGGTTGATTCAACTCTATAGGGAGCTTGAGAGTGCAAAATAACCAATTGTTTCCCATCAGATGTTGGAAAGTCTATGTTGGTTAGTTTTATTTTGAAAAGCAAGCAATGGAAAGGTATAAATACTGATTTTAAGGAAGTGTCAGCTGCCAGCAATGCTAAGAAATAAATACTTTGCCCACTTGCTTCATCCCGGCTACAGAATGTGCAGCTGAGAAAAATGAAAATCAGTTAATCCATGTCAGTAGCTTGTTTACATTCTTTTACCAAATAGGATTTCTGGCTTAAAAACATTTCAGTCTTATGGATTTACCAAAATAAAATAAATAAAAAAAAATCCTGAGGTTTTGTGCATTAAAGTTTAGTGACTATTCTTCAACCCAACATTTTTTTACAACCGGACTAACACCGGACTGAACTACTCTGCAAAAGGTCACATACTTAACACTACCCGGTCACTGCAATTTGTCTCATTAGAATTAGTTTTAATTTGTACGGCATGTTACATACAAGCTCTATCCTACACTCTTTTACTGAATTAAATAACACAATTAAGGAGTTAAAGAGTAACAGATGGGGAAAATTAGACAGTATAATCCAAAGAGAATAGGTATCTCTAAGTAATACATAAGAAAAGATAAGCAAGTCAGTGAAGTGAGGAATGACACAAGTCAGCTTTTCCACAGAGCAAGAGCTGGAGGGAAGGTAATTTTCACAGACAGTGAAGAGAGAGAGCAAAGGGACCAATGCTTACTAAGAGAAGAGTTTGCAAGCCAAATGGCTAACATGCAAAGAGATAGAAAGACAAAGGAAATCACTGGGGGAAAAAAGAAGTTTACTCAATTATAACTGTAACAATTCCAGCACAGAAAATTCAACAGTGCTTTCTTTTAACTAAAGGCTTGACGTTCCCAAGGAAGCTTTGCTGTCTCACAGAGTTTCTATTACAATCCACAACACCTTGCAATGCCTCAAACCCTGCTTAACCTCAGGCATGGCATGACCCGGATCATGAAACCAGCAGCACAGATGCCCTTCTGACTGCTACAGATTCTTCTTGCCCATCCATACAATACCCCTTCAAAGAAGGAAGCAATATTACAGTTAATCTGGTCCCGTCCTCCTGTGCAGCTCCAGCCACGCATTCTGAGGAAGCAGTGCAGCAGGACGCAGACCTGTCTCCTCTGCAATAAGCATACACTTGCAAAGGCTGCTGTGCCTTAAAAGTGTGCTAAGAAGCCTGAGCCAAGAGAGCGATCACCATCCTTGAGGTATGCAAAATGGATCCGAATTACTTGCACAGTAAATGCACCTGGAGGTGTAGGTGCCAGTATGCACAGGCTCAAGGAGGCAGACGTTGTAATCAGATGAAAACAGACTCTGTAAATATGCCCAACCACATTTCTTTTAAACGTCTTTGTATCACATTAAGCTGCCATTTCATTCATAGCAAAGAACAGGAGAATTTTTCCTGCTCTGCCAAAAATTGCATAGCACTTTCTTAAATGTTAAAAATAATATTTAACACTTTCAACAGCTAAATAGTATTCTTATCTAGGAGCTGTTGCCCTAGTATTTCCAAAACTGTTCAATATTAGTATTTTTCCTGATCTATAGATGCATGAACAAATAACTGTGTTAGCTATTGAGGACAATTGAGTAACTTTGTGCCTTGTAAATATGCAAGATTTATTCAAGGTATTTATCATCTTCCAGGTGGGAAAAGCATTGACCAAATCAGCTCACTACACTAGTAATGAGAACAAGCTGTGACAAGTCTGACACTCACATCAGCACCTCTACACTCATGAGGGGCCTCACACACTCAGCAAAGCAATGGCTTCTCCCTTGCCGTATGTTCAGTGTAAAAGATGGTATTTACCTTAAAGTAGCAGTTATAGCTCTGTCTAAAAGGAAAAATTAGAAAATCTTGTTGCCAGTGGGCTACAAGAGCTTAAGAACAATAGTATTGTATAGCGTTTACTCTGTGGAAACTTGGCATCACTGTTGCCAAGGAAAAAAATTTGTTCCTGCTACTACTGCAATGAAAGTATAGATGTTGACAGCATCCGAGTTCTGCTGAACAAGAGCAAGTCCTACAGATGTTTTGTACCCTGAACAATGCAAGGTGATTGTGTTTTTGCTAAATATAATACAGCTGGCTCTTAATTCAAGCACTGGGAAGCTGTTGAAAAACTCTTTCTAGTTTTGTTTTGTTTGTTTTAAGAAGGAGAATTTAGCTCAAAAAATTCCAATTAAACCAGTCCTCGCTGCTTTCACACAGTCACACACTACTGCACAAGTACTACTGCTAAACTTCCAGAAGATAAACACCACAATTTCTTTGTTGATCCGGTTTTACCGTGAGATGATAGATGCTAACTCTATGCTTCAATGTTCTCTCAAAGCTTCACATGGTCGAATTAACACAAGTCACATCACACACTCTCATTCTGAAGAACAAGACTCTCGGAGACTGAACTTAAAAGACTGTGGAAGGGTGTTCACTAAGCAATCAAGGAGGAAAAAGATCTCAGCAGTAGATAATTATTTTAACATCATCTTCTGCCTTCTCCAAGGCCAAATTAAAACCCATCTGTTAATAAAGACCCTTCAAGAGATCTGACCTGCACGGACTTTGACAGACTCATGAGTTCTGTTCTGACACAACTACAGGGATCACTCAGTACATGGTAAAGACTTCCTAAATGTTTAAAAGAACAGAGGATACACATTTTTGCATCCTTCATAAGAGGTTTTTTAAAATTTCCTAGTGTGAGAAAGTAGACATGAAAACAAAAAAACTTCAAACAAAAAACCAAACCACTCTATTTCACTAAATTAAACACAGTGTTACAACATTTGGTTGTCAATGCACCCAAAACAAAACTAGAAAAAAATTAGTTCTACTAGAACACCTCTTACAAGACTAGTAAATATTTTTATGTTATTTTAAATTAACTGTGCAAATAATCTGTGTGTCAATGCTCAATTAAAGGCAACGTTTTTCTTTATGACTTCTACATTTCTTCCTGCCTCCTCCTGCCATTTCCAAAATGCTGAGCAAATACAGATCAGACAGCATTTAGGAGACTCTTATTTTAAAACCACCCATCTTGAGAGAGATCAGAGTTTTCATTTTAAAAAGCAGCATCTGTTTTGTCTTTTGGATCACACACAAAAACTAAATTTTACCTCAATGTCTTTATACTCAACTTTGGATATGTTCAGGAGCAGGAACTGGAAAGCAAATGACGGTGGACTCAGAGGAAACACTTGAAGAGAAGCACCCCTCTAGAAATACAATAAAGCTTCTGACTAATAAATGACAACAAAGCTTCTTTATTAGTAATATTTAATGTAGGTCTTCAGTGCTTTACAAACAGTATCAGCATAATTAATCTTTCTTTTTTTATACAAGGAACAATGAGACCCAGCGAGAGGCAGTATGTGACTAGAGCAAGGTACTCTAGCGGGGTGCAGGAAGAGACAAACACACACCAACCTTGAAAGTCATATACATTAGGTATTCCATTTTATGCAATTTATACACTAAGTCTTACCACATGTGGTGAGACTGGCCTGCCAGCAGAGGAACAGCATGCACATTTCTGACAATTTATTTGAGAGATTCATTTTGATAGAAAAAAAAAAAAAATTCTCTCTTCCTGTGGAATGATCCAGAACTACTATACAATACATTTGCAACTGGATCACTGATAAAGTGAATCCAATGGGATGCTGATCCCACACAACATCAAATTCTACCAATGCATTTCTATGACACCGTTCTCCGACCAAGTGAGATTACAACACAGAGGAACTAAAATACTGAAATGATTTAGTAGGAACAGCATACAGCTCAAAGAGGTAGAAGCGAAGCACTGACATCACTGGAAAGAAGCGAATCTCCCAGTGATCCTTCCATTTTTATAAATATTTGCTTGCTGCTAAAACAATATGAATTCAAAAAGCTGTCTCATTGCTTAATAATGTTAATACTTTCTAAAGGGGAAATTCAGCTATATGGAAATTCCTTTATTTTAAGCTAATTTAAAAAAAAACAACCAAGTGTTATATGTTAACCTTGTGTGTGTTTTATACTTTTATCTGTTGAGCTGTATTGGAAAGAAATTCTATGCATTTGCAAATTCTAAAAATCAGTAGGCAAAAATTACCATCTTTTGATCTTCACAGACTAAAAATGAACTCCTGTTTAAGCTCAGTCTGGTCATTTAGCAAAAAGATAAACCAGTTTATTGGTTACATGTTTTTTTTTTAAAATATGGCGAGTTTTTTTTTTAGGAGATAAATATGTGAAATCATAAAGTCTGAAATACGAGCTAATAAACTCCACCGTCACTACATAACTGGATCAACATCTGGAGGAAGACTCGCTTTTTAATGACCTTTGTCAACCTAATTCTACCTTTGTTAATGATGAGTATTTTTATATTAAAGGATTTTTTGCATTTTACTGATATATTCAGAAAAATACCTCCCTGTGCACCCAGTCATCACACAGTAGAATGAAAACAGTGGTCATAATAGTATTTATTTAATTCAGGCTGTGATTCTGTACTTTAGCTATTTAGACTATTTTTGTAGGAGAAAGTATCAATTGCATGTATAAAGACCTAGGCTTTGGTTTTTTACAAAGTTTTCCTGAAAGAGGCCAATTATTTAATTTGTTTTCATGATCACTGTAGGCATTTCTTTGGCTATATAAAAGTAATACAAATTATACAGAATCCACGGATAGTAAAAACAACTACAGTGATATTCCATTTATTCTAGTGAGGCAGAAACGAATTGCAAATTATTTGAATGCACTGCAGTAAGAAAAACAACATTCTGGTTATATGTAAGCCCTGGTTATCAAGAGGTTATTATTCTGTGGTAAAAAGCGTACCAGGGTGAGATGGGCACACTATTGCTTTACCTGCAATAGAAGTTTTAAAAATAAATTATAATATTGGACCAGTAATATCTATTACAATGATACTCAGTGTCTGTACTCCATTAACAGGTACTGAAGCCCTAGACAAAGGACAAAATAGTTTTATTCATCCTGTCCCTTCTTTTTCCTAATATTTTAGCTTCAATTTTTCTTCCACAACTTCACCTTTATGTATCTTTCCTGCTATGAATTGTTTAGCCCCCGAAAGCCCCTGTGAAACACTGGAGATGTAAGAATATACAGTTCAGACTGCTTTGTAGCCTTAATTCATTTTTCTATGTGGATATGACATCTAGATTTATTAGACCAAGATGTAATCCCACAAAGTGGTTAACTCTACTGGGGATATTCATGCAAGATGCAACTGTTTAAGTAACACTAGCTTCTCCTTTTCACAGTAGGCTCCACGAACCCACAAGCTATTCGATTATTTCAGAGCAGGTCCACCCTTACCATCGCAGCTGAATGATACCTACAAACCTCATTTTGCTGCCTTACCCGCACATAGAAGAAAAGATTCACTGAAGCATAACCAAATTAATTTCTTTTTTTCAATGACTATCCAGGCAGGCAAAGCACCTTCCAAGCATCCCACTCCATGCACAGAAAATTTATCATTCAATAGTGCTACGCTTTAGAAAAAGGCATCTAAATAGAAGACAAGTGTTTTAAATACAGAAAATAAAAATAAAGTATACTAGTAGAACAAACATGCTCACTAACATAACATAGACCTAAACCTAAGCTACACAAAATGATAGATTTCCCCACAAAAAGAAGTTAAAGTTGTGATCATGTCACTCCGCCTATTGAGTGTTTTGTTATTTTAATGCTTTTGCAGTTCACCTACCGAGGAGCTAAAACTTTATTGAAGACTAAGCTAAAATCAAAACAGTTCAGAAGACTTCACAGCCTCCCCGGGGCGTCATTCCCACTTCCAAACAACCCTGGCCTGAATAAGTTACAAGCTGAGTTAAGTTCCCCGAAGCCAACCAAACACCACATCGTGAAAACCTCCAGATCCTTCTTTGAAACCAAATTCAGTTTTTATCCCCAAACACCCAAATACTCATAGGGAGATGTGAGCATGTGTGAATCGTTTACAGTAGCTCGCAAAGATTCTTGTGGCACATTTCGAGCTTTATTCCTGCAGGAGACAAAGAAACAAGGGCACTTCTCTGATTCATCAGCAAACGTCTTGCTTCAGCGATCTGCACAAGGATTTATTTGCATAAAGCCACTTCCAAAAATGAACTCGGCTTTCCTCTCACTCTCAAGCATGTTGCTGAATTTCAGATTGACAATGTCAGCTCAGAAAATGAAATTAAATGTAAAAAAAGCTGATCGCTGACCAGGGAGAGGGAGGAGGGCCTCCTGCACAACAGACTCCAAAGGGAAGCAGCAAGAAGTCTACACATTGATGTTTCATCATTGAAGCACTCTCAACTCAAAGAATATCAGATCCCAGAGTGATCTTATTTCATCACTGCTGGGAAGAATGATGACTTTCTCTTAGGTCCACTACAGCTATGTGAGTTTGCAGAAGAAAAGATGCCTGACAGCAACACTTGGCTTCCAATTAGCCCAGACTTAAATTTCTTCAATTTATGACACCTCTGTTCAACTACTTTAGCAAACTTTTGAAAAAACAATTAGGTAAAGGGTATAAGGAGTCATGTATATGTAGCACTAAGTAGAAATGATTCCCAGGAAAGCTTTTGATGGTAAAAATGCTTTGCTTGGCTTTTGAAATACAGCCTGGCACTTGGAAAAAATTATGTTCCATTGGAAAAGTAGAGAGAACTCAGGTCACCCACAGTGCAAGCCTCTGTATTTGCAGCTTTAGATGATGCATTACATTCAAATCCTTATTAAAAGACAAATAATACAAGCGATAATAGTATCTCACAGCTCCTCTTTCCCCCCGTGCTGATCTGACTAAGCTTCTGACTGGGAAATTGACATCCTGAATTCTTCTTCTTTTTTTTAAATAAAATGAATGCACGCTACCAAAGGGGGTGGGTAGTGTAACAGCTCGGAAGTTGTTTGTCCAATTGTCCAATTAAACTGATTGTCCAATAACACTGAAAATAAACACAGCCATTTCTAGTAACGAACAAGGAGGCACGTTACTCGCAAACTGTTTGTTCTACGTTACACATTCGCACACAATTTAAAGATCTTTTATCTGATACTATAAAATTTAAAACCTTTTCATATGACACAAACAGCTCTATCTTATCAAAAGACCAAATTTAACTTCACTATAAAACTTGGAAAGTTTACATTTTGATATTATTTATTCACATCATTACTTCCAGATGTATATACAGAAAACCAACAATCAAGAGGCAGAAAGTAAGAGCCAGTCACACAAATGTAACAATTTCTGCATTGCCATTCCATACACAAAGGGGTTTGTTTGGTTCCAGAAAGTAATTCAGAGTGGAATCTGTTTTTACCCCAGCTCAGACGCAATCACTTGCCCTTTCTTTGAACAGTTAATTTCTGGAAAGACAACTGTAAATACTGGGGAACTATGTCTAACCCAGAAAGTCATTTTCTAACTAAACCTATCCCACCCTGTTAAATTTATATGATTATGCTATGGATTATATACAACTATAACACATATGGTTCCAATGTCGTTTCTAGCTTGCACTCTTTGTTCAGTCCTTCTAAATCATAGAACATAAGAATGATATAAAGGAAGAAAGGCAAAAAAAATACTAAATGGTAGGGTTGGGATGCATTACCAACACTTTACCAGAGACAGGAATCTAGCAGAAGTCTAGTTTTACATCATTAAGCATTTTGAATTTTCACATGTAACATACATGCTTTGATTAGTAATATTAGTCAAGAACCAAAGTATACACTTCCATATATGAAGCATCTTTGGAAGCATTAAGCACACCAAACATGTATGTCTTTTTCAGAAGGGTCTATATTAAATACAAATATAGAAACAAACCCAAGTATTTTCAGTAAATGCTGAAATGCTGATATTAGGAACTGGAAGACAAAATTCACTGTAAGACAGAGGAGACTATTCCTTCAGCTTTTCCACTGTGCCTGATAATTAGAAATATTTTAACCAGGTCAAAATCATGCATCACAGGAAAATACTGGCGCCATTTCCCTGCAATAGCCCAGAACTACTCCCAGTGATTATTTTAATAAGTCCTATACATTAATCCATATGCTCCCTCCCCGTGGGTTTACATGGTAGTTTTATTCAGTCCGTATGGTAGACAGCGTCTGTCACAGAGAAGTCAGCGAAGAAGGGGCTCATTGAAACCTTCCGTTCAGACATGACCCCAGGTTACGGTCACGAGACATTCCATAATCACTGCACGCTCAGCAACGACTGCTGTTCAGCCCAGCATATCTGAGTGTTTAAAAATTAGAAGGTCCAAATGAAAACGCTCCAATTCCCTCAGTTTTAACTCATCACCTTCAAACCAAGCCTGAGAAGTGCGAGAGGGGAGCAGGAAGGAGCCTAGAGCCAGCCAGTGAGGCTGGTGGGCAAGAATGCTCCACGATTCACTTTCATTGAAGGCTTGCCTTCACACAACTGCTTGCCTTTGGACCAGAGGTGACAGAGATTTTCACAAAGTCACCGTGCCCCCGACTAAATAGATGGTAACATATTTACACAGAACAAGTTCTAAACTGACTGAATAACCTATTAATATTGATTTAAGATTTTCTTTTCCTTGCACACATCTCCGTTGGTTATCAAAGTCAGGCATTCTTTTAAAGCTGCATTATTATTTACAGAAGCATTTTTCACTCTATGATATTGAACCAGAGCCTGAAAATGTAGATAAAAGGTAGAATACAGTGGTATCAGTGCATTGCAATGGCGTCTGGGGGAACTTGCTTCCTTCAAAGGCCATCTGCATGTTATAGAAATAACATCAGTGCCACAGGGGCAGTGGAGTCTTTCCTTTTAGAACAAAATAATGACGTGTGACTGAGACTTATGATTACATTTCTAACAGAGGCAGGTTTCCATGATGGTCAGAAATGACCCACTCATGTAGAAATCTCTCTCCAGCTCTGTTTGAGAGGGTTTCAGCAGAGGCAGCGTGGCCCCTGTGTGCCCCACCACTTGTCCCTGTGCCCATGGGGGCGGCTGCAGGCGATGCTGCTGGAAACGGCTGAAAAGCAGTTGTCCTTTGGGCTGAGACACACAATATGGGTGACAGGCTCACATGGGAACAGGTGATTTGAAAGGTAACTTTTAGAATTTATTTAGGTTATTTTCTTGAAAACCAAAAATAGGTGTCCTATGACCCTTAACTATCACTGATAAACCCTTACTTGGCAAGTTTCTCCTGCATGCTCCTTCTCTGGCAAGGCTGGAACTGGAAAATACCTACTTGACTGTGTCCAATCCCAACCCAAAAGAAAGGATTTCCAACACGCTTGTGGGAATGAAGAGGGTAGTCACAGAAGCTGATCAGACCCAAGGTTTTTTGTTTGTTTGTTTTTCTTTAACTCAATAAGCAAATCCTGCACAGGACACTGAGGAGCTTTCTGCCCTGGGCATTTCCGTGCATCTGAGGCTTCCACACTGCAAGCATCTTTGCTAAGATGACATAAAATTTCAGAGCACATAGTTAATGTTCAAATGGCAGAATATATTGATTCTCTGCCCATCCCCTAGTAACTTAAGTTTACCCAGAAGACTATTTTATTTAATTAACTTGGTGCTTTATTAATATAAATATTCCACTATTGATCATAAGAGAAGCTGACGCATGTTTGAGTCAGGCATACATCAGATCCATTTAATGGAGCTCCACTTAGAAGAGTAGTTGGCTCTAAATCAAGGTAAATGGTAGCAAGTGCTCCTTTGGGATGACAGGGCTTAGCTGAATCTATAACATTTTTACGGAGCTAGTTTTTTTAAAAGCAGAAAGCATATGGAAATTAGATATGAAAATGGTCTCTCCTTGCACATATCAATTAAGCATGTCAATACCTTAATTAAATTGCTCAACTTAATGAGATTTATACCAATGAATATGTTTTATAGTTATAATAGCTTTTCTGGCTACTGTTCAAGATGTCAAATAAATTGTGAAAAGAGGATTAAAAAAGTAGTAATTGACATTCTGAACTGAAGCCAGTATTTTTTTCTCTCATTTTTTTCCTTCATTCATGTGATTTTGGAGAACACATAAATAAAGTAATGAACCCTGTAATAGCTTTGCTTTTAAAAACGTCTTTCTTTTCCAGTTCTAATCCTTCTTATCGAATTCTCTAAGTAGCACACCATTTGAATTAAGAAGCACTTCAACCTAAATGATTATAGGCCTTTTTCCCTTTTGAGGCTCACTTTTATGCCTTTCCTTCAAGTAAAAAGGAAACAAAACTTTTCTTTCCGGACATGCAGTTACTATAAATACTTCTGTATCAGACTATGTTAGCATAATGCCTCCAGGTGCATGGATTTTACCCCATGAGCAAATGGGGACTTCTACTCCCATCCTGGACTTGCTTCAATTTTGTATCCACCATCTCTGGCCAAACATAACTTCCCAAAATCTAGACCTGAAGAAGTTTTGCCGAAGTGTCAAAACATATATTTTTGGAGAAGCGGCTCTTCCAGTCCACGGTGCTCTAAGTTGCTATTGTAAGCATCATTAAAATGAATTAAAAAGAAAAAAAACTAACCCACTACTATTAAAACATAGCTGGGAAAAAAAAAAAGATATTTCATTTGCAACTGCCACTCCAGGTCTCACCGGCCCAACCAGCTTCCCAGTGAAAGGCAGATCTAAGTTGCATGGATCAAAAACACCTGCTGTACCAGAAACTCCAGAATAATGAATCCCAATTTTGAAGGTTGCCAGCTCAGAAGCACAAAAATATATAATACAGCCTTAGAAAAAGACAGACCAATGTCTTCTGCAGGCAGAAGGATGCACAATTTTCATCTAGGGTTCAAAGAAACGTGTTGGATGCTATTTATTCTGGCATAATTCCTGGCTCTGTCCTAAATATACTTTTGCAACCTGAAGTCATTGTCTGTCTCATTGACTCAGTTCTCTAGTACATGTCAAGGGACTTTACAGGTGAGAAGAACCTAACACACAAGTGAGAAGTGGTACTAAAGTGCCTTCCCTGTAATTGCCAGCAGACCTCCTCAGCAGGACTGCAGGTGACCAGATAACACCAAAAGCATCTTTTCCTGTGCTAAAAACAGATTAAAGAAAAAATTCTGTTCACGTGCAATTCTATCATTGCCCAGTAACAAATACAGAAAAAACAAAGGTAACAAAAATCATCCCAGGGAGCTTCACATACAAAAAACCTAACTACAATAAGAGCATTTATTATTTCTTCATCTTTTCTTTCAGCCAAACGATTTACTGAATTTTACTAGAAAAATAACGTCCAGTTCAAACCTTTGCATAATTTAAATTTCAGGTTTCTATATATTACACTCCAGCTGGAAGATTTTGTCTGTAAATATTTCAAGAAAGTATTTGTTTCACAGTCATTCTATGATCTGCACTGGGCATTGTAAAAAACCCTTACTACGATATAATTAAAAGCCAAGTATGACTTGACAATGGTCATTCAGACCTAAGAAATGTAGCAGCTATATGCTTCTTCATGTCAATCAACAGCTTCTGGTCAGCTTCCACAGACTCTCCCCACTCCAAAGTTACCAATAGTATTTTAAACTATACACTCGAACAACAGTGAGAGACATGCATTACAAGTGCTTTGACTTTATTTCTTATCCTTATTAAATGTTTCTCTGTAATGCCAATCTTATTTTTCTCCTTTGTCAAACCATTAAATTGATTTCTTCAGCTGAATTCCATGGCAGCATCTTCTGCGACAGTGAAGGATAAACTCCTTGATATATACCCATTTGTTACGTTAAAAAAATTCTAAGAATGATGGCTGAAATGTCAGGAAAGAAGAGCAGCAACAATTTACATAAACCTCATCCTGCCTCTCTCCACTATTCTTACAAGTATTCAAGATTTAAACTGATTTTCCGTTGGTTTCAGAAGCAGAATTTGCTTTCCTTACAGCAACATTTCTCATATACTGAAGTACCATTATTTAAATAAAAAAAAATGATTTCATACTTGATTAGGCTAACCCACTGTTTTCTTTATATAGTTGACCTACAACCAATTGTTTTATTATTCCACTTCGACTGTTCAGTTACATTCTGACCATCATAGTTAATCATTTCAACGTAGCTTTTTATCCTTTTACTGAGATATTCAACAGGTAAAGCTAAAGAAATACTAAATGCTAATTCATCATACATTTCTAAATTTATATCTAATAAAATTCCTTTCAGGAAAAAATAACCCGCTCCAGCCAGCTTATGGCCTAAATAAGATGTTACAATACAAAAATGTCAAAGCTTTTCTACTTGATTTATCTGCTGCGACCTCTCCATTAGCAGAGTCTCTTCATTACAATACGCGTGTGAATGTGTCTATAACCACAAGCGTTTTACACCCAACCAGAAATCAGAGACCAGGGTGTTAGAATCGGTGTCTTACACTGTTGCCTACTTTCACGGTAAGTCATGTCTCTGCAAACAGAGAGCAGCTTCAGGATATCCTACTTGCGGAGTTAAACGCAAAATTTGACAGGTGAGCAGTGTCATTAGATTTGTCAATAGCAGTTTATGTGCTATGGGGCTGCTAGAGGCTTTGGGTTGGGAATAAAAAAAAAATGACAACACACTCACATAGTATTTGCATATAATGCAATTCATGCTTATAAAGGAAAAAAATTCATTATTTTCTTTAACGGTTGACTTTAAGTCCTAATATACTATTTTAAATACTGCTTCCAAAACTCAGACCATGATGAATGTGTTCTTTTCTCAATATTCAGAATTGCATTTTTTTTTCTTTGCACTGATGACATTAAATTGGTTTGTTATCTCATGGGACATTCTCGAAATACCTCCCCCTCTTTCATTTATGCCTAAATTTAATTCTCATGATCATTTGTGAAACTGCAGATATAAGGGTAATACTTTTAACTTAAATAAAAACTAGTAGAGTTTTACTTTTTACTTCATTTAAGAGTGAACTTAATAGGTAAAAATGGCTGACAGAGGTGACATCTCAACACGTGGCTATAAGAAGACAGCAGTACCCGCATGATTACCAGAACTTTAATTTTTAGTTTTTCTAGGGAATGCTGGGACCAAGAAACAAGTTAACAGAATATAACAAATTGACAGATTATATTTAACTTTTAAATAGGCGTTTATTTCCCAAGTTTCTCATCCACTAAAAATGAAAGGCAGCACTGCTTTCAGCTTAGGCAATGCTATGAAGCAAAGCTGAAACCCCCTGATAAATATTGAAGTGCTCCACATTTACAGAATAATGGGGGGTGTTTGACTGGTTACGAGAGAATAAATTTAATTTTTCTTCATGGTGTTTGCTGTAAGCCAACTATACAAGTTTGTTATAAAATAAGCTGTGTTCTTCTTGGAAAAAGATGCACAGAGTGGTACATGTATTCAAAGAAAAGAAAAACATCTAATTAAAAGACCGTACGCAGGACCAAACCATCAGTCATCCTTAATAGGGAAGTCATATTAGACTATTTAAATGTTTGACTGATTATACCTAATCATGAGAGAAAGATTGTTTTTACCTCAGTGTTAATGAGACCTAAGATTTGGGTAGCTGACTCCAAATCATAGAAACTCAGAATCAAAGCTGGAATGCCCTAACCAGCAGTTTTTCCCATTACTGAAGTTTCTCAGGACCTTTTTTTTTTCTTTCTTTAAATACAAAAATAAGTTACAGGGTTTTTTTGACAATTCAAATGGCAGACACAACTGCAACATGAAACTCAATTCCTTAGATGTCATGCTATTTTAGGGCAGTATCTCAAAGGCAGTATCCTCTGCAAATGACAAATTGCAGGAAATCTGGTTTTGCTGTAACACCAAAATACACTGTCCTTGGTACAGAAGTATCAGAAAATATTTTTTGGAGAAGTTCTCCCAGTCCTTTGATGCTTCACAGTACTCTAACTTGCAACTGCAAGCATCAGCAACATATTAAAAAAATAAAAAATAATCCACCTCAATTAAAACATATCTTCAAAAAGAAAATGAGACTCCGTTTGCAAGCTGCCTCCCAAGATCTCCCTGGCCTCCCAGGCTTCCCAGTGCACCACTACTCATGCTACTCAACAGCTTTGCTGCAGTAAACTGGAAATTAAGACCTCAGAATGGAACACTTCAATTTTATAAACAGAGAACAAGATTCATTTACTCTAAAACTAGGCTCATAACACATTCCAAAAGAAATAACTGTTCTTCAAATAAAACAGAACTACTGCGTTAATTAGTTATTGCTTTAAGCTTTATAAGATGAAGAGGTATATTTTACTTAAACGCCAAACTATTATTAAAAACATACTTGCCAAGGGAGAATAATTAGTCAATATGTATCTTGTGAATATAAATATATTCAAAATAATAAAGGTGTTTCTTCAAACCTAAGCGTGCTGTTATACTGAAAAGAAACTCGCAGTAATATACAGGTTGTTATAATGTGCTATTATTCTTTCACTTGACTGGTGTTCTGTAGGCTGAAATAGAAAACATATTACAAATATTGTCTAAAACTAAGAAAATATTTTTAATGTGCAACAGTAATACTAAATACTTTATTTTTAATCAAATCAGCTGAGATTAAATGAGCTAAGGATGCATACAGTCAATGTCTATCGGATAAGGGATCGACTTAATGCTTACTAATGTAGAAAGGAAGAAGATTACGCAATATGCTCCACCTGCCTGGTGGGTCTGGTCACAGTTAGGACACGTCAAAGAGTTTCTTCATGTATGACATGGGTATAACTCTTGCCTCCCTGTGCCAAACCATCACAACAGTAGCACAGCATGTCTAAAACTTGGATAGCATTTCTAATTTTCCACTCAAATGGGAACATTTAGCATTTAAACCAGTCAGAGGTGCACGCCCAGTACTACTGAGCTTGCATTAGAGCAGTATATATCAGGGTACATTAAAATTCAACATGTCTTTTTCTCAACATGCAACAAAGATGTTACGAAACACTAGACAGACACATCTAGTGGTTACCAGAGTCCTTTTTTCGTGAGCTCGTGGTTATGAGCAGAAAAGATTTCTTTAGACACCTTCAGCAAGCCTAAATTCAGAAAGGTTCAGCTCCTTCCATGAAAGAAGGCATAGAAAAAGTGCACCTAATTAAAAAATAGTCTTTGTAGCAGGTTGACCTGCCACGTCCCACTTCGGTGGGGAAGTGATGAACTTTGGTCATCACGTGCACATCTTTCTGTCTCCTCACCCTTTCTTTCACAGTGCTTATAAATCAGCCCACAGCTCTAAAGCAGGCTGGACATTTCCTCAGGGCAAGGCTGTCTCCCACACTGTGGTCATAAGATTAGAAACCTCCAGAGGCTCCAGGTCTACTTTAAAGATTATGTTCTTTAAGGTCCTGAGCTTTGTTGTCTTACGGACAGCTCAAACACAGGCACCTTCATCCAGCAGCCTGCTTTAGGCAGAAGCACATCATGAATGCTACAAAGACTCCAAAAGAAAGAGGAAATGAACCCCGTGTTTTCTGAAATGATCTTTTTGGTGGTAGCTGCTGGGGAACAGAGGATGGGTAAAGTCTGCTGCTTGAGTAGTGGCAGCTTTGCTTTTCTCTCTCCCTTTTGTTTTGAAAGGGAAAAATATGAGTCTGTAGGGGGTCCACAATTGCTTTTTCAGCTTTGTATAATGACAAAGGTTTGGCAAGGCTCATTTCCAAAAGCAAACTTGCTTTTCTCAAGGAAATGGATGACTTTACATTTAAAAGTAAGATTTATCCAAAATAATCTTGAAAACCTCAATCCTTTTGCCAACATTACCAGGGCTCAGTAACATCTCAGATGTCAATTTTTATTGTTTTTTATTCGCAACCTATTTTATTAAGGAAACAATGTACTTTCTAAAGTCTGAATGGTCATCTTTATGGTTTTAATTTGCTGACAATGCTGACTGTTTAGATGAATTTGTTAGGACTATGCATTTACCGAGTATTTTAGGATAAAATAAATTGTTGCTGAAGGTATTGTCTCTAAGCAAATATTATGCAAGTGGAGGCAGGAGAGAGAAACAATTAATAAAAGTCACTCAAACATGAAATTTCTAATTTCCTTTGTTCTTCATAATTTAAGAGCAGCTTATATTCTCATGCTTAATTTAGGTCCTGGTATGTTTTCAAGGAAGATTATACTGAAGTGTTATCTAGTCAATATTCTTTGAAGTACATGCAGCTATATATAGACATAAACATATAGATATAGATATAAACTGAAATTAATGAAACATTACATGTTAATTAGAAATACGTCCTTATATGAGAAATCAACAAGAAGAACAATAAAAGACACATGCCCTACATGCATCAAAACCTCAGTGCCATGTTAATAATTAATTAATGGGAACAGGGAAGAACATCAAGATAATTAAAAATTCTCCCCATTTGAATCCAACTATGATAACCAATAAGGAATGCAGTATTTTATTCTAGATGACCATTATCATACATTGAATATCTGCAGCCTAATAATATGCTTTGTTTTTTTTCTAC
Source organism: Xenus cinereus (assembly GCA_025774025.1). NCBI lineage: Eukaryota > Metazoa > Chordata > Aves > Charadriiformes > Scolopacidae > Xenus > Xenus cinereus. Next base: position 34,012,300 of record JAOXJK010000051.1, on the reverse strand, counting down.
TGCACTTCATCATGTGTGAGTCAGCCTGGTCATTGCCAGTATCATTTTGAACTTAAGACATTGGAACTACTCATTACAAGTAACTAAAAAACATAATAGGGCAGAGGAAGTCATAGAATGAAGCAGCTGATTTCATTTTCTTCTAAAGTTCTCTGGGGTCTAACCAGCCTCCCATCCCATCACCCAGGAACAATAACTAAGAGACCCACAGGGATAGCTCTTTTAGTCCCATCCCACGTGCTCAGACAGTATCTATGTATTTCTACATATTCCACCTCTTCTATGCTTCTTTTCTATATTTGAGTTTTGTCAGGGACTCCTTGTTCCTCCTTGCTACCTTTCCTTCAATTTCTGCTCATTGGGATGGACTAGTCAAACTTGGAGATGATGATCCTTGAATCAACGCTTTGTACTTCTGGTACACTGTGTCACCCAGAGTCAGCCCGAAGCACTTAGATAAACTGGAGTTTAAAACATTTTCATGTAAGGGCTCTCTAGAAACATTTTATTGTATTTTATATCTTGGTAATATCTCCTTACGACAGCAGTCAACTAAACTCCTTCTGTGATTAGGAAAACGGGGTTTGTCCTCTCTTTTGTAGAGAATTTGAAATTTTGTCGTATGCTTTACCAGTGAGAAGAGGGAGAAGAGGGAAGAAGGGAAATGGAAAAAGTTGGACTCCACGACACTCTACAGTAAAACTATTTCCAAAGCAGCCTCACTGTTGTTAGTATCACCGCTTCCTTCTATCTTACGGGCACTACGAATGCAGTGACAGTGCCACGGTGTATCCCAACACAGCATGGAGCAGGGGACGTGTTCTCATCTGTGTATATGCATCATTTACTGTACTCCGCACAAAGCATTACTGACTGCCCTTCATTACTGCTAATGGAATCTCAAGGTCAACGACTAGTCATAAATGTCCATTCTAAATAAAATGTATTGAAGACACCCTGCCCAATGTCTTTTACACAGGTTTCTGGTAAGACTAGGAGTGTCAAACACCCAGTTGACCTTTCAAGATAAAAAACATTATCAGCTTCATGGATTTAGATTTTAATCTGTTTCAATTAAGTGTACCCACTGAGATTATATTTCCTGTGGGCTATTCACAGTTTGTGACATGTTTTATCAATATTCATTTTCTCTCCCCCATACTCATAGTATTTCTTCCACGTGGTGGTCTCCTAACATCCATATGCATGAGGCCTCTGGTGGGAGTACTGGCATTATAACAGTGCTGTAACACTCTTTGGCATTTTCTTATTAAAAAAATATATCTTTTGTATGTTTAGTTTGCATATCTCTCTTGCACAGAACAGCTGTAAGTCATTAAAAACACAATCCTTATCAGGCATGATTACATGTTTGAATTCATAGATAAAGAAGAAAGAAGACAATCAGACAGAGAAAGTAAAAAAACAACCAACAAAAACCCCCCACAAAAGTATTTCTATCCCTCCCCAAACTCTTCTGCTCAGAAAGCTGCCACACTGGATAGGCTCGAAGCATCAGCAGTGACAGAGCAATGCGTCCTCTGCTCTAAGCAACATGGAAACTCACCCCAAGGTGCAAGCAAGCACTGATTTTGATGATTTTCAAAATGAACTGCCACCTCAAACATTTCATAGCTTTTTGTTATCATAGAGAGAAACTGATTTTCTAGAAGATGGAGAAAAAGAAAGAACTGAACACAGCTACGGTTTCTCAGGACAGAAAGATATGTTGGTTTTCTCCACTTCACCAAAAATAAGTAACATGAAAATAAATTTTTGTGCCAAATATAAAGCGATATTGAGCAGCTATCAGATCTTCCCCTACAGAAGAAGGGCCTTTTAATAACAAGTCGGCTTTAAGCTCTGAAGAAAGGAAGCAGAGGAGTGGGAAAGCACCAGAAAAAGGAGCATGAGGCTATTACAGCCAATAGCCAGTTCAAGAACAAATTGAAAAGGAGCATCTTACCAGGGCCAGAACACAAGATTAGGAAAAAACAAAAAGATAGGTTTAGAGAAAAACCCAACCCAAATCAGAAAGAAAGGGCCACGTCCAGAATTACACGGGAAAAAACTGAAAGCTATCAGCACTTCTGATGGGATGGTCAGCCCAGCTATAGGCCATTCATATGCTGACATATTACTTTATGTATTTATAAAAAGGGCACGAGATTTCTAGTACTTTCTATACTCTGACCGTAAGAATAGGATATTCTGACGTAGTTCTTTTGACCCATTTGAAGGCCAAATATCAATCTGCTAGCAGAGGCCACAACACAGGGTGTGAGAATGCCTTGAAACAGTGATACTAGCTGACAACATAGGAGAGGAAAGCTGTAAATGGACGTTGTTCAGGCACAATTCTAGATTACATTTAATTCAATCATCTGTCAAATTCCAGCCCTTCTGACAGAAGCTTTAATCAAACCTTTTCCTAGTCATTATCTTCACTACTTACACTTATTTACCCCAATGTCAGCTACTTCAGGGAGAACAATGAAGGTCCCATTCCAGAACACACAGCAACTGGGAATTAGACGCCCTAGCGCCTTGGTGTTACCCGGCCCTTGATCGTAGGTATAAATACTTAATTTCATGTGACATTAGTCACTTCTACATCAACATACTATATTCCTCTACATTACATTCAGAAGTCTGACCACTTTGGGTGATACTTAGAACATCAACAAATGCATAAGGACTTATAACTTCCCCTAGAACATAAGTTATAGCGCAGTGATTTTCAACTTTTCCAAACAAGACAGAAACGGCTTTATTTATATTGCAGATCTGCAAAGTTCTTTTGTTGTTTTTTTTTTCTTCAGTGTAAGAGAAACTTATTTTCACAGCAGAATATAAGGGACAATGTAGAAATGTTTTGAAAATGCTGTTAAACACTTCATACTTTGGATGGGAACAGGTTAAACAAGAAAACACAGAAATGCTTTCGCTTGGCGAAGTAATTTCTACAGAGCAAGTACTAAGTCATGCTGTAACACATACCAGTCTGTTTGGACCATAAGGGTTAATTTTATAGGGGTTTGTTCAAGCATATTGTTTGTTTCAAATGAGCTACATTAGCCAGATGCCAAGCTGATACAATAAACAGCCACGCCAAATCTAATGAATTAAGAAAAAGAGAACCACATGAAGAAAGTTTCACATGAAATCAGGTAATGACAGGAAAGAAAAATTAAGATATATTAAAATAAGTTAAAAAAGTAGAACATTCAGGTTGTAGAGAGATTCTAAACATGAGGATAGATACATTGCTATCTTTAGCATACCTATGCATTTTACTCCAGTAAGTAAAAAAAAAAAATATTTATTTTAACATGGAAGCACCGGGACTTTAAATAAATCCATACACCAGTAAATATGCCAGACAAAGGATTCATTTTCTGGTGAGGGATCAGAATAAAGGACAGGATTAATTAAAATTTTATCATACTGTTTCTTAGAACAAAATTTTGCATTTAACTACATTGCAGTGTGGTTAATGCTCACATCAAACAGGCCTACAAAAGCTTCTTGAATACAGGCAAGAAAAGAGCAGAAAAGGGATGCCTGGGCTCATTTCAGATGCTAATGCAGTTTAATGACCAATTTTATTTTTTTTTTAAACAAGGTAAAAGTGATGTAGGAGTCCAACCGTGCTGCTAACAGAAGCTAAACGAACCACAAAATGATACAAGTATTGTGATGTGCATTATTAACCCAGTGCGAGATAAGCCTCTATCATGAAAAGTATTAACGATTCAGTTCAGAAAACCTCACTACTCTTTCAGTTTCTGCTATCTGAAATTATTTGCATCTTCAATCCCTTTCCATGCAGACTAGTTAGAAGTGAATACCTGAAAGAAATTAGGCAGTGAAACAATATATACTGTATACATTGCAAAGGGCAATATAATTTTTTTTCAAATATTGACTGCACAGCCGTGTTTCTCTTTACGTGATGAGCGGTGATGTATTCTATAGCTTGGGTTGATCCCATATGGGCTTTCTTGAGTCGACAGCCCTGCTGCCAGTGCAGCAAAACTAAACAGGACCATCATTACCATGGCAGTAACCAATGCTTAGAATGGAACACTCAGCAGGATAAATGATACTATTAACGTATAACTTCCTCCTGCTTTAAAAGATGCAAGCAGAATTTAAATTGCCGCAAAATCACCAAAACTCAGTAATATGAGCCCTCCACTGCATGTTACAACATTATTAGATGGTGACAAGATGATTAAAGTTCAGGTCAGGATTGGATCAGCTCAGTAACACTAGCTCCCACATCTTCCCTCTCTACTTACGACGTGTGTGTGTGAACATACATAAACATAATATTAACTATGAGATTATATATATAAATTATATATATTTCAAATGCTATCACTAAAACACAGACCGCATTTGATTTATTAGTTGCAGAAGCTCTAAAATACACATAAAATATATTCAAAATAAACATAGAACATCTGCATTTCATGAAGGAGCAACGATTATTTAGAAAAACTAATAGTCCATTACTAACTTTGCAGGTCAAAGCCTAAAGATGCTAAGAAAGTTCAAATTATTACTATCACCAGAATATATTTTTTTAAATCAAGAATAATCATACCCCATCATTGTAAGATTTCAGAGTAGACATAATTATGTCCATGTAAAAATTCAGTTCTGCTATACTGGAACCACAGGGTTAATTCAGAATTTTGATTCCTGAACCTTGCCTTTGTAATGAGCTTTCACGTGTAAGAATCATTCAGTTTCTTTCAGACTTCGTTTGAATTTTATAATACTAAGCAACTAAAAAAAATATGTGTTGGAAGGATATCTGCAGTTGTAGTGGGACAAAAATGTATATTGGTTTGGCTCAGGTACTGTACAACCACACCCAAAACCCGGAAAGCTTTTAAAATGTGTATGTGTTTCAGAACTTGCAAATGTAGAAATCAACTAAAATATATTTGCCAGAATGAAGCTGCTTTTACAGAGAGTGGCTGGTCTCCCAGCCTTTGCCATTACCATAATGGTCCTATGAGGTTCAGCAACGGCTGCGCGGTGCTGTAGTTTAAACCATCTCTTCTCTGATTTAAGTGAACTTAGAAATTGTCTCATGGAAAACACATAGCTCACACCTCAGCATTAACCACTTGGTGTCTTTTGGAATTGTTTTAAAAGCTAATACAAGATCTGTAGGAAGTTTCTCTGATAAAGATTAAATATCTTAGTAATAGCTTTGTCCTACATAACAGCACATATTTAGAAGACTTGGGTTTAGAGGATTCATTTGAAAATTCCAATGGAATCACTCTTTTCAGTCCTAGCAAACCCATACCACAACTGTCAGCCAACAATTCCATTGTAAAATGTTACCTGGTTTGCTCCAAGGGATGCAGCCAAATTACCAATAAACCGCGCAGAAGTCACTGCACCGAAATACCTTCTTAATCTGCAGTACCGCAACACTGATAATGAATTATATCATTTGTGGTTTTGATATTAGATGGAAGATAATAAAAAGTAAATTGCAGCACACAAAAGGAAAAAAAAATATATATCTTCCCAAGAAGCAGATGATGTTTAAATTCAATACAGTAATAAAGGGTACTTGTATAGCACGCAGGCAAATCCCTAGTAAATGTAACAAATGAATCCTGACACAAGTCCATTTAATATACTCTCTCACGTATCTCTTTATGCATGCTCTTTCCACTAAAACTCCATTATGCCAATCTACTTTAACATTACCTTCTGCTGAAACTACTGCCCTCAGCTCTGCCTTCCAGGCAATTCTTAGGAATTGGGCATTTCCCTTATATGCCTCTTTGCTACTAAGGAATAAAACACAAAACATTTTTAAAAGGTGATTACAGAAACATTAAGGTTTAAGTGTAATCAAAACTGTACCCTTTAGTGTTTGAGAAGGCTACCTGGGGATGTCATAAAGGAAAATACAGATGCACTTTGTAGACCAAAGATGTGTGAGAAAATACATGAACCTGTTTGGGAAAACGAAGGGGTCAAGTTCCTAATACAAATGGCCAGTCTCCCTCTGTAAAAGACTATGTAAGTATTATATAGAAGCTACGTTACAAAAAAAAGTCTACTGAAGTAGAAACTGCTACCTTGCAAAAAGCCTGATCTTTCCCCACGCCGACATCCTTTGCCCTGGTACCCTTTGCGCACAGAGAACGCGAAGAAGCTGCTGAATGCAAATGAGATGGATAGAACAAAGTGACCTCAAGTTCAAATCCTATAAAATACCTCTAGCTACGTTTTTACAAGCTCTTCTAAGAGATATGTTTAATTAAAATAAAAGCATGATATATGCCACTGTGCAAAGCTATTCTGATAACCAGAGTAGCTAAGAAATAACGACATAAAAGTTCCCCTTAAGAGAGTTATTTTAGAAAGGCACACAGATTACCGCATCTGTGCCTTGTGGCCAATTTATCATATGCCTACTAATTTTTCCATTGCTTCCAGCGTGTTTCAGGAAGAATTTATGGAAAAAGAAAGATAGAGCTTTTTTCTAATCTCTGCTTCACTGGGAGACAGAAAAAGGTATTATTCATGATATCTTTTTGTTCTGAAGAAAATTTAAAAAGAAGAATCAGTACTTAAGCCTGCTGAACTTCAGCTTATGTTCAACGTGCTTTTAGTTCGAAAATACGCATTTCTTATTTGCTTGTGAGTTTGCCAGGGAAGGCTTCACGTTAAAAACTAGTTATTTCTAAAGAAGGCGTCTGCAGAGCGGTAGTACATATCACATCAGACACACCAGTATCTGTCCCTTATCCAAACGCTGTGACAAATACAAAGCACATGGGGAAATGGAAGGGCCCTCAGCCTCCTTGTGGTGATAGCAAAGCACTTCACTGGCCAGATCCTAAACATTTCAAGACACCTTCCTTTCATCTTTTTTATTGACCAGAAAACGGAAGAAGGATTATATGATCTATTTTTTGTAGACATAAAGTGACTCAAAACCCAAACAATTTTCACCTAAACCCTTCCATGTAGTATCATACTGCTTTGGGACGGTGAGCAAGCTCCTCTCAGGTTGGTAGGATGGAAACGGAGCCGAGCCACAGACAATGTAAACCAGCAGATTTTCCTCCAGCAGGGTTTGCAAGTCTATTTTCAAATCCTGACTTGGTCTGTTCTTTCCATATTTTGCATTCAGCGGAGAGGAGAGCTTATTCTTTGCTGCTCCTTATGCCACCTGATTCTCCAAGTCTTCTTACCTTCAGCGTGCCTTCAGGAAATCAGACTGCAAATAACAGTCCCTTCACAAACACCGCAAGAAGGATTGCTTTACGAGACTATTATGGATTGCCAACTATTAGACATAGCTTTCCAAACAGGGGTGGCCCCTGACCCTCACAGCCCTGGCCACACAACAACCTTGCAGGGCTGTCACCACCTCCCGCCAGTAACTAATGTGCTGAAGTCACAGCTGGAGTTCACAGGTTTAAGCAGCCTCCTTTGCACAACATAACCATGTCCCGCAGTAACTGCAGTCACGTGTTTCTTAAAGCAGTGCCTTTTAATACTATGAAAGATCATTGCAAAGGCATGGGTCTGAAAGAAATAGAGAGGTACTAATTAATAACACACACAACGCAGCCTACTGCCAACCTCAGCATTAAGAATCCTTCCTTTGCGGTTTGTCAAAATTTCCAATTTGCTTTATGACAATTCTGACCCCCGTAAATCTGCCCCGACCTCTGCACCTAGTTATGAGACAGGTAAGCAGATGTTTTTCTGCAGTGATTACTGTTGTGGTGAAGATGGATCCAGGGTGAGCTTCGTTTTTCCAACAGCAGCTCTGCTGCTCACTGTTGCTGTCCCTTCAGAGATTACTGCCCCTACTGGAACACCACCAGGGTGGTTCAGGTAAGCTCTCCCTGACCCATGGCCGTTGAAACGATCGAAGTTAGCGGTGCCGTTATTTACACAGGTTAAGCTAATAGTGCTGAGTCAGGCAACAGACAAACTCCATGAACAGCTTAACCAGTGGACCCAAATGCTCCCTTAATGGGCATCTGGAAACACACTTTGAGGTAAAGACTAAGCAAGGGTCATAAAATTGCTACAAAATTAGGTTGGTTTTTTGGGGGGTTTTTTTTGTTGGTTTTTTGTTTTTTTTTTACAGAAATCTTAGGCAATCAGCAGTAGTTATACAGCTGGTGGCTGTCTGAACACAGAAGGACCATTATTGAACCGGCAGGCCAAGCTTCCCACTCTTCATCAAGGCCAAAAAGCAGTAAAATATTTAGAGGAGAACTCCTGAGGAAAAAAAGAAAAGCCTTCAGGGCCAGGAGATAGGTATGAACTCTGACTAGCAGCATGTTACTACAATCTTAGGCCAGAACATGACCTCAACATATTTTTCTGTCTAAAAATAGCACTGAAAGGTGAAGGAACAAGCAGGTATAAAGGGAACGTAAAAATATTACCAAGTATCCTTGCATTCATTACAAATTGCTGGAGACACAATCACAGAATAATCATCTGAGTCACAGGTGAGTTTGGAAGGAACCTCTGGAGATCATCTAGTTCAACCTCCCTTCTCAAAGCAGGGTTAACTAGAACAGGTTGCTTGGTTTCAAAATTGCTAAATTTTCTGTATTTCAATTTGTGCCCATTGCACAGGGCACCACTGAGAGGAGCCTGGCTCCCTTACCATCACTCACCCTCATCAGGTATTTATACACAGTGATAGAATATCCCTCTGAGCCTCTTGTTCTCCAGGATGAGCAGTCTCAGCCTCTCTGAAGTCAGACACTCTTTGTGGCCCTTCGCTGGACTCTTCCAGTAAGTCCACATCTCTCTCTCGCTCAGAAGTAAACCAGCATTCCTGACATATCACATCAGTTTTTGCATCACCTGCAAGTTTGCTGAGGGTGCACTGTCCCACCTTCCAGGTCAGTAATGGAGATGTTAAACGGTACTGGATCCTGTAATAACTCCTGGGGTACTACCACAGGCTGACCACTGCCAGATGAATTTTATGCTGCTGGTCACAACCCTTTGAGAGCCTGGCAGTTCAGCGAGTTTTGAGGCATCTGTCCAATTCTCTACCCCATATTTCATTTGTCTGTGAGGATGTTATGGGAGACAGCGTTCTGTTACTGCTAGGAACATCACAATTTTCCTAGGACCTTTGAACCTGGGGCAAAGTTTCATAAGCTACAGTAAGAGCAAGGGCCAGCCCTATGAGCCAATGCTGAACACAGATGTATGTTTTTAAATAGAACCAGAGATTCCAGTTTCTCCCAGCAACTAAAGGCCAAGATATCATTACCGTCATCTAATCATACGTTTCCTGCACGCATGGATATCCACATCAGCATCCAACTCTATAGATTAAGAAAGCAACAAAGAGTTGATTTGAGCTCAAAAATTTATCGCATATGTTCTGTCAGTAACCCTAGTGTTCTTTGGGAATCCCCTTCTCTAAAAGCCAGATAAATTTCTGACACAATTTTCCAGTTGATACGGCCTTAAGAAACATGCCCCCTTAAAACCTCAAGTACAACACACCATAGTACACAAGCACAATATGTGTATGGCACTTGTGCTGGTAACCTTGCTCAAGTCTCTACTTAAGTAAACACCTGCTGTAATTCAGCAGAGATATGGACGCATCCTTCCAGGCAACATTCCAGGTTAGATTTTTCATTTTAGTTAGATTCAGTAATTTGAAAAGTTTTTCTTCTACCACTTCTGGTGGAGGCAAGTCTCAACTTTAATCCCGCACTATGCCAGTGCCTCTACCCAGAAAGACTTTGGAAAGTTACCTCCTGCAAAATTATTAATCAAGATTATATCCTATCAATATAAATATACATTTATGCATCAATAAAAATTATATAATGGCTAGGTTACATCAATTAACTCAAAACAAGAATGTCTTCAAAGGCATCAAGTACTCTTAAAGGAAACAGAGGTTTCTAGCACCGTTTGTCTAATACTGTTGGTCTTAAAGTCTGACAGATTATTGATACAAAGTACATGTAATCAGCCTTATTAAAACCTATAGTACAATAAAGCTGTTGTATGAAGGAACTCACTACATTAATTGTCTTTAGCACTGTTAAGTTATAACCGATGCTTTTGGAGACAATTTCCTGGTCTGATACAACAATTTGAGTATGCACAGTCCTTGTCTCGCAGGAAGATGAGAATCTGTCCATAGAGACAGTCCAGTCTGTCGTCAGTTTTGTATCAACTCCTTTCTGCTGCAAGGCAAAACACATGTATTGCACACGATGCAAAGACTACTCCAGCAGAATAAAGTTAGTTTTTAAGCACATTCCTTGCTCAATGATATCTGAGAGGAACCAAGAAGATATAAGGTTTTGAGTGTTAATGTGCACTGAAGAATGTCTGTATACATTATTAGAATTTAAGATACAAAAAAGAAAAGAATGCTGTCTCTCCCTCCCACATTTTGACAAATGACCATCATTAGCTAGCAAGAAATCAAGAGAAACCTCTGTTGTTACAATTATTTTCTTTCCTCCCATGGGTATGACAGCTTCACACAGAACACCTCAAATATTACAGCCAGTTTTCTTTTCCCCAATATCTAAATGTAATGCTATTTCGAAGGTCACCTGTGAGCTTATTTATAACCAACCCGTAGCTGTTTATTGTTATTGATAACATTCAAACAAAAAGAGGTAACAAAGCCTGGTTACAAATTCCAGTTGCACGCCACTTTTCCTGTCTTTTCCTTTCACATTTAGCCTCCAAGTCTTCCCTTTCAAGCAGGAGCAAGCACTCTTTCAGCCAAAGGAGAAGGAAGATGAAGCTTTCTACTCTTCTTTTCTGTAAAACAGCTTGGAATGCAGGCAACTAGCATCAGCCATTCTCTTGAGTGGGTTCAAAACCCGCCTTTCCCCATCAGAAGAGGGAGTCACTGACATCACGCTAGTGGCTATGCTGGGGAGGGCAGTCTCTTCTAGCCTTCCTTTTGAAGTTGTGCTATTGACAGAAAGAAAATCAAGCTTTCCAGAAAGACAGAATCAGAAAGAAGCCTGACTAGAGAGCAGCAGTTAAAAGGGTTGCCTGGAGGAAGGAAAAGCTGGGTTGCCAATTCTTGCTGTAAAGTTATTTATATACTTTATCCAGTGACATATGTGCGAAAGTAAAACGTGAAAGTGATCTCTCGGAGCAGAGAGTAGCAGCCGGTGGTTTCACAGGCACTGGATTTAGCCCCCATCTCCCCAGCACCACTATAATGATTTCATACAACTGACTTTCAAGATGAATGGCTTCTGATTCATGCCTGCGTGAAGCCAGAGTAAACCACTTAATTAGATTAACTGATCTAATAAGCAGGGAGCTGCACAAAGATCTTAAAGCTCCAGTTTGCCTCCCCAAGGGACACCCTTCACACAGGTACCCAATGGGACTTTTTACCATAGTGACAAACAAATTTTCCCAAAGACACACCCAAATCCTCTCAGCAATAACTTCTCTAGAGGTCTTAAAGTCCTTTAGCATCAATATTCAGGCTTAAAATGTAAAAAACCCAGCCAGTTACACGTATTAAAACATCAGCTGTGTTTCATTGTCAGTGAAGTACATAGTCCATTCCTTTAAATTGAAACAAAAGACATTTCCTTCCTCTGCTTTGCCTGTTCCTCTCCCTTTAAAGAGCAGGATAGGGCATGCTGCTTTTTCCTTAAGAAGCACACCAGATTTCCTGTCTTAAACACACTCTATAATTAACAACCAGCAAATAATGAGTACCCAGGATATATAAGTCTATTAGAGTGCTGGCAGTGCTAAAGACTCATGCTGTTTCACTGTGGGCTCCACTTGAAGAGGTGATTTATGGAGGACATTTTTTCATTAAGTAATAGCAAATGGTTTCCACCCTCACAGTACCCAGCAATCTTCTGGGAACAGAACAGCGATATTGAGTCCTTTTCTGGAGAGGAACATTTCAAGGACTTTGGCTAGAACATAAAATGACAATCATTTACTCAAGGTCAGGAAAAAATAAGGGCAAATACAACCAGAGGTTAAGCATAAGGCGCTTGATTGCATAAAATCTGTCAGTTAGAGAAATAATACCATTGCTTTCAAAACTACCAAGGGCTCTAACTATACCCTTGCAGAAATAGAGAGGGCCAGATTGTCACCAGGTGTCTCAAATTATCATTACTATTGCTGTTTCTTCTATAGTCATTATTACCCCTAAACAGCTAAGCTCTTATTTCCCTTAATTACTCTAAATACTTCTACCGTCAGTGAATCATATAGAAAGCTCCACTAGAAAGTGACAAAGCTTTGGGTACTGCCTGTGTGCCGGCTAATGCCACAATAATACTGGTACCTAATCATTTCAATTACCAACTTCCTTCTCCCCTAGGAGTAACCACACAGACGAACAAAATATAATTACATTGGCACTCCTGCTATTGCACATCTACTTTCTCTCCAATTCTCCAGAGCTATTTACTACAAGACTGTGCCTGCTAATAGGGATTTCTCCAGTGCATGGACATGCAAGAATCCAAATGTCATAATTATAATACCTTGCCTTCCTAGGCAACGAATTTAGGGCATTCAAATATTGTAATAATATTGAAATAAATGTTATGACACGCACATATCATGGATACAGATGCTGAATTATCAGTGACAGCACACCAAACCACTGGCAGAGGTAGGAAAAGTACATTGAAATCTTAGCTCCCAAAGATCCAACACTGACTTTCTCAAGTGTTTTCTCCCCCTCACGTGAATTAAAAAATATTGCCTGCATTGAAACATCTCAGTTCAGGAGTTCAAATAAGTATATACAGCTACTAACACAGCTGAATTTTCTGAGTTGCCAAGACCAGATGTTGCTGTGACACGGCCCCACAAAACAGGAACAGCAGGTAAAAAATCTCCTCCATATATTAAATTCATTTAATACCCCTTAGTGGTATAATACAGGTTTTCCTTATGAATCAGTACAGTCTTACAATAAAATATGGCAACAGGATAGAAAATCTCAAGTCCCAGTGCAATCCAAGCAGGGAGCTGAACACTGGAAAAGTAGTTTATTTCCAACACCCACCAGAGCCTTGAAAGAACCTCCCTGTAATAGCACTGTGCGGTGGCAAAGGGGGGAATGAAAACAGTGTGCAGGCAACAGCAACAACAGAAGCACAGTTTCATGGCTGTTCTTCGACCAAGGACATGCACTTCTACAGCACTCGCTGCAAACACAGGGAAAGATATGGATTCACCCCACTCCTGAGAGCACCGTAAATTGGAAAGCACGGTTGTAGTGATCTGTATTATACGCACACAATTTTCTCTCAACATACCTAACAGTTGGCAACGTGCTTACTTTTCCATTTAAATTGACTTTGTAATAGCCTGAACATGAAAGGAAAGCAAGTACAGAGCCCAACGATTTGTTCAGTCATCATCACTTTACCTTACTACTTCTCTTAATTTCTTTCCTTCGGTACCTCGTATAATGGAAGAGATTTTGCAAAAACTGCAGCTCCAGTCTAGAACAAAAGCTGTTTTCTCAGAGTTCAAAAGAGCATGAATGCTTAGTTATAATAAAAGAGGGGCTCTGCTTTCTGAGCTTGGTGAAGAGGGTGAAACCGGAGGCGTTCCATATCTACGCTGCCTTTGAGAGATGACAAGCAGTCCCCCAGGGGCTCTCTGAAACACAGGGCTCCTCACGTGGGGTGTGCCAGGGGGTTGCCTGGGAGATGACAAAGGATATATGCATTTTGTGGGTGTTCTAATTCCAAGAGCTCTTTGACCAGTTCCACACACTGAGCGTCACCTCCTGCCTTCTGGCTCCGATAACATAACCCTCGGAGCAGAGAAGCACTCTGCCTGTCACTGCTAGAGCTGGGATTTGCTGTTGAAATCCAACAGGCCCAAATCATACAAAACACTTAGATGGTTATTATAAATCTTACATGGCAGAACATGCTTTCCATCATGTATCTGTGAAAACTCTCCCAAACTCTTCAGTCAGAATCTTAATCTGTCTCTCTTAAAAACACAAAAACTGCTCTGTGTGCTCCCTGTCCTTGTCTTTTGCTCATTTTCCCACTTGAAAGAAGACATATTTTCAAAAATCCAATGGATTCTTGGATCCTACAGGAGCCAGAAGATGGGCTAGCTACTATTTTTACTCACGTGAAAGCCCTGTGCCCTCTAACATCACCTACATAACATGCTACGATGTGCCATACACACAAGTCACTTCCCATGAGCAGCATCAAAAATCAGATAAAATCACACTACAGCAATTTTAACGTTAGCATTAACTTACACATACGCATAAAAAGGTTTCAAAAATAACAATGTTTCATAAATAACTCCTCATTTATTAACTAAAACGTTTAATGCCACCACGCTTGTCTGTCATCTCTCCACTTTTGACATTTTCTAGAAATTTAATTTGTCATAACCTGTACTTTTCTGTGCACACTAAGGGATACATTTTAGTAACAAGCAGCCAATAAACCTTCCACCTGCCCAAATTTCTGCTCTCCTTAACAGTACAAAATGCTCACGTTAAGAGGCATTTAATAGTTTGCTAAAGAGAAAAAGATATATTTTTAAAGTTATAAAAACTGCCCTGCAAAATAATCAGCTTGCAAAAGCAAACCTTTCAGTTTTAATATATCCATTAATATCCTGCCCTCACAGTAATTTCTGTTATCTAAAACAGTCTGTGCTGCTCAGAAAATCTCTCAAAAAGAAGCAAAAGAGTAGTTAGTACAACTATACACATTTATTTCGTGGGAACCCATGCAGTACTCTTAATATTCATTAAACTGGACAACTGGAGATACAAGCAAGAGTTCAGAGTCTACACTCCTTGGATCCTATTAATCTTAATTACTTTAATTGATGATATTTAAAGCCAAAGTGTATATTAGAGTGAAAATTCAGATGTTTCATCAGTCCTGTATCGTAATGCTGTCCTTGGGTTTTAAAGGCAAAGAATGATTTTGAGATTTCACTCTCAGCCTAAGTTTTCAAATACGCAAGAAGCCTGGATTTCATCCTATCAGAAAAGTCTGCGCTACTCATTTTACTCAGATAAACAGGGAGATCCCTGCTTACCAAAGGCAACCCCTTTCAAGATGAGGACTTCTGTTTATACTGTTACTATAGTATAAATACTATTTGTAATATTTAGTATAAATATTATAATTAGCAGCTGAGTTAATAAAGTGCTATTTGTTAAAAGTCTAATTATTAAAAAGACGAGCTTAACTAAAATCTGGTGGAAAGTATATTTCCATAGAGTTCCACACTCTGCCTAGTGTTAAAGATGAAAAGAACAAAACCATCCATATCATCCTGGTTCAGCATATCTATAATCTTTTATGTGACACAAATGCATGTAGGAAAAAAGTTGGATTTGTTTCCACTTATGCTGACATATAAACCTTTAAGGTCTTTTTCTCACTATTACTCCTGGGACAAAGAAAACTAGGAGTTTGATTGGGATGTACCTTTAGCGAGTGTTACTTGATGAGAAAGCAGTAAACTATATTTGAATCTTCTCATCGGATTGAGCAGCCCCTCCAAGCAGAATGACTGCAGGTCATTCCATAGTGGGGTACTTTCCTCAGTGGTAGGAGATATGCTTTACAACTTGCTCGGTCAAAGGCAGGTATGATGAGCATGTCCCACTCCCTACATGAGTGCCCTGAGAACTTGACTTTAGCTTAAAGAGAAGGACTCGTCTGAAAAATTCTGCTGAAATGAAGTCAAATTCTCAAGTGCTTCCAAATGCCTGAGTAAAGCTGGTGACTGAAAAGGCACAGTGGCGGCATATTGACATTTGCTGGAACGACTGTACACAAGCCAATCCAAGGAAGTTGTGTATGACTGGTCATGTATAAGCTTTGTCAGGTGAACATCACTCAGCTTACAAAGATATTTTTCCATAGACCTGTTGACAGTTTAACATGACCATGTATGATTGACATATTTAACAGAAAATTGATTTTCATATTAAATTATAAAAGAATAGATTGCAATTATATTATTTAGCAGCTACATCAATAACCTGTTCCGCTGCAAGAATATGCAATCCATGTAATGTGTTTAGTCTTCACATATAGTGTCTGAAGAAATAATTTACACAATGCTACCTAATAAAAGACTCTGGTCAAGCAGAAGACACATTAAGTTTAGTACTTCCCAGTATCACAGATGTTTTTTTATCTGTCTGGATACTAAGAATCCATCAGGTAAATAGAATTTAGTACTGTTTGAAATGGGTAGGATTTGTCAATAAAGCAATCCAGCTCACCTTGGAGCAACACTGGGCTTAGGTACTCTGAGGGAAATGAAAAGACAGAGCATGATACTAAACGTCAGAAGGAGCATGGTAAAGGAAATTATACATTCTGTCAGTCAATAAAGTAACAACCTTGGAAATCAGCACCATCGGCCTCTTTTTTTCAATATTCACCTGAGTATTATTGACCTGAGTAAGATTAGTATAAGCAAGGAGTTTAGGCACAGCAAAGAAAGCTGCCGATACAGCACTGACCATGCCAGCTGGTTAATGCAAACACTATATATGAGCTACAGAAAAATCAAGAGATTGGTCACAGGAAAAGGCTGAAGATACAAGGCTCTCACCGTATCAACACAACAGCCTTACAAACATCACAAGAGAGGTTTTATTACTGTAACGGAACTAACTTGATATTTACCAGTGGCTACACCACTGAATCACCTCTACTACATTTCTAACGTGCTTAACAAGAGAACAGAAATAAATAATGAGGGTGTCAGGCATTTAGCTGGAGGTACAGAAACAGGTTGGTAAATGTGCAAACATCTGAACTGACCCGGAACAAGAGACAGCAAAACAAATGGTATTATTACAAATAGCAAAACATGGTCTGCTGGATTAAAAACTGAAACCGTTACAGTGAGAAAATCAAGTAAATATTAATAAAATAGTTAGATTTATCATACTAAAATCCACTGCAGCTTGCTCATTAACAGACAGTGGTCTAGTTATTTAATAGTGTGGCCTTGCCTATTTGTCATGCATAGAAGCATATCTTTTATTTTATTTCTTCTTTACTGCCTTAAGGATGGGACACAAAAATTTACTTAATAGTTTATGTCTTTCTTTAAAAATTTCCTATGTCTTAAGAACTAGAATCGTGGTATGAAGTCTAAGCTATATGATGGAACATTATTCTCAATTTGCGCCAAGTTTAAAACTATATTGAATGAAAACTCTTAGCATGAAAAATATAAACTGTTGCCTCAAAGAAGCAAGTCTTAGTCTTGATCAAATCTATCAAGTCCTTTCTGTTATTTTAAGTAAAATAAAGATGTGTGCTTAGATGCTTCTGGGATGCTTCAAAATATGTGATTTTGAAGGAAAATCTTTACAAACTAGGTAAATACACTGCAGATCCCCTTGACACCTCACAATCAAGACACTTTTTCTTCCATAAATACCCCAAAAGTCCCTCATCTAGAAAAATCATGGAATGCCTTAATTTAGTGCTTAGCGGTAATGGAAAAGTCTTATGAATATGAAACTGCTGATATACCAAAAAAGAATTAAGCAAAATTCTCAGTACTAAAAATTCATTTCTTTGATTTTAGCATTTCAAGTTAAAAGTCTTTACTCTTCCAAAAAGTTTTGATTTCATATAAACAGTAGATTGTTAAGTTGCCCTTTAACTTCATTTCTTTATAGCACTCTGTTAACTTCCAGTGAAATCTCATTAGAGATGGATTCTGCAACTGTACAATATGGTTCAAACATTCAGCCATGCAGCATATTTAATACAAGAGCCACCATATTAAGCCAGAATATTAAAACATGTACATATCCACTAGATTTCATGGCAAATCTGCTTTAAGACCTGCAGCAAAACCAGCAATGGAGTGAAACGTAGGACAGTTTTGGAACATGCTTTAATGACTCCCCAGAAAGTAACCTTCTCCCCACACCTGGCTGAGGCTGTGCAGCCTGAGAAGATACCTGCTGGCAGGGCTCAGACAGAAAAATAGCCCATAGTGTTGTAATGCAAAATACTGCAGTCATTTACGCTAGGAACCAGCGAGGCCAAGTACCACATCAGATAGGAGTACATGTTCCCTTCTTTCACTGGGGGAAAAAGTTATTTTCCACACATTTACAGAACACACAGCACACCAATAGCCACAAAATGCTGCCACCCAGGTTGTTCATCTAACGCATTTAAAAATAAATAAATAAATCAAAGGCTGGTTTCTCATAGAAAAAAAAAATTCCTCATGGAAATGGAAAGTCCACCCAAAAGTAGACAGGAAATTAACTGATACATCAGAGTTGACATTCTGCACCAGCAATTACTAATAACCTTTTCCTTGCAGAGTCCTGCTGGCCTGGGAAGAGCCAGTGAGGAGCAGAGCAAGTTTCCCTCCAGGCTTAAATCTTTACCCAACTCCCCCTCACCCAGCAGCAGGGCTGCTACATCCCCCTTGACTATCAGCCCCGAGATGATAAAAATAAGATTACCTGCACAAATCGGCCAGAACATTATATGACTTGGGGTGGGGATAGAGGAGGCCTTTACCAAATCCCTGGCCCAGGAGCTGGAGTGACAGTCATCCTGTAGCTGCTTCTTGACAACAGCCTATTTTTTAAACAAGCACAAAACCATGTGCTACTGTTCAGGTGAAAAGATCCTGCTCCAAATGCTTTATAATCCACAGTCTTGAGAAATCCAAATACTGTGATCCAAGACAGCATTTTATAATGTATATTAAGAATAATAAAAGGTACCGTACGTTTTTCAGAAGAGAGGATTATAAAAAAAAATAATTTAAAATCACATTCTATATTCAGAACATAACAAGTAGAATTCAGACTTTGTGCCACAGCAAGCTGTAGTGACTCCAATAAA
>JAOXJK010000051.1:33950763-33993277 GCA_025774025.1 Xenus cinereus | reverse complement strand
CAGTTGAGCCCTATCTTACATTTGAGGGATAGTTCTGTGATCTTTGCTCACAAACCTGAATTAATTTTTGATTAGTGACTCCAATAAATAAATCCCTGAACAAAACCACTCCTGGAAACACTGCTCTCTTGAATAAGTGTAAGGTAATACTTCGTGTTTGCATGCAGAAGTGATATTTTCCCATTGGCAACAATACTACTGTAGAACTTTAAATGATTTTTTTAGAAAGCATTTTCAAAGGGTGTGTTTTTTTGAAAAGTTACTTTTTTAAAAGCTGAAGGTCGTATCTGTTCAGATTTAAATTATAACCAAGCCAAAAGAAATGCAGAAAAATATGAAGATTAAAGGATGGTAAGAACTCATTCTACTTCCAATTACTTTTTGTGATAGAGCTAAAATGTAATTCAGCAGGTGATGCGATTCACACTTCAGAATCAATGAGCTCCTTTTAACACAAGGATAATCTTTTGCATTCGGCAAGAGATTAAAACAAAATTAGTTTTTGGTATCAACTACAAGAATGACAATATATATACATGCACCAATAGATAAATACAGTTCTCATAAGAACAAAAATCCCCTACAAAAAGACATACGTATTCATGAGTATTTTTTATTTTACAGCTAACAAGAAATCTGATTATTAACTCTAACATTATGTAACATCTCTGATATCCTGTGATCAAAGCTCTGAACACGACGAAAACTAAGTGATCCTAGTGAAAAACTTAAACGTTTTTCCCACTTTCCATTCCAAAGTTCATGCCAAAGTTTTCTTGTGTATTGTTAAAAGAAAAAAAATTAAATAGCATTTGTCACAATATTGTACATACTGAAACTGTATTGTATACACTGAAAACTTAGGTGGTATGCAAACAGGAGAAAAAGGAAAAAAAATCTTATTTTCATGCCACTAGATTAAGGTTGATACAGATGGTTTTGAACCTGCTCTTGCAAACTTAAAAAACGTCATTGCTTTGAGGAAATAACTCTTATTGCACATGGGAGAAATGCAATGTGCACATGGGCTTAGACTCCGCAGTGCAGGTCCTTCAGGGTTGAAAGACACAGAAAGTAACTAGGAGGAAAAGAATGGCTTTATAAAAAATTACTGTGAACTTCAGAGCAAACATAGCATTGAATAGAAATGCAAAAGGATGAGAATGTGGGGCACTGTTCCTTTAAAACAGGATACAAAAACTACTTGTACATACATGCTACTTGAGGCTGGTAATTTTCACATGAATATTAATTGACGTATTGAGCTATCCCAAATAGCTCAATAATGACAGATTTTTATCACTACATACTAAAATAGGAAACTTCCTAATACATGAAATGCATTTATGCAGTCCTTAAATAATAAGGTTTGCACGCAGTGTCTGGGCAAAACCGTGCAAATCAATCACATTGTAAGACTATATGGCCTGGGAAGTGCTGTGGGCACCCTGCCTGATGCAGTTTGTTGTCGTGCTAACTTAAACTTATATATGAAGGCCAAAAAGGTCACGTATATGAATTTACTAGTATCAGTCACACTGCAGATGAAATCACCAACACCCAGTCAGGCTCATTACCCTACAGAGCTCTAATGTCATTTTTTAATTCTTAATATAATTTTTAGGAAGTGAATAAAGTCCTTTAATTTCTCTGTTTTATGACTATTCAGTATTAGTTTATGTTAGAAAGACTGGAGCTTAAAAGTTTGAAATGAGAAGGTATACTGTTCACACTGCAAATTAAATGAGTATGCTATTTCCGAGCTTCAGCAGAAATTAAATTTTAGAGCAAAGCTTGTGAGTAATTCTAGTTAACTTCAAAACATTAACATCATATATTTATGGTTCAGTATAAGCATCCATCAGTATAAGAGCAACTAAAAATATTGCACAAAATAATTTCAGCGTGTTCATTTCCTCATAAAAATATTTTAACATCAAGTCAATATTGCTCACAAGTTGAAGTTACTCAGACTGAGCATAGGATTCAGGAAGATGTGACCTTCCTCAAAGTTTTAACTTTAACTATGTTGCCTTGGACAAACAACGTACCACCTATGCCTTAGTTTAATCCTTCTCTAATAATGATCACCCACATCAATCACAAGTACCATGTGTTATACATAGATGCTGTAAATACAGAGTAACAATTGACAATACACTTGAAAAAACACAAAAGTATCATCAGTTTCTGTAAAAAATTAATGCTATAGTATCAGGGCAATAAAACACATTATTATTCTTAATTAAAACAGAAAATATTCAGTGTTAAGAAGTGTTCATTGTAAAGATATAAAAGTTGAGGATAGGTGCAGAAGTACCTGGAATTCTGAGACCTCCCGAAAACTGTTTTTCTTTATTCACTCTTAAATTTACGTATACCTATGCTAACCCTTCTCAGTTTCAGTGAAGAAAGACTTACACTTCAAGTTTTCCTACCCTGAAATAAAAGACTTGCAGAACTGGATTACAACCCCCTGAAAACAGAGATTTAATAGAACCATCAAAGGACCACAGCTGCACTATTGGATACCACCCTAATTAATATTACATAATCCATACAACACACGTGATCAATTTAGAGGTCCCAGGCGGTTCTTAAGTGAATGAATGCAATTTGTAAGCTCTGATCTGTCACTTCCACTTAGAGCAGAAGTGTCTACATTTCATATTACATTGTAATGCACGCTCTAAGCCTGTATCAGAACTCCAATTACTCATATAATGATCAAGTTCCACGGACATAATTAGGAAATGGGGAAGACAGGACCCGTAAAATCACCAGACGATGGCAGAGGAAAAGTAGAGAGAAAGGTAGGAAAAAAGTTACAGAAGGGTCAAGCGTCACCTGCTTGGAAAGGCTACAGTTCTTGGCCATTGGTTGGCACCCGCGAGGAAGAATTTGTCAAGATCTGCTTTACTTTAGGGTTATTTTGCACAAAGTGGAAAAAATGTTGCAGCTTAAGCTGTATAACTTTAAAGGAAAATTAGGTGCTGAATCTGGGAAAACTTCAATAGAAAGTTTTCTGCATGCTTTATTTCCTACACCTATTCTATTACAGCGGTTAAAAGGAAGTACAGTTTCAGTCCTTTAAAAGGAAGAAATACGTATAAATTCAGTGCTGATTGGCTTTTGATCAGGAAATGAACTTACCTTACTAAAGCATAAGCAAGAGCTGCAGTTTTCACACTAAATTTTATCAATTCCAAAATTTGAATTACTGAACTATAGCCCCATTTAAAAAGACTAAAAGGTTATGCTTAGTTAAGCTTGAAACCTATCTCCATAGTAGAAATTGGAAAACTGAAACGTAATAGATCTGAAATCTTTCTAATAGGATAAGCTTCCCATTTAAAAAAATGGATACAACAAAAATAGCTTCATTTATAGCTAACCTTAATTAAACAACAAAATAAGAGTCAAAGCACTTCTAAAAACTATTTAGAAATTTCCCCAAAAAGATTATGTGGAATGATAGAATATTTGGAAATGTCTAAATTTCACAGAAAAGAAAGCTTACAAGCCATTTTTGCTAGTGAATCAAATCCAAGCACTACCACCGAGGAAGTCTCTAAGACAATTACATTTTGTCCCCAGCCAGACTTCACAGTCAAGTAAACACTGTTTTAAATGAAAACCAGTTACAGTAGAGGTGTGGGAAGGAAGGTTGTGGGCTGACAACCCTGGCTATGATACGTGCACAAAAATCTTGTATGTAGCTATTAACCCATTTTTACGAAGTGTAATACTTATAAATAAGATGTTAGAACAATTAATGTAATTTCAAATCATCCAGTACTGCCTACAGAATAGTAAATCTTATCCACAACTAAAATAAATCAGATCAAACGTTTTAGAGTAAATATACATGAAAAAAGATACTATAATTACACTCACTAAATATGGCTCCAGATAATTATTATGCCAGCTTTATTGAAAGAAAAAATAAAATTAAAGAAGGGAAGAAAACTGTTTTAGGAAGGGGAGGGGAAACGCCAGGGTACTGACATTAGCAATGTTCCACTATGTCCTTATTTAATCCTGTGGCAAAGATCCCATTGACTTCAATGAGACTACGATTTGGCAGGAAAGAGACAAGCAGAATTTAATAGTTTCAAAACAATTTTAATACACTGTTTTCCCTTCTCAACTCTGACAGGCCCATTTCCTTTTTCTTTTTTTTTTTGCCCCCTCTGTTTTTTATTGATGTCGCAGTTGCTATACTTCAGTAGAGAAAGTGGTTCTTCAGCAGCATCTGAAGTGCTGGATTTTTGTGTGGAGAAAACACCAACGCCCACCACACGTGGAAGATCATAATAATCACAGTAAAAATGTATTTAGTGTCAGTGTGGTTAATGTGAGTAAAGTGTAAAACTGTAAGTGGAAATCTGCAGAGTCTGACTTCTTAATAACAACCATCACTCAATGTTTATACCGATCCAAATCAAAAAGCAATGAGAGGGAAACAAAGAGGGGGAAAAGAAAAGTGAAAAACTGTGTGTTATGGAAGTATCAAACCTGCTGTGAGGTAAATAACCGAAATGATTACTAATCAGCCTAACATTTTTAAAAACAGGTCCTTCAGAAAGAAGGCATAGCATCGCACCAACTATTCTATGTAAAACAAATTCCAGTGTTTCAAATACAGAAAGATTTAGGACGTTTCATTACTCTGGAAAATGGACATTAACTGCTATGGCAGAGTAGATGGCAATAGGCAGCAATTATGAAAAGGAAAAGGTCAGAGAAACACTCCTCTTTTCCACTACCCTGAATTATTTAGTAGAAAAAAAATCTGTCTCAAGGATGCAGAAGATTCCCACAGCACTGTCACGGATTTTGAATACTCTGTGTTATTCCACGCGATGAGTTACCTCACAGCCGGGCCGTGGCCGGGTGCTGCAAGCAGCCATCCCCACTGCCGGGCCCGTGCGGCGCAGGCGCCTCGTGCCGTTACGCTCAGCTCTGCTCCACAGCTAATCTTTTTACAATGAACTTAATCCAGTTAACGGCAAAGAATGGAGAAATGTCAGAGTAATTGGATAACAGCCTGAGATTCGGTAATTATTTCATTACGGCAGCAGACACTGTTTGAGGTGGGGGATGCCCACCAGCACTGCCAGGCCATGGCGGCCCGCAGCTCCTGAGGGCGACTGGCAGAACAACACCAGTGGCCTCACAGAAATTAAAACTGTATTTGGGACAAATTTAATTTGCATCATGTTTTTGTTAACTACAGGCCAAGTAGCTTACCTTACCAGCCCTGGGATACTACACAATACCCCGATAGCCTTGTCTTTGCCTTATGTTTTCTACAGTCTCTTCTTCCAGCTCTGGTTCCTCAGCAGCCCCGGGACTCCCCAGGTCACCTTCCCTCCTTTTTGTCCCTTTGCTCCCAGCTGTGTCCCCTCAACAAAGAGAAGGGCAGCGCCCTGGCCACCGTGTGGGGCAGGCTGGGAGCCAGCACCCTGCCGGGGTCCAGCTGCTGAGGGGAGCGGGGTGGCAGCAGGGCCTCCCAGGGGGGAGCAGCTCCAGTGGGGAGCCAACCCCAGGGACACGGCAGCCATGACAGCAGCTATGAAGCCCTTAGACCCCTCTCTATGCCACCCGGTCTTCTGCTGAGAAAGAGCTGCCGGCTGCCCTGCATGGTACTGCCCTGTGGCCACTCGGCCTCCTCTCCTGCACACTCTCCTGGGAGTGTGGGCCTGGAGTACACTCTCCTGTACTCCAGGAGAGTGCAGATGGACTGGGCACAGCCAGGTACGTGAGGTCCCACCTCAGACTCAGGCGCTTTTCCACAGCTCCTTGACCTTCCTGCCAGTTTTGCCAGAAGTTCAGTTCTGAGGCAGATGGACAGAGGGAGTACTTAGGAATGGAACTCTTCTATTGAGGAAAGCGCTGTTTCAAATGTATAATAACATAGCCTGCAATATTTACATGGCTATCACCTAACGCTGACCAAATATTTCCATGTCTATCAACTAATACTGATCAAAGTGCTGACAGACGACCTGTCCCATCTCAGATCTCTGCCACCACCTCTTTCGATGCCACACGCACAGGTTCTCCAGAGGTGACAAAGCCAGATGTGTGGAGACTGATCCTCACTCGTGTGGACCAACAGTGACACCTGGGGGAGAGAGAGGCAGGAGGAGCAGAGCTCCCTCCATTTCCTCAGGTACCAGGAGCAGCCGAGCAGATCATCCGTGACCAGCCAACCACCCTGCACACCGGGCCTTTCACCCCTTGGTGAATTCCAACTCAGTTTTGAAAAAGTAAGTAACTTCTTAGATTTTAAGGTCTGGTTATCCATTTGCTGCCAGCGGATCTGAACATCTCGTGTTCCTTGTAGAGTGGCATTAGCTTGACATGAGGAGCTCACTGGTCACCCAGCACCATTTCACACCCAAAATGAGAAAAGCACACAGATATTTGTGTTTCTTTGATTGTAACACAAATTCTAAACTTTGCTTACTACAGATGTAAGATTCTTTCCATGAAAACATTTATATTTCCTTAAAAGGATATAAGAAGCCAAGAGAGGAATTATAGTATGATTTTGGACTAAAATAATAAGATTTTTCAAAGAAAGAATGAGGGTGTTTTTTTTTAAAGTTGGGGGGGATTTAAAACTCCATGTGAAAAACTCTGTATCTTGTACAAACTACAGAGTGAAAATGCAAACTTAATGGTGGACTCAACAAAGGAATAAATGACCTCCCGCTTTCTTCTTCCCTCCTCTCAATCTGCACCAGCTTCTCAACTCCCACATTTGACTTCTTGACTCCCTTCTGAACAACCTGCCTCCCTGACCACAGTGTTACTGTTTATTTATTCATTCCTATCTTCAGGGCAGAGGGGTGGGGAGAGGGTTCCTGTCTGCACTGAACTGTCCCCCCACTTTCCTCCACTGAGAGGTGAAGGAAGATGGAGGAAGAGATATGGCTTCAGCAGACGCAGAGATAGGAATGTCAGCAGTGTCCTCTCTCCACCATGCCGTTGTGGTTGGTGCAGGCAGAGCACCCCGGTGGGGCAGTGGCAGCCTGTGCGGCCTCACACACAGGAGGAATAAGACTGAATGAGCAGTTCCAGTTAGTCACTGGAGTTGCTTCGCTCTGTGGGTGGCCCTAAAAATAAAGTCTAATTATCTGAAAATAAACTCTAGGTCTTGAACAACTATTTCAGCATTCCAACGAGCTGCAGAAATACCTGTGACAACACATTGTCATCTCAAATATTTATCCTGAGTTTCTATAAATCCGATTAACAAAAATCATAGCAAATTACTCAGTAGTAGGTCAACTTGACAACAGCAGTTTCCTTCTGACTTCATTTGCTGCCCATAGCTCAAAGCAATATGGTTTCAGGGTTTTGCATAAAGTCTTTAATTCATTTTTCTATTTTCAAGTGAATACCAAAAGGCATTGAGGAACCATTATTTTTTTCAACTCAAACTCTTCTTTTGACAGAAGCACTTCAGAGAAATGGCTCATCATGATCCTGTAACAATTCTTTTGCCTCAAACACCTAGTTCCTCTCTCCCTTACATGACCACTCTACTATTCCCTCTCTGAAGAAACACAGTAT
Organism: Xenus cinereus; assembly: GCA_025774025.1. NCBI lineage: Eukaryota > Metazoa > Chordata > Aves > Charadriiformes > Scolopacidae > Xenus > Xenus cinereus. The sequence continues at coordinate 33,985,690 of JAOXJK010000051.1, read as the reverse complement.
TCCGCACCTCCAGACCAATGACTCTTTCTAGACAAACCCATGGGACCAACACTTTGGGCAGGTTTATGTGTTGCTCAAGTTGCGTTACGTGACTTCAGAAGGGATTTGAGCAGAGCACCCCTCCAAGAGCAACAGCCACTGCTACCAGACAGCGCTGCAGCTCTTCCCCTTCACAGCCAGGTCAGCAGAGGAGAGGTGAACCCGGCCACAGCTGCTTATGGCACACAGGGCTTGGGGAAAGGACAGGTCATGGCATTAGATTGATTACAAGCAAGAGAAGTCTGAGGAGGAAGCTACTTAAAGATCCATGCTTAGATACAGTAGGAAGCGCCTGACAGGTTGTGCTGCTTATTGCTGTAAAAGCCTTTGTTCCTCCTGAAGATCATTTTCCTGTTTAAGACTGCCTTTTCTATACGCTTAATGTTAGGAAGCCGAAAACAATGCAGGTAGTTGAAAAGCTTCCCAGACAGAATTGGTAATTTTATTTTGCATGAAGCAGTAATAATAAGGAATCTCAAAATACTAATAAGAAAATTGACTGTTTCCGAAGCATGTCTCGAAAGTCTGAATTACTGAACAAGGTTCATGTAATCAGTGCAGAGGAGACAGAATAAGTCAATGTACTTAAACTAGTATATTGCTATGCCTGTGTTAAGTCACACATTTCAGATCTCATGTCATCTTAGAAGAGTACATCTCAGAGATAGTGACCATGAGGGTACTTGCAGCAGCAAATCAAACTGTCACAGGCAAAAGCAACACCTAACACACACACAGACAAGCAAGCAGATGTAATCTTGCTGCTCTCTACGTCTCTTCTTGACAGCAACACTTCTCACGTACTGCAAGAATGAATTCCTGCTGCAGCCACGCTAATGGTACGGAGTCATCTCAGCTAATCTCGCCAAACACAAAGCTGAATCCTTCTGATGGAAACAATCATAACCCTTTGCCTGTACATTAGGATATTTCCCACTCGAATGCAAATCAAGAAAACAGTCAACAAATCAGAACAAAAGAAGCTAGGAAGTATTTATGCCGTGTGATAAGAGTGGGAAGAATACATATGAATGAAATGCTGAAGCAGAGTGGAACAACATCTGTCAGATAACAATCTTACAAGCTTCTTTACTAAATAAGGAAAGGGCTGAACACAACACTGTACAATAATCAGGACTGGAAATACCAAGCACTATTAACAATGTATCCACTCCCTGTAAGTTCAGGCTACAGTTTTATAAAACAGCTTATTAAAAAATATTTCCCTTTAATCATATATACAAGAGCCCATAAAATGCGGGAAGTGTGGTTCAAACTTAGTGAACCAACTCCCCAAACCATAAAAGGACCTACTTTTTTGCACAGTTACATGCAAAATTTACAACTCTTACAACAACCAGATGACTTTTTAGTCATTCGCACTCAGGAGGTATTAGAACTGCACTAACTCAGCTGATGTGTTGTAATTACTACGAAGTCCCCAAAAGCTATTGGTCAGGGAACAACTGAAAGTCCCAAAAATTTTAATAATTATTAAAAAATTATCCAAATGTTATTGCATTATTAAAACTAGGAAGAGTCATGGGATCAACAGGAAACAAACCCTAGTTATCAAATACTGAATTACTGAATTCATAACTAATGAAAAACAAAACGTTCTGCAGGCATGGGTCACACCATACAATGTAGGGACACACAAATTCAACAGCCTTTCAAAAAATTAAATTTTTAAGACAGAACTGCACATAAAAATTTAATTAATCACAAAGTGTAAGGACTCTATGTTCCTGCAGTTGATGAGAAAATAAAGTTTACCCTGGGTTTTAAAATAGTCACCCTGTTGTCGACTGGTGTTCCAGTATCGTCAGGGCAGAATACTGCATATTTTGAATAGAAGACAAGCGATTTGAAGTCTTGACCAGGTAGACCATGGGAACCACAAATCCACTGGAGTAAGAGTCATTGGCAAACCTGTGGCCTCCCGGGTGGCCTACGTCTACTTTACCAGCATTGGGGGACACTGCAGGTCAAGAAACTGTTATAGAGCGGAGAAGGAGAGACGGCGCGTGCACACACGTGTGCTTGCAGGGTGCACAGGTCCTGTACTAAGCCTTACATTTTTCTTTAATTCAAGGGGATGAATTTCAAGTGCTTCCACACACTTAGAAATTTAATTGGTTGTGAAACACGCTGAAGAGTTGAAAAGTGTTCTTAGATATAAAGAAAATCATTTCTTGTGAAAGATGTTGGCAGTATTGTATTTTATTTTTATACAAAATGTTGGAAATGGTCTCTATCGAATTTTAGTGAAGATGGATCACTATTCTAAAAGGATGAAATGGACAAGGGGAAAAATAAATATAAGTAGAAGCCAGAGTCTGCTATAGCTGAAGTTAAAGAGAGAGACCTCATTTTTCTTTCCATCCTGAACATTACAGCTGTAACAGCTTTATTACTACAGCTTTATATATGTTTACATTTTTTGCTGATTGTTGGCATTACAGCCACATCTGGTATCATTTTTCTTAACTTTCCTTATTACCATTTGTAACATGTTCCCCCCCCAAACTCCCTGAGCCTCTCAAGGATCAATCTTCCTTTGCCATTCCACCCCGTCCTGCCCTCCTACCTACTCCTCTAAGTGTCATACTTTGTAAGACCTTCTTTCAAGAGGTAATGACAACACGAACAAATCTTTTTGACTACTTTTTGTTGGGTGTTTTTTTTCTTTTCTTTTTTTTTTTTAAATAAGGAAGAATGCAAATAGAAGGGCTGATTTGACAGCCTGACTGTTTGGCTGCGCTAGCTCCGCTCTCAGAACCCTTAATTCCAACTCCCACTCTGATGTGCTAGCCAAACAACATATTTAATTATATCATGCTGGTAGTACCAGGCCCAGATAACTGTTTCGCTGGCAGCATTTTCCTAAACTGACCCTACAGCCAGTATCTCAGCTTCCACAGCTTAAAATAAATTTCAGGCTACAGAGTTTGTATTTATCACCTGGGAGACACCCCGCTCCTTCATTCAGCACTGAATTATGGGGAAACTGCCATCCTCCGGAGCACATCCACATCAAAGAGAAACTACAGATCCCCCTTTCCTTCTTCCGTGTTTCTACTTTCAAGTAATTAACAATCTGTGACATTTGGACATTTTCAAACTAATTGAGAACATACAAAATAATTTTTTAGATAAAGTACAGTTTTGAAACCTGAGGGAACCTTCACTCCTCCTATTAATGAATAATAAAGTTCTATATTTTTTTTACAGTTGAAGGAATCAAATTTGTCATTAGAACAGAAAATAGTTTGTTTACTGGCTAAAAAAATTGGCTTCAACTGTTTCAGTTAATCAGAAAATACTTGTTTCACACTAGCATTTATACAGGAAAATATAATGAAATCTTATAAAGCAAAATGAAAATTACGTAACTGCCAAAGGAATTGTCAGGGACAGAGCATAGGGAATGTCCATATCAAGAAAGCAACAAAGCTAAATTTGGAAAATTTTTTTCTTCGTCCCTGTAGGCATCTAATAGATATTTATTCTGTTAAGGAAAAAACTATGTAGGAAAAAAGATGGCTAGAAAAAAAAAGTCTAGCAAGACTACAGAAAATAGGACAATATCTTCTGGGACAGTTGTGGTACTGTCACCTTGGGGTGGCCTTGCAACTGTTGGAGAAGGTTGGATTTGGTGCCTAATGGAGGAAATCACAGCATCAGCACACGAAATCAGTGATCCCATCAGCACACGAAATCAGTGATCCTATCACAAAACTAAGCATTTATACCACAGTGGAGGTTTGGAGCCGTGGTAAAGGGGAAGGAATCCACTGTGCGATAGGTACCAAGCAGAAGGACCCTGTTCCAAAGACATTCCCGTATAAAGACGTACCCTGCCAAGGTAACAGTTACTGAGCCCACCGAGTTTTTCAGGGACTTGACTTCAATGCCAACCTCCCCCATGAGCTGCCCGTTACAGAAAATTTACTGAGTGGAGAGTAGGCCCCATAAATTAAGAAAAAAATTTAACAACTGAAAGGTTAATAGTTTTGTTAATGCATTTTGCTCTATCGCAGTGTTTAAAGATCAAATAATATGAATATTTCTAGGGGCACTGAAACACACAGGTGTGATTCCTTATACAGATTTGCTAAAAATGGGTATGTTTGAGGAAGTCTTGAAAGGTGGAGGGACTATTCCGCCTGGGGAAGCTGCAGCATCTCCTTGTGTTCACATCACAGTCCATGCCTGCATTTGGGTTTTTTCCTCCGAAGTGTGGTACTTCCAACGCAGGAAATTACAAATGGAGAGATCTTTTCAGCACAGATTTGTTGACGTTTAATCCAATTTTGAGTGCACTACATAAAGTTTTAACGCTGACACTCTATTTACTCCTGCCACTTAGAGGCACTCATGGTCTTTGAAAAGACATGTCAGAAAAGGCAGGTGTTTTTTATTTCGCTTTGACATGCAGGTTTTAAGAAGAGGAAATTATAAGAATGACATTGTCTCTGGTGGTATGTACGGTTTCTAAAGCCAGACGCGTGCTGCAAAAACATAAGAGATTTCAAAGAATGATGCTTTTTCTTCTTTACATAGAACATAATTACACCAATTCAGTGAGAACTCAACTCCAAGAATTTTCTTTTCTCTCCACAAACTAGTATGGCTCTCTGATATCTATGAAGAAACATTCTTTTTGGCACTACATATTGAAAAAGAAAGTTTAAAATGCATAGTGGTCACTTCACTTTCCAGCATCAAGGTTTAAAAAAAATATATGTTTTAAGAAAACGGCAACTCTGCACCTATGAAAAAGTTTTGCATAGGAACAGGCCTTTCAGCTCTTGCTGCTGGATGCACAAACGTTTGTAGACTCCTGCAACGTCTTCGGCTCCCTGTCTTCTTCCTTGTACCTGCACATCTTCCACCCCAGCAACAGTGAAACGGATGCAAGCTCAGGCTATCAGTCTTGCCCTGCATTGAAGTCACTTTGACTATCACTGTGCTCATTTTCAACTGAGGTTAAACAATTAAGAAAAAAACCAAGCGAGCAGAAGCCCTCCATGATTAACTATTTCACATAGCCTCTACAAATTGTCAGTGCAGAAAAGGTGATTTTATGCGCAACTAACAAAAATATTTTTTTTAATTTTTTTTGTTAACTACCTTTCTATCCAAAATGTATTTTCTCTTTTCTAACTCTGTAAGTTTTTTTTACACCTAGAAATGAGAAATCATTGGCAGCTCTGCAAGAAAGTAATCATTTCAAATTAAGACAAAAATATGCATGTAGCTGATGAAAAGAATGTATTTCCATTTCTCCCTTCTATTCTGTACTTACGTAATTGTAAACCTAGAGACCCATCGGTTCTCAAGAAAACAATTAATTATTGTTTAAATAGCACGTAATATCGCCAACACTGGGAACTCAAGTACATCATTTCTGCCCCCGTCGATGGAGGTAGCAACGCCAGCCATACCCTACACGGGAACACCGAGTAGTCCAGAAGCTGGAACTGGATGCTAAGACCAAGATACACACATTTGCAATAAACACGTTCCATTTGTCAGGGTTCAAGTTGACAGAAGGGAGATAGTTTCAATTTTTTTAAAAAATTGTTATAATTGACTATGCTGTAGAGGCGCATTGGACTTCATGATCTCCAGAGGTGCCTTCCAGCCTAAATTATTCTAAAGTTCCAGTTAAGACTGTTAGACGGTTTTGTCCTCTTTCTTTCTAAATTCCAACACATAAAACTGATGTAAATTCTAACCTAAAATGAACAAGATTAAATTTTTGTGACAGTTTAAGGATAAAGGTAAGACAAAGTTTTCATACAGATAAAATATTATTCATTAAATCAATTAACATAGACAGGAAAACAAGAGAATTTGTCTGACCTGAAGAAGGGTCCAGGCTCTTCAGAGCCTATCTACCACTTCTAGCTCTACCAGTTAATCTAAAAATAACAAACTTAGGTGTGCCTCCAGAAATTCACACAAGGGATTTATTTCCAAGATCACACCTGAAGCAGCACAGCTGTACATGGCTTTGTTGAGCAGCTCCGGGTCAGTACGATCTCAAAACACCAAAGACCAGATGCCCCAAAACACCGGTGACCAAGCTGCTAGCCCCGTTGCCGGGAGTCAGCCCAGACTCTCCTGATCTTGGATTCAAATACTGAAACATGCCAACTCTGCTTAGTTTGAAACGTCAAAAAATATCACCTTAAATTGATACGGTTTCATAAGGTGGAAATTAAGAAACTAATCAAGTGGAACTTTTGAAAGAACTGAGGAAATAGGAAGACAAGCATTTTTTTCTCTCTCTCTTTTTCCTGCCCTTCCTGAACAGACTAAATGTAGAAAATTTAGAAAAGAAAATCCAGGGGTATTTAAAGAGAATTGGAGTAAGTGTGCAAATCAGTAAAATAGGAAAAAGACTAAAGAGGAGCAGGAGGACAGTTAGGACAGTTTTCTCTATGAGGTGTTTAATGTCCCCTGCCTTGGCACAGGCATCAACAGAAATGGGGAACCTACAGTGCTACAGCTGAATGCAATCAACTCGTAATGTAAAAATCGCACAGCTCTGACCCCTTCAAACTTTTTTTCCTGTTGCTTTGCAGTAGATGTGCAGTGATATTTTTTCTTTTAATGAAAATAAAAAGTAAGAGTTACCCCAAAAAAACTGCAAAGACACTTTTCAGAAAGTTTAGTTATCGTGAAATCTAGAAAGCCATTGTGGCTTAGACTTACTGTGCCAACCTATAAAGGGCAACAGGTGTTGTAAATAAAAAACCTTGGCCTCGGTTCCATATGCCTTGATTATTTATTCTTATTTTCTGAATTAGTGTCTGGAGTTGGACAGATAAAGGACTGGGACAGCAGACAATATAGCTGGCTAGTGGTAATGACAGCTGTTATCCATATGCTGACAGAAGGAGGACTTTGTTTCTAGCAACTGGGACCAAAAATATAGGGGGTTTGTGAGTACCTAAGGATAGATAGGTAAGAATTAGTGGTCCACTGAACAGAAAGTTTCTTACAATCTCCATGGCAAAATGAGGTCAAGATGTTAAATGAGATGTTAAATGAGTATACATTTTCATCAGGAATATAAAGGTTCTTTTTTTTTGTTGGGGGGGTGGAGGGACTCTTTCCTCTTATAGATTAAATGGTTTAAATATCTTAATATTTGTGCACTCAGGGGAATACGAATATTGTACTGACACAGTCCCAACCAATCATGCAATCTGAAGAGCATGCCAAGTCTGGAAGGCATATTGAGCATGTTCTCCGACGATGATATCATAAAGGTTCCCGAAATGGGAAACACATGGCACCAATTCCTCGCATTCCCTAACCTGTATGCATGAAGCTTCACTCAACTTCGATCACTTCAGTGACAAAAATCAAAAGACATCAGGACCTAAAATTAAGAAAATAACGAACTCAGGGCGCCTGATTTTCACACGCTAATCCTGTATCAGGATACACATTTTTTCCAAAATCCCAGGTGTATTCTCAACTAATAAACAGCGTTTGTCTGAAATTCAGCATAACACTTTGAGCTCATCCCTGATGCAAAAATGTAAGGCGTGATCTGGAGTTGTTTATTAGTGAGTGTCTTGGAAGGGAAGACATTAAAGAAAACTCCTTTCTCCAATATAAACATACATATGTTCATTGAAATACTGAAAAATCTGGCAAAAGAATTCTACAAAAGCGAAGTTACCAGATGTAAGTGCTATTGTAGCTGCTACAGCTCTGTGGAAGCACTTAATCATGCTGAGAAATGATGCCTCTTCCCTGTGAGCTGAAGTGCTATCTCCTTTGTCTTCCTGTGTGTTGTACACCCTCAGGAGCTATTCATCCTGTCTTCTGCTACTCATACGCGCTGCAGCTCGTGTGCTTTCACATTCGTCTTTGACAGAGTTCACGGGAATTGTGCTGTCAGGAGGGAGCCGGACTAGATGGAGATGGAGACATATTTGAAATGGCAGAGAATGAATCCCTAACACCAAACTTTCTCTACCAAAGCTTTGCTGCATTTTGTTTTGGAAAAGCTTATTCAAAGTAAGCCACCCATGTCTATGAGATGTAGAATTAAAAGCCGGGGGGAAGAGGGGGAATGTTTGCTGGCCAAAATTATGTATGAAAACAGCTTCCATGAATGTGGTTGGAGAATAAAATTCTCTCTTCTCTTCCTGCTGAGAAAAATCACTCAGAAAACTTTTAAAGCCATGTTTTGCCTCTGAATTTTACAAAATACCTTCAGTTCAGACAGCAGTTTTTACTATTTTGACAACAAGATACCCGATACTTCCACAGGCATCTCAGCCAAGTTGAAAAACAAAATTCTCAAGACAACTTATTTGGAGAAAGAAAACAGGGAATGCAGCTTAGTTCACTCACACATAGATTTTACTTATTGATTTTCAGGAAGAAATTCCTACTTTATTTCAATGGGAGTCACAGTATTGTTATTCCCACTTTATAAATGAGATGAACAGAAAGGCCGACAGATAAATCTATTCATTGAGGAGAAAACCAGAAAATAGACTAGGGACAAACCCCAAGCTGTCAGAGTATCGGTTCAGTGTGCAGTCCCCAGGGTACATACCAGCATCTTACAAATTACAAGAAAGGAATAAACACCACAGAAAAAAAAAAAAGAAGCAATTCCACACTGATATTCCAAGACTTTCCTTAACAAAGAAAAAAAAATATCTGGCAGTATTACTTAAAATTTAACTGCAAGTGGATAGTGTGTATAAACTACTCCCATACGAACTATCATACTGTGCCATTCTAAATAAAAGCTCAATTATTTAAAACTTGTAAACAAAATGAAAGTCAAAACCAGAAAAATCACACAGCCAATGTATCCCACAATAGGCACTACAATTGTAAAAAAAGCGTCACACATTTTCAGCTCCCCATATGTCATGTTCTATAGAAGGTCCAGATGTGCTGAGAACAGCCACTATTTCCCGACCGCTGAACATGCTTTGCAGATACACACACTTTTATGTCACAAAATAATGGTCTCTCCTTCGGTGACTATTATGATCCCAAAAAGCAAAAGTTTTTTCAGTGCCAGAAAGATGCAGCACAAGAGGACTAAACCAGAACTAACCGGCACAGTGCGCTAATCTGCAGTGTCGGCAGATTGCAATGAAAAAGATGATATCTGCAACAAATTAAAGTCAAACAGGTGATCTCATGAAAACCTTTAAAACATTCTCAGATCGCTTGAAAGCCTTTTAGATATGTATCAAACCTGTATTTTTTACGTATTGAGTTGTATGTATATGGAGTCACTTTGCTCCATCTGGCAGCCTCTTCTCAAAGGATTTGGAGGACTGGGCAGGCATGCACGGGTCTAGACAGAAGCAGAGTGGGAAAGCTCACATGATGTCTGCCTTCAACTGTTTGGCTCTAACCAGAGCTATAAAGATATTCAGATCCAAGCACATACTTGTATACACATACCAAATATATGTTTTTACACAGATCCATTCAAAATGATGTCTTTAGAAGTTTAAAACTGTTTTTCAAAAGCTCTTTTTTAAAAAAAAAATATCTCCTTGGTCTTCCTTGCTCCTTTTCCTTTTCTTCTCTCTTCCTTTAGGTTTTTCTTCAATGGTTTATGTATAGTTTCCCATAAGAAAGAAATTATTATGATAGAAATGCTCACCTTCATATCTGGAATGGTGTTAACAGGATGCTTTTTTCTTATCTGTGCCCCACTGGCGGATGCTGCAGCTCCAACTATGTTATCACTATAATTACAGTATTTATCCCAACAAGGAGCTTCCTTACAAATCAAAACGGTGCGTAAATAATAAATACTGGAGACTTCACCTTCTAGAGACATAGTGACTTATGACGTGTTTTCTCACTTTAAAAACACTTGGCATATGGTTTTATGTAACCTGACATTTTTCAAGGACTCTGTTTAACCCTTGCTTTAGTTGGTCATATCTGACAAATAAAACACACTTCAGGGCTTTCTACCTTGAGTAGACATAGAAAATTGACTTAAATATATACTATAATAGTCATCAAAAAAAATCTCTAACAGCAAAATAAAATTACCAAATTGGAGAAATTTCCTTTTCTTCAGCCAAGCTTCAGAAAACGAGGTGGTTTTGAGATTTTTTTTTTTTTTTTTAATTAAATGACAAAGACCAAGATCATTCTTTAGTTCCTAAATACATAAGAAAGATAAATAGCCCACATAAAGTTTCTTCTTTAAGAGACAGTTTCATGGAAGAAAAAAGGAAGTCCAACTTTTGAAGACACTTTGGATGCAAACACAAAACTGTAGGCATCATTAACTCTGATGCATGAGGCACACATTAGTGCTTCAGCCGTAACAGCAGCTAATGACCCTGGATACTCTTCCTGAACCGATTGATAGTGGTTCCTAATGGACAGAGGCATAAGATCTGCTCAATTTCTCTTTAAAATTTCTTTATGACAGATGGCATAGCCCCGGTTAACCATTGATCAATAAAGCATTTGAGGAGCCTCTTTTTTATATAATAACTATTTATCAAAATAGTCATTTTACCATTAATAACAGTGTGGAAGTATTCTAGAAAGCTCACTTCTGCCTGGCATGACTGTTTCTTTTGTTTAGAGACAAAACCCCAAGAACCCCAAGGCAAGGGAGTTTTCTGAATTTATTAATGATTTTAAGTTTTCTCGTGAATCATCAAAAACATCCCCCCTGAAAGATATTTAAACCAGAAGTAACTTATCAGGAACGAAAGACTTTCCCTTTCCCATATGTGATCCTTAAGTCAGAGATGCACAAACCAAGATTTGAACTGCCAAGTATAAGTTTCTCCAACATCAAGACTGCAATTTGCTCTTGTCACTGAACAAGTTGAGAAGACAAATGAATGTTGTGGAACAGAAATGAGGCTTCTACTTCTTCACAAACTCTTCTCACGCTCACTGCTCATAAATTGCAAAGTTTAAGGAAACTAAGCGATGCATTAGACAGCGCTGATACAAATGGCAGCTCCAAGTTGTTTTCCTCCCATCATTTTCAACATGAGTAGAGGGGTTTTATTAAAGTCTCAATCTGAAGTTTTAAAAATAATCACATTTATTATTTTGAGCTAGCACAATTAAAATTTAGGTGAGGAAGTCACATATAAAATAAGGGAAAACGATCCATGCTAAAAAGATTTCCATTAGACATCCTTATGTTGAATGGAACCTTACACAAGTTCTGAATGTACGTTCACCAAATGAATGTACAAGAATAAGATGGCTGACACGAGCCCTTTTAAAGCCTGACCTACTCCCCATAAAACAAGTACTTCACACACGAGCGGAGATCTGTATCAAAGAAACTGGACCAAACATCCAGGAGATCTTGCGGAGCACCACGCCATGGAAAGGGCAACATATAGTGTCCTGGTTAAAAACAATTTCAACATAGACAAGGCTTCATGAGTTTTTGACGCTATAATACCTGAGAACATTCAGGATCAGGCTCTAGGAAAGGCTGGTTGATATGCAAACACCCCTCACAGGACCTTGCTGGCAGCTAAGAGTAAATTGATATATCTGAGCATCTGCAGAAAAATAACTGGATTTCACTGACAACGTATTTGGTCTAAGATGTCCCAATCAATTCCAATTCTAAGATGTGTCTTTCCATAATATTGGAATACAATGGAATTAAACCAATGCTTTATGTCTTAATGCTTCATGACTTGTCTAGATTTAATTTCGGATTTATTTAGCGTGAGGAAGTCACATAACTTATAGTCAGCATAGTAACTTCCCATGGCAAATTAAAGCATTCTTTCAAGACATATTCATACCTTGACATTCGCATTATCTATTCAGAGCACATTTGATGAAAATGCCTGTCTATATCAAAAGATTTCGTAGAAAAGTACTTCTTTAAGGATTCAATTTATGTATTTCTATAGCAGATTGCATTTTATATTAAAATTGGTCCTTGAAATACTGTAAGTACTGTATAGGCTATAGTTTCCATTCTGTAACTCCTAATATTAATATTTGTTTAGCAAAATGTCTAAAAGGTGTAAGAATTCTGAAGTCTATAGTTCAAGCCAGCAATCACAGAAAGAGTAGAACTGCAGTATAGTAGTTGGTAAATTACTTAACTAACACAGTTTTAATCCCACGTCTAGCCTATTGCTCTCATGACAGTCATCAGTGGGTGTAATATAAGGAAAATAATATTTTGATTGTACACTTTTCAGCATTAACTTTTAAATTAAACCAAGACTTTAAAATACATTTTTTTCTGTTTTCCCCTTAATTTTGCTGACATCTTTAACTGAGACTAGCACTTTTCAAAGCAACAGTAAAGATTTTTGAAATATAGTGATGCAGTAATATATCTATATGCTTTAGTTCTAACTACCTAATTTATCAAAATTGTGTCTATAACTATGCTATTGAACATTCCATAAACAATTAACTAGATTGAGCATTGTCATAGTTTAAAAATATAATTTGATGGGAACAATTTGCATGGAGTTACGAGACTGAATCAGACAACTGATTATAACTAACAGAAGACAAACAAGACAAACTCTCTTAAAATAGTTCATTATATTAGTAAGTGAATGATCATTTACTGATGGGAAAATATAAACTGCTTAGTAATCAGAACTCTGCTAGGAGAAGTAGCTTATTCATAAAATGTTTTCAGATAGTTCATCTATAAGAAAAGAGCAAAAAAAAAAAACTTAGTAAAACGGACAAGTTTACAATGCACTAATAAAACACTGCATAACTAGTCTAGGTGGTTAGATCAAAACATCTACGATTAAGTCAAGCTGACGGAGCTCTAAGTCTGGATAAAACCAGTCACATAAAATCACTTAAGTTAGCCATATACTGAATAGGTCAAAAAAGATGCAGGAAAAAGGGGAGGCAGAGTCCATGTAATGATTGTTCAGTCTCTGGCCAGTAAAGACAGATATCAGAACACATAAATGTGATCAAATATCACTAGTCAAAGCATGGCTTTCCTCCTACTGGAAACACCATCTACACATTCGTGCATAACGTTCTAAGTGACACCTTCAGAAGAACGTTTTCCTTAGAGAGAGCAAAAAGTAGCTGCATTAGACTAAGGGTAGGATTAAGGAATATCTGTAGGAAAGACAAACTGCAACCATCTCAACATAATTGGAGAGAAAACCCTAGAATAATAGAACTGTCTAGGCTGGAAGGGACCTTTAATATTGAGTCCAATCATCAATGTAACGCTGCCACAACCATCACTACAACTCTTGCTAAACTCTTTTCTTGGTGCATTCCCTACAACCCTAAAAACAAGCAGTGAAAATCAGCACGTGTGAGGCACAGCTAAAGCTTGCTTTAAAATGCGCTGAAAAACTAAGGGTTGGAGTTACTGCTAATTTCAAGGTGGATTTTGAGTTTATTCCCTGTATCATCTTCAGTTTACTCAGAACTAATGTACATCAGTGAAATAATAGCAACGTCAAATGAAAATGGCTGGAATCTTGGCTTTGAAACATTTATGGCAATGTGCAGCAGCTGAAGCCATGCCAAAAGGTGTATCTTTTGCTTAGACAATTAATTCTGTTTACCACCCAGCCAAAATGAATTACCATATATTCATCCAGTGTGGAATATTTTCCTCTTCCTTTTTTGCACTGGTACAAATCATAAATTTATTTCCAAAGGGATCCAGATGCAAACCTTTAACATTTCTGTAGGCAAAATAAACCACGACGTATGTTCTTCTTGGCAAATGCAACATGCAAAAGGTGCCTGGAGATATGCTATACTGATTATGAGATATTATTGTGAGGTTTTATTATCCTTTTAAACAATAAAACAAGAAAAGAAACCAACATAAAAGCAGGCAGTTCTGCACCAGATGCAAGAATTTAATGCTATCCATCCCTGACTAGCATTTGGAACATGTGCTTCAAATATGAAACTTTCGTAAGCCTCCCCAGGTGAGCAGTTGATCTTATCTTGCAATTTCTGCTTCTTTTCAAACAGCTCACAGCACAATCTAGCAGCTGAGTGATCCTAAGAATGTTAAAGCTAAAATAAAGGGGGGGATTTGGTTTCTTCAACACCACCCTTCTCAAGTAAACATTACATTCAGAAGAAAAACATCACTGTAGTATCGACTCAGAATCTTAGCGGCTCAGAATTTGGGGCTTGTCGTCCCCCCAGCCCTTTAAGTCACCTTTCCTATGATCCTTCTTGCAGCTAGCATAAAATCTTTCCCCAGTCTTAAAATCCCAGAATTTAAAAATACTTTTTGGTCACATGATGAAAAAGCTTCTCAAAGACATAGTAAAATGGTCAGTCCAAAAGACTGGGGCCAAGCTCCTCTTTTTCAATAGGTCTGAAGACATTTCTTGCAAACCTCTAGTTCTAATACTGGAATTTTTAAATCACTGAAGGAGACACACGTACAAACTTAACTTCCTACTGTATTTATGGTGACTAACATAAACAAAATAATATGCAAATTCATGAAAAAAGAGCATTTCCTTGAAAAGTTTTTCGGATGGACAATGTTTTTTCCTTTACTGGATTCTCTTGCATAAGGTCTACCTTGAGGGAAGAAAAACATCTGCTAAAAAAGAAGTTATTTTAGGATCTCAGCTTATTATTTTCTTTGAAGTGGACATGATGGAGACAGATAAATGAAAGAAACATATACATGAACAAGTAGCAAATGAGCTTTCACTTGTGATAAATAAATTATGAAGATGTTTGTTCTCCTCAGCTGACATCTGTAAAGGCTTAACTGCTAAAAGGAGCATTTAGCTCACTTGAGAGAAATCTGAAGTATCCTGCTACTAAATTCTGTTTTCCAACTGGTTCTTATTTACAGTCGAGTTATTAAATATTTATTATAGCAGAAAGCAAGTATTTTCAGTTGTCCTAACTCAATGTCTTTGAGTGAAATAATAGGTTGCTTAGATTTTTCACATGAACCTACAATGTCATTGCCAAGAAACGACACAAAAGGGACTCCACCACTTGACAAGGCCTGTATACAAAAATACATCCGCCTCATTTTCTGACAATTTACTGGTTGACAGCTTGCTAAATGAGGAAAAGCAACACTACAATAATAGTTGACAGATGCTGGTTCCACTAACTTTCAAATTCCTTAAACCTTTCCAAAAACACATGCAGAAACTGATCTGCTTGTCTGCCGACTTTCGATTCCAAGCAGTGATGTTCTGATATCACTGGTCTATAAGTTTACATGGGATATTTTTACATTATTTAAATGCACACAAACCACAAATGACAGAAAAAGTATTCAGCAGAACTACTTGTATTTCTACTACAAAAACTACTACTTTGAAGTGACACCTGTAGAAATTTCCTAGAATCTAAATTTGAAATATGAGCACACTGTTAAATTACACTTGCCAAATAATCAAGTCTCCTCCATTTTCTGGCACCTGGCTATGAGAAAGTCCACACCATTGCACTTGTCATTCTGTGCTGCCTTGTATTGTGTTCACATAGGGTTTTTTTCATTTTATGTGGGCTAGCCATACTACAACGCAGGGTAAAAACACTACTGTTGAGGAACATTTCACCTAGCCAGTATGTCTAAAATACTGGTGTTGATTTCTTATCAAATGAAGTGCCTTGTCTGTTAGTTTTCAATTTCATAAATGCCATATGACATAGAAGTCATAATTACTGCCATTTGCACAAGCTTGTTGGCCAAATCGAAAATGTTTGCCTTCAGCTAAGATTTTTTTCATGACTCATAGGCTCTACTCTTTGAACTGGTAGATTTATTTATATTTTTAAGTTTAGTTGCCTTCTCCTCAAGTCTAGGACATACACACCTAACACTGTGTGAAACTCTCTTTGAAATAAGAGACGTTTTTCAACACCTGACTCACCAACTTGATTTTTCCTTCCCATTATCACCACATATAATATCTCAGTAGTACAATCACATCGTATGGATGCTCCAATATTCAAAAAACATCTGACTTTCTATATAGATGCTCTCTGCTGGCACATGAACCAGGACATGGGTTAACAAAAAAATAAAAAACCACTGGAAATATGTACAAACCAGACTGTTATTGTTATTTACCACTGAAAAGCACAGCATGAATATTTCTCTTCCCATCCATTACTAGATAAGCGGCAAAAAAAAAGAGAAACAAAACAAAAAATTCAAACAAGAAATCACAGAATTAAAAATATTTTTTCCTCTTCTCATATTGATACGCTAAACACATGCATTACTGTACTGCATTTCCTTTCCAGGCTATCCAAAATCCTTTCTTCTGGGGAAATGTTAATCATGGCCCTAAGGCAAACAATGTTTATAGGCAACATAGCTCCTTTGGGAAGGAGGAAATGGTTTGAATTCGATCTCTGGCATTCAGGGTTGATACGCACACTACGGCAGAAAATATCTTGGTGCTTACTAAAACAAGTAGTTCATAAAAAGGGCCTGCAAGACTGAACCCTCTAGAGCTGCTCCAAAGAACCCCTTTGAAGACTAACATTTAGCACCTGATCTGCTCCGTCTGGTTCTAATGACATTTCATGAGAAACCCTGAAGGACATTGTGGTCCCCCCAGTTACTTTAATCACTGTTTCATTTCAGTGGGCAAGACTTCAATGACCCAACGGCTGTAGGTAGGCAAATATTAATTTTTAAATGTTATTTATATTATGGGAGGGTGGGGGAGATTACGTACTGGTATCTTAAACAGATTACATATTTCAGTTGCTGATTTGTTTCTGTTCAAAACAGACAGGGAAGAACAACTGAAATAGTTTCAGGATAAATCTAGAAGCTCTGCAGATACAGCATACTCGATCACTTAATGGCCAGTGTTACACCGTGTAAGATTTTGTAGCCTTCAACTTGCCATAAACCTCCGGTGCTGGTGTCACGCGCTTTAAGAAAGCCCTCCTGTGCCAGGACTCAGTCTGCTTTTCCCCACCATGAAACAGCTCCACAGCTCCTGTATCAATCCCTGCCACTCCGCTGAAAAATATTTCCTTAAGCGACAGCAGCCAAGGAAGGGAAGCTGGCACTGTGCACTTCCCACAACTGAACATCTAGTTTACTTAAGAACACCTAGTTTACATGGGGATTTTTAAATTCCTGAGGCTTTAACCTTCTGAAAAATCTTTTGAGAGGAATAAAAGGCAGAGCAGAAGCTAACCTATAAGCAAAGAAGGCTCATCTAGGACAGAAAACAGATTTTCATATTTAGTGTAAGTGACAGCTGGATGAATTACACAAATCATCTGTCTCTCTCCATTTCCTTCTATCCATCAGACTGTATTTATTCATCTCTTCTTCTGACTATCTTCAGCTTTAGAAAATACATGCAGTACAGCTTAAATTATTAATGTTCTGTTCAGTTGCTTCTAACACCAGTTTCAGTTCACTGACCTGTATAACTCATTGATTTAACTAATGCATTATCTACAACACGATGTATTATTAACTAAGTTTGGTCTCTTAAAACATTACCATGACAACGTATCAAAATAAGACACTCATATTTGTCTGGCATATAAAATGATTTCTTCCTTTTCATATCGTCCTCAGAAAAGGTAAATTAACTATATATTGCTTTATTCCTGTAGCAGTAGCCAGATTAGCAACTGATACCCTGTTCTTGCTCTCCCTGAATGAACTGCAAATCTCTCAGACTCTGTATTCCCTCTGCCATCGGTGTTATTCATCAAAGCTTTCTGTCACATTGACATACACACTAGTAAAAAATGTAAAATGTCTGAGGATATAAAATGCTCTCAACTTTCACCGATTCCAAGAAGAAAGGCAAGAAGCATTTCACGCAAAGACTAAATAAAAGGCTTTTTCAGAGTCACAACAAATACAGAAACACACTGAACCACTGCCAGGAAAGACTGCAAACTCTTTGCCCTCTCTCACCTAACTCAAATGCCTTCTACCTCCAGGGAAGGGAATCCCAGCCAACACCATATTCTATGTTTTCTGCAAAGTCAACACTGAAGCTAATGTGTAGGACTGCAACAGATTACAGAAGAAATGAGAACATCATTAGTAAAGCTATAAAAAGCTTGAGAAACGATGTGGGGTGATGCACTCTGGTAAAAACATTAAAGCTAACTTGGATAGTTTGAAAAACACAGCTGATATCTGTAGTTTCACTGCCTACTCTTCCTTTCTTGTATTAGAAAAGCTCCAACATTTTGTTCAACCAAAATAATAATTTATGTCAGTTAAACGCTTGCATGGGCTTTAGAAGCAGTAAGATGGAGCTGAGGACACATTGCTGCGCTGCGAGAGGGAAGGAAGGATTGTGTCCCTGCAGGGCTGGCAGCTTCCAATAAAACCTGGGAGCATTTCACTAATTACTTGTTTTCCTAATCAAACCATTGGTTTTCGTCAGTCTTTTTTCTTGCTCTTTCAGGAGTTACTATGAATAAACTTAAATTTCTTTACAATTCTTATGGAAAAGCAAGCCAGAAGCTGCTGCAATTTTTAAAATAGCTTTCTTCATTAATTTTCTGACACCTTTCCTCATGCAGCAAGTCTGGCACTAGGAAATTAATACCATCCTCACTCTCCAAACAATTGTCTGCTGTTGGTCTGTTTTGACCTTTCTCCCTTGGAAAAAAAAAAAAAAAAAAGAGTGGTGCTTTTTTTTTTTCCTGGTTTTACAATTTTAAGTCATCACCGAATAATCTTATTCCCTCTCAAATCACAGAGCAGGGTCAGCTGAGCTTCCAAAGGCTACCAGTATGTAGGCTGGGACTCCTACAGCCTTTGGCAAGGAGATACTGGAGCAGGTTACTCACTTGAAGTTTTCTTTTTAACAATATACTGTAAGATTGAAATAATGTTACATTATGGTCCAAAAGTCTTAAAGGAAAGCATGTAGAAAGCATTAAAAATCATTGATATTCATTCTCAGTCAAACCTGAGCTCATCCTGTGTGATGAGAATGAGACATTCACACAGGTAGGGAGCTGTGCTGGTAGGATCTGGTGCCCTCTGCTGATCACTGATCTCCCAGCCTAAGAGCAACCTCAACGGTGTCAACTCCATTAATTGTTTTTCTAGTTGCTTAACTCATTAAAATAGAGCGCTGTAGACTGCTGAGGACAACTGATCAAACGCAGGGCACTCAGTTTCCATCCACTACTGAAACCTGGACAGGCTCATTACTCCCAGCTGCTACTGGCACCCAGGGCGTGAATTAAAGATAACAAAATCCCAAAGCCAGGAAAAAACACTTTTTAAAGCTTGTACTCTACAGGTAAATCTGCTTCCTGAGGCTCAACAACCAAAATGCAAACCACCATATTTGCAGTATTAAACTGTCACCTTCTTCAGACCTCACGATCTGCAATTACTGGATTCTCGTTCTCAAGAACAAACGGTTCCATTGCAGTAGGTTATAAAAGTTCTTATCAGCCCTGACATCAAATAATTTTTCTGATATATTTCATTTCTAGATGCCCAGACTATGAAACATAAAATATTTGCCAATTGCATTCCATAAATAATAGTACTGACACTGTTAAATGTGGAAAGCATTTTATCAAGTGCTTCGAATACTAAAAATTTAATCCATACATCATTCTGGCTGAAACCTGTGAATGGCTCCAGGGTCAAAAACTGGAACATCTCCTTTAAAATTAGATTCTCAGAACAAATAATCACATTTCTAAATTCTTTAGCATTTGTCTTTTGGCATTTTCTAATTTGGATTAACATCTGTTCTTCACACAAATATTCACAGTAAGAATTTTAGTTTAAGAATATTTGTGTAAAGTGAGCACCTCTTTTTTTCCAACTTTCAGATTAAGGCTTCTACAATATCATGGTTGGGGTTAAGAAAGGTATTCTGCATGTATCCTTTGTCACATTGACCATTTCAAAAACCACCCTGTCATGTGCTATCGTGACCACTGGTAGATGTAAAACCAGAATTCCAATATATTTTGGGGTTGTTCATGTAAGTAGAACACTTACGTATGCAAGATTAATTTATAACTATTTGTCTGTATCATAATAAATACACAATTTTCCAATTAGAAATCTCACTCTGAACAAAACGCAATGTTTAGTTACCTCCACTGCCTGCAAAAATTGACAGCATGTGGAATTTCACAGATAATTGCGCTTGCCATGCCAAGGGAAAAAAAAAACCACCACAACGTGCTTCTTGCAAATAAATATATGAGATTCATTTAAAACAACATGGATGCAAAATGATCCATCTTATATTATTTTAGGTTCTGTCAGTGCAGGAAGCAGCCTGGCTCTGTCAGATCAAGATGATACCCTGTGCTCTCCTTGCCTTTTCCAGCTCCCCACCACGGGACCTGTTTTTTCCCCACCAAACAGAGCTCATGGTTCAGGTGGGATTCAGATCCAGGTACAGAAATCTCTTGATCAAAGCATCACAACACAAGTTACATTTGTAAGCGGAACGGCGGCCCCTCCTCTCCAGCAACGGCAGCAGCTCAGCCACAGCACGTCTCTTGGGCATGGGCACATGGAGAAGACACAAGCTCGGGTGCTGCCGGACACATCTACAGGTACTTGAGGAGTCAGTGCCCACACGCTCCCATTTCGTACATCACATATTTCAGAGAAAGCTGGGGCCAACGTACCATCATTCAAATGTAATACGATATTTTCACCACCCGGTTTGTAAAAGAAAGGCTCCGGGATAAATGAAAGGTAAAATCCTTGGAAAAATAAACTCAAGTCTGTAAAATATTAGCCAATGTTTTCATAACTTTTCCAGCAACTATAGCTTCTAATAGATCAACTGTGACTCTATAAAGCTACGTGGAGAAGTCTGAATGACACAGACAGACGTATTGCAATGCGGAGATATCACATCCTCCAAACTTGCTGAAAAGTACTACTTTGATTATAATTTATATTTTATATTCTTGAAGGTGAACTACAACAGGAAAATTTATATCAAGTTTTTCAGCTGTGTTATTTCAGGGAAATTTATGGACTTCTGTAGTTGTGAAGGTATGCAACAGATGCATATTTTTCCCACGTTGAAGTAACTAAAAGCATTTTTTTCACAATAGTGACTGAAATACACAGCGAAAACAAATATTTTTCAGGCAGTTCTCACAGGGAGCATACATTCACTGTTCACTATATATTCACTGCAGAAATTACCCAACTGCTGAAATAATCTCACATCTGCAGCGACTACATTGTTACACACTATTTGTGTTTACTTCTGGTTTTTCTATTTCAAATTTCTTTTGCACCAAGAAAATATTTATTCTCTGCCTGCCTCGTGCCGTTGGCCATAGCTTCATCTCTTTCCTTCCCTTCTCTAAGTTATTATTTACACTCCACATGATGTTTCCCATTATTACTATAAACAGAATACTGTTTTAACAAAAATAATTTAAATCAAGTCCATGCGCAGGTCCCATAAAAAATTTGAAAGAAAAATGCAATGAATAACTCTAAGACTAACTGGGTGGCTAAGAGCAAAAATAAGGTCAGACTGTGTACTTTTAAAACTTGCAGTTAACTTCTTCCATCGCAGCTCTCCATGAGAAGTTTTAGAATATGAGGATTAAAGAGCCTGTTGCACTCAGCAATCACTGCTCACAAAACTAACGGTCCCTGTTCATCTATCGAACAAAACCAGAAACCAGCTACTCTATAATTTAAATTTGAAATCACACCCTGAATATTATGCTTTGATGTCAATCATGTTTACAGTGCTCAAGATGCGACAGGCACAGTAAGTACTGTCACAAACACACGCGAACTGACACGAGTCAACTACGCATTTATTATGGTTTCAGATCACGCTCTATACATTACCCTGATGAAGCTGAAAGACCTTCTAAAGGAAACCAGCTTCTCTGTAGAAGCTGATGATTACCTTTTATATTTAAAACCCTACTATAGATAGGCATTTCTGTAGAAAAAACTATCACTTTTTTGTTTTGTTTTTTAATTCCTAGACAGTGAATATTCAGCAGACATCTGTTCAAAGGCGGTAATTTCACATTACATAGAAAAAGCTCCCTATTTTGGGGCCCTGATTTACTTTTACACTAGGATCCCTCCACTTTGCCAGAGAATTATGAAAGGGGCTCAGTGAAAAAAGTCCTCCTTGAAGGTAACTTTGCCAGGGACAAAGGGCATCTCATGTGCAGCTGTAATTATACAGTGTGGGGATCGTAACTACCGCTAGAAAAGTGGCACTGGTGAAATGAGTTACAGTCTCAGACTTTCAGATTTATTTAAAACTCCATACTTAGAGATCAAAATGTTAAAACCTCTTCAGCTGTAACACACCCAGAAGACAACAAACCTAAACTTCAGAAGAAAATGTTTTTAAAGATATTCAAAATAGTTTACCATTCCAGTACTTGCTGTTTAGCCCGTGACCTCTTTTAATTCTGGCCAGCCTGAAGAATGATTTATTGCTACTTAAACAGTTTCACTAACTTAAAAAAATTAGAACAGAATAGCCCAAAACTGTGTCTTACAGAGAAAATCCTTCCAAAGTGACACCTAGCATCAGGAAGACATCAGTCCACCCTGCTTCTTCTGACTCCTAGCAAGGGCAAAACCATAAAGCACAAACCACTTCACTCTTGCCTCCTGCTGTAGAATCAGTCAAATAAAGCTTCTTAATGCTAAAATGACATCCTAGCTTATGAAAATACACTGCAAACTTCATTTCTTAAGCCCTTCGTAGTATTTGTAGAGTACATCAGGAATGCAGAGTCACTTGCATTTGTTTCTCTTTTCAAGAGCCCCACGTGCTTCAGTGCCTTACCCAATTAATTACAGAAGGCCAAGCAGGGAGCAGAACAAAATATGCTTGAATGTTTTAATATTTTAGGCAATTTTGCTTGACTTCCTTGGCCTTAAAAGAATTTACCAAAAAAAGGAAACAAAAGACCTGCTTTTTCTATTTTTTGATTCTGTCTGGATAAGAAGAACGCACAGTGCTGTTGAAAGGCCCCAGAGACGGCCCTGGAGGCTGAAGTCATTTATTTACTCCAAGAACAAGCACAAACTACACAAGCACCTGCCCCAGGAGCCCAGATAAAAGACCCTTGGACCTGACCTGGAGAGACAACTCACAGGGGTGACCCAGGGTGCCTCGCTTCCCATTCCACCCGTGACTTCTTCTTCTCTTGTTATTTTTAAGAAAAAGAGAGCCCGTGTGAAAGGCAAGTTTACCATCTAGCAACAGTTCAAGGAATTCTTCAGAAATGTGGTTTGAAAATCTGTCTACTCTGAATGCAGCATCAGACCTCCTTGAGGTCACCGATGTGGCTTTAGGTCTTTGTTACTAAGCAAACAGGTAACTTTGGAATCTTCCAAAAAAACATGGGGGGTGTGGAATGGAATATGAATTCCCACAGACAGACAGCAAACCCAGAAATAATAGCTACATTCATGAGAATAGCAGTTACTGCTTAGATTTATGGAGTGCGATGTGCTAATGCATATAACGAAGCAGACAATTTAATGACTCAGAGTGCTAAAAAAGGGGGGGGAAATAAATCCACAGAAGTCACAAGATTGACTTTCAAGATTAATGGGAATAAACCAAACATTCCAGATGTTCTAATCCAGTGTTCTTGTCTCTACGCTACAGAAAATCACCTTTCACAACGAAAAAACACCATCTTTCTTTCAACCTGCACTTTTGTTCCCATTACCACTCATGAACAGCCAATTTTCATCTATCTGCTTTTTCCTCCATCTATACAATCAAAATGAAGGCACAAACGTACTCTGCATATAAAACATTTTAATAGAAGTCTCTCTGAAGACAAAATACTTTATAGCAGAGGCCTCCGTAATATGTCATTTATCAAAATGAAGCGAAGCAGTATTTTTTTTCATAATTGCTGTTTAAATTATAGGAAAATACTCGTATCAGTTCTAAAACTGCCATTGTCACCATTTTTCTTCTGCTGTAAAAACAGCAGTATCACAGCTAAGTACATGCTCTATGTACTGGACAAAATTTACTGTTCTAATTACTGGACCTGTTACAGCTAATGGAAAATAAGAGTTATTGGGTTTTGCTCTGAAGAGGAAAGCTGTTCAACAACAAGGTAACAGTAGGACATAAAAGAGTAGGGAATCTGATTAGTCTATGACTTGCTGTTACTATGGAAATCAACGATTATAAAAAAATATTCACATTTTAATCGCGTTCCCTAGAGGCCTGACATCCCTAAATTAATTCTATTTTTAAATCCAAGATTTTGTTAATTTACTAATCCAATACATCAACCACAAAAAAAAAATAAATAGCCACCTAGAAAGTCCCAGAAGAGCCAGGCTTGTTCACGCGTGCCCGACACACAGAGCTCAGACTGAAGGGCCAGGAGCAAAGCTCCGCTTCAGTTACTGCAAACCCACCACCAGCTCCGCTCAGCAGCCGGGCTCCAGCATCCCAGTACCCTGAGCTTGGAGTTCCAGTCTTTTTCCAAGAGAAAGGACTGTCCTCTATGCTAATACTAGTCATTTTAACTCGCAGGCTGTATTACCTACGCCCAGGTTTTCTAAAGCACCTTTTAGAGAAGGACTGAATAGCATACAGCATAAACTGGGCAATAGCACCACAGGGTACCCAAACACCCCCCAGCACCAGTGACAAAGCAAACCAAGGGTCCAGAATGTGAGTTGAACGCGGGACACGGCAACCCCAGATACTAAAAAGAAAGCAGCCCCTTCAGCACTTAATAGTTTCAAGAGATGCCTGCTTAGACTTCAGCTTCTGGCAGGTGTGAAAATAAGTTCTTACTCACTGTCAAGACCAGACTTTTATTTTTAACAGAAATCTAAGACTTTTCTTGCATGGCTACTTGCAAGGCCTGCATTACTCTCTCTAATTTAGTCTCTGAAATTCACCGTGACAAATCTGAAATTCATCCCCTGTGATGTTTAGTCCTTTTGTGATACAAAAAACAAAGTTAAAACTCTGAAGCTAAAAATAAGTTATATGAAAAGGCTTTTTATAGAAAGAGCATGGTAAACAGGCTTATGTAGGAAGCAGAACCTCAGAAGTTCTTTGAATATCAAAGACACGGGTCTGTGATGAGCAGAGACCAGGCGGTTTGCACTGAAGGAGCCTGACTGCTGCTGGAGACATCCTTTGGAATGAGGTCCTTACTTAGGAGATGCCAGTCCTTAACGCTACCTGAACACAGAGCTAAATTTCAGACAGACCTTTAAGGAAAGGGTTTGGGGTTTTTTTTCCTTTTGTATTTTGTTTCTTAATTTGCAGTTGGAAGGCCAACCTTGTTCTTCGCCGTATTTTACTGATTCTTCCTTAATCAGGTATAGCAAGAAGAGAGACCCGCTACCACCTTCTTGGAAGTGACAGCTTTTCACAGGCCCACAGAGTGATTTATAACCAAAGCGTGTTTCGGGGCTCCCCAAGAGCTGAGGAGAGCTTTTTCCAACAAATTGCAGAGGACCGAGCGGCTTGGCAAAGCCAAAGTGTCAGGTCAGTGGTGCGGCACTTCCACGGCAGCTGTAATCACTGCCACACGAGAAGCAGCCGGTTGGAGGGAGGAGGACAACTTTTGTGATTTTATAGCTAATTATGCATGTGGTTACCACATTTGAAACTCCACTCAGCTTCCCACATAACGATCATTCCCTGCTACAGAAAGTCACACGCCAGCTTTAGGTCTCCCGCCTCTGTCTACCCCAGTCAGATGGAATCCGGTGACGATGCGGAGCCAAGAATGTGCAAACAGCATGCCTGACTCTGCTTCTCATCTCTGCATTTCAACAGAGATGCTAAGAGATAAACAACTGGGCTCTGAAACCAGGACTGGAAGAAATACTTTGAAAGTACATTGTCGTCCCCAATTAAACAAAAAACCCTAATCCATTTTTAAAAACCTTAAAATGCAAAATCCTGAAGTGCTTTTCGGAAGAGCAGTAAGAACAAGTTTAATAAGTTAGCTTCCAAATAAAATAAAGAAACCAGCCTTTATTAAATTATATGGAAGGGGGTCAGAGATTAAAAATCCTCTGCCTCTCATTATTAGACTTGAGATGACAGACTCATTCCAGAGCACAGAAGGAAATATATTATCCGAAAACAGGATATGAAGTTCAGTCCCAGTAGATTAGACTCTGTTAAGTAAATTTATTGTCTAATCTTTTAACTCTCCCCCCAAACTGCTGCCCAAGATCCTCTTCCCTACCAGTATTAAATCCCCTTTCCTTCCCTCTCCAGCCCTAGCCCCAAAGCTCCCCAACAACATTGCCCTCTGCTCTCATTCCCACTAGGACTTTGATGGCGCGCAAACCTCGCAGAAAAAACAGCAGCGATGGGAATAGAAGGGAAAGGACTCGCAACTGCAATCAACCAACTAATAAAACCATGCTGTGCTCTGAATTGTTAGGCAGAAGAGAAAAGCAGGATAAATGTTTTGCTTGCTTTAAACAACAGCAGAAAGCCTGGTGGTGAGCTCTTTTTGTGTATTTGTGTGTGTGTGTGTGCCTAGTAACCACTCCGTAATTTGGATACAGACATTGGAAGAAAACCTTCAGAAGAGCTGTATTAGTATGAGAGTACTTTCTGGGAAGAATTAAATGTACTATGTGAAGCTAGAAGGCACATCAAACAAAGAGCAACTCTATCCCCTTTTTGTTTACCAAGGCAGAAGCAATCTTCCATACAATGATACATTTCTAATACACTGTTTAGTCTAACTTTAGACTCCATGAAATTATTTGCAAAGACAGGGATTCCCAAAAAATTCCAGCAGAAAAAGGCCGTCTTGCCCTCATCCTCTCTTTCACTCCCTTTAATTGCATGAAATTTAATTGTATGATTTAATTGCGTGAAAGAAACGCAGTATGACAAAACCAAAATAACAAGAAGAGAATGCACTTTCAGAGCGGCGCAGATGAAAATACTTCTACATGGGCTCTAAGGTGGTTCCACCACCAAAGAGGACAAAATACTTTAAAAAGATCACAAGTGCAACATGCAATACCCCCACCACATTCACTGACTGATTGAGTTTGTAAGATTGCTTGTGGGTTTTTTCCTTTTACAGTAAGTTATAAAAATACTCCTGTCAGGTACTTAACCTCAGCCCCCTGGGGGTTTCCACGCAGCAGAGCCGTGCTGTACCATCTTCGCGCATAGACAAAAATTGCTAAGAGCTTGGTTTCACCAACAGAGTGTGCTGTCAGTTCGTTATTAAACTGAGGGCAACATCATTAGGACAGACTTTTTTTTTTTTTAAATTGTTTTATCTGGAGATCTGTTGCAAATACTCAGTTCTATAATAAGATGTTTAAATAGCTACCTCCACTTAAAACAGTTGATTTTCACAGCATCTGCTACAAAATGCCATTCTTGGCGACGTTTTGCATCCCTGATGATGTACAGTCCTGAGCTGCACAACTGTTTCTTTGCAAACCCATCTCTTATTTACTTTGGGATTTTTCTGTTTCTCTTTAGACTCTGGGTGGAGAAGGCATGGGAATCACAAACAACACATTTGGCGAGCCTTCACGTTACCAATCATTAAGATAACCATTTCCAGCCATAAAAGTATCCTTGATTAAACTGGCTTTCCTCAAATTGAGCAATTCTAAGGTAGTTACTCCCTTGACTTGCACCCTACCATCTCAGTTCACTGTATTTTCACAATGCACAACATGCTAATTTTTATTACTGAAATTTATTTCTGAAACAATCACCGTGGAACATGTTCAGGTTAAAGATACACTTTAAAAAAAAAAAAAAATCACTCAAGGAAAGAATCCTGCTCTATTTTCTGTATAGCTTTGGTTTTGTTTTAATCCATAACCTCTTTTATATGTTTCTACTGATCTTTAATAAATTTAATGTTATCTCAATGACAAAATGTTACTCAGAATCATTTACAACGAACTCCTAACACCACCCCCCAGAAAAAGAAAGCTCCCTATTTTTCTCATTGCACCTGAATGAAAATAAGAAGATACGTGTATAGAAAAGCCTAGAGGTCTCCAGCCAGAAGCCTGTGTAACTCATTATACATATATTCAACTTCTCTTTCCTTGGATATTCATTCTTCAAACAGCATTTGTAACTAACCAAAAATATTTTCCTTTCTTTCCATTGACAAAAGCCATGCAGAAGCAGCTTCTCTCTGTTCAGTGTATTCAGGCATCACTTTGAACCCAGGCTTCCAGTCATCTGGTGAAAGAGTATATGGGGCTACAAAGTAAACTGATCTATCAGGCATCTGTAAACTACTCCCAGCGCAGGGTACAGGAGACGCTTACATCTGCAGAGAAATATTTGTGGGGGACATACAGAGAAGGCGCACACACCGAGCGAGCTCCAGCGCTGCTGGGGGGGATCAGCTCAGCAACTCCGTCAAGATCCTCTCAGCACATTTCTAATTTCCTCCAATAAGCCTTACGCTCAGCAGAACAAGCCGCATAGGCTCCAGCCGAAGACATTCATGGCTAATCAGAGCACTGGGAGAACTGAGCACATCTACTGTTAAAGTAAATAAGATGACATTAATACAAATGTAAAGCAAGCTACCCAACTGGGACTTCTGGGGGAAGCATACTCAGGACAGGGTCTGTCCCTATCCAGGTGTATCCAGCAGCACCACACAGAACTAGAATAAGGCTGAAGTATTTCTTTTTGTCAGTTAAGAGGAATGCTATGAATACTCTACAAAATAATTTAAAAGGAAAAGAGAAATCAGGACAGCAGTCCCAGTGCCTGCCCGACTCCCCCAGAACCAAGTCCCCCAGTCCTATTTCATGGCAGATTCTGTGAAATGAATCATCACTTCCATTAAACACCAGCCAATGAAACTAATTTTTCCTTGTTTTATAAATATTTGGCTAACCTGATCATTTAACACAAGAATTCTCAGATTACAAGGGCAGGAGAAAGGAGGACAAATGCTAACACTGCTTAAGTCAAAATTCAGATGCCTGACACAAACCAAATGCAAGTCTATCCATAGCTTTTAGACCAGAATGGACCACGGTGTTCATGAAAGTCTTGTATAAAACAGACTGGACTAATCTACTACTAACTCACATGAACTATCAATACTACAAGTTATCTATTCTGAGCCTTTAAAAAGGATGGATGTTCTGTATTAATCACTAAAGGATCGTTCACACATGCAGCATAAACAGTGCACAACCACTGACACTTCTATGCCATATCAAACTGTACCCTCAAATGAGCATTGCACTACGGTTCAGAGGTGGCCAGAAACATCAACATCTAAACTATGGAAAGCTTTAGTCTGACCAGGTTGAAAGGTCTTGCTTGTGGGACTGGCTGCTTTCAAAGGTGATACTGGTACCAGTACTACTGCACTATCCTTCAACCAAGCTGCTCAAAATAAAGCCAAAGTCTTGATGCCACATAAACACTACTAAGAATGGGATTTTCTGTGGAACTGTCCTCATCACTGTGAGCAAAAACAAACAAAATGGAAAAAACAAAACAATTCCCCACCAACTAAACCAAACTGCCGCTCCAATGAAACCTCATTTTAAAATCACTCATTAGAACCTTTTCATCAGGCAAAACTTGATTTTACTGCCTACTCTTGATCTTCACCTATTGTACCAGAGTGCAACATACTGAATAGCAACAATATTTTAAAAGTGAGTGCAATTACAGCAAAAGTATTTAAGGTGACTCATTAACACACAGGACTGTGGTCCAAATATGACAAATTCACACATCTCCCCATTTAATCCCACTGGAAATTATGAGTGTACAAACAAGTAACGAAATTAATCAGAATTGTAATGCCTGGAGCTACTGTTTCTCTACCCTTAAACACAGCCCATCACTGAAGTAGACTCTCAGTTGAAATCCAAATAACTGAAGTTCTCTAAATGCTACATCCTGCACTGCCCCAACAAAATGATCATGGTGCAAGGTACAAAGTTTGCAGGCTACGTGTGAGTGTTCAAACGTGCCATTCTAATGGGGTAATCGCCAGCGTCCCTTCTGCTTGTCTGCCCGTGCACTGGATACACTGACTCAATCAGTCGGAACAGATAATCATCACGTATTTGAGTAATTCTTTAAACAAAAATTTCAACAAAACAGATGTAGACGACTTACGGAAAAAGTGAAACTTATTTTGGAAGTGTACTCCAAAAAAAAAAAGTTATCATCCTGCTAGGTTTGGATTAAAAAAAAATTAGAGTTCTAGTTTCATAATGAAGGCCAAACGTACTGAAAAGGCAAGACAGAAATCCTCACCCAGAAGGATTGCTTTAGAAATTAGTTTCTGAGTTCAGAAACTAATTTAAAACTCAGTGCATTATAAACCCAGATTAGCTGGCCATTTCTCTGTTTCTCTCAGAATGAAAACGTGTCATTTCAGAAGGGTCACAACAAAATAAGAAGAGGAAAATGTAAGGAAATCTCTTTATACAATAAAAATGGAGTGACTAATGTGGATGACTCAGTTAATTGCGTGACTTTCTACTGAGTGTATTCACAGGGACAGAAATAACACTAAATCACACGGAATATATGGGAAAATTATTTTGGACCCGTAAAAAAAAAAAAAGTTATGCCAGAACAAATGTCTGGGTCTTGAGAGCAGCGTCTTCTTGCATGTACTGCAGCTGCCACTGGCAGAAGCAGGGTCTCTGTCTCCACACACTCTCCATCCCAGACCAGAGTCACAGGATAATGCCAGTGGGAAGGGAAGCCTGGATTGTCCCTACTCTAAAACAGGGCAGCTCTGAGGTCAGACATGGCTTTATCCTGTCTGGTCCTCCAAACCTCCAAGGACAGAGACCACACAATCTGTATGAGCAGCCTGGGGTCTGCTGCTCAGCTGTCTCCATGGAAAACAAGTTCCTCCTAATATCCAGATATAACCAGGTATCGAGATACAGGGTGTAGCGTTCAGAGCAACAAAGCGTCCTGAGGAGGAGTTTAATTTTGTAGCAAAGTTCAGAAGTTGATTTGCAAACTCACAACTTCCCATAACATCTAACTGTATTTATGCTACGTTGCTTACAGAAAGTTACTGGTTTCCATCTTTTGTAGATAACATCAAGAAAAACTGCTCATGCAAGTCTTCAGGTCACAGATCTGAGTGAAAGCAATTTGGAATTGAGAACAGTTGGTGTAGTAATAAGAGCTGAATTAGCACTAATTTGGGTCTACTTGATCTCTTCACATGGATTAATGGAGAGTACAAACCCCAGATCCGTTACATCTGTCCACCCCTAAGCCTGTGAACAGGGAACATCCACCACGTCCCCGAGATTTCAATGCCGTCAGGAATAGCAGAGGTCCCTGATGAGTATTTTATCCTTCCCAGTCACTCAGACACAATTCTGCACCAGCACTAAGGAGAAGGAAGGGGAAGAAATTGAGGAGTATGTGGTTATTGCCACAATATTATACTAAGTTTATCAATTTATTTCATATACATGAAATATATTTCTATCTATAATAAATATGATTGAATAGCATTCCAGTTTCCCCTCAAACTCTTTTGAGGTGCTAAACTATCTGATATCCAGATTAATTATGAAGCAGCTCTTCTTCCCCCCTCCTGCCCCCCCTTAGTAGCTACCAAAGCCTGGAAGCATTCACCATTTCAGAAAGAATAAATAAAATAATTAAAATACAGCAAGACACTAGAAAGTCATGACCATACATTCACAGCCTTCATAGCTGTTGCGTTTGGCTGTGTGTACTGCAGTGTAATATAATGAAATTGTGACTGTTATAATGAATTTGGTAACAAATATAATTTAGTCCTAGAGAAAACTATTAGAGCGCTAACTTGATTTTCTTGTCATCCCCGTTCTGCACTAAGCAAAAGAAAGAAAAAATTAAATCCATTGGTGTAATGATTTTTGTAACAAGTATCTAATTGATTTTTCTGCCGCTACTATAATTTACAAATAGTCCTTTAGTAATTGTTTGGTTTAAGTGAAAATAACACACAAATGCTCCTGTAGCGATATTAATTATTATCGCATTTTAACCCTAGAGAAATTATTCACATCCAGACAATGTATTCTATAAATGAAATACATCTTACAATAGAAAAGCTAAAAGGTACTAATAACACAGTAGGAAAATGGTGCCAAATAATCTATTGTAATTTTGGAGCTGACTCTTGCCTCACTAAAATTTAACGGAGCTTCAGTAGGGAGTACAAATCAAGCAGTGGACGGGCTCAGCACACTTTCAGGATACGTACCTTCTTTTTGCCTTTCACCAGATGATTTTCCCCGCTAATGCAGGCACGCATAATATGACCCTCCGCCCATTTTATTGCTCTTCCAAGAAAAGCCAACTGATTCTACCATCATTCATTTCTTACCGAGACTTTTTTCATGAGAAGTTGGGATAGCCTTCATCTTTACCCAACTCTAAAGGGGGCTACGTCTCCCTGACAAGTTAATAAAGCACCGAAGCACCCGGTTCCAGCGTTAGTCCTTCCAGCCAGCACCAACCCCCGTCTGCCACCTGTGCTGCCCTGCTCCATGCTCCTGCTTGTCCAGAGCCCTGCTCTCCTGAGGGTAACACTCCATTCCCACCACCGCCACCGGTCATGTTCTGAAGGAGATATTTCATGTCTCAAGCCTGAAAATGAGTAATGTTCACAGACAATGGAAATTTCTGGTCAGCAACTGGAATACAGGTGTTCAAAGACACCCCTATCACAACCACATGAAGAAATTATCTTTCTTAACCAACCAAGAATTATTTATTGACTGAATTGAACCAGCAACACATCAGGTTTTGGTGTCCATGCAGAGAAGTATTGGTGTCTGGCTTCTTTCAATATTTATTTAGTGAGGCTATTGCCATCACCAAAAGCAAAAAATAATACATTTCTGTTGGGTTTACCTCCTTGTTCTAGCAGAGACAGCGGTCCATGACACAACGTGGGCAATTATACCATCTGATCAGCAACGACTCCAAATGTTGGAGGCCACCTGTTAATTAGTGACATTTATCACTTGACAGCTATGGATCTCTCCCTACTGGAGCCCCTCTGGAAGGAGCAAGCTTGCTCCTGATAAATGCAATGTTTTGCATGGAAAAGACAGATGGTGTCTTTTCTATCAGAATCAGAAGCTGGCGATTATTTCGTTCCGATTATTCTGTATTTCAAACACCAGACTTGCTAACTGGCTGTCAGGACCCAAAGACAACTAATCCAAGTGCTTACACTGGGACGGTACCAAGTGTATACATTTGAAAGAGTGATTCAAGCAGATGATTTTGCTCCGAAAATTCTTGAAACAGTAGTGGTGGGTGAGGCATTTATGCCCACGTATAAGTAAGAAGCTACGCAACAGAACATGGCACTTGACACTGACCTGTAAAACCGTGAAGTAACTGCTGACAAGTCCAACAGAAAACTACCGGTAATTCTGTGAGCAGGCTTGCTATCTGAGCTTGGCTTGGCCTTTAAGTTATACCGTTTATTATGTCAAGAACATCAACATATTTCTAGTTTCGCATTTCTCAACTTTTCAATTGAGCCAATAACATGAAAGAACATTAAATTTACCAAACAACTGGGGCACTCCCAAGGAAAAACGATGACTCTGAGCCACAGGGCAACCTCAGAGATTCATTGTTGTTTGTTTACTTTAAATACATCTAAGATCCTTCTCATGATAATTTGCTATAAAAAAATGATTTTTCCAATTGCATTATGTTTACAACAAAATCTTGACCCCTTATAGCCTATAATAATTACAGTACTCTGGATTAATCACAGAACTATAATAATTACAGTGCTCCACCTTAACTGCTCATAAGGATAAGAAAATATCATTCAAGCGTGGACCACATTTGTGGAAAGCATCTGATACAAAACATGCTCAGCTCTGGTACCACAAGTTGTTTTTTTCAAAAGAATGAAAACCTTGGGGTTTCTGTTTGGCAGATCTAGTCCTTGATACACACCGGCAGATGGTTGCACAAACAGCCACGCCAGGGCAACACTGAGCAAAATGCTTCACAAGCAGCAACGCCGCAGAATGTGAAATCCCAGTGTCAAAATTACTTTCATGGTTCATATGATCCATCTTTTATATTCAGAACCATGTTTTATTTTTCATTTAGGAATGAATATGTAATTTAGAAAACATATTCCTGAAAGAAACCATTCTGGCAAACCACAGCTTTCCTGACTCAGTTTTTTAAAACCAAAGCATCGAGGTTACACCTTTTTCAGACAGCAAGACAGATATAAAAATGCAAGAAAGGAATAAAAATTTGTTTGTGAAAACAGCTCCACTTCTCTCAGGGAAAACTATTCCAACACATCTGCCAATCTACCTACACGTGGAGGAGATCAAAATCTTCAACAGGTGCAGAGAAAAACATTTCAGTAGATTATTCTACACATTGAACCAACTCTGGGATCCAACTTTTAGTTGCTTCAGCAGCCTCGTAACTGAGAGTGACTGAGACTGAAAGATCCAAACTTTAAAACAAATTCTGGCAGTGATTTTCAATAGCCAAATGTGCTACAGCCAGAGCTCACTTTAATTGCTATTGACGCATCCTTGGAAAAACTACATGGATTCTGGAACAAAGTATTAGGATGTTAAAACAATTTTACTGAATGTTTCTTCCCAATAAAAACATACAAATCTCCCTCTTTTTAGAGAAGATGTCTCATCAATACAGAGCATTTATTTTGCCAAACACGGACTCCAATCAAAAGTTTTTCCTTTTGTACAGGTGTAACTAACTTCATTACTTAATTAGCTCACTAGAAAGCAAGCATTACTGACACCTTCCAGCAATTGGCAAATGAAATATAGCAAATAAGCACATCAATAGAAGACAATCAATATAAATTAAATTTTCCCAACGTT
>JAOXJK010000051.1:33917225-33934041 GCA_025774025.1 Xenus cinereus | reverse complement strand
GAAATGTACTTGTAAATTGTTTTCCTCTCTCTACACTCATACTCAAACCTTATATTTCTGTTCATGAAACTGATTTCAGATTTAGTAATGACTGTCTTTTGCTAGGACAACAAAACAGAAGTCTTCATCACAAAAACTCTATTGTCAGTGGAATCAACAACTGATGTAAAAAAATCCTCTTCATTCAAACGTGTTTGCACCTGGTTCCTGAAAAGGCTAACAGTGTACAAACAGCAAGATTCACAGGCCAATATACAGCATTTATAGGATGGTCCAAAACCAACCTACCATCATCTATAAGCTTTCAGTCTCCAAGCCTCACATAAAGGAAAAAAGGTCTGTAAAACTGCCTTCTCTAGAAACGTATAAAGAGGCTACCAGAGGTTTTCAAATCCCACACTATTACATAGACTGATACTTGCCCATGGGCTACTGCAGCGGCATAATACTGAAATCTTTCACAGATGCTGTGAAGGCGCTGCCACCACAGCCCAGCTGGATAAGATGCACTGCAGGAGGTCAACGGAGGTAGAAAACAATTATTCATAAAATATAAAAGGCACAACACATGGAATGCTATTTAGACCCTTAAAAATGAAAAAAAAGGAGAGCAAACCAGCTGGTGAAATCTGCTTGAGGCACACCGAGCTCTCTAAAAGGGCTGTGGGAGCTGGCACCCGGAGAGCCGCTGCCAGCCCAGCAGTAACTCAGGTACTGCCTCTCCTCGGGCAGGTCCCGGGGCCGGGAAGTCAAACCAGGCTGCTGGACCCAAGCGTGCTCTGCTGCTTGTACACCACCAAGCCCAAAAACACCTCCGCAAATCACAACCTGCCCATTAACTCGGAGGGAACATTCTGGCATTTAAATGTTTTAATGGTATAAGAGCTAAGATGTTGCTTGCCATTACCGCAATTTCAGGCATCCCATTCCGAATTCATTTAAGGCAGCGCACATATTCCCTTCTAACCGCTTTACAGTGCACACCCTCGTTTAAGTCTGAAAGGCTAATTTATTTGCCAGAACTTCTGCATAAGAATTCTGAAAATGATCGTCTTTTTCCCCTCAGCAGAAATGCTCTGAGATGACTTAGGAGTCATATAAGTTAAAAAATGCGTTGCTCACCGAGTAACTACCATTCCCTGTATTTGTTGTATACATGTATCCATTGAAGCATCCAGACTGCTGTGGCAACAAAGCCTAAGAGGATATTTTAAATAATATTTCCCTGAAGGCACAGGTGCAAATGGCCAAAACAAAGGGCTCCATTCTAAATATTTAATAAATACAAAGCCACAAATAACCAAGACTCCATGCACCATATTTTCTTTGTGTTGATTTGACAAGGGAGAACAAATAAATACAACTTTTCAGATTTAAGTATCAAACACTGAATCATCCAGAAAATGAACGGCAATTTACAGGATAAAGTTCTAACTCAAATCACTGATATTATAATGATTTTCAATCAAATAAACAAAAAACTGGTTTAGGCAAGAATGCACATAGATTTATATCATGATTTCCATTTCCACTACGTATTTTGTTCTCTCAAACTCCCTCGATGTACCTTTACATACGGAAAAGTTCTAAACTGATTTTTAGTCGGAAAGAGTCCTCATCTTTAAAGCTGCTGTGAGATCAATACAGCTCACCTATTCCCATAAGTGGAAGAGGGGGAAAACAAACATTGACCACTTAGAGAAATAACACTCCTCAATTATTAAATATTTACTATTGGCATTCTAAGAGGCTTGCAAGTTGAACTGCAGTGGAAGGTTATTTTGTATTACTTACTAGACAATGAAATATTTTCATTTACACATCCAATGCTTAGATATTTGTGTTAAAAATAAAGGGGGGCCTCCACTGTGGTTTTTTGGTGGTGACAGTGGGGTTTTGTTGGGTTTTGTTTGTGGTTTGGTTTGGGTTTTTTTTGTTTTTTGTTTTTTGTTTTTTTTACAGATTATATATTTTTTGCTGGGTTTTGTTCGCTTGTTTCCCTCTGTTCTGCTTTTTTTGTTTGTTTCTTTGTTTTGGGGTTGCTGTTTTGACTGTGCGGGGTCCCTTGTCTCCTCATTTATAACAACCTTGTCATTGCTACTGAATGCTTTACCAGCACCGTAACTTAAATCTCACACCCCATCAGAGGTGTATCACAGTGTATCAGAGCATCAGAGTGGATAGACTTCAGCTCAGGAGGTCTCTAGTCCAAGCTCAGGGTCAGCCCCGAGCTCCAGTCTGGTCTGAAAACCTCCAAGCTGGGGGATTCTCCAGCATCCCTGCACAGGCTGTTCCAGATAAATTATCCTCACGGTGACGTTTTCTGACCCTGTATTTAGTTCAGATCTTCCCCCACTTCAATCATGACTGTTGTAGCTCACTCTCTTCCCAAGCCCCTGTCTCTTCCCTGGGTTAGATGAGCCCAGCTCCCTCAGCCTCCCCTCCCCCTCCCAGGGCAAGTGCTTCAGCTCCGGCCATCGCGGGAGCCTCCTCTCCCTCTAGTTTAACTTCATGTTTCTCGTATCAGGAGGGCAAAACTACACCAGTTATTACACGTGATCTAACAAGTGCCCAGTACAAGCCAAGAATCACCTCAATTTCCTGATTATGCTCCTGTTAATGCTGTTCAACATGTTGTCAACCTCCATCGCTGGCAAACTCACATCTAGCCTTGCGTCCAACAGGGCCCCCAGTCTCCAGCAGAACTGCTCCCCAGGTGGTCAGTCCCCAGTCTCCGCAGGGCATTAAGCCGTCCCAGGTGCAAAACTTGCTAAAATCAAGGTGGACAATGTCTAGTGCCCACCTCCCTCATCCAAAGGTCCTGTAACATCACAGAAGGCAGTCAGGCTGTTGAAGTGTGATTTATTCTTGGAGAATCCATACTGGCTGCTCCCAGTCTCCTTTTCCTCTTTCATGTGCCTAGAAATGCTTGCAGAGGAATGCCTAGACCTCAAAGAGCCTCTCGGCTCCAGATGTTGGAACTTCTCCTTCACATTAAGGTCAAACTCTCCTCTTCCCTGCTTGTCTTTACTGAGAACCCTCTATTCACTCATCACCCAACACATGAGCTACCCTTCTTATTTATTGCAACGGAGTCACAGTTGTGCCTCCAGTGGCAGACTTCATTTTAAAGAAGAAAGCAGTCCCAATCCTACACCTCACGTAGGCCTAGAGTAATTGAGTTCTTGTTTCCATTTGATATCTTCTTGCTAACACAGGCTGCACGTATAAGCTTAAAACCAGTTTATTAATACTTTAGGAAACCCAAGACCTGGGGATGCTCCACAAAGCTTAGTGTTCCACTAGTGTTCCAACTGTGCAAGTCTGGTGAGCGAACCAGAAACACAAATAAACCTCAGAGCCATAAGATCCTTAGAATATCTTCATTCCTTGTTGTTTCTGGAAAAAGCATAACTTGGACTACTTTTTTTTGGTTCATCACCTTTTTCTGTACCATGGACACCCGCTAAGAGACAATAATCTCGCTCGGTTGACAAGCCCCTAAGCTAAAATGCTGACTGATTTATGAAGCAGCAGGCTGTGCACAGAGTGAGACTGTCCCCTGGTGAATTTACTCTTAAGCCATGGAAAAATATAATTCTAAGGAATATATGTAAGTAGGAAACTGTGGTCTGATGGTTCAATTATTGCTTTTACTATGGCATCCTACCATAGCACATCATCATATGTTAAAATTTCAGCAAGAGAATCAAAGTCATGTGACAAGTTTTATTTATACATTCTAATTATGCAATTAATAATCTCGATAGAACTGTTTTAGCAATCACGGCAGATATTTGCCATATGCACACCAGGGGATCACACAGAGAAATTTGTAATCCTGTAGGAAGCAGAAAACACCTTTCCCCTCTATAATGAAAATATAGAGATCGGTGTTAAAGGCCATTTCATACGGTCTGTGCAGGAGATGGCTGTTGTAAAAACAACCCAACAGCTTCATGTCTCATTACAGCCAGTCGCCCACCTGAGATTAAAGGGAAATGACTATTGCTCTTGGACATCTCCAGTTTTCAGTACTTTAGTTACTGGTCAAAACAAACACGAAAATACAGGAAAGCACAACCTTCTATTTTTAAATGTTGCTTGGAGCTGGTTTGAGCATCAGATGGAAGAAGACGCTGAGCTCAGTAAGTTAGAAGGAAAATTGTACCTACACTGTGTATGAAACTCAGCTGCTGACCTCATTTATTTGATAGGCAAACAACTACTTTTTGCACAGTTGAAAATAAATGTTGACGCAGCAATGAAATTTTACCTGTATATTACACCAACATAACCTCCAGCATAGGAGATATAAAGATCAAACCAATCTGACCTTAGCAAAGGTCAACAGGTAATAACATAGCACTGGAATGAGAAAAGCTGCAGCTAGAAGCCAAGGCAGCATTCTATTAAATGAAGAGCCATTACTAAAATACTCTGGGTTTTTAGAGTTTCATTAAAATTTACATCAGCTACATCAAGGTAAAAGCAGCTGAAAATTCTTTTCTGCAGTTTATTTTTAAACCAAAAGTATCTGCAGGATGCACTGAGCTCAGCAGTGGTGCTTGATTCAAATTTGCTTTAGAATATTTTATGCTGGTACTGGAGGTCAGCAGGAGAGTGGCACAAAGCTCATCCTTACACACACGTTTTCCAGCAGCCCGGTCTCATCACTTCTGTGCCTACGGTCCTCAAACCCGCATGTGCTGTATCCATAGAGCCCATGTAAGTATTATTTTCTATGCACTGCTACATGGCACAGAGATGTTTTTAAGATAATTCTGTTTAGTGAAATAACAAAGATATGATCATGAAATGATCTAAACGGGTAATTATACACTCTCCAATTGATTCTAGATGTTAAGCATCCTAAATTAATAGGTCTTGAAATTTCCAACCACTGAAACAATTTCTTTGACCAATGGACATTTAGCTAGTAATTCTGCACCATCCTAATTTAACGTATAGCCAAAATGAATAAACAACAGAGGAGATTTAATTGCTCATTTAAGAAGAGCAAAATTAACAGAAGCAACCAGACCAAAATCAAAACCATGTTCATATGTATACGAGCAGTAGAAATTATCCTAATATAGATCAATTACATTACATTTTGTGATGGGAAGACATTTTTAGACACTATACATTTTCAGATATAATAAATTTTTAAAAAATAGATGTTTCAAGTAGCATAAGGTTTGATTAAAGACATAGAAGGATCTCAGAGAAGAGAAATACCATCTTTCTAATAATAAATAAAAAAATCAGACAAGCCAAGACAGATTCTGAGCAACAACTTGTTAAAGGTATAAAAAGTACTGTTATATTTATTTTCAGTAGATTTCCAAAGCAAGAGAACTGCTATAGAGAACTAAGGGCAAAGAGATGATAAGGGTGCAATAGATACACCCCTGAGACTTAAGGCCACAGCAGAAAAGTTAAGTATAAATAATTACACTGGAGCTCGGTAAGTTCCCACCCTGGAGCCTTTCCTTAAACCAGGCAAGAGCCAGAGGAACCGTCAGAAACAAAAGAGGCAGGGGAAGGGGCTTTACAACAACGGGTAAAACTCACAGAAAAATCACCTGGAATAGGTGTCATTGGAAGAGCGGTTCTGACACAAAGTAACAAATATCCTTCCTTTTTTCTGTGCCATCTCAGGATAAGCTTCACACATTACCCAAGCTGCTTTCAGTTCTTTATAACTAGCGTCAAATTTCTCCATTAACTACTAGGAAGCAAGACAGACTTCAGCAGAAAACGAACAGAAGGTGACAAATGCGAAGACTATTCAGAAGCAGCTTAGGGGAGAGAAGAAGACAGACTCCTGAAATCTTTATTTAATTTGAATTAATACGAATCGAGCTTAAAAGACTGATCTATTGACCTGATAGGGTGCAGACCTGTCAGCATGGCTTCTACCGAGTTCAGTCTCACCTCAAAGTAACACTTGAAGTAGCCAACAAATGCATTATTCAGGGTGACCTTCTTGTTATCGCCTATTTTAATTTCTGAAAAGCTTTTTGCAAAGTCCTTCACCACAGACACTCACAAAGACTAAGTAGTCACCGGCTAAAAGGAAAGGGTCTCCATGTGCATTAATAATATTAAAAAGGCAAGGTACAGAAGATGGGAATAGACGGGCAGCTTTCACAAGGACGGGGAGGCGGCAGAGGCGTCCCACGGGCAGTGGTGCTAGGACCCACGCTGGGCAGGACACCCAACGTGAAACGAGTACACGAGGCAGCAAAGTTTGCAGATGATCCAGATTTTTTTCCAGTGTTGTAAAAACAAAAGTTAAGGGCAGCAGGAAGCCTCCTTGTAAGAAGTGACTAAGGATAAAGTGGAAGGTGCGCTTACCAAGGTAACACACGTGCAAACCTAAGATGATGACGGGACAGTTTGGAAATGTGGAACGCTCCCTGCACAAGGACAGAGACAGCTGTGCGCTTCCAGCTTGGAAAAGGTAAAGAGTGAATATCCTTAAATTGTACGAAACAGTAAGCAGAAAACAAGAACAATTTTTTACCACTTATCCCATGGGGAGAATTAGAGCTTATCAAATGAAATTACCAGGAAGTGCATCTGAAAACGAGAAGATGTACTTTTTGATATAGCATACAATTGTGTGCAACTTCTTGCTGCAAGACCTTATGAAAATAAAATAAAAATAATAATACTTGTTCTCAGAACCAGGAATGCAAAAATTTGTGGGGGAAAAGTCTAGCGATGATAATTAAAACAAACCAAACAAAAAACGCCCCCAAAACCACACCACCAAGAAACTCCACACAAACCTTGCAGCTACTATTTGTGAGTATGGAACACCTTCAGTGCCGTGCCTGTGGCCACCAGTGAAGGTACCAGCCAGGCAAAGGCCGTGCTCTCCTGCCCCGCTCTGACACACTACACACGTGGCTCTCAGCCCTCTGACCACACGGACAATCCTTACAGTGTTGTTTGCTCAATAAAGCCTTAGCCACACAAATCATCCCTGATAGCGGTATTTTAACAGAATCAATTCAGCAAAACAAAATAAAGTTCAACTCACTTGCTGATTACCGCATACTTTGAAACATAATTAAGGTTAATACTTCAAAGACAGCACTTGAAAAAGATTTTGTAAGTTTAGGCAAGCGCGTTTTGAATGCTTTATGCTTTGAAACAGCTATTCTTGAGACGCCATAATAGTTTAACAAACCAACATACATGAAGTTTTAACCAACCTAACATCTTTTCTACTTGTATTTTGGATGTAAGACAAAGCAAGGACAAATCTCTAAGATTTTTCTTACCGGCAAACCACCTACACAGTGGATTTACAAGCAGAAGAAATGCACGGCAGAGGGAACCTCATATTCAAAAATTTGTTTTTTCATGATGAGATAAATTACCCTAAATATTCTAGAACCGAATAAAACGCAGATTCAAGGTTGAACTGTGAACCAAAGGAGACTCACTTTGCAGTTGAAGGTCACACGGGGCAGATGTTGTTACACCTTAGAAATGCACATAAATCTCATGATATGGGAGAAAATTAGAATAAATGATTTTCCTATCAGTTTTTATTACGGCACCATTCTGATCTCTTGGATCTGAGGTGCAAAGCTATCCATCATCACTGTAGCTTAAAACGTGTAAATTATACACCTTGGCTCCAAGCAGCTAAAGATGAAAAGAGAGACAACGATGATATTCAGATGGCAAAAGACTTGCCATACCACAAGTGAAAAAAAAGATCAAATGCGTACAAGGAAGACAGTTGAGGGACCTCTTTGGAAACAACAGACTCACGCGGGTCAGTGTGACGGGAAGTGCATATTAAGCAGATGGCTGCAGACATATTTTCATCAGGAAACAGGACAAGAAAGAATTTAAAGGACAGATGTGGAAGAGCAAAAATGAAGGGTTCGGTAGGTGTTTACAGGGAATTTGATTCCTTCCCACTACAAGGGCAGTGTGGGGGGAAAAAACTTGTTTAAAAACTTCAAAACTGAAGGAGACAAAATCGTGCATCGCAAGTGAAGTGGATGATGGATTGCACCCTCAGTTTTGAGGATGAGTTCTGCAACTGAAGACAAACAGCTTCTGCATCACACATGTCCAGGGATTCCACCTCCCTGTCACAGCAAACAAATTGTCACATGCAAAACAACAGATTTTGAAAATGGCCTTTGCAGCAGCATCCTGGATTGACACCAGAAAGCAAAACTGTATTCTTCAAGCCTAGAAAAATGAATGATGCAATAGCAAACATGGAAAGCTTAGTCCAAATTAGGATGTATAAATGTAAACCTAAATAAAAGGCTGAATTTAGAAATAATACACACACATAACCAGGCTTAAGGTTTTTGCAGAAACAGCACCAAAATTCTTCTTTGCTCTTTTCTTTCGGCTTGGTAACATAGACAGTCTATAAATCCTGAACACGTGCTACTTACACTGCAGGCTCTTCAAATAAGTAGGTCAGTAGCCTCCAAAACAACAATTTTAAAAATATTTTTAGATATTTGTCTTTTTAATCTGTACCTGAAGGATATTCTCACATACAGAATCAAAGCTGAACACAGCTCATTATACCTCCCTACAGCTTGCAAAACTCAAGGATAGAGGTCTCTGGTTTCGTAATTAAAACTGAAAGACGAACCCTTTCTTTCTGGAGTCTCAACTCCCAGCTCCAATTTCAAACCATTTACCTTGATGTTTATTAAAATCTCAACATGTCCAAAGTATTGAATTACTCAACACTCAGCAGCTGCTTGACCTCTCTCATTTAATCTCCTCCCTAGGTGAATACCCAAATTGAATTAAATGTTTACTAAATACATGACTCAGGGTGGAATTCTATGCCAGTTCTGAGCCTTATGCTACGAAGGATGTTGCTGGTGACCAGCACATAAGGAATTCGGTTCTCTTTACACCAACAGGCAGTTTTGTCATAAGAAATATAAAACAATGTGCCAAATTCATGGCAGAACAAGCAGAAGGGAAAATACTTCTAAGAAGCTTAACGGATTATTTTAGAATGTATTTAACTACCATATTTCTATGCTTTGCTATTTTGACTTTATATCAGCACTCTTCAGTACAGACATACCTATAACTTCAATACCAACCTTTCCAGAAGGCATCAGCATCTTTACTTCGCCTGCCCCTATTTAAAGTGGTCCTATCCAGGTCCAAGCATTTTATATAGTTATTCATCAACTTAAGACTCAAGACCTCTGCTACAGCTTTTCTGCTTTTTTTTTTTTTAACCTTTAAGATGAAGAAATACCAGAGCTCAGTGAGCTTGCAATTCTTAAGTCCATCAGCTAATTTGCTTCATTTCATCTAAATCTACACCTTTAAATAGAAAACTCCAGAGACGATCTCAGCCATACTTCCTTCCCATATGCTGAATCAACTCACATGCTTTTTTTTTTCCATTCTTTCTGTATTATTTTATGCACATT
The DNA here is from genome assembly GCA_025774025.1 of Xenus cinereus. NCBI lineage: Eukaryota > Metazoa > Chordata > Aves > Charadriiformes > Scolopacidae > Xenus > Xenus cinereus. Next base: position 33,924,583 of record JAOXJK010000051.1, on the reverse strand, counting down.
ATCATTTCTTATTCATTTACTCTCTAAATTATCAATTGAAATATATTATTCTGCTCACTCACATATTTTTTTTTGCCCAGACTGGCAGTTGTCTCAAGTGCAAATACATACAGTCATCCCACCATATCCTGATCCGTTCCTCAACCAGTAGCTACATCAAAAATAGACAAAAAGAAGCTGGTATTACAGAAGCAGACCAAAATCTCAGACCACACGCATCTACTCTGGCAGCCAACAACAAGCTACATGCTGCCAAACAGTAGGTCACTTACTCTCCTTAAAGGCCAGCAGTTCTCAAATAAAAGGCACGGAACTACCCGATTTTATACCCTCCGACCAAGTAACTAGTCTGTCCTTTGGTTTGTGAGCATTTCATACTCATGAGTATGAAAGCCATACCAGCAGTTGTTGGCCAAGTTAACATGCTTCCATCCTTTCTCCAAATCAAATTACAAGCCAGCCTGCGCTGATCAGTAGCTTTACAAATAAACATTGACATATAAGTCATGGCAAAAACACAGAATAGAAAATACTACAAAAAGATAATAAAACAAAGTACATGCACACTAAATTAAATTTAACTGAAAATGGATTCCACCAGCTTCAGAGAAATCATATGACAGCACCTCCCAGCCAAATATTAAGCATTGTTTGGTACACAGTGCCCCAAAATTCCGTTAGAAAATTCCCAGCTCGAGACCTGCTGAGCTCTTCAGTTACCAAAATTATCCAAACCAAATAAAATGATTTCTCCACCTCAAAACGGGCAGGGGAGCATTTACCTACCATTTGTCTAGCTAGCCTATTTATTGAACTTCTATTTCTCTCACTCTCAAGCTGTTGGGCGGATGAGGAAGCACAGACATTGAGAAAAATCCAGCTGCCTCCCAGAGCTTCTTAACCGCTGGGGGACATGGCAGGGGGTGCTGCTCTGCAAGCCCCAGCGAGGCTCCTGGTCCTGCTGGCGCTCTCCTCTGACCCCTCTGAGTGCAGAAGCCCTTATTCCTTTCTCTCCCTCTCCCTGTGACTGGAAAACAAAATATTTAAGTCTGAGGCAAACCCGGTCACGAACTTGAAAGAAGCCAGGACTATTAAATGTGAAGTTGAACAAACACCATCTGTATTATTTAAATAAAACCCTCACTCTTTGAACTACATTGATAAGTCTGTCAAAATGGTGCAAGAAATAATAAAACACATGATTTTAGATGCTTCTATTCAGACGAGGCAGTAATTTAATGCACAGGGAATAAGCAGATTCATAAACTGAGAGACTAAATCCCGGTGCATCACACTAGCAATTTATCTCAGCATAAATCACCACAACAGCAACTCGGCATTTAATATATTACAGCGATATTAAAAGGAAACGGAATGAGATTTCAATATTGTAAACTGGGCTAACGTTGAGGTCAACGGTTCTCAGCAGCAGCGATCACTAAGGAAATGCAAACAAATTTGCTTCCCTCTCAGGTTCTATCAAAAGAAGGACTTTTGCAAAACCAGTTCCCTGGCGCAGCCGGCAGCTCTGCCAGGGGCTGACCCCGCCAACCTCCGCGGAGATGCTGGCAAAGCACAGCCCGGCGGAACCGGGGAGGGACAGGGAGCACACCTACGGACACACAACAAATACAAGGACACGCAAGGGAGCAGGCACAGCTGCCGTCTCCCGTGGAGATGCCAGCACCTCACCTTTAGCTGTAGGCTCCTCTGAGCACGGGGACAAAAGGCAGCAGGACAGCAAGGCGGCAGGATCCAGGCTGAGCATCAAACCTACCCCAGAGAGCATTTCCCCAGCAGGGCTCCTTGTGATGTAACAACTGAGCCCCAAGATGTCACATCCACCTTCATCACCACGCAGCGACCAAAGACCCAACCCGAGACATCGCTTAATCCAACCCCCGTACATTTTTCCAAGCAAAACCAGCCAAACCATAATCTACGTTCCACAGCTAAAAAAAAAAAAAAAAAATACCATCAGGTATCTGTCTCCTCTTCTGCAGCCATGGCAAATGTAAGCACACACCACACCTCGCACACGGCAACACTATCTAAGCTATCTGCAAAAGACATTAGGTATCAAAGTTAATATACTTCTACATTTGAAGCAGTGACTAAGTAAGCATATGCTAGACTATCCCACAATGCTTAAAACAGAGCAACAGACAGGGAAGTTTTAGACTTGCTAAATCCTCTGCTTTTTTCATCATAAATTACACTCCAGGACACAGGCTGTTAAAAATTGCCATTACCAACAGTCGGTTTTCGAGCTATAACTTTTAAATCTAGCGGAGAACGGACAAAAAGAAATCTCACATACTTAACTAAAGTATATATCCCAGATAATCCCACAAACCATTTCTGATTCGTGGAAGTCTTCTAGCAGTTTTCTGAAGTATGTTTAAGAATAACAAGGCTAAGATCATAGTGGGAGCCAAAGGAAAACCAAGCAACGCCACTTCAAATTTTCTTTTCAAGCCAAGCAGCAGGCAGAGCAGTAAAAAGCCCCCCGCGAGCTAACAGATAAACATAATCCAGCCCAGGTCTGGAGCACGAACGCTCTCCGGGCAAGGAGCACTGAGAAGTCCCAGGGTTGCCCAAATGACGCTCTTCATTTGTCTGACACAGGAAGACGCGTCTTCATCAAAAGCGCGTACAAACATTTCGGTGCTGAGGAACAGAACCCAACGCCACGGCCACACCGGGCCCCGGCAGCACACACATCATCTGGTACTCGCGACCGCCCTAAATAACACGGTGGGACACATTCCCCAAGCTGCACGAATAGCAGGAAAGCTTTACAAAGAAAACAGAGCCTGTAAGACTTGAGCTACTAGAGATATTTAACAGCACTTCCATCTGGCCTTACTTCACTTTTCATCCAGGCTTCATTTCACCCTAAGAGGACACGTGTAAGCCTCTCCACCACTTCTCTCCCTTCAGACAGAAAAAAAAAAGCCTAATCCAGTATCAACTGTGGTTTAAGTCAGAAGCTGCTCCTATATAAAGAAGCCCAGAACTGAAGATAAAAAATCCACATAGAATTAAGGTGAAGGGAATTAATTGTTAAGAACTAAAAAACAGCATTTGTCACAGGGAAAAGGCAACATAATACAGACATAACGTGTACCTGGAATCACTCAAGTGACGTGCTACGTGGACATCCTTTCTACTTCTGTTAATCCCATAGACTAGAAACACTCCAGGGACAAAAGCCTGCTCTTTATATGTCATTGGAAAGTACTTATGGCATAGGAAATACTATTTCTATGTAAAAAAACACATAGAAACAATGTCCACCTACACATAACACCTAAACTATCTTGGTGGACCAAAGGGACATCTTAACAAGCTGCTCCTCTCGTACATGGGCCACACGCAGATGGATCAGGAGGAGACAAAAGTAGAGCAAAGGAAGTTAGAACAAAGTCGAAGATTAGAGGATCGGTATGAAGAACTATCATACACAAAGTGGTACAAAGATTGCAAAGATCAGAGAGCCACAAAGCCAACAACAAAATTTTAACTTAACAGAAAGTGGCATGGCACCAAAGCGTTAGTAATCATGAAATAATTACAAAGTAAATTACTTTAACAAATTGCCAAGTAAATATGCAAAGCTATCAACGCATGAAATCTGTACATTCACTGTAAATAAGATGTTAGAAATTACTGGCTCTTAATTAAATGTATTCTGTAAATTTAATAAAATTCTACTCCAACCAAAAACCCACCTCTGCAAACACTGCAGTTGGCTGGAATTCTCTAACACTGTTTAGCAGTATAACCATAACAAATTCAATACCTTCGCCAAACCTAAGCAAAAGTGCTTTAGAGCAAACAGCACTATTTTCAACTTCAGTAAACCCAAGAAGTGTTAAAAATCATATGCCTCAGTGTTAGACCACCCAGTGTTAAACAACAACCTGTTTTCAGGAAACGTTTGTACAAAACCCCATCAAGACCAATACAAAGGCAGCAGCAAACAAGTCTTTATGAATTCATTTTGGTGGCAACAGATCAGGACTGATTTTCACAGGTTTGCATCAAGATGAGGACACTCTGGCAGCCCATGGCTGGGGAGGACCATGGGGGATCCACACAGGTTAAAAGTCTCCTTGTTCCATGATTTGTGCTTCTCTTCCTGAGCGAAATGATAATCTCGGAACCTTCAACAACCCCAGAATAACCTGGCTCTTCCCTAAAAAGTGTAAAGCCACTCTGACCCAGGATCTACTAAAGCTCCCTGTAAAGGGATGTATTTTATTGATTTTTCCACATGTGTATACTCCAAAGCTGAACACAGGCGTTGGTTTCCTTGGAGGAGCTCAGAAACGAAGCGCCGAGTCAAAATGTGAATTCAGGTGCATAGGTGACAATCTGTGATCCCCGACATGCCACAGTCCAGCCTCCTGTCCTGGACATCTCCGCTGCAAGTGTCCTGGTGACCACCGCTGTGGCCTCGGCGCGTTGCCAGGGCGACGCAGCAGCGGATGAGGATGCAGATGCGGCAGGATGCCTGCGCTGACCGAGCGATCTGGGCAGGCAAAGGGGGAGGAATAACTTGTTTGCAAAAATTATGCTTTTCATTTCCATGGCAGCGCTGGAGTTTTCAGCTTATACAAGGCAGCAGGAGTTCAATGGTATTTGATATCCGCATCTGGTCACGTCGTTATTCCTATGTCAGATTATAAATTCATTTTCCAATCAACATGGCAAGAACATGACTGCACTTTATGCTCAAATACTTTAAAGGAAAACGTCTGTTCCAAAGCAGGATGGTTAAAATACAACACCCAAATATTTAGGTTGTTGCATAAGTTCAAACACAAAGAGTAGATTAAACACTGAATTCAGAGGCGGTTGTAGATTCCTAAAGGCATATCTAGGTACATCAAAGCTAGATCGCTTGCTATTTACTCATTTCAACTCCTGTGCCACGGAGAGCGTTGGGCTCATAACGCATCTTGAAGCGGTTTGCTTTTTTGAAATGCATTAGGATTGATTCACCAGGAGTAGGAAGAGCCCAGGGCTCGAGTGCATGCACTGGGATCTGCTGGTTACGTAGAGCAATCCTGCTGCAAGTCCCACAGCATTCCAGGGCTTGAAATTTCTGTTTCGGGGGTCGTGAATTCACTTTAAGAAAGATTCAAGGGGTGGTTGGGTTTTTTTTACATGGAAAAGCTGAAAATCGAACTAAATCATGAAAAAATAAAAGGAATGAGAAATAAAAGAAAAACACATTTTATTTTCAGTGCTTGACAAGCCAATTTTATGTCAGTTCAATGAAATGGTAATTTTTCATTTTAAAAAGAGTGCTTATACACGAAGTGCTAGGAAATTCTGCAGCTGTTTTTCCCATCGTTCTCCTTGAGATTCAGAATTCAGTTCCCTGCTAAGTTTGCCTCCAAAGAGCTTTGAAATTCAACAGCACTTCCATCACGAGCTCTCTCTTCTTAAGCCTTCCCGTACATCGTAGCCCTCAGTGTCACAAAGGCAGCTGCTGAAGCAGTGAAGCTGGAAACCCTGCGCCCCAGAAGCCAGGGAGCGGGAAACATTGCGACACTGGGCTGCCAAGAGAAGAACTTTCTAAACAAACGTCACATACAAAAAACCTAATCAAGGCCTGAAGCATTTAATTTCAAGAGAAACCCACTGGCAACCTGGTTAGTGAGAAACTTCTCCGATAGCCAGTAATGAGAGGGGTGGGTTTGTTTGTTTTGCACGTACACCAAACAGCAATTGGGTTCTACACCTTTGGAGCTCTAGGTTAAGAGTGCTTTTCAGGCACACCAGGAAAGGTAGCACAGAAAACAGTTGCTAATGACCGGCTGCCAAAGCAACACTAGCAAGAACGTGCCAGAATTTCTCCCATAATTATTTTGTGTTTAAGTTAGTGGTTCTGAACTCCTTGGAAGCTGCTGGGCTACTGAAGAGGCAAAAGACCTGCCCAACCCCTCCCCTGGACCTTCCTTTGCTGTCAATGTTTTGTTAGGCCTGTGTGAAGTGAACTTCTCAGCCCCCATTCCAGGCTGCCCCCCAAACATCCCACCACCATCACCATCCCATGGGGCCTCCTCGGCACCGCAGGCACGCGTAGACCTGCAGACCCCAACCCCTTCCTAACCAGGCTGCACGGTGATGGGCATGTAAACTCACTGCTTTCTCACAGGTCTTCACAGCACAATAGCGTAATTCTCTCTTAAAAAACCTGCTAAATTGAACGCTTTTTCAAACTAGGTTCTAATACCATTATAAAAACAAAAAGTAAATATTCGGCATTTGTTTAGCATTAATGGCTATCCACAAAAGAAGAAAGCTTTCCATTATTGTCAGTAGAAAACTTGATTAAAGAAATTAAATCCTCAGAAGAAGTAATTCCTAATGATTCTCAATAATTAAAAGTGTTTTAAAATCCAAAAGTTGTTTGTTTGTTTTAATGGGAGAGAAACTTTCAAAACTCTAATTTATGACCTTAAATGGAGTTACTAAATGAAAAAAGTAACTGTCTCATAATAGCAAATACTAATGCTCATGCTGAAAAAAAAAATCTTTATTTCTAAAATGAAAAAAAAGTTTTTAAAAGTTGTGTGGCACACGCAATGCCCGAGAGCCATCAGCAAAAATGGAGAACAGACTGCAGAAATTCCCAGGTCCAAATTGTTGAATTTGGGGTTTTACTTCCATTTTAATACCAGTCATTTTAATTCCCATTTATAAATTCAATAGGCGACCATGAAAAATAAAAAAAAACCTTTGCACAAACACAGGCAGTTGTTCCTGACATGGACAGGTTGGCACGCTCAAACACGAGGAAGTACTTGGGAGCACGGGAAGATCTCCCTTCACCATCACCAAGACTTTCCAACGCAGAGCCAGAGGAAAAGAAATGAAATGCAGACATTTTTCACTATGCACTTAAGTCGTCCCGGTCTTTCCAAGTTAAGTGGAGTTTAGTATTTTCTCTGGACTGCCAAGTAACTCCTGTCAGAAAACCACATGCACTTCGACATAATAAGCAGCCTCTGCTCAAGATCTCTGCTCCGAGAAAGAATCACACACCTCACCCACGGGCAGGGTGGTCTGTCACATTAATGCTGAAGGCTTTTTGGCAGGGCAGAAAGCATGGACGAGTGCCTGGCGCATGGATAAAAATAAAAATAAGAAAAAGAAAGAATTCTGCAGCACTTCCAGCACTTCATAGCCCAAAGCTACAAACATTAAAACGCCCCTCCAAAAAAAACCCCACCCCTCTCAACTTTGGTGTCTGCAAATCCCCCCTCACCCTGCTGACTGCCTCCGAAATGAAACGGCTTTACTGAGCTACACGAACGTAGGCGGGTGCCTACGGAACTTGT
>JAOXJK010000051.1:33894477-33917125 GCA_025774025.1 Xenus cinereus | reverse complement strand
TTAAAATGCCCCACCAAAAAAAAAAAAAAAAAAAAAAAAACCTCTCAACTTTGGTGTGTGCTGACTGCCTCTGAAATGAAACGTCTTTACTGAGCTACACAGACCAAACTCAAGATAGAATTTGTGATTCTAAAGAGAATATATAAAGGTTAAAAAAATAAAATAATAATCCAGCTGTGGAATGTATCACAAACTGCTGCACCACGAGATCCTGGCTCAGTCGTCTCACCCTGGGAGAGACCCTCATTGGGAAGCTGCCAGTTCACTTGGGTTTGCCCTCGTGGGTCTTGGTGACCCAGAGCACCCACGCAGGTGCCGTGGGGCCCGCCAGCCGCTCGCTCTGCTGCCGTGGTACAACACCACCCTGACGGGCAAAAGCACCAACAGCCTCTGCCCTCCGCAGGTCGGGGCTCCCCAAACACGCACCGACAAACCGCGCCGTCCTGCCTTGTGAACACTGTGACAGTCGAACGTGTTCAAAATAGCCTTTTCTGAATGTGTGCTACCGTGCAACATCATCACGTTCCCCCCAAACCAGGGCTCCAAATGAATAATGTATCTTCATTTCATTACGACTGCTCTGGGATGGGGTAGGAAACAGGGCTGGGTTTCCTTTGCTTGCTGAACGCGGAGGTGTGCAGATTGGATTCAAGTTCAGGAGTTCACTTTTTCCTCTGGAATAAATGGAAACTAGATGCTACTTTACTTTTCTTTCAAAAAAAACCCTTTTCTTTTTTAAAGATAAAATAAACACAAAGTCTATTAATCATAAGTGATAATATGATTCAGGATCCTAGGGGACTAGAATACAGCTGGGACTTAGAACCGTAGGCTGCTTCAGAAGACAAATTGCTGTTTACAGACTCACACTAACAAGCTGTGTAATTTGGATTTAAGTTTGTTTCAACACTTAAAGAGAGGTTTCAACCGAAGCGTGGTTGTCTGTGTCCCACCACAGAAACCAGGTGAACTCACCCAGTTCCTGGCAGCAAACACGTACGGCTTCTGCGCTGGTCCCTGCCATGGGCACAAGAGCAAGGACGCTGCTGCAAAGGACACTGAGGAGATTTGCTTCACAAACCCTTCCAGGTCTTGCCTCCACACCACTCAGGGAAGAGCAGATAGGGCCTGCTAGAGCAAGCTGGGTAACGGGGCACTGCGTAGGAGAAAATGAAAAGGTCCTGGCTTGGCCGAGTAACCGGGGTTACATGAATGAAAGAGCCGTTTCGCACTCAACGCCAAAACAGCAGAGGGTTTGTGTTAAGAGAACAGGACGCGTATCCTAAATTCTGTGGCATGATCAAAGAAAAACAGCAAGGGGAAAGAAAAGGCAGGATTGATTTCAAAGCCCACGGAAGGAGCGAGCCCTCCCTAACGCTCCTGCTTTGCAACCGGCAGCTACGCCTGTTCTGCCAAACTCTCCTTCCCCGTCGGCTCGTGGTGCCCGACCTCGTGCACTTTTCCCTTCCTCTGAACGCCCGTGTTTCCAGTCTCCTGCCGTGGATTTAGAAGGATAGAATAATCCACAGCATTATCTGAATGAGGAGAAAATTCTTCAGAGAAAACCTGTTGCAGTTTCAGACAACCAAATCCGAAGCTTCGAGCGCCTTCCACTCGTTCACATCTCTCAACTCAGACTCTGCACTTGTAGCTTTCAGTCAAAAACACCTCAAATTACATATTCTAATGCATTATTCACGAGTGACATCTGCAGGAAGGAGAAGCGGACGGTCTAGGGGCTCCCTACACCACTTGGCTAAGAGAGCACAGCACCCTAACGAAAGCCCATGAGGGCAGAGAGAAGCAGCCAGGGGAGCGGGACTTCAACCTGACGTGGAAGAACCACCATTCGTTCAACCAACTGTGCATTCAGTTTGGGCTCAAAGATTTCCAAACAAGACAAGCCCTTTGGAAAGAAAAAGGTAGTGGGTTGAGTTACAAACTTCTTGGTTCAAAACACCGAGTTCAGGATGGGTTTCTGAAGCCCCAGGCAGAGTCCCACAGGTGATGGAGACCTGCTAAGGTGACAGCAGGCCCCGGGGATGTGGCAGCCCTTGCAACCGCCCCCTGTAAACGATGCTCAATGACCTCTCCGGACCCAGGAGCTCCTGGCTGGTGGGTCAACTCACCACACATGCATTTTAAGGCAGCATTTTTTGATCAATCTGGAACATCACTTTTTATGTACATTTTGTGCAGTGTCTAAAAAAATGTAATAAGCAGTAACTTTGCACTGTATTCTGTAGCTTCTGATAACGCTTAGGGATAGCCTGGAGCTGGAGTAAAGGCTCCCCAGAAGACAGTTCTAGCCGACCTCAGGGAAGCCCCAGGCAATGAGAAGCAAGACTGGAATAGGAACAAGGAAGGAGAACACTCACCACCTCTCAGAACGCAATCCAAAAACACCAATCTGAAAGTGTTTTTTAATGTACATGTAGCAGAAAATACAGAAACCTTCCTTTCAAGAGTAAGAGATTTCCGTTGCAACCACTTACTGTACATTTGTGGACTCTGACTCAAAATGCAGAAGGAAGAATTAAATTGGCTTCTTTTTATGAGAAAGCAACTGTAGGCATTTACACACATAGCATTTTTATGAGTGCTAACGTATGGGAAACCCACTTGAACATATAGGCACATTGAAAAACCTGGGGTCATCACTGCATTTGTCTATATGCAGTCAAGACTTCTTAATATTGATAACAATAGGAGTTTTTATCCCTCACATGCCACAGAAGACAACAAACAGGAAGAACAAACAATTCCCCTTTAGTTCTTATTCCTTTTTTGTGTACTCTGACATGGGTACCTTTCTGTTTAGTTGTCTTTCTTCCTCAATATTCCATGGTAAAAAATACAGTTAGACTTCTGCAAGCATCGCCTGTTGTTCTCTGGCACTTTTACAAGTAGTGGAAATACACATAACCTTTTAATTAATCACATTCTTCTTACAGTTAAGAAATGAAAGCTAGGAGCACATTCTACCCTATTTCCCAGAAACATCCAGAATTTCCTAAAATACCCTCCAATATTACAGCAGTTAATTTTTTTGCAGCCTTCTGGCTCTTATTGATCAAATAACAAATCTGTGCTTTCCATTCTAAGATGTGTCCAACACAACTATTCAATCCTTATGTAAATCCACGTTTTATATATATATGTGCAATGAAAATGGTTTTATATCTATTATTATTAGTATTATATACACATATTGTTATAAAATTATAAGAGGACTAGGAGAAAGGAAATTATAACCCATATCACGCTGTCTCGTGGCTCAGAATTATAAACATCCCATGGAAATCTCCACAATTTGTAAAATCCCAATGAGCACTGAAATTTCCTCAAATACTCCAGGAAGTAAGCGGTCCTAGACAGTACTACACACTACTTCAGCAGAAAAAACAATTTCACAGTAAGACTTTCTATTTAAACATGGTATTTCACATATATTTCCTACTCATTCTGTTCAAACCACAAGACCAAGAAGGGGTCAGAAAATAAACATATAAAAGCTTTGTTATACTTCTATCAGCATTTCTGAACAGGAGCTCTGCCGTGCCATGCAAATATTTTCATCCATGCAAAGACAGCGCTGCTATTCGGTTAGGTTCTTGGATATTCTACGTTTAACTTCTTTTGACAAGAAGCCTCTGATCCGGCTAAACGCTATTAAAACAAGCAAGGCATCCAAATCCAACAACCAGGTGTTTTTTTCAGCTGCTGTAAATACAGCGGCTTCCAGCTGGTTTCATGTTGATTGTACTTCTGGCATCTCTTCCCCACGCTCCCACATTCTCCAACAGACTCTGAGAAACATTTCAGCTGCTTCCTCGTGAGCTCCTGCTCCATGAGGCTCTCCCCGCTCCGCTGCGCTCAGGACTCTGCCCAAAGACTAGCACTAACATTTCATTTGTCTCTTCTTGTATTTCCGCATGAGAACTCTATAAAAATGTGTGACCGCATGAATCTCTTCCATGAAAATAGGACCCATGCCACAGAATCCTTTCTACTCTTCCTTTTTTTATGCCTCTATGGAAACCCCTTCAGATTTAGTTTCTTCATGTAATTTCTAAAAATAGGACAACTGTAACTTTCTGCAACAGAAACAATAATAAAATGATTCCGCGGAGAGATGAATTATTTACTCTGCATAAAGTTCCCCTAAAGAACCTAAGAATATTGTGCTCCTGGTTCACCAGAGGAAAAGACAATAAAACACTCTGAAATCATTTAAAATCATTATGAGAACAGCTTGCTGAAGCCCCTGTGAAGACAGCAGACATGAAGATTAAATAAATCAGAAGCAAGGAAGCCTCCTCTTTAAAATACGGTTTATGAAATAACAACAATAGCTTCTATCCAAGTTCCAGGATTGGGACACAAGTGGGAATAAAATAAAGTCGTTTAAAGTCGGCCTCTGGCTGTGGTGCTGTCGGCCGGGTGCTGCTGAGAACCCTCAACACTCATTTATGTCACCGGGCGTTAGGGGTCCTCAGAGCAGGATTACCTGCTTTCTCTTCTGGCCTCTTTACCATCCAAACAGCAAATGCAGGGGGTTACAGACTGTACCTTGGGTACACCTCAAGAAATAACATGCTCACCTACGGGAAGAAACAGGTCAGCTCTGATATTCAGCACTGTAGTGCTTGGGTCTTTAAAAAAAAAAAAAGCCATCTGATGGAGAAATATTTGGCAGTTTCCCGTCCTGCCCACCCCAGTTCCGACAGTTCTGATCTAAAACAGTAGGTGGAAAAAATCTCTACAACATACGGACCAACTGAAAACAGCTCCCTTAAGGGGAAAAAAAAATAATAAAAACAGCAAAAAAGAATTGGGTGGGGTTTCCCAGCCTAAAAGGCAGTTGCCTCCCAGACTGTGATGCTGTAAGAGCTGGTCTGGACTCCAAACTATTTCAAAACTATGCATATCTCCAGCCTCTCACAGACCTTGCCTAGATCACCAGGACCAAATTTCTTGGCACAACAGAGATCAAAGTGCTTTATAACATCTGCTTAAGCTCTCTCGTGCTTCAATAATTTCAAGATGGCAGTCTCAATCACCCTCAAAAACTCCATATAGCGTACAGTTTGACACAACTTTAGAGTCTCTGTAAGTAAAAGGACCCTACAAAAAATAAAAAATCCTGGCTGAAGAGTCTGTAACAGTAAAAACTCCAAAACAGAAATCGAAAAGAAAAAAAAACCAACAGCAACAAAAAATCAACCCTTGGCTGAAGATCCAAGGGATGCAACGGATTTTAAACATGCAAGGGAAAACAAATCTCTTTTTATTATGGAAAATATACAACTCGAGTTGACTAAAGAGTGTGAAATCAAATGTCAGTCACCAAAAGAGAATGCAGTGGAATGACTTCATTCCTTCTCATTTCATAAAGAAAATGTAAATACAGAGCATTTAATTTCTCAATAGGGAAATGTTCTTTGTATTGAAATGTTAAGCAGGGATTAAAGATACAATAGGTTATCACTCAATTCTTAGCTATGTTTGGTTTTCTTGAAGCATCACGGGATATTTTGGCATGAGCGGGTTTTTTTCTTGGTTACCTCCTCAAAATCAGGTTCCTTTAATTATACAGTCTTTGTCATTCAAAATAAATTCAGTTTATTACTGTCTTTTAAATGCTACTTGAAGTACAGTTGAACAATACTCCGAAACAGTGAAAATCACAGCTTTGAATTGCCAAATGGCACGTTCTCACAAAAGATCCGAGGGTGCCAGAGGCCACACATTCAAAGTCCTAATATTAAGATAGGCATCTTCGTCATATGAGTCTTTACACGGCTTTATTTTCTCAGAGAAAGAAAAGTATCTCAGAAGTGAAGTTATACCCTATGCAACATCAAATATAACGTGAGCCTTTGCTGTAAAAACTGCGCACCCAAGCAGGATTTAATGCCTGCATTGAGCATGTGTTGCTCTTCTGGCAGATCCCAAGAAATGGTCCTGCAAACCATTTGTATGCCTCCGACCCAAGTCAACACATCAACTCACTCAGGAGAAAACAGTGCCAGTGAGTCTGCTGTTACCACAGAACATCAAACCAACCTCCTGCTAACTGCAAACACCAAACTGTCAAAGCAACTTCTTTCTTTGCCCTGTTGAAATGGTCACATCAAACAGATTTAGCAATACAGATTGAGCACATCTAGGCCAGACAAAAGACTGGAGCAGGAATTTGAGAAGGACACATTAATTAACTTGTTACAGGAAGAGCCAAAGGGCTGTTCCGAGCCCCAGTGGGGAGCGTCCGAGTCTCAGGCTCCTGACGTGGGGAGTCAACACGCTAGCACAGAACTGGGGATGCATTTAAACAAGCCACCTTCCAGTTCTGGTTTGGTTTCTGGTTTTCCTTTGGCTGTGACAGCTAGGCACACACCCCGCAGATGGACAGGCAGCTTCACCTGGGCTCCACCAGAGCGGATGGAGGTGTTCCCGTGCTGCCCCACGCCATGGGGACACAGGTTGGCCAGCTACTCGCCTTCCCTGCCCACCGCCCGGGGCACCCCAAACGGCTCTCGGCCCCAAGACCCACCACTGGCTCCTCCGGGTCTCTCTCACAGACTGATACGGAGGTGTAGGTGTGTTTTTATTTCACAGTCTCTTCAACAACCCTTTAAACTGGCTCCTGGGAAAACTCCTCCCATCAGGGAATTGTCCAACTCCAAAAATGGAACCGCAACTCACACTACTGTGTTGTTTCAATGGGAAATGTAGATTAGAGAGAACCTTTAGATTAGAGATGGCAATAGAGAGTAAATGAACACAAAGCTAAGTTATTTTTTTCCTCAAACCTCCATTTGTCCACTGGTGGCCCATACTACAAGTTCAAGCCCAAACACCACTTCTGCTAAGAAGGGCACCTCCATAAAAACTCCATCAGTCAGGTAAACAAGACAAGTTCAAGTTCTTTAATGTCATCCATCAAACAACTGTCAACATCTTTTCCTCTGAAAAAAGATTCCTAGGAGAGCCGTAAGATGTTTCTTCAGAAGGCTGTAGTTATCAGGCAGGTGAAGAGACACCCAGGACCGACCGCTGCGGGTCCCCTCTGCTTTAAGGGGATACAGAGGATGTGCAGTGGGACGTTGCTGACCTGAGTATGACACAGGGGAGGCAGAGAGGTTCTCCGAGAAAGTTTTAGCCTTTCTTTGATGAGCCCATGCCGCAGAGACAGGCCCATGCCAGGAGTCAGCACGGAGCCCCAGCCCTGGGCTTTCCACCTGTCCCCAGACACAACGGCTTCCTAGGAGCTCACACAGCTACTGGTAAAGGCCCTTTCTTACCATTGGCTCCCTTTAACCGCTATGTTCAACTCATAAAAAAATTGCAATGGACCAACCTCAGCACCATCCGCTCCCGAATCTGACACTTGTGTGAACAGTTTCTGAATTAAATGGTTTCTAAAAGTCAAGGCTCATTGTTACTGCTTTTTGGCTTAAAAGCCCTGTTCATGAATAGAATACGTTCTCTGTCAAAAATACCTTCTGTGACTACCATTTTCCAGTGCTTCAGTTATTGCGGTGGCTAAAATTGAACAAATCTCCCACAATATCCTACTAAAGGACTGGAACTGTTTGGCAGAGTAGGCTGGTACTTGGTGGCTTCATAATTACACTGCATTATTTGGAGATGCTTCTCCCTCAAAATGAACCATAAACCACACTAACAGTGATGCTCAACAGCAAATTGCTGTCACAGTTGCATCACTATGAACACACAATTTTGTGACGAGAAGTCAGGTGGTTCTCGAGTCAAATGACTTCATCCCTCCACTCTACAGAATGAAAGACAGATGACATCAAAAGGATGCTGGAGTAGTTAATCTGAGCAAAGCCCGGGTAAGGGACCAGAAAACCCAGACATCCCAAAATGGTAAATGGGTGTACAAAATCGAAGGTCAAAGCTAACAAGAAATAGATCGCAACAGTTCTCTGAAAGCATTTCTATCAGACATAGATACCCAGGAGGAAAAACAAAGCTCCATCTGTTTCAGAAACATGTCTCCTCTAGTGGCCGGGAGCACTTGTCTCCGGTACTTCCCTACAAGTAAGAAAAATACGGAACACCCTTGCCTCTAAAGGTTAGATCTAAACTACTATGATTAATAGCCCCTGACAAAAAGAACACAGGCACCAAGCTAGCATTTAAAAGGTAATAAATAGACATAAAGATCTCAAAATAGTTGAATAGCATATGATCTATTACATCACCTATCAAAGGCATGCAAATAAATATCCAAAGAGAAACGGAAGGTCAGTTTAGGCACATTTCAGGGGTTGAAAATCCAAAGTTATCCTTTGGCTGTAAGCACAGTCCTAATATGCTGTTCTAAGGACAGGATTAAAAATAATCTTCAGCTTTACTAGCCATAGTTTGTGAAATGCTGGAAACTAAAGACAAAGTTGACAGCAAAATGGATAAGGGACAACACCCGGTATTTTGAATAAGATCGGCCTATTTTCAGTTGCTTTTTGTTTTTGCAGAACAAGCTAACGACTTCAGCCAAACTGATTCTACAATTTCCCAGCAGGTTGTTAGAGGGATTAGTTTGCCCATATGACACATTCTTCTACATCTTTTGATATGAACCAGTTGGACCTGTGCCACCAAATGACCTGTGCACCTCCAGCAGTAACAGAACCGTATGAAGAAGGAGCACATACTCCATCAGTCATATTAACAGCACACATTTATGTCCTGTCCCCCTCACACCCCATCTGAGTTTATCCTCGTGTTGGAATCCAGAGCATAAAATCTGACAGAATCCTTGCCTCAGCACCATCTTTTCTCTTTGCCTTTAAACTCAGCAAACATAAGAGATAGCTGAGCCTCAAGAAGGTCTCAGAGCGCACGTGTTCACACATCTGTTTGGAGTTTGTCTGAGGAATGCTCTGAAGGCTGTTTGCACTGGGCAGTCTTTAGCCAAAGGCTGCTAAAATAAATACGATTTCTCTCGTGAATGCTGTTCAGCTGCCAGAACCTGGTCCTTCCCAGTGCCTGTGAGAGCTGCGGTGGCATCCGCTGGGACAGGTAACGCTTGACACCAGGGAGGACACTTCAGCGGCTCCCGTTCCAGTGGTGGCCACTCTGACAGATTACCTCTCCCTGCCCTTTGCGACCTTACTGAATTCAAAAGGAACATAAAGAAAAGAATGCCACGTATCAAGAGAGTTTCTGCATCTTTGGTAGAAATCTTCAAACCTGCCTTTTTGCGTATTTGACAAGAGTTTCCTAACTAGGCCACTCATTTTAGTATGTTTTCACATAACTAACACTAACCAGAAATTATGTAAAGCTCAGCTCTTCTGAATGCATGTAACATCAAAAAATGTGTCAGGTACCTCAACAACAATCTGTTAGGAATAGCAGAATCTATATATAGTTTAATATCTCCTGAGCTCAGATGCATATTAGCAGCCTGTTTTAGCTGTAACTACCACAGGATTTATCATACTGTCGTCAGAAAGTTTGCCCACTCTTTACATATTTGGAATTTTATCGGTTATCTGATATGATGTTCAGGGAACACTGGATTTTTATACACAGTGTACACTCCATCTCATTTGACAATTAATGCAAGCTGCTATAGTATCCCCTATTTTGAAGCTGAAAGTCTAAAGAGCAAAATGTTACGCTTTCAGAAATGAATACTGACTTGACTTGGACTATTTTCACAAGACATCACTGAATAAATCTTGGAGCTGATTTACAGAGACATCCCTTCCACACGGCTCCTATCAAAAACAAGCAAAACATAACCCTGGTTTGGTCCACACTGTTTATATTAATTTCCAGTTCGCATCACAAAAATAGATGATCTGTAATCATGACCCGTCATCTTGGTTCAACAAAATGAACATTTCTTTTAGTTTGTGTATACCTCCACCACCTCTGTATATTGGTTTAATAAAACAGTAGTTAATCTAAATAAGAATGTTAGCCTTCTGTCTCAAAATAACACACCCAACTATCAGGAATGCTTAATTTTAGAACCTATATGGATGATGAATGACACAAATATTTACAAGTTGCAAAATAAATTCAACTGAAAAAATAATACTTTGCAACTGAACTGTTTGATCGTCCTCGCATAGTCCCGGTCTGTGTTTTTGGAGGTACACACTTTCTCTCCACGCAAAACCTCTTTTCCCTTGACACAGTCATTTCCTGCACACTTGGAGACAGAAGATGAATGTTTAGTGAAGAACATGACTGTGATTAAGCTTCCCAATGCATTCTTCATCTGTAGCCCAGCTGGTGGAGCATCTCCACCGCTCCTCTCTGTCCTACAGGAAAAGTCTCTAACTGATGTATTGAGCTTTGCAAAAAGGTGTTGGATTAAAAATCTCAAAAGAACCTCCAAAATTTATGATGTCAATAAACACACCCCTTAAGGGATAAAATTGAAAGGTGAGCTCTGCCCAATCTCAGGAATTGTCTAGTTGAGAGGACTGTTTCTCTGAACTTTATCAAACAGTAAAATATGTTTTTATAAAGATGAAAACAAATACGTATGTTTTTTACCATCTCTCCCTAAAATCCTTTGAGACAGGCACCACTGCCACATCCCCTCATGCAGAACTCGGCAGTAACACAGCAAAGCACAAGGAAGCTCTTTTCTTTCCTGGCCAGTATTTACCACACCACAAACAGAATACCTTTTATAAACAACTGGTAGCACCCAACTCTCCCACATACCCATCACAGGCTGGCACTAAGGAATACTAAAGGCAAGTTGGGTCTATTTAATTATTTCAAGAAGCACACAAGAAAAGTCCCAGCTGAAGCTGTCAACCAGAAATTAGCTCATCCTAACTCCCAGAACTTTCAAGCCTTTTACAGTTTCACTAAATGGTTTATAAATTACATTAAAGCCTCCGTTTTCAAAAGCTGTGGATTTTGACCTGTGCTGCCCAAGTAGCACACTCCACAGCCAAGACATCAATCTCTACACAGCTGTCTACACCGAGGACAAAGGGTACTCAAGTGCTAACTGTCTCAGCTATCTCTGTGTGGCCAGGAAAAACTGAAGTTCCTCCTCAAAAATCTCCCAAACATCTGCACTTTCTCAATTCTGAACAAACGGTTTCCTTCTAGCAGTTGTGCTTGTCACATTTTCTCTTCTCTTGCTAGTTTGGCATCCTTGTGATTTCCACAGAGTCACAGGATGGGTGACATCAGAAAGGAGATGTCGTCCAACACCCTGCTCGAGCAAGGGCAGCTGCAGGTTGTTGCTCAGGATTGTGTCTAGTCAAGTTTTGAATACTGCCAAGGTGATCTCCATCACCACTCTGCACAGCCTGTTGCAGGATTCTACCATCCCTGTAGATAAAAAGGTATTTCTTTTATATTTAAAAGGATTTTTTGTTTCCATTTGCGCGCATTGCTTCTTGTCCTGTCACTGGGCACCACGGAGAAAAGCCTGGCTCTGCCTTCTTTGGTCCCTCACACACTATGAGCCCCCAAGCCTTCTCTGCTCCAGTCTGGACAGTCCCATCTCTCTCAGCTTCTCCCCATGTGTCAGACCTTCCAATCCTTTAATCACCCTCATGGCCCTTTGCTGGATTCATTCCAGTAAGTTCACGTCTCTTTTGTACTGGGGACCTCAGCACTGGACACAGCCCTCCAGCTGTGCTCAACAGAGGGTAAGGCTCACCTCCCTCAACCTGCGGGCAATGCTCTACAACGCACGGCCCGGGATGCTGGTGGTGTTTTACTGGCTTACGGTCATCTTGTCCCCCAGGACCCTGGGGTGCTTTTCTGCAAAGTTGCTCTCCAGCTGGCCAGCCCCATCACATACTGGTGGAGAGGGTTATTTCCCCCCAGGTGCAGGATGTTGCTGAGCTTCATGACCATGTTGGCTTATTTCTCTAGGCCCCTCTGAACAGTAGCAAAAACCATCTGGTGTATCAACCACTCCTCAGTTCTGTATCTTGAAATTTTCACCTTCTGAATTTGGAGGCTAAAGCAAAGTTACCCGCACAAACTAGGGGGACATTCTGTTAAAGAAAAGTAAATCTGCAGTCTGCAGCTCAATATATTTCCCTTCCACCTGACCAGAATGTCTTTCACAGAAATGACAGATTTTCTTAAGCTTAAATTCGCTCATATAACCACTCAAGTGTAATCAGTAGAATAAGATTATGCTGAGAAGTTTCCCTTTGGGTCTAGCTTCCATCTGGGATTTTTGTGTTACATTTTCCAGTTGTCTGCAGAAGGAATATCTGTTATAGACACAGAAGAACTACATCTATCAACACCCAGTTACTCAACTAACAGACTTCTACTTTGCAGGGAAAGATGTTAGTGGTAATCTAGATATTTGTTTTATGACTGGCTACAGTATATTCTATGCAGAACACAAAGACTATCAGACACACACTCCTCTTCCCCAGTTAAGCTCTACAAACTACCTACTCCTTTAAAAAAAAGGCAACTTAAAATTTCACCCATCCAGTCCTGATTTTCCTTTCCCCTCACTCCTCCTCTATCCCTAGTATCTGTTAAAGCTGTCAAATATCCCTTTTCCTGATGCTTCCAAACTTCAAACTCCTACTGTCTCTAATCTCCATTTCCCTTACATTTGCAGCCATGCATTGCTATACATATTTAGACATTACCTTTCAAGCTATCAATTTATGCATGGATGTCTTGCAAAAACTTTTCAACATTTGCACCTGTCTGCTCAAGGGTCTGCAAATCCCAAGGTGGAAGTTCCCCTCCTTACACAAGCGTGAGTGCAAAGCTGCAGTACAGCAACATTGCAGCCCAACCGAAATTCAGTAGTGGAGGCTGGGGCAGCCCACATCCCAGTACATAGCAGAGAACGTCCTATTTTATAAGCTACAGAAAAAAAAAAATCTTTTTTAGGCAATCCATAACAGACAGCAGGATCACCAAATCACAAGTGTTTCCAGCCATACTGTGTAACGTGCAGCAGGAGTAAACTACTGCGCTAGAATGCAGTCGACTTTTCAGAATACTATTGCCTACAAAGTTTCTTCTCTTTTTTTTCCACACTGTCTTGTGTGGTTGCATAAAATCCTTCTGTGAAACTGAATCTAACACCCCTTCCATCCGCCCGTTAATTAAGGAAAAACAGAAAATGTGGAAAGATTGCATTATGTTAAAGCAGAATGTACCAGTTGTGTAAGAGCCTTTGGAGAACTTCCAACTCTATTGAAACTTCACTCTTGAGAGGAAGAAAAAAAAAAAGGGTCAGAAAAGACCTAAATTACCTTTCTGATTATGGAAAGGCTTTACACAATTCACATCACACATTAAAAAAAAAAAATCCTCAGAAGCTAAGCAAGGTTTCACAGGAGCCTGAAGCACTGTGAATTCATGAAAAATGAATTTAATCGTCAAAGCTGAGACTAGGAAGAACTGTTCTACATAACAAAAAAGTTCTCAGCTGCATTATTAAAATCATTGCTTAACGGATCAATTTATTTCAAAGGGTTGACTCTCCGCATTAAAAGTTATCAAAGACACATGATCTAAAAGGAGTCTTTATCAAGCACAGTACCCGTCTGCTCTAACTGCAACTGTGTTATAATTGCAAGGCTTATGATCATTTTATGTATTTGTGGTTTTATTTTTATCTAAATGTAGACATAAGACGGCTGCAAAGACTGTCAAAGACAGAAAATGGCAGGACTGATAATAACAACCTACAACTTGCCTAATGTCCATATTTCTTTAAACTTTTGGTATAAATCATTAGATTCCATTTAGTCCTCATTCTAAGCCAAAAACTGTAACCTGAAGCACACGAAATAAACTGTACATACCCAACAGCTTTAATCAAAATATACTCTTCAACTGTTTCCGACAGGTTCCAGAAGACTGGTACCGAACACAAAGGTAGGTCTGAAAGTGAAAAATCATTCCTCTTGCCAGCAACAATTTCTCCCCCACATGGAAGGAAGCCTATGCTACATATGCCACGCGTTCTGTACGATGCTCATGTAAGAATGAGAATAATTAAGGACTGACACCGATTCCTACGCTGCCTCTTAGAAAGCATACAGAAAACCAAAGAATCAGAAGGTGAAAGAGCTTTGCATTTCAGTACTGCGCTTCCTTCTCCCCTCGCTTCCCGTGTTCTGCTGACAAGAGGTAAGATTTTTTTTTTAAAAAGAACCTCCCCCAAAAAAGAAACCCAAAAAGCCAAATTTAAACACATATGCTCAACTGGACAAAAAAATGAAGGAACCACAAAAGGAAAGATTTTTTTTCTCCCCCTTGACTAGACCCTAATAAGTAGACTTTTGGCCTATGGATTCTTCTATGTAATCTACATGACCAAGAACTGCAACTTTATTTTGTAAGACTATACTGCCTCACAGTACCTACCCAAGTTTTCTGCCTCTGCTTAAAAAAAGTCATCACTCAATATGATTTATGTCTCTCCAGTTTTCTCTCTTCTTTTAAAAGCACATCTAGCTACTAAGGGACCCAAAACCGGACTGCCCTTTAATATTCTACCATCTGTATTTGCCTCCACTTAAAAGATGTAATTCTGAGAGTCTACTATTTGTGAAATACTCCGATATAAATCTTTATGATGAGGTTTTGGACCTATAAATAACAGAAGACCCCCCTTGCTGCTTTGCTAACTGTGCTATTGCTTCCCAGTAACTATGGGAAACCAGATGAAATCTGAACCCATTCATCAAAACACAGAAAATATTCGTCCTTCCAGTTCGAGAGACTGTGCTTATAGTATCTTAGTTGGCAAATAGAATGCCATTTCCCACTGTGACAATGTTAGATCATTTATTATACCTGCTGATAGCAAGCCAACAACAAGTAGAAAAGAAAAACAACCAGCCGCCCAAAATAATAATCATAAAAAAGAAGTCTCCTTCTCTTTCCATTTAGAAAACATTCGCATTTCTGAAACAGAATAACAAGTGTTTGCCGTGACAAGTCCTGCTATATATGTTGTTTAACATAACAGGCTTAGACTCAAAATGGCAACTCTAGTTTGATAAATATAGGCTTAATAATTTGAAATGCGTGCACAAATCTTTTTACTTGGGTAATTCAACTTCCTAATAATTAGCTACAGTGAAATGCTAGGAATGCAATGATGACAGGAGACCGCAAAGTTTTTAGAGAATATGGTTTTAATTGCAATATAGGCCCTCAAATTATTATGCAGAGATAAACCCAGAAATGAGAAGCGTGCTAATACCTACTCATTTACAAAGAAATTTTCTCCCAAGTTCATATTAAATAACAGCTCCTTGTCCAGATATTACCAACCTGTTTCTTCTGGTTCCCTGGTAGCTGCTCTCTGAATTGGAAAACGCCAGTAAAGGCTGCCTTCATTTTAACATCTGTTATCAAAGTTTGCTCGCCACAGTAATTGCAGTCGTGCTCCAAAAATAACAAGGAAAGGAAAAATTAAAAGCTAACTCCCCATCCTCAATTCGCTACTACCACGGAATACATTCCTTGGGTAAGCTACTCTAGACAGCGCAATACCTGCTGTCGCGAAATACCAGGGCATAAGCCAGAAACCAAAATAAACAGCTGGACTATAAAGATTTCCAGTTAAACATACAGAGGGCTCAAACGCTTCAAGATTCCCACCTTCAATGCTCAGTGGCTGAGAGCAGCAACCTCAGCCCAAGTGCCAGTAGTATTTTCAATGGTATTTTCTGCAGGATTGGCTGGGAATACCCAGGTATTGAGTCCTACATTCAGGAAAAGGAAAGCCTTTTATCTCCCATCACGGCATTTAATTCCCAAATGACGGTGCAACAACATTCAAGGTTAGGCATAAATCTGGTTTCAAGATAAATGAGGTCTTTGTTCAATTTAACTTCAGTTTGCAACTGGGAATAACAAAACTTAAAATTCACACCAGACTGCACTTCGTCCAAGTAAACAATTCACCTTGAATTTTACCAGCTCTTGAAACACAAGTGACCATTCCCAAGCATATTCTCTGCAGCCAGGAATTCTCACAGGGAAGTTAGAGACAAATGGGTTTGTAGGTAATAAATCTTCCATAATTTATTACAACTTTGTAAGAAACTGGAAGACAGAGCAGAAGAACTAGTTAGCGAGACTCAGTTTGGAGACAGATTGTGTAATGTAGTCCTCATAATGCTTGTACAACCATTTACTGTATACCTGTTATACATACTAACTATGGGCAAGAAAGAAAAACAAATCAAGTGAAATTACTGTGCTTGTTGCTGCTGTGGATGTCATGGGAAGACTAAAACACAGCAAACATAGCAAACTAAGATGCATAAACCATACTGATGGTAACTAGACTGTTAGGAAATTCTGGATTTGTCTCCCACTTGGCTCAAGATATATGAAAGTGCTTAAGGAAAAAAAAAAAAAAATCACTTAAAACCAGCACAGTCATTGACTGCTTAGGTCCTGCAGTAGCGAGCATCATTCCTACACGGGTACACCAGGGCTATGCAGTTAGAAAAACAAACAGCACAGACGTGTAGTTTATACAAGGAGCTGAGCTTTGTAAGTGTTTAACCAGGAAATTATTAAAACCCAGCCACTTTTACCTCCAGAGGGGAGTATCGGCCTTATCTGTGGGCTCAGCAGCGTTTGCTCTTTATTTGCTGCTTGTTACAATTACGAACTTTCAGTAAGGAGCTGGACCAGTCATGGTAATTTAGTATGAGATAAAGATCTATGAAGCCAGATGGTAGCTCACATTCTAACAGCTACAAATTGCTAAATTGGCATGGGAAATCAAGATAGTTATCAATTCACTATTATTATTCTAGCTTTCTCATTTCTTCTCTATTTCTCTCTTAACTATTTAAGCCAACCTAGACAGACATTTTCGCCCATAGATACTAATTTTCATAGCTAAAGCTAAATGTAGTGATCTAAGTAGGGATGGCTGTTTCAGACAATCTGAGCGTGTGCTGAACATCAGCTCCTGCCAGGCGGAACTCTTCTGTACCGGGTAGGATAATCCGGTCATTTCATCTCTAGTCACCAACTTCAGTCTATGAATGTAAACATTTTGTCCATCATATATACTAATGACTGAGGAAAGTCTCTCCTTTGGTAATCTTTAGGTTTCTACTACCCCAAAAATAGTACAAATAAAAATTATAATATAAATTTATTAATATAAAAATTGATGCCACCGTCACTGACAAAACCTCCCATCGTTCATTTCAGTCACTACTCAGCTGAAAAACCTATTTGCTGAAATTTTCAAGGTAGAAAGAAAAGGTGGTTTGTTTGACCTTTCAGAAGAGTATCAACTTTATTTGACCAGGATAGCTTCTAAAAAGCTTTTTTAGTTTCCGAGCTTTCCGGGACTTAGACTTGCTGCACAGAGTGGACATGTCCATGCAGTATCTGCATCGGTCTCTTTAAATGCTCAAGTGAACAGGACAAGCTCAGAGGAGGAAATGAATTCTCAACGGGGGATCCTCTAGTTGATTAACTTCACCCTCAGAGGTGGATGTCAATCATGTTAATTGGAATCAATACTCAGCAGTTAAGGGGGCAGAGGGATAATCAGGCAGGGCAGGGCGACAGGCCCATCAGTTCTTAAAATAAGCTATCTGTTAACAACTTAGTGGCATGTGACAAACCTTCCCTGCAAAGGAATGCAAAGCATCTCTAAAATTCCAATTTAACACACAAATAAAGATAATTTGGCAACACTTAGCTGACAATCTAGCAATAAAGGGAAGAGCCATTACAAATTAAATCAATGTTAAACTGATCAAAGTAGCAAAATGAGAAATCAGGCTCCCAGAAAAGCTTATAGGAAATCCTTGCTCCAAGTTTTACACAGAATACAAAGAGAAGCTAAGATCTTAAAATCCTGCCACAGATAATTTTAATTATGGCCAGCTGCAATTTTACTGTACACCTAAGGCTGAAATTCAATGCGCAGTTCCAAAAGTAGTAATATGTCACAAGATGAAAAAGGAATAAAATCCCAAAGATTTTCTACTCTTTAGATAAGAAATGTCTTGGGACACCCATTAAAATAGTCACATCTTGAACATGTGTCTCTCTCATCTACAGTCTAGCACCATGCCTCCTTCCTCCCACGCCCCAACCCAGCGCGCTATCTTCATCTGGAAGGGCAAGATTTGCAGTGTCAGATACGTGGGATGGTGGAACAAGACACATCCAAGTGTTACATAGAAAAGCCTCTTGGACAGATCCCACCAAAAATTCCTGCAGATAAATACAGTCCTGTCCATAGCACCACTAGTTCCCCCACCCCCCAAACACAGCCTGGTACTGGCACGTGGATACGATACACCAGAGGTCAATCTCTGCTGCGTAACCTTACCTATGAGGTTGAGAAATCTGTTTCAATGCAATAGTAATACAAATAATGCACCTGTAAGAAAATGTACCTTCATTTCTTTTAGAATAAAAATACCACTGGATTTGAGCTTGACAAGACAAGGTTTTCTTAGCCTTTTAAGCACAATACAATACAACAGGGAGAAAATTAACCTTTGGCCAAAGGCTTTTGTATCTTTCCTCTACTCCTTTAGGGAGTGAAATGAATACCAGATGTTTTATTGCAAAGTCTTCATACTCCAAGCTACATCAAATATCTAAAAGACAGCATCAGGGTATTTTATTTATTGTTACAAAGGCATTGAATCATAGTTAAAAGACTTATATAAAATCTGTAACCATCTACATACTGTCATCCTTCCCATTAACCTTAACCCAGCCTAACCAATTAAGTGCACAGATTAAGATCACAGGTTTTTTTCCTCCTCAGACCTATACAAAGACTTTGTGAAATCTGGTTATGCACTTCAAGGTGGGAGGTTT
Organism: Xenus cinereus; assembly: GCA_025774025.1. Classification (NCBI taxonomy): domain Eukaryota; kingdom Metazoa; phylum Chordata; class Aves; order Charadriiformes; family Scolopacidae; genus Xenus; species Xenus cinereus. Next base: position 33,898,282 of record JAOXJK010000051.1, on the reverse strand, counting down.
TCTGCCAGCCGCCTTTGCCAGTAGAAAGTGAGATTAAAAGAAACAAGGGCATCCTATTCTTCACTGTCAATAATGGTCATCCCCTCTGCAAATAAACATATCTTACAGACCCCAAAGTTGTTAAGAGAGCTCTTAAGTGCATAAGAAGCAATCATTTTCCCTTCAAAATCACAGCTCTGCCTTCTGAGTTTCTGCTATCTGCCAGTACTAAAGTACCAGCCATCATAGAGCAGGTCAGTCCTGCTGGTGTGGAGGATGGTGTCACTCCATCCACCATAAGCTCACTTGGATATCAAGGGAAGGAGACACGCTCAGTTTGCTAACGCAGGGAAAGTGGCTTTTCCAAGCTAGCAGGCTCTAAGCCATGTGTGCATTGCAATGAAACCTTCCTTCTAAACAAAGACTACTGATATCACTCTGCACTTCGAGAACTCTAAAAGCATAATTTCCCAGGTCACTAGAGTCACGCATCAATGTGTCTTCTGTTTCTCTAAAATTATTTATCAGGATAGCCTCAGGAGATAAACCCAACCAAATACTGGACTAGACAGTATTCCAACCAAATATTGGACTATTTAGGGTTCTCAAGAGTTCTTAGACAATAATCTTTCCTCACCACTTGATGTAAAGCAGCAGATCTAGTGTTGAGCTCTTTAAAATCATATTATTTGCTTAATTTAGGGTGCCAATGTGTTTTTCTGAAAATGGTTCTATTGTCAGTAAGAAAGTGAACACAAAGCATGGCAGAGCCTGCGCAGGCCCAACATCCATGAGGAGTTGCACCACGTCTTCCTCAGAAACGGGTTGCCAGCTCTGGATTACATGGGGTCTGGCCTGATGTCAAGCTGCTGAGTGCTCTGGCCAGAATAACCCACAACACGATCTAGTGAAAGTCCATATTATCTCTTGACTTGCAGTTTCTTTGTACACAAAAACACTAAAATTACCACCCCCAACTGCATACTTTTAAAAGTTTATGATCTTCAAAAGAAATGCGGTACTTAATACATATCTTACAAAAAAGGTCTGTCCACACAACAGTAATATCTGAATGTAAACCAGACATTACACCACTCTATTTTCTTTGGGCATCCAGCTTAATTTTATTCACGTTCCCACATCAACTACCTCAACAACAGACAGAACCACCACCTGCCAAGAGAAGACTCAGATGTCCAACCAAGAGACTTGCCTACACAGGCTATATAATAGCACCGAGCGTACAGGGTGTAATGCAACAACACTGACTGCATTTCATCACCTCACTACGCTCTCAAACCTCCAGCAAACAAAGCACACAGTTGGACACTGCTCAGGAGCACTGTTCGGTATTGGCATAGCTGGTATGACTTTCTCCCTGCTTAAATGAAGTATAAATGAAGTTGCATTGGCTTCAGCAAATAATCTGCTTTCAGACAAAATTCTTATGGGAGACTCTCAATATTCACACTATTTATTCTATCCTTTTAGTTTAGTAACTGTTTTCATCAACTAATAGAAGTGATTTGGTATGTTAAAATAGCTGGGCTGATATCGTTAGCATTCCTTTGGGTGAAAAGAACAAAAAGTTATCCTTTCCTCCTGTCGAAAGCTAATTTATTTTCTCGTATTTGCCTGACTAAAAATCTTCAGGCATTTCACTGTAACAGGATCACATGCAAAGCACCACCCTATATCTTATACCTTTTCTTTACCCCAGGGACAGGGAAAGCAAAGCAGGACAATCAAGTGCCGTATGAAATTCCAAGTGGCATGCTCCATGGTGAGCGTGCTGAAATCCCCACAGCAGATCTGGGACCCACGATGCAAATGGCCCTGTGCTGACTGGTGACCACACTTGTATTTTCAAGCTGCAGAACCCATCAAATTTCCATTTACATATTAGTGTGCCCAAAAACAGGCCTCCTGCCTATCCCCTGCTATATCCTGGTTAATACTCACACACACTAGTAACGCTGACTGATGCTTGCTCACTTCCAGAGGGCAACCACTGCAAATAGACAACAAGCCAACTTTAATATGAAGTGAGAAAGTTGATAATATCTGTATGATTCTGGGTTAAAGCTCCAGTGGTCCTCAACCCACAGCAGTTCAACCATCAAGTTAACAAAAAAAAAAAATAAAATGCTTTTTTCAATGGTTTTACATTGATAGTTCCAAACAGTGCCAGTTCAACTAGAAATAGAAAAGAGAGAAATGAAGTAGTCTTGACACAGCACAGCAGTACAGATAAGTTGAATGTAATAAACTGTCAATTTTAATAGCTTCATAAATAACAAATTGGAGACATAATTTGAATTTCAGCTCGCTTCTGAAGCAACGAGCTTTTTTTAAAACAAATCAACGTTAAGGGAATGTTCTGGCAGTTAGATCCTCAACTTGAAATATTTTATTGAAAGTATACATGGATAAAAAAAGAAACATAACATTTGTATGTTATGAGTATAGGATACCTTTTGTATTATTTTCATACTTTAATAATCAAAACGTTATTGCAATTTCTAAAAGAGATTTTTGAACTTGAGATATTTGTCAACTTACAGAAAACAGTAAGGATTTTTGATCAATCACCACGAACGGGTTCAATCAAAACTTGTATATTTGACAGCATATGCATCCTCACGTTAGCTGTATCATGCCTAGAGTTTTCTATCTAAACCCGAGAACTATAGTTGGTTTCCATTAACCAGAAAGGATTAATACGAAGCATTTTATGACAACAAGTTCAAGTATGGATGTTTTATGCCCAGTGAAGACAAGCTTGTTCCAACAAAGCACAGTTTAACTGCACACATCTTGGCGTAGCGCTGAGCCTGCCCAGGTCACCATTATGGGTCTTGACCGCCTGGCGAGATGTGAAGAGCCTTATGGGGTAAGTAGTACCACGGCTCCTCCGGACTGGAAGAGTGAGAATTAGCTGTCATTACTGGCTGCAAACATTTAAATTACCTTGGGAACTGTTAAATGGCTCCAATTGATGGATGAAGCCTGTTTCTCTCAAGGCAAGGGGCATTTGCACCTCTGGCCTATAATTGCATTGATGTTTCATCCTGGAGGAACTGAGCCTGTTACTGACATGAGGAATCACACAAAAGCAGTTAACTGAGGAATTCCTACTCTCAAAAAAAAAAAAAACCAAACCAAAAACCAAACCTTGAAAAGCACCCGATTAGATGAGCCATGTTTCCTATTAAGTCAATCCACACAGTATGAACAGTCACTAATGTAAAGTACGTTAAACATTTAATTAAAAATTGGCAAAGTTATTCTAAGTCATTTCACACACACAGAAGGCTGTAAACATGAATAAGGGAGGGGTGTCCTAGGAAGAACATACCTGAACATGATATTTCCTGGAATAACATTGAGAGGGCTGGTCCCAGCGTCGTGTAAGCAAACTGCCAAACGTGACTCTGTGTTGGTGCTGTTAAACACTATAACCAGGCAGCGTTTCTTCAGGGGTTCCACATGACAGAAGATTACACTTAATTCAAACCGAGCAACTTGAAAAATCATGCTGTTACCTTTGTAATCAATAAGGTGAACACAGGATTGGGGTCTAAAGCTGAAAGAACAAGAGCTTTCTCATTGAAGCAGCTGATGGGAGGGCTTACTTGAGAACTTTGGGGTTTTCTTCCTAATTTGTTTCCTTGAGACACAAACCATATTTTTATTGAATACATGTGGTACTCCATTCTTCATTGGAGTCTCTAAATATTGTCTTAATAAAAGCAATACAACTAACCCCAAATGTGATTTTTGCAGTTTTTCTGAAATATATGAGAAACCAGCTCAAGTATGAAGA
>JAOXJK010000051.1:33871810-33894377 GCA_025774025.1 Xenus cinereus | reverse complement strand
AAAGCAATACAACTAACCCCAAATGTGATTTTTGCAGTTTTTCTGAAATATATGAGAAACCAGCTCAAGTATGAAGATCAGCAAAGTACAGGATTACCTGGGATTCAAGCGGATACAATCTGCATTCTTACAGATGTCAGTGCACCAGCATTACAAAGATCACATGCCCTAAAGTGCTCTTTATAAACTGCTTTTTATCTCAGCATTAATATGTCAGCTACATGTTGTAGGAAAAAAGTAAATCAATCAACAGTTAAGAATTCTCAAGATTTCGGGGCTTGTCTGTTGTCTTCTCATTAAATCCCATCCTTAGTTCTTTTGGGATTACAAAGTTCACTCCATTATTTTTGCCTTAGCCCATATTAACTGAAGCTAAACAGAAACCACATTAACTGACAGTCCAGAACACAACAGACTCGGCCACACCAGCACCAGGCTTCCTAGACCCTCTTCTCCTGTCAAGATTACCAAAGTTTTACAGAAAGTCAACTGCAAGGGAGAGTAGCCTAGAAGGAAAAAAATACATACAAAACTGTCCTCAGTCTGTTAGTTAATATGAATTAGACAAAACAGACTTCAGGGAAGGGTAAGGTATCTCTGAAAGTGAAAGCTGAACACATTCCTTAAACAGGGAGCCCAACAGGAAGAAGTTTTGAGGAACAACAATATTCCACGTATGAAGCTAATTGGGACTGCACTGAGAGCTGGTAGGAGAAAAACAGAGGCTGAAGAAAAGGAGAAGTGGCAGCTCAAGCCTATCTAGTAAATGAATCCACAAATACAAGACATAAACATTTAGAATTCCAATCCCAAACACAATTACAAATTTTTAATAAAGAACAAGAAAATTGAGAAAATCTGCCTGCATGATGGGGTCAGACAGCAACCCATCACCCTTCTGCACCCTCAAGAACTCAGGCTGGTTTGTCCCCAGCTGTGAGCCAGCCTGGCTTCAGCGCACACCGAGGCTTCCTCGGGCAACGCAACGAGCATGGAGCGGCACCTCACACCAAACTTAGAGATTTTCCTACAGACACTGGGAGGGCTGGGGGGAGCCAATGTCTGGTATGACAAAGAGAAGCCAACTGCTGGACACACAGGCTGGAGAACCGTCAGGAAAAAATCACGTGCATGTGGCAAATCCAGTTCCTACATGCTTTTGGTCTGACAAATCCTAGCTTAGAAGCTGTTTTTTCTTCCCTGGATTAGTAAATCGGACAAATGCTTGCCCTGTGACAATGAGATCTACTTTTGTTATCTCTAAATATTCCTCAAGTCCAGTCAGCCTGAAATAACACACGTAAGAGTTGTGTTCCCTTTAACATCCACATTTTCTCTGTGAAAGATGGATTGATGGCAAAAATTGATCTAGAACACCCCAGGACATCTGCTGAAAAGTGTTTAACTCCAGTACCAGGATTAGGATCCCTTAAAGCCAAGGCATGAATGTCTCGTGGAAGGCTACTTGGCCAAAACTGGGATAATTTGTGCTTAAAGAAGGAACTAAAAGAGAAAAACGATGCTCTCAGGTTACTGATACACTCATCATCCAGTCAAAACCAGATGCCTTCTTCCTTACCTAGATGCAAAGGCCTGGAAGAAGGTTAAAAAAACAAAAAAGTTTTCAGTGTGGCTTAGAATTCTTGCATGCACATCATTATTTTATTAGCTACAGCTCAACCACAACGTTAACTGTTCATGTCTCCACCTGGTTATTCATGGCAACGTGCAACTGAACATTAGATTTTACTCACTGCCTACTTTCTTTTTTGAGCTCTGCTCCCACCGAATTAACAACGCTGAGTTAGTTAAAAGGCAAGACTCAGCAGGCTGAGCTGGACACAGAACAACCTACACCAGAGGTGTAAACAGAGAAACAGAGGAAAAAAAGACCAAACTAGACAAATATGAGTGTAATTAAAACAACCCAAAAACCTATTTTATTTCTTTGAGTCAGATTGCGGCTCTTAAAGAGTAGAAATCTGATAAATATGGAATACATACCCTCTCTCAAATGACTGGCAAATGTGGGCTTACTAAATAGAGATAATGCTCAACAGCTGAATTCAGAAAAGTCCCAAATAGCTAATCTCTTGAAAGTGTGGCAAAGTTGATAATACATGGTAAATGACATTAAACCACTCTTGCATCTAAGAGCCTATTGGCAAAGAAGCTTGTTAACTCCAGCACTTTGAAGTTTAACGTAACTTCTACATCAAGCGGCGAGATTTTCAATCAGTTGAGCGTTGTTGGGGTTTATTTGTCAGGGGGGTGGGGATTGTTGTTGTTAAATCAGCCTACGATTCATTTTTATTCAAGTACTTCATATATTTATTATTCTTTAAAGTCAAACCCACTTATATTCACAACATATTTAAGAGTAACAAGCACTTTAACTTGGGAAGATCACTAGTATCAACTCCACAGATTAGGAGACAATGAAAATGGGAAGGGCTCAGCATTATTCCTTCTTGAAGTTCTTGGAACAGATTTCTTGCTCCTACGAACACTTTCCTGGGGCAAGTGGGGGTGGAATTTCTCACACTATTTAAGTACTTCAGTAGTGATAACTTTAGGACAATTGTTATTTTCCGTTCCATTCAATGCCCAACCTTGTTATAGGCTGCCTCGGACTTCTTGTTTTACAGTAAAATCCTCTTGCAGCCAAACTGGATCCATATGGCCTGCAAGAACTAGTGACAGTACTGCACTGAAAGTTGTGTGCCGTGTCTTACACTGTAAATCTGAATCCCTGACAGTGTTTAAACCTGTGAAATGCAGAGGGAATTTAAATAATGATTCGGTTATGGGAGCAGGTGGTTGTTCAACTCGCTGAATGTTCATCCTGCTGTTAACAGCTTACACATTTATACTACAGTACATGAAACAGTAAAGCACTAGAAAGAATATAAGGTGTTAACAACCACTACAAAATATTTCTGTAAGGGTACATTTCCTCCATTTCCCATCAACATAAATTCTGACAACAAAAAACAATATTAATCCATGCATTCATTCATCTTTAGCATCTGCTTTTAATTTACACATTAATAGAAGGCTACATTTCATTATTAAGTTTTTCTTATTAGTGATTGAACCAATATTTCTGCCCCTTTGGTATTGTCAGTTCATTAGATTTCTGAAGCTGATTAAGTTTATTCAGATATTTCAAAAGGAGACCATATTCTATTTAAACAAACAGACAACACAGAACACACTGCTTCACAGAGACTTCCCAGCACATCTGCACCTCCTTAAGTGGAATCACTTCATTAGCAGCATAGCCTTCAGTTCCCATCAAAACAGGCTGAACTGAGTTTAATCCACAAGTAATCACCCCACACTGGTGGGTACTTAAATACACTCATGTCACCAAAGACCATTTAATTGGAAAAACCTCACAATGCCCATAGCAAAGCAACAGTCAATGTTCTATCATCTATTTTCTTCTACCCCTTGCTAAAATAAATCCTACACTTATGATTGTAGGTGCAAATTCTCCATAATTATAAAGTCTTGGGTAATATCAAGTAGCACATAAATTTGCAGGCCTCCCAGACAACACATCAAAAGACGCAGGTTCATATTCAGGAACCCAGTGCAAACAGAGGGGTGTTGCTAATGCATTTTTCATCCAAATCTGAAAATAGCAAAACTATCACAAACAGTGAAGAAAAACCCTGACAGCAGCGTTCCTTACAGTGCTCAACTGGTATTGTCAAAAAACAACGCAGCCGCGTTGCGTAGCCAGAAAGCCTTTAGGCAGCAGCTTTACACTTTGGGGCGCGCAGAGCTGCGCTGACAGATACGTTTCATTGACCAAGGAAATTTTTAGGCTACCCCTAAATTGCTCTGCAGTGCTATGAGTTAGGAAAGAAGTTGAAGCTCAAATTCATGATGATGGGAGGGATTGAGCACCTGATCCCTTTGGAAATAACTTGCAGCGGTTCGATATACTGTCCTTTTTCCCCTTGCCGAAGATTAGAGCCCTTACAGCAAAAACGAACACAGGAGCACTCCATAATCCCTTCCACCGCTCGGACAACCAGGCTCCTTCAAGTCCCCTTCATTGGATGACTTTCCACTAAAGTACAGCAGAGAACACACAAGAGGTCCTGCCTCTGCTGAGCCTGGCACGGAAAACAAACTGCAATGGCTTAAGCATGATGGTTAAATTTTGAGGAGGAAAAAAAAAAACCAACAAATTTTTCTTATGCTGTACGAGAAGAGCAGGAACAACCGTTGGCAGGCTCTTCCTCCTCTTCCTTTCATCACTAGAGTCGCTATCAGCAACCTCCCAGAGAAAGCAATTGGGTGGACACTGCATTGGATTTCGGAACATGCAGATCCTACTGAGCATCATACTGTCATTATTCATTCATCTCCTTGCCACCAATTTTCTACCTAGAATTTTGTATTCAGGATTTCTGAGTGTTTGGTTTTGGTAGTCTATTTGGAGTTTTTTTTAAAGAATTTTCATAGGTATCTAATTGAAAGTTAAGGTAACTGAATTATTGCAGGTGTCAAGCAAATAGTGTAAAGGATTCTTTAGTAACTTTGAAACCCAGGAAATACATGAAAGGCAGTTTATACAAACAACAGCTTCTGTAGCTGCATAAGGGGAGTGAAAGAGCTGACAAAAACATATCACTTTTGTGCTTTCAAATAATCTGTTTTGACAGTGTCACGGTAGAACACATACATTAGTGATTTCTCATTTGTATCAGCTTCATTGGTGGAGAATCAGAGTTAATTTCCTAACTAAAGCAAACCACATGCCCGTTTTACCACTTCCTGCCTTTGGAAAAGCCTCCATCTACCTACGATTCCCAGCTTATGAACCAACTTCACTGCTTCCTTTGGAAGATGACAGGAATCCACTAATGATGTTAATGACTACAAAGTTTTAAAAATTGAGACAATTACCTCTTTCAGTCTCTAAACAGGTAATCAGTTGTGACCAACTTTTTCTCAATTTGCTAACAATCAGTAAGTCTTAACTAAACATTTAAAAGCATAAGGAGTTCATTTAAAAGTTTAAGTAGAATCAGTATAAAACTTAAATGACACCATCTGTTCTTAACAGACCACATTCTTTAAGTGTTGTAAGTAGAACAGGGCTCTATAGCTCATCAAAAAATAGAAAACTGCATGCTAATTTTAAGGAAAATCTCCTGAAACTCAACTCCAGAAATATTCCGAGGCACCTTCTTAATTATTATCTACCACCAAAAGGCAACACATTCATTCATTTGGTGCCTATTGCATCTGCCACTGAAGGGCATAGAAAAAAATCCCACGGGGATTATGGAGTGAGAAAAAGAACTATAAATAACAATGTACAGTAATAAGAAATCATGCTTTAATTTCAATTTATTCTGTAAAATCATAAAAGGTGTACGAGGATTTAAATATATGAAAACATAGACAATGTTCTAATCAGCTGGTAAGATTCCTAATGAACTACTGTGAAAAGAAAAACACTAAAACTAAGTATTACTCTAAAAGTAAACGCTGTTAAGTTAAATATGATTTACTGAAGTTACATAAAAGAAACTTTTTTTAAAAAACACTGAACAGTTTTCAAGATGACATTATCCTCCACGTTGAAGCAACAAGCGGGAAAGGAGTTGTTTTCCACAAAATGGAGACACATTACAGCCTCAGCCATAGAAAGATGGATACACTAAAAATGAAAGTTGTACACGTTTGTACTACAATTGCAATACAAAAACACAAGACTTACTCTATAACATTGCAATTTGGTGTTTTGAAAAATAGTTCTCTATAAACCACAGTGAAAATAAACTGTAGCGTACATCCCACATGAAGTAGTGAGGAATTTGCATGCTGCCTCTATTATGGTGAAAATTCATGTGCACACACCACAAACCATTTTGCTTCTACTCATTAAGATTTTACTTAAATGAACATGGACGTTCAAGTTCTATTGCCAGCTCTAGTCTTGGTATTTCTCACACTAGTCGGACTAACTCTTCCCTCACCCAGAGCGCTCGCAATGGAATACTTTAATTCCTTTTCCCTCCAGCATTTATTTTCTTATTTACCAACTCTGTTGGAGCATGGGGTTGGGGGGAGAGAAAAAACCCCAATCCTTCCTTTCTGAAAGTTTGTTAGAAAGACTGCCAACCAGGGAACCTAAACCACTCCTCCCTTACCTGAAATCCCCACGCTAAATGCTTGAACTCGAGGGAGAATTTGCAGCTGATGATAGCAAGCAACGTCTTTTCAAAAATACAACCCCCTGCCCTGATCTTTCTGTGTTTTAGTGAGAGTTTGCGAACAGAGTAAATGACATAAATCACAATTTAGAAGGCTGGGGTGAGAGGGGTGAAGGTCGGAACAGTCCCGCTGGAGCACCGGCACATTCCAGGGCAGCTTGGGGTGAGGGCAGGGGCTGCAGGTGCAGCCTAATTCTAGCGACTCGGGAGACAAGTCACTTTATAAACCTTTGCTCCCACTCTGTCATCTGTAAAATTTGTACAAAAGCCTGAGTAATTTTCAGTCCAGTGTTAGGATACACATTACATCCCAGTTACGGCAACTGTTACTTCTGCGTACACGGGAAAGGATCTGAAGACACGTTTGCAACCTAGTGGTTTGGTTTAGATTTACAAACTCAACTCACGCCACTTCAAGGTACTACTGTATTCCCATGTATAAAGCCTTTCAGGAGCACAAAGTATCCAAAAAAAAAAAAGAATGCTACAAAAAATTATGCTATAAATGTGTACTTAATATTACAGTTTTGATACCAACTCAGCCAAATCACAGTTTGCAATGCTTTGGGTTTTTCCAAGTTAAGCCTTCTGCGTTTTCACCATATAGTCGTGCTGGAAAAACTCCCATACCAAAATTAAGGAGAACACAAATAAGACTTGAGTCTATTTTAAATCACTGTCACATCTGCTATCGTAAATAACTACACATTTAAAATACATCAACACTAGCACTCAATACCCACCCAGTAACACTATCTTTAGGCACACGAGGGAAGCTGGAAAAGGGAGCGGTTTATTACCCTCAAGTGACCAGCACCAGATTTCCATCGAAACAGATCTTAAAACTAAACAATCTCACAAGAAAATTGTTCTCAGAAAAATCTGCAGACAACACAAATGTAGTACCGATATGTCTAAGAGCCCCAACCTCAACCTTCAGGTGGCAAGTCTGCACACGCGAGTATACAGGCGGAGAAAGAACAAGGAACAGACGGGCAGGGAAGCTTCAGGAAGAGCTCTTCCATGGCTAAGATGAAACTTTTTCCCATTCTCACAATTTATCTATGAAACATCAGTTTTCCTCCCCATATCAACAAAAAACTTCCTTGCAACCTCAAACTCCTCTTTTCCGCTGTGCAGGACATGAGCCCTTGCTCACTTACCACGTGTCTTCTACAAACGTGATAATCTATTATTGAACTCTTAGTAACAGTCACACCAAGAAAAAACATCATCAGGTCCATTTTTGAAATATTTTTGATTTATGTATGGTCCGTTAAATGACGACAGGGTCATTTAATCTCTGTCTTGGTTTGCCATTCCGTACCATACAGACTTTGGGAGCAGAGAGACTGACATTTAATTCTACCGAGTACTTTTATGTCTTGGTTTTCATTCCAGTAAATCTGAAGATATCAACTGCTATAGAAGAGTATTATATTCTCGTTCAGAAAAGGACAAGAACAAATTTCACACTCATTACACCATTTGCAATGCTGGTACACTTATATTCTTTATAGATGACATTATTGATTTTTACTTTTGTTCCATAGAGAGGAAGACATTGAAGTTACTATCACTTCATTTGTAAAAAGGCCATGAACGAGACACAAGTGAGATACATTGTCTGGAAATTGCTAATATGAGAATCAAAATGTGCTGAAATACCTGAATGCAATTATTTAGCTATGACTGTAATTAGCTGCTTTTAAATCATAGTAATGAGCTAATGGAGTAGTACTCATGCAGAGGAAGTCAATGGGAATCCATTATAAAGCTAATTAAAAGCCAGTCTTTAGGAAGAGTCATGTTTTTTTCTCGCTGTTAGGTCACACAAACTAGTGAACTGTGCACTTCGAAAATTTCTGCCAGCAAGGCTGAGAAGCACCGTTCCCCTTGTGCCTGGAAAGCCACAATAAATTTCACTCTAAGGGAAAGACAGGACAAGATTATGTTCTATTTTATTGTGAATAGAATAAAAATAGGAGAGGCATATAAAGATGCAGACTGCACCCATGCTTACTGGCTGCACGAGCAACCAAGAGAAATGCCAAACAAGGGGGTAAGTTAGAAGTTGGCCAACCCTTTCACTGCTCCTTCAGCCCTGCTCTTCCTCCAGCCCCCGTGGCCCATTCCAGCCAGGAGGAAAACTTCAAGAAAGAAAACAACGTGCGGTTGTTCACAATTTAACAATATTAACTTTACTGAAGCCTATAATGAATTATTTCAGTAATGACTTGTAATTGACACGACAGATAAAGATTTATGGAAGATTCAACCAGAAAAGTAGAAGCAAATACCTGAGCAAAATTGCAGTGCTATTTTGGGTTAGGGAAAAAAAAAAAAAAAAGAAAAAAGATGCCTAGAAGGAAAACATAGCTCCTAACACATTGGTTACAGCACCGAGCAGAATGATGAATGACTATGCTGTGCTGAAAGGGCACATGACAAGAGGATATTATTCTCACCTGTGGACCTCTACTTCACTCAGATTTTAATGAATCATAGTCCTTTCAGTTCACTTACAAGTCCCAGGTCTTTACTCTCTGTACAGACTTTAACATTTCTGTTCCCAGCATTTGTAGAACTACTGTTGACTGAAGAATTTATTACTCAATCCAGTTGACAGTATGCTGGAAACAGAAGAGATTTAGTCTGTCTTTCTATGCGTTCCCAACAACATCTCATTTTTACTCAGGAAATATTCATCATTTTCTAAAATGTCCCCCCTGCTCCTTGAGCTGCAACACGGGCAAGGAGTCAAAGAATAAAACTGTGCTACACATAAAAAACCACATACTTACTGAAAGGTTTTATTTAAAGCTTTTATTATAACTGTAGTCACAGCATGAAAAAGTTCAGTATACCATCACTAATGCAAAAATTCAATTTCGGGGTGCACTAAACACTTTACATGCCTCTCCTTTAAAGAGAATTTAACAGACCCATCTTTCTGCACCTATCAAAGTTGTAACATCTAATGGGGATTTTTAATGTTTTGCCATTCTATTGCACTTGACAAACAACCAACTGTGGGATAACCCAACAAACTACACATAGGCATTTAACCACCCTCAAAGGTTAAAGACAAAGATTAAAGGCTATAAAGTAGAAGTTGATTTAAACCTTTCCTTAGCTTCTAATATAAAAAAAAAAAAACCCAAAACAAAACAAAACCATTTGAGTAACTACAGCATCTATGATGCAACAAAACCATGAAATTTCTTTTATTTTTAAAATCTATGTGGCAGTGTACAGTCAATTCACACAAGGAAATAAGCGCTTCCAGGTGTTGCCTTGTATTTCAACAGAAAAGCTGCAGCTTTGCAGCAACTTGCAGCATTTCATGTTCAGCATTTGTTGCCAGCAGTCACAACTTATAATATACCAACAGTAGAGGTTCCAACTGAAATTTGTGTAAGCCAAAGAGACGCTCTACACTGAAGTATTTGACAGACAAATAGTAAATAATGATGCAACAACAATCATTAGGAACAAATTTTCGCTTGTAACCACACAGCTAAACACCAGCAATCTATAAACAACCCAAGTTCTCTAAATCCCAGTAGAGTCCCTTGCACTGAATCAAGTTGCTTCCTACTTTACATTTTAAGACTAACGACTCCTCTTCCAGTACCTCTTACATTGGTAGTGTGTAAGCACACCTTTCCTGGCGGAAACCAGGCATTTTCCATGAGAAGACCCTGCTTTTAGAAGGTTAGAACTTCATTAAACCTAAAAAGGTTAGGTTTAGGCTCCAGAAATTAAGCTTTACCAAAAAATATTCAGACAAACATTTTAGTTTGAGAACTGGCAATAGTACATGCAATTATGGTGCAGGTGCTAATGTGCAGCCATAATTGATTCTTTTGAATTTAGTTGTTACTTTTTGAATACAAAATAGAGATCATTCTAAGTCACCAAATGAGTCATCTTTTCTCTCATCTGGAAACAATATGGTGACTTAATTAAAAGTGGGTGGGTGGGGTCTTCAACCATTATACTTACAGTTCTAGGGTTTCATAGTTTAAACCTAAAGACATTTGTTTTATTCTAATTGAAGCTTTTGGGGGCATAGAGGCAGGGGATGCAATTGAAAGATCAAGGTCTCGGTAGCGGTGATGTTAAAATACTTCCACCACTTACGTTAAAGTAGGTTTTCAACAACCTTTTGCATACAACTAGGGATACTCAGAGGATACACTGTACTTTGCGATGGCCGGGCTAGTTGATTCCTTACCCAAAGGCCCTTACTTCAATGCTAACAATTCATATATCAATAAATCCTCAGGTGGGCAACTTACATATAGTAGCTTTCAATTCACAGACCACTCATACAAAATAGATTCATAGACTATAGATTCTCAGGACTTAAAAATGATCAATACTAGGTAACATCTCTAAATAAATACTGTAGCCGTTTTGTACTTGATTTTTATACCCCAGAGGTATAACTCACCATTAAAGTGGGTAGCAACACTAACAGCCTTACATCTGACAACATACAAACTGGGAAAAAAATCCTAAAGCAAAGGCAAGTGAAAGAAAATAATCTTCAGCTAAAAGTACCGGGCAAGAAAAGGAATATATGACATGGTGAAAAGCTTTTTCCACAAAAGACTTAGCCACCAGTGATGCTCTAACCCTCTAACTCATGTTTTACTTTCTCTTGAACGTCAATCCAAAAACCTGATTTGAAAAGACAAATTTTTGGGGAACACAGTAGTTCTTGGGATCCAAATCCCTGTAACAAAAATCTGACAATCAATACTCCTTTCTGATTTTTTTTTAAACAAATATTCACAAACATTTCTACCTACCTCACGTTAAAAAATGATGGATTTTTAATTCAAACCATGCTAAATATTCGGCCATCATCAAAATAGTGCCACTCAAAGACTTTATGTGTCAGTCCACACATGAAATATGTAACGTGTTTTTATGCTGCAACTGACCCCCTAAATCAATAATCTGAATTTAAGTTGATCGAAATGACTGCTTTCTCTGTTGGACACTTATAGCATCTGGAATAGTTTTAGCAATTGAAAAACAAACCACAGGACAAAAACTATGAGAAGCAAGACCATGCTCAAGATGAAAACATCACTTAAGCACAGTTAAAGGCAGGATCAAATATCAGATTTTTTTCTTAACTGAGATTTATCTCCCTTTTTCTTTCTAGTACACTTTGAGCTGCATCTAGGACTACTTTGAGTCACATCAGACAGTCTGATAATTCCAAGGCAATGTTTTAAATTTCTCCTACATAATTACATTCCAAATGCTGAAATGGAATTATATATACCATTTTTACATGTCCTAGAATTTCTTAGCACTCCTATGCACCAAAAGCAAGTGTGACATGACATTACTCACTCTTAGCTTCTAGTTCCATTGAAGCTAAAGGGTGTTAGAGGGCGAGGAAACTCAAAATTATTGTGTTCTTAATTAATCTTACTACAGGAGAAGTTATATAGCTGAAGTCAATCTTCCTGTGAACAATGAAATATTCTGTCTTTAAAATTACTGGAGAGAAAAATATTTGCAAGATGTCCTTCTTCAGTTAGGAAACTGCAGAATTCAACATTAGATCTTTAAAATATTGACATCATCTCTGAATTAAAACTCATGTGATCATATATTCACCTACAATAGTCATCATACCTGTGTCTTCCAGTCTTTGCACATTCTGAACAACCAGCACCTTGCCTGTAAATTTACCCAATGCTTTCAGAATTCTCCAGCCTCTACAGTCTTGAGTTTCAACATCATGCAAACTGGCATGTGCTGTAGTCAAATTACTATCAACAGTAAAGCTAATGAAGCTATCAATATGAGCAACCCAAAACAAGCTCTGTCAACAGGCAGGAACTTACCCATGCATGACTTACTTTTCCTAATACAAAGTCATTCCAGAGCCTTTAAACAATTTCAGAGATCTAATCACTGAAACAACTGACTGCACTTTTATTTCAAAAGGGTGTTATTTAGGAATTAAAAAGAGTGATATCTGTCTATCAATCTGGTATTCCAAATGAATTTTTTTAGAACAGTCTCAAAAGTAATTTTATCGGCCTTCCTAGCAAAATTTGGAATCCCTTCCTTATACTCAACCTCATAAAATTCTTTTCATGTTACTAAACCTGAATAACTGCTCTGTTCTGAAACCACAGAGTTACAGCTCACTACAAAGCATTTAAGCAACGGAATGGTACTAACGCAAAAAAAATTCGACCTTTGTGTTTTGTTGAGTTGAATAATTAGTGCTTTTCTTTTGGACCTATCCATGTTATATAGTGTGTTTAAAAGGACAACGCTTTGGTCTGCTTAATCGGAAGGTGAGCCGGCTGGCCCCAGTTACTTATCTGTGACTGGAAGCTTTCCTATTTCCAGCAAACAAAAGGTGTAGATGGATATTCTGCAGGAAGTTACCACCTCCAGCACGTGCTAATGAAGGATCATTTCTTTTGCCATCCTCAAATAGTAAGAGTATGACAAGGGACTATGGCCTTCTGTTTGTTTCCTTGTGGTGCTTTAGTTAAAGGGGAGAGGGGAGAACTGGGGCCAGCCGGCAGAAAACATCACCTCTGGTGTGTCTTGTCTTGGGTGCCATATTCTGGAACCTTCTCAGGAACATGCTGAGCCTTCTGTAGACAAAGAAAGGCACGAGCCACAAACCTGGAGCACAAATACAGATTAAAAGGATCCCAAAAGGACCATCTATATCATCAACCCTGTCTAATGCAAAGAGTAAACTGAAAATCCACTATTAGAGCTAATGAAGAAGAGAAAACTTTTCTGAAGGACAAGAACAAGAAACTTTTGCAAAGGCAGGAGTTCTCTGACAGAACCTCCAACAGAAGAGGATCCACTCAGTCAGGAGGAAAATGCCTTGGTCTCAAGATTAAATGGAGCTCTGGAAATAAGAGTCCGGGGTATGTTATTGGTTATGTCAGTGAATCTTAGTGTGACCTTCACAATATTTCAGGCCAAACACTTGGATCTCCTGAGCAGCTGGCATTACCATCATTGTCAAGAGCAGAGGGGCACGTACCAGATCTGAAATCAGAACCACGGTTCCTTCAGCTCTATAAATTGAAGGATGCACAGTCACCTGAAATATTTTCTGCCTTTAATTCATTCTTAGAAACAGCACTGCAATAAAGGATAATTTATCATCATGTCCATTACAATTACTTAGATGTCTCAATGTTTTTTTAAAAAAACATCTTTTTTCTGCTAAACACATTCTTCAGTTATCAAAAAGAAACTGTGCATTAAACAAAAGAAAAATTCTGCATTTAACAGTGAACTTGGGTAGTATCGTTACGCTCAGCCTCAGAAGGAGGTGTTATGGTGAAGCATGATGATGTGCGTGCACACGCAAGTCATTTAGTCAGAATTTCACACCAACCTTGCTAACCTATTAGAGCTCACAACACACAGTTTTCAAATTTGTGTAGCACCAGAGGGACTCTTCTGAGGGTAGAGCGGCACCCCAGGATCTCACAGAGCATCGGACTGCCAGGATCGCAGCAGCAGAGCACCCCAGCGCCCGTAGGAAGCAAAGGGGGATACCTGCCGGAGCGCGTCCCAGCCTCACCACTGGAAAAACACACCAGGTTTTACAGGCTGCAAGAGCTACTCATGTATAGGCTGCACATTGTAAATTCTTTCACTGTTATGGAAATTCCTAATGCTGTGTGGCCTTGTGAAAGGGGATCGTATTCATTCTAAGGCCTTTCTTCAGAATTTCCAGCTCTGGCTTTTTCCTACCGTCTTTCCCAGCTTTTCTGAGTTCACCTTTGCGGAGCCGCAGCTTACGCCAGGGCTCAAGGACGGGGTGGGGGGCAAGAAGGAAGGAGCAATCCTGGAGTAACGCATTCCATACATTTCACTTGGGTAATGGCACTGCAGTTTGCATTTGGGTTTAATTCCCTTCCGCCTCATTTAAAATATCAATTCTTAGTTATGTTCCTGCAGAAAACCTGCAATGGTTCATTGTCAATTCCCACAATCCCCATTTCTGCTGAGCACCAAAGGGGAAAACCCTAACTGGCTGGGTTTAGTCACAGCTTTAATGTTTTGTGAATTCCTTCAGCTCTGTAATGCAAACCTAATATTTTATAAATAGCTTGAGAGAGGGTTCTCAGGTAGTAAAAACCACTGAGTGAAATTCAGATTTCTTTCTCCCCTCCCACCACCATTTTCTTCTTGTTCTCTCTGTTAGGAAGGTGATCAGGCGATTCCAAAGTATTTTTAAAAAGAAAACCCAAGAATAGACTAGACACATTAGACTACATTACACCCTCAGACACAGCACCAGTTCTGTGTCTTACAAATCCTGTGCCTGATTTCAAGCTGTTACAGCTGATATTTAAAAGCTAAGAAGATGCTTCAGTAAATCCATACATTCTGATTCGCAAATTTTATTTTTTTTTTTCCTTCCATATGACAATCTTTTTATACCCAAAGCCAGGTAGTTCCTCTGAGGACTTAACAGGCTTTGAAAATCTTCGGTTTTAGTTGTTTAGTGATTCACTTTTTGGCGGCTTCTGATCCTTGGCAAGTAACAATATCTTTGTCCTCTATTCATCCATACAATACAAGAAAACTATATTATGCTAACAAGCTGAATCTGAAAAATTACACAGAAACTCTAACAGAAATCACATACTGACCAAACAAACAATAATCTAAAGAGCTCCAAACCTTCATCTGAGTGCCCACCACTGTCTCAAAAGAATAAAATTGTATTGAAAAAACTCAAGAAGTTTAAGTTAATTGGGCCAGTGCCCAATTAAATGAGTTTACTTAGACCTTTGAACACACTAATTTTAAATTATCCGCTGATTTTTTCCTACTTGGATTTTCAAATACCTTGGATGATACCTCTGCACTATTCATATTTTGACCCACATAACGAGACACAATAAAACTTCAGGATGCATTTCTCTTTAGCTTAATTACTGTTTGACAGTAAACTGCATTTTAGCTGAAAAAGTGCTCAAAAGTTAAAAAGCCTTCAGGCATTAGGAGGTCACATCTTGCCTTGAAGTTAAAAAGGAAGGAAAAAAATACAAAGAACAACTCCACTCAGTTGTGCTTTGAAATTCTCTTATTCTACCCCAGATAGTAGACAATTATCTCTACCAGGCAGTAAAGCCGAATCAATCCTTTAAATGAAACATAGTGAAGGCGCAGCACATACAGCAAACGGGCACCACTAGAATCACTTTTTGAGGACACGACATGTTATATGGTACAACCTTGAGCCTCTTAATGTTGTCCCTCTCATCTGCTCGCTGCTGCCTGCCTGCTTACCTCTCAGAGGACACCGCTACGGATGCTTGCAGCCGCCACCACCCACTCGCTCATTTTCTGAAACAAGAAATGTCAAGCTGCGTGCTGACTTGCTAATTGCCAGAGGGCAATGGCAGGCATAGGTTTTACACTCAAACCGCAAAGAATTTCAGGCCACATTCAGACAACAAAGGGTCAGCCAGGTGCTGTCCTATACAAGAAAACAATTTTCTGGTTCTGAACTTTACCTTCTGCTCTTGAGCCCTCCCCAGGGATATTGTTTCTTTTTGATTCATTAAAACAAACCACCGATGGAAGGTGGAAGAGAAAAGAATACATGCCAGTAGAGCTGTGTTAAAACAAAGAGATTATTCTTATCTATACACAGTCAATGTGAGCCAGGAAACTATAAATTCTTAATGAAAGTTTACTGCGTACCCTGAAATTCTTTTACAAAGTCAGCAGGAAGCATGTGTTAAACTATAAAGACATGGCTTTCTGCAACGTATTTCTACGGGAGGTAAAAAATTTTCTGGCAGATCTATTTATTATTTGGAGAACCATCTTCCTGACGCTGAATAATACAAAACTTCAGTATAACCTCAAAGTTCACAATAGTAAACAAAATTTTTGCACTTGGATGCAAAAATAATTTACAGTGCATTTGCACTGAGCAGACTGGAATTCAGTACTGATATTTTCAGTTAAGAGCTGTTTTAAAGTCTGTGTGTGTACACATGCACACACGTGTGTATATATAAATATACACAAAGTGTATACGTATGTTTGAAAGTGCGCTTTACTGTCTGTACAGAGAATCATATCTACACAGTTTACTCTGTTACCATCACAGTATTAAGAAATAGAAGTACTGAGTTTTGCACGGCAGACCATCTACTTTGACAGAGCCCATGATGGTACCTGCTAAGGGACTATCAGGCATAATTTTCATATATAAAGCTTCATTTGGATGATTAAAGTAGTTGCATTAGTATCAAAAAGTAAGGCTGCATTCTAATATTTTCAGTTTGCTTTGCTCCCAATTTTGTCTGAAGGTAAAATAGTGAAAGGGTATGAGTTCTACTAACTATGGATGTGTTTATCCTAATGACGTAACACAGGTAAATTTCATTTTGTAATCTTTGCTGAAACATCAAACAAAGATCACTGGAAAAGGGAATATATAACATTGCAGTACAAATCACCCCATTCAATTTAGGGAAAATCCTTAATGAATTTGACCCTAATTACCAAAAGACGAAAACGCGTGCTGATGTGCCATATTTGCTCATCACACAGCAATCAAGCTGCTGCCGGATGCCAGGAGGGGGCTCAGTCTGAGTTAACACAGCGGAGCCTCCGCGTTGAGCTGGATCTGAAGCAACAGGAAATTGTTCTTGTGATCTCCTGTTCTTCAAAGCACCAGCCTCTCAAAGCTCTTTATTGGTTCAAAGTTCAATCACCCATCTATACGCGCTCAATCCCTGCGCAGCGGGGAAGACAAAACACTGTCAAGATGGCATTGAAATATCACAGGCTACGGGAGCACACAAAGCCTCTCTGGTGGAGCCTCCTCTGCTGCCCCGGGCAGGGCCACATTCCTCAGCTCCTCCTCGGATACCTACCAGCTCCTCACCTTAAATCCAGAACACGTCCATTGCCATTAGAATGCTAGCTGATTATGAAACAAACATACCAAGGGAAAAAGAACATCTTCCATATCTGTAATTTGACTATCCCAAGAGCTCCGATACTGGTTTCCAGGTGCTCAAACTTCTGTCTCTCTTGCCCTGAAAGATTCTGCAAAGCAGCGACTCTGGTTTCTTCTATTCTCAGCAACGGAAAGAGCTTTTCAGTTCAGAAATTAGTTGATAAAGTAGCGACATAATTTCATGTCAGTAAGAGAAATTATGAGCTTAAAAATAGTTGTAGTGGGCTCGCAAAAAATTGTACAGATTAATTTTGAAAATTATAGAAAATGATACTCCAATAATGCAAATGTATTCTAGTCAATAAAAATACACAAAACCTTTGGAAAAGACCAAAGTACAGTCCTAGAAGTTTTCCCAAAGTTTGTGGAAAGTCACACAATTGAACTACATGCTACAGATGAGAAATGCTTTCAAATCCATAGAGAAATCAATCTAAAAAAAGTAGCAGCAAAAAAAATTAAATTTGCTAAAAGTTTTAAAACAAGTCTTCTGTATGCAAATGGCATTGGTGAAAGAAGAAAAAAAGTCTCCAGACTCCAGTTCCATAGAATTATCCCTGAAAAAAGTAATTACTACTTTGATGACATCACCTCAGATTAATAAAAAACATAAAGAGCATGTCCCATATCTTATCAACTGCTATTTTTAGGATTTCAATAGATCTCAGGCAATTACCCAGAGCAAAGGTAATGACTCCAAACCAAGCCCATATTTATGTAGCAATAAAAACAAAATTTCCAGGGCAAGATTGACAGAATTATTGCTGTGAGATTATTCATTCTAAAACCACGTGAGGGACACCAGGGCTGTTAGCAGCGTCTCTGCAGAGATGTTGCCCTCTCGTACACTCATTACCCAGCTTCTGAAAAAACACTAGTGGAATGACTGCAGAAATAACTTGCTGACCAAGGTGTTTAATAGAAGAGTTTCATTTAGTACTGAATCTACTGACAGTGAAGCGATTACTGTCCAGTTGCCCTAGTCAAGAGAGATGAAGGAAGCAAAACAATTTAATTACCTAGCTTTTAGAGGCATTGATACGCCATCTGGCATAACCAAATCCCATATATAGAACACTTGTGCACACCAACCTGATTTTTTTTCCAAAGACCTACTTGGAGCCTGACACTCAAGACACCTATTTTGGGAGCTAACTCAATTCTTTGCACAAACAAGAAAAATAAAACTTTAGGGAAGGAAACTTTCTTACTAGCCTGGCTGTGTACTTATCGAGTGACAGCTCCAGAAAGCCTCCTTGCCCCTGCAAACTGCTAACTGCTATCAGTTTTTGGGATGCCCTATGTGAGGACAGGGAGCCGCATGACTCCTCAGAGTTAGCATCACCTCCGCTAGCTTACTGATGGAAAGGAATGCAGAAAGCAGCTGAAGCCAAATTACTTAGAGGCATCTGTAAGACACAAAAAGTCAAATGAATAACCAAAAAAAAGTTCGACCAATACCAACTCCCATGGAATGAAGTCATAAACCTAAGGACCACACCAGAGCACAAATGTAGTAACACAGTCAAGTCACACAAAGTCTCAGCTGCACCACGGTGCCAAGGACAACGGGGCTTCACTCATCCATGTACTAAAGACCAACACTCACCACAGAAAAAAAAAAAAAGCAGTTTAAAAGTTTAAGTATGTACTGTCGAAGTTTAGTAGTCCCTGCATTTTCCCCCCCCGTATCCTCAACTGTTATTGTCATTTATACACAAACCAATTTTTGCAGTCACATAAAGTAACCTGAAGATGTTTGAAGCTACCGAGCCTGTCACTGTCACTGAGGTACATCCCACAGAACCGAATGGATCGGTTCCCAAGGAAGAAAAGGGACCAAAGTGTTAGGGCAGATGCTGCACCACACACACGGCTTTGCTTCCCATTTCTTTTTCCAACGGCTTCCCTTTTTAAGATTAAAGACCATTCAAGTAGTTCGTGTTTTAATTAGTTTTAATCGACTATAAATCGGTCCGCTGACGCATCTAACTTTTTCGTGCCCTGCAGATGCACACCACCTCATAGGTTTGATAGCCAGAGATGAGCATGAGGCACACAAACTATAATTATTCCCCAGCCATCGCACTGGCCTCAGGGCACGATGTTTGGGAGCCACAGCTGACAGTGCATGGGAGCGTGAATAATGCACCAGCCTCTGATAGGTTTAAGTCCTGCTTTACTACCTGTTGAACTGCGCTGATAACGCACAAGCTGAAATTAAACCAGTATATGTTCATTCCCATTTTAACAAATCTGATTTCTCATTAGCCAACAGAATTTACATTAAACAAGAACACATAAAAACCCCCACAAACACACACATTTTTTTCTGTCTGTAGATAGTATTTTAAAGGTTTATCAACTACATAAGCTCTTGGGGCTAATGGAAAACAGTCAAAATAGAGGTAATTCATACTTTTGAATGCAAAGGGAGGGTAGTAGGAGAGTTTTACAAAATGATATCCCAGAAAGGCTGCATTCCTGCCTGAAAAAGCACACCTGTGCCACTGCTCTGCTGCGCAAGAGAACTTGGTGTAGAAAAGGTCAAGAGGCAAGCTTGACACCCATACAAATGTTGGAGGTAAACCAGAAAGCAATTTGCCACCTCTACAGGGTTGTAGATTTTCTAAATTCATAGCATACTTTGTCATCAATGAGGGCTGGAATAAAGAGCAGACGCCGGGGTGAGTCAGTGCAGATAGCATTCTTTCCTTACAGATTTCCAATTTATAAACTAAACTTAGCACCTCGGTAAAAAACTCTGCTACTGCCCAGGGAAAGCAGAAAAAGAGATTGAAAGATAATATAAAGTGTAACTTATGATTTCACGTAATCACCACTATTTTTTACACTTGGCAATTTCTGAGTACATTTACATATTTTTAAACAACATGCTATAAAGATTAACTGCATTGGCAAAGAACTGCCATTCAATGTACAGTTCACTTTTCATTGCTCTTTTGGAAGGAGAGAAGAATCTCACAGAGCCACTTCATTTAATCCAGCTATCAAGAACTTCTGTGGCAGTCCTACAATTTAAATCTTGCCAAGCTGAAACACAATTCTGGAATCCTTTCAAGCAGCTTAAGATATTGTGAAATTGCAAAAGGAGTATCTGCATTACAAAGCCATTTTTAAAATGAAACAAATTTTAAGCAGCAAAAGTTCTCAAGAATAAACCATCATCTTGATTAGTAAGTGAGTAAATGTACAAACATATTAATAGAACAGGAAAACACCAGGGTTATAAAGGGAGTAACACGAGTGAAGCTCGTGCATGGAAAGAGCTACCTGCACAGAACAAACACAAACCAAATAACCAAGACTCCACTTCCTACCAATATCTTGCTATTTTGTTTTTTTAAAAAAAAAAACCAAAAAAAAAAAAACCCCAACACAGCAGATTTGTGGGGGTGCTTGGTTTTGTTCCAACATAAAACTACAGGCTTCTGACAGCAGGAGCTTCACAATCCTTCCTTAGGAATCCCACAGAAACCAAAGAGCCCCACAATCCACAGGCGTGTTCCCAGTCTCTTGCCTTCCTCGTTCATTACTAATGAGTACATTGCCAAAGAACTGTTAATTTTTTAAGACTTCTATTCCCAAATTTTGTAGCAAATAAATCCTCCAAGAGTCCACAGCTGTGAAAATAAAAATATATAAATGCATCTGAAATATGAATGAAACTTCCAGAAGTGCTGTTCTTCTCCCACCAAACAAAAAAGGGGAAGATTGCTGCAATGTACTTAGCACTTTGGGACCCTTTTAATGTCTATTTTTCAAAGGAGAAAAACCGTGCTCACACCCATCTCACTTCTAACGATATTTCCTCCTAAATCTAAGAAGCCATTTGGACCGGGCAGACTGGCTGTTGTATTCTGCTTTCTTCTTCAGCTGGAAGTCTCAATAGCCAACCGTGCAAGCTGAGGATGACCCAGATCCATCCATATTACACCACCTTTTCTGCAGGAGACATGACTTCAGATTTATTTTGGAAGGGAATGCTCAGTTAGAGCAATGAAAGACATTCCATATATTTTTTGCTGAACTGGTTTAGTTCTGACAGGTGTAAACAGTAAAAGAAAAATGAGGGGAAAAAGCACAGTTTTCTTCTATGAGCCCATGTACACAGTCTTCAGAACAGGATACAACTGACACTTTTTATGATATTCTAGAGTCTAGTCTGAATTATGAAATGACAGACTTTCATAACTTGTCACATATCCTGTTTCTCCAAGATCCTCTTCCAAAAATAACACTTACTATATAACACTGCATTGTGCTCAATTCAGCGATTATCCCTGATGCTCTGAATTCCCATCATTCATTTTGCAAACTTTAACGTCCAATTTGTTGAATTACTATTCTGCACATAAAAGTTTTACTGTAGCACTAGATGCTGGGGGGGGAATACAAAATAGATAAGAGCATTTTGTAATTATTTTCATTTCCAAAAGAAAGGAACAGATAAAAGAAATAATTCAGCATATTAGTGTGCTTATAAACTTGAAAAATACTTAAATACTACTAAACTAATTTTCATTTATTAATCCTTAGAAAAGATTTTAATATTTTTTAAAATCTTTTTTAAAGCTGTAAGCAACTGTGCTTTCATTAAGCATCAAGCATTTATTAAATCAATTAATGTTGGACTAAAAACATCTTGCATGTAGACTTCATCTCCATGGATAAATGCAAATACCTGCTTAAGTTTCCAATTGTATTTAATTCATTTAAAAGGGACAGACTTTGTACTAAATTAATTCATAATAAAATTGCTAAAAATTCTGGTCTACAAACAATCTTTTTACTTTCATAAATAGATCAACAACCCAATAAGCTAACCGCTGTCTGCAATGGTAAACACCTGCAGTACGTGATGTAGAAATAAAGAAAAGTTGCACCTTGGAACTTTTTTTTCCTTAACTACATCATTTCTGATTCTAGAAGACTATTTGTTTCATCTAACGCACAGAAGCAGCCACCCTGAAGTGCCCCACAGCCTTTTTTTCCCCATCTGAAAGTGGTTGAACAGTGACCAAGCTGCCCAGGGAGGTGATGGGCTCTCCATCCTTGGAGATGCTCAAAACCTGCCTGGACACAGTGGTAAGTAACCTGCTGCAGTTGGTCCTGCTTCGTGCAGGCAGGTTGGACTAGATCTTCAGGGATTCCTGCCAACCCCAGCTATTCTATGGTTCTGAACTGATGGATTTCCTCATATTCTAGTTGTCTTCCCATCCTCCCATATAACAATATTATTTCTCCTCCCCCCACCCCTCCCCGCAAAAACATGGTGGGACATGAGGGG
>JAOXJK010000051.1:33856482-33871710 GCA_025774025.1 Xenus cinereus | reverse complement strand
CCCGCAAAAACATGATGGGACATGAGGGGAAAAAAAAACCACATTTCTTTTTCCTACTTTTATACTTGATTGAATATAGTAGTTTTGCAAAGTAAATTCTAAATTTCAATATACTTGCATTTTGCAAAGGAGAAATGAAGAGAACATTAAGAAACTGCAGAAAGGAGATGGCAAGAGCAGAGAAATCTTCTGCGAAAAAAACAAAACCAACTCCAGCTGCTCTGAAACATGACATATATCAGAAATTTGTGCTAGCACATGTCTGGAAGAGATGCGATATTCTCAATTATTCCTCTTCTGTTCCTTCAGGGAAAGCTCTCTGGACTACCATGGGCAATACGTCCTTCAGATGTTTTTTTTTTAACTAAGTAGAACCCCACTGTGTGTGTCCACATGATGTGCTGCATCATTCCACAAAACAGACCCATACAATAAACTACCCAGTAGTACAACTCAGACAGTATTTTGTCATCTTTGCTTGTTCTTAGTATATTAAGTGCAACCTAGGGCTAGAACAAAGCAATATTAAATGTCTCACTGGTCCTACCACTGGGTTGTTTTAAAAGAGAAAAAAAAAAGCAGAATGTTCTACAGTTGATAATTCTCTCCACAGAGAATTGGGAATGAAGCTCAGAATCTTGATCCTGACCTGAAAGAAGCTCCAGACTAAGACTAATCCTGTGTATCCAAAAAGTGTACCTGTAAGCCAAAGTGCAGGCTGCAGTCAACACCTTTGCTGCTGTAGCACATCGGAGCTCTTACTCATTCAGAAAGGGAAGAGGATCCCTGATGAGGAACCAGCCTCAGGATGAATGCTGAGCTGCCGTCTCTGCTGAATCAAATGCACTCTATTGTGAACACGTACGATTTAGTTGCTTAAAACATTCCTCACAGACACCTGTGTTAAAATGCTTGAAGACAGATGTTGGCAAATCAACAATTCCAAGTCTGATCTCTGTTTTCTTAATAAAAATGCGAAGATAAGCAGTGGGAAAGTTCTTAAAAACTGGCAGTTTGGATCAGACTTGCCCTTTAATTTATTTCAGTGAAGGTCTTTACATGTCTATGAATTAAAAGAAAATTCACTGATTTAATTTATTTCAGAAGTTTGGCCCTTCGACTTGACTTTAGAATCTAAAGAAGAGCCAAGAGCCAAGAAATTGTTCCTTCACTCCAAGAGGATTTAGGTTCAAACCTTTCTTAAATTTTTTATTAAAAATAAGTAGCTGAGTATAGGAAATTCCATAACTGAATACTCAACCAAATGATAAATTTCTTTTTTATTACACTTCAGGAGGCAAAAAAAAGGAGTGCTGAATGGTAGCTGGACCACTTTGGCTCCAGAGTCAAGTGAAGCAAAATAGCACACATGGAAAATGAACCCGTATCCCAGCAATCTGTCAAGAAGAATTGAGGGTACCTGGACACAGGGTGCCTGAAGAGAGGCTGCAGGTAAGCACAGAGACTCTGCCCTTTATTAGCTCCCGGGTGGGTGCAAACAGACGGGCAGTTACCAACCCACTGTCTTAAAACTGCTCTGTAAAGCAGGCTGCCAGACCAGCCAGTATTTCTTCCAGACAGCACCCAGAAATAGCTGTTTGGAAGGAAAGTTTAAAAGCGAGCAGGAGATACCTTTCGTCTTACGAGAAGCATCGTCTTTATCCAAATGAACATTCTTACAATTGTAACTCGGGCTCAGAATAATAAGCAGCAACACATTCGAATGGACTTCATGTTAAAAGCACTGAGATATGACTATGGAGTTTGGGTTGTTATACACAGCATTTCTGCTGATGGCACTGCAGCCTGAACCAAATCTATTAAAGCTTTCATATCCTGGCAATCTTGACCAAGCTCACTTCTCTGTTACATATATCTCTCTGTATTAGTCAGGAATTTCTCTTCCCGTTCCCAAAACATTGTAACTGCCAGCTATATCAAATGCACATCTTAATCCAACTAAAATATGTCAAATAAAGTTCAGCAGGTAATTATCACAGGTTAATTTATACAGTGACAATTTTTTCTTTGCTTTGTGTCTTTTGCTGATTTGCTACTGCACACAGTAATTAACAAAAGAGGTAAAACCACAAGAGAAACAAGATGTATAGACACAATAAATTGCTTAAGATTAATACTATGAAACTAGAAACTGCTTCCAAGATGAAACACATTATCTGCTGATTCTGCAGCATTCTTCCAATATATTAATCATATTCTGAGCAATTACAGAGTCTAAGATTGAGACTGATAAGCTGTGCAATCATTCACATTCTCAATTCATTTTTAAGTATTCATTCTATTTATTTTTATATTTTAAATTTATATTCATAGTCCCAAATACACCTCTCCAGGTTCTTAAGACTTCTTTTTCTTTTCCAGTAACATATGGGATCCTTTTTCTTCTTTATCCCCAGAAGTTACTTTAAGCATCACTGCCTTAAATGTTCACTACAGTATGACCGTGAAATGCAGTGGTTGAAGATCATTCCTTTTTTGCACCAGTAGCAAGGAAGATGTCAGGAATCTTTCACTGGAAGATATTTGTCACTTCCTACTCTGTACATTTGCTTGCTAAAAAGAAACTTTTGGGAGGAAATCTGAGTGTTACCACATCCGGGGATGCACATGTATCTGATGTTGCTTAGAAGAATATAGTATTCATCTTCTGCCAGAGCTTAAGATCTCATGTCATATTTAAGGGAAACATCAAACTGCATTTAAGAAAAATAGCTTGAACGTACAGTGAGAGTTTATTCCTCCAAATTATACCCTTGTTACGCCAGAAATAGTCTTCACCTCTAAAGGCCCTTGTTTGGTGACTGAACAATCAAGGGAACAAACTATCAACATTTGCAGCCTTTTCATACGCGCGGTTTCTGATCACAGGGAGCTTGACTCCTTGCCTAACCACCTGGAAAGGAGACTAAAAACAACCCAGCTTCTCCCAGATGTACAGAGATGCAAAGCTCTGATTAAGCCCCTGACATGACAACTGGCAACCTCTGCTCCTGGCACTCTTTAAAAGAGCGATACGGCAATTTTACAGCCGAATTCTCCCAATTAAGCTGTTAGGGGAACTTCATCCACCCCAAAATATCAGTGCTAAAATAGGTGGAGAGGTTATTTCATTAGATTAGGAGTCTGTTTGTCCTGTCCAAAGCAGTTCTAACAGTTCTGAGTTCACATTTAGCAACTCAACTCACTGCCTGCACAAGAGACACGGTGGTGGAAGAACAGGCTCAATGGGACAGGGGTAGGAAGCCTGTAAAAGCACTTTTGGGGTCCACTGCAAGTACCTTCATTGTTCTCTCAGAAATAAAGGCATCAAATATTGCAAAAGCCATTTAACAAGATCTTTTTTTTTTTCTCCCTAAAATCATCTGCAATATTTATCCTCTTTCATTTTTGCAACTCAGGATTCCCCATTCCTACATTCTCTGGGATAATACAACCAACAAGGGTGGGTGTGCAGAGACCAATTAATATCCAACATCATAGCCAAAGTGGCAGTTCAAAACCCTCGTTTTCAAAACCTCAGGATGTTTTATGGGACTTGCTACAGAGAATATTCCTAATAGTACTATGCTAACTCCTGAGTACCACTCACAGTAATAAGAATATCTATTTCTTTATTTTCTCAATGGAGAGTCCAAGGAACTGGTGAAATAACCAGAGCACATAAACAGAACGACTGCATTACAGCACCAAGTAAAAAACTCTGTGTTTTTATGTTGTATAGCACTGCAAAAAGTTCTTACAAGAAACATCTGTCTCCTTACTTACAATAAACAAAAACCATTTACAAAAGCCTGGGTTGCATAATGATTACACAAACTGAAGAATCATTTTACCAAAAGCAGAACAACGAAACACTCAAAGAATCCTCACTTGTAGGAAAACAAGCACAGAGATTTCCCTTTTTTTTTTAATATACCCTTTACAATCTGTTTACTTAAGCTGACACTGAACCGAGCAGCCCTCAGCACAAGTGAGCAAGGTGCTCTCCCTGGGGATCTCCCCTCCTCTATTATCCCAGGAGGACGTTTCAGAAGACCTGCCTGACTTCCCACGCCTACTACATACACTGGCCAGCACACGCTGACACAAGCTACGGTCCACATTAATGCCCACGATCTGGTATTTTACATCTTTGAAACAGAATTTCTAAAAATAACAAGAGCAATCCAGAAGAACCTAGTCCACAAGTCACATGGCAAAGTCACGAGAGGAGAAAGTATCTCCAAATTCTAGCATCGGGAAAAAGAGCAGAGGGGGACTAAGCAAGGGCAAGTAAAAAAACTGCTAGAGGCTTTTGTTGAACCTGTTTCCTTCCCTCCTGGAGTCGAAGAACCCCCAATTCCCCATTTAGAAAAAAA
The DNA here is from genome assembly GCA_025774025.1 of Xenus cinereus. NCBI lineage: Eukaryota > Metazoa > Chordata > Aves > Charadriiformes > Scolopacidae > Xenus > Xenus cinereus. Next base: position 33,867,331 of record JAOXJK010000051.1, on the reverse strand, counting down.
AATATTTTAATACATCACAGATTTTCAGCGTGTTACACTCATGTCTACCTGCAGATTTTTTGTTGCATTCAGGCAAAAATGATTTTATGCAAGTAAAATACAATATCCAGATTACTTACTAAAAGCATCAAGCTATTGCCTGTGCTTTTTGGAATGACATCTATGCTCCACTGGCACGGATTTGAGGTTTGGGTTGGCTTTTTGTTAGGTTGGGGGGGGGGGAAGGCGTGTTTGGTTTGTTTTTTTAAATCCATAGTCCTGAAATCCCACGAAGAGCCAGCTGGCAGGCCCTTTAACATCCCAAATGGCAAGCTAAACCAGGATTCAATGCATTTTGAGCACTGTCTCCATGTATCTCTAAAGTTGGATTTCTAATGACCAGATCACTTGTGACTTAGGGGTTTCAGGCTCCATTAAGTCTTAAGAATTGTCCTTTTTATGACAAAGCTGAATTACTGAAGGACTTAAGTACCCTACACATATTCCATTGGGACACCTCTCATACTCGGCACCAGTAAGTAAAGACAAAACCCAGACACAGCTCTGTTTGACAGAAACCCTCTCTGCTATATTGCATGGTGCTGTCATCTCAAAAATATTGCATCAGTATGGATGCAACACCCACCCTTCTCCCAAACTGGATAAAAATCCTCCAGTGCAGAGATAAAAGCTCAGTATTTGACATATTCATACCCGACCTTTTTTTTAAAAAAAGGAAAAAATGGGAGAACTGAAAACTAAAATTAACTCACAACATCTCTTATAACTTTTTACTACTCCTCCTAACACTCACTCTTTTCCAGAAAAACCATGAATTCAACAGATTTTTTTCATCACATGCATATTTTGTTAAGTAGATTGCACATATTAATTCTCATGGAACAACCTAAAAGACTTGTGAAGCAACTCAGCAAGAATGTACATCAGAATAGCAGTTTATATGCAAATATCTAAACTGGAAAGACATAAAATGAGCTTAGAAAGTGAAAAGACTTTAAAATATTTTCTTCAGAGATCACCCCTGCAGCAGTGCATGTCAAAAGTCCTAATTAACAGCTGGACACGGATACTAAAATACCACAGAATAACATGATTTAAATTAAAGTTGTGAAATAAAAGGAATGTTTATTTTGCAGCTTCTTCAATATTAGATTTATATTTGGCATCTACAAAGCCTACGTATGCTTTCAAGCATAAAACTAGAGCAGGTACTTGGGACTCCATCCCACATGCTGCAGAGCTGAACTCTAGGTGACAGCTCAATTTTCATAAAACACGGTAATCATGAACTAAAATACGCTTTATAAAAGGTAATATGCATTAAAGAACACACACAGATGTGTGGAACACACTGACTGGAGCTGGTTTAGGCCACGACATGCACTAGTGAACCTTCTGCCAAATTTTATTTACCAAGAACACCGCTTTTTTGAGCAATGACATTGGATAAATACGATTTTGATATTCAGGGCCAAATTTGACAGCCATTAAATTGCAAAACAAATCAATTAATATAAATCAGACCGGATTAGATTTATCCCAGAGACACTTTTACAAACATTTGATTTCAGTTAGTGATACATCAGTTTACCGAAGTTAGAAACAAATTTCATACCATTTACATAAATTTTCTTCTTAAAAACAGATCTGTCTTTTACACATTGAAGTTGAAAAGATGCCTTCAACAAGTGGGGGATTTTCTGGCACAGGTCTGCGCTGAGAGCCGATTGGTAGAGTTTTCTACTAACTAATTAGTGGCATGTCCTATTTTCCTATTGATTTATAGCTTCTGATTGGGCTGGTTATGGAATGCATTACAAAACAGCATCACATCTGAAGTTTGTTTTATTTTGGGCTAGCCTGTTACTCATTTTCAGATACAGAGATGCTCTTAAATAGAACATAAAATGAAGGCTGTCATAAGTATAAATTTGCGTACAATCGAGTTCTATTACATGCTTTGATTACAGAAACGGAGCTCTTACCCCGCAATTTTCCCTGCTCAACTCAGACTGCCTATTTTATGCTCTTTACGTGGTTATTATTGCAACCACTGAAATTAAAACAAGGCTGCCTTAGCGTGCAGTGTAGTATTTTGGGGAGCTTCTTTTCTTCAGACTCAAATCTCACACACTCACAAGCCCCAGCTTCCTCTCTTTGATAAATAATCCTTGCAAAATGCAATAGCACAACCTGGCTAATGTTTCACTGTCTCCTTTTGCAGATAAACTAGAGTTCCTACAGATTCCCCCTTAGATGTTGGTTGTTCCAGTGAGATTTTGTTCATCATCATAGCTTCACACAAACGAGACAAATCTTGGAGAAATTTAAGGCTATGAGAATTTACACAAACATGTCATTAACACAGCAAGCCACAAACATCAGGCATCAACTAACACTGCCATTGTGCCAAAGCAGAATAAATTAATATCTGCAAGTAAATAACTTTTCCCAATATTAATCATAAAGCCAAATGAGAAGTGCGCAAACATTTTAAAAAAAAAAAACCCAACCAAAACCATTCTCTGACTGTATAATCCTCACGAGGCTTCCAGGCCACAGAATGCAGGATAACCGCATTCCTCCCATACCGATCCCTTGCTTGAAGAAATCAGGCCTGGAATCAGTTTCTGAAATTCATTTAACAGACCTGCTTTTCCCGAAGTTGAGAGAATAGACTAAAAGTCAAAAAAATCCGCACATGGGAAAACAATGCGTGCTCCTAATTAATCAATCACTCCCCCAAAAGTTTGAATTTTGAAGTCTTATTTTAATAGTAATTTTTTAAGCTTTGTAGATGTTAAAACATGATGATTTCACACATATAATGATAAAGGAACTTCTTTTTAGAAATCATTAGCTGTTAAAAGGTTTATAGTAGTTTAGCTGGAAAAGAGTAAATGTGCACAAAGAAAATGCATCTCAGAAATGCAAATTTCAATTCCAGAACATTACGTTTTACCCAAATCCACACACATTATGCTATTGTCACTCACAGAGAAAAAGCACGTTGGCTACCTATATTATACAGGGGAAGATATATTTTAAAATATCGTGGCAGAAGGAAATTCCATTTAGAAAAGGACATCAATATCTTTAAAGGAACTTCTGATTAAATATAAACGAAACATGTATATTTTGAGATGCTCCAAAATCCCTACAAACCAAAATTTTAAAATACTAGTACATTTAAATTAAAGAAAACTTCAAAAAGCAACACCATCTGAAAGCAAACAACCCTCCAAATAGCACATAGCTGATAAGAACGTCAAAACATGGGCAAGTGGCGATACTGAAGTTTCCATCAGCATTCCTTTCTGAAGCACAAAAATGCTGCTTGAAATAAAGCCCATTTCATAGAGTATTTCATTGTGCCAAATCTGACAGAAGTGGTCTATCACAATTATTGTCCATCCATTCATAACAGTAATTTCCAAAACTATTTGCAGTCTGCGCATTTCACTAAATGTTCTCTTCTCAAAAAAAAAAAAGTGTTTCAGATGTGTATATGTACGTGCACAGCCCGATGCGACGGCTCCCCTTTTTCAAAGGTTTCTGTGTGCGCTGAAGGAAGACTGCAGATCACACCTGACTGTATACATAGAAAAATGCACGCTGGTGTTGTAGACACACAAGCCAACTAATTTACTCATTTGGGGTTAAAGTCTATAAACAAACAAAGCATTGGCCACCTTGGGCCTCTCCTGATAAAGCTGGTTTTAATACTGGCTGCTATTTAGATAGTACATATTCAACTCAGAAGAATATGAGATTTGGGTTGCCTGATAAACCGTAGTTAATAAACATACCCCTCTCTCAAAGTGACACAGAGCACGTTTGTTTCTACAGAACCATCCACATATTGCTCTTTTTAAACCAGAGAGTTCACTGATGAAGTGCTTGATTCACACTGGCTTAGGACCGACCCCTCGGTGAAGGTTGCCCAACAGCATTTTGGCCTTCATGCAAACTCTACGCTTCCAGTTTCTTTCAATTTAAAACACATAGTTTAAAAGCTTTAGAGAAAAGAATAATCTGCTATTTCATTAAATATTAATTCAAACAGACAATACGTTGAAGTTTTTAATACACATATTGTAGAAGTTACCTATGCTTTCCTTTCTTAAAATACACTTTGTTCAACTGGCAAGAATTACTGCAAGTAATCACTTTTCTCTTCGCTGTCCTCTCTCCCTGCACCACGCTCACCTGCTCTCACAGACGGACAAATTTCTCATGCCACTGAGGGGTTTCACCTGACCAAGTCAATCCCTTCAGACAAATCAAGATAGATTGTGACCACTGCACAAAGCAAATTCTGCTGGACTTCATCATTGTCATCTTCTACTGTTTGTTTCAGCCCTTGCAGCTTGTACCAGCACAGCCATTTGGGGAACTGCGCTGTAAACTAGATCAAGTGTAGGCTTCATTATTATTTTATTAAGAGACCATTGAAGTCAGTTTCCCATTGCAATTCATCAGCTGCTCCTGTAAATATTGCACAGGCAATGGCCACTGCTCAGCTCAGGAACCTCGTGCCTTTGCCTGCCCGTGCACCACAGTTTAGCACGGCCTCAGCTGCACCGGTACCGCGGGGGGAAAAGTGGGGGAAGTCAGCTTCAATCCATATAATCAGATTGGTAAGAAAATCCATTTTCCAGAACCAAAAAAAGACTATCAACAAGGCAGATGACTTGCGTAAGGCCCACAATCAAGTCTATCAACAAAAATCAGAAAAGCCCCAACCTAGCAGAACTGAGAAATCAAGAAGGGCAATGATGTACGCAAGCAGCTTTCTTGCTCTTAAGCCAACATCTCAAGAAACTGCATCTTTAGACACAACTCGATGAGTCACCAAATAAACCTGCAGGAAATTGGTACTCTTTCTCCTGCTGCTCATTCAATCACTTAAAATCTCACGGATCTAATCTCTGAGCTTCCCTTCTACGGCGCACACTCTCCCCATCTGCGCTGAGCACATTCTGACTCCACAAGGATTTTGCACACAAATAAACCAGAGCTATGTTTTAAAGGCAGTTTTATATTACCGGATGTAAAACTCCTTGGAAGAAAACATTTTATTACGTAACCATGTGAACCACAGGTCCACGTGCAGAGAAATCAGTCTAAACGTACCCTCCTTGAAGCGTGAAAACATTTGCCAGGAGACACCATTTTGGTGCAGAGATTGTGAGGACAATGAAAAGAAACAAAGGACAATGACATTCACCGTAACTTCCTTATCAAATTTCACATATCATAAAGAGGTATGAGCATAGATCCAAAACTGGATCCTCTTAGAGCCACCATATTCAAACCTTTAAGGTGGAAGCCCAAAAAGAAGCAGGCTACAAAATCAGAGCTTAATTTTGTCTCCCTAGGGACCCATAAAGAGGGTCATGAAGGACTGAATATCAACCTGAGGCTAACGTCCTGGGGTTTATCATAAAACATTTTATACTTACATACATATCAGTAAACATGGCTTGTTTTCTGTAAACAGCATCAGTTTACCCAACTGACAGAAACATTTAAATTCATTATTTTTAGTCAGGTCTTTATGTTAATGACACATTTATCCTAACCAGGAACTAAACCGTCCTTTCTTTGGGGATTGGCTTTATGAAAAATCTCAGCCACATCTCACCTCAGCAGATCCAATTTGACTGAAGTCAGCTCTCCCACTGCCTCACCACTGATGACATCTGAACCGGTGCCTCTCACCGTAGGGTCTGTGAACACCTTAAATATATCTCTAGCAGATCCAAAGGAAGGTGTAATATCTGCAAAAGCAGATGGTGTAATAGGTCTGGCCAGTTGGAAAAAAGCCCAGGTTTTCATACCTTAAAATCAATTGAAAGCTTGAGCAAAATGAATCCAGCAGCTTTCTGAATGTGTCCAGATTTGCACTTGAGCATAGTTTTTGCATGAGCAACCTTTCTTCACAGTCTGGAACGGTGCTTAACAAGATAAATGGAGAAAGCATGTTGCCATGTAATGAAAGTAAAACCAGAATCTAGAATACAATCTGATGACTGGTATATAGCACATAAAAAAAAAAAAGGAAGAAAAAAGAGAATGAAACGTACTGCTTCAAAGGATAAAATATTGCCCAAAAATGTCACAGTTAAATCCATGCCAGAGAACATTATCAAAAGAATTTTCCTGTAGCATGCTATTTGTCCTCCTGCAATCTGAAATTTGGATTTGTATGTTTTCTTCCACCACCTCACACTCAAAAGCCTCAACGGAGCATCCAGAGTAAACAGACGCCACATGAGAAAACCCTCATGACCTTAGATATTTTAACAGACTTTAATGTTCATTGTTACTACAGCCTACATCAGGCTTCCTTAGAGTACATCAGCACACCAATATTTCTAGCCGGAAAAGTCTCTCGAAAGAATGAAAGAACTTAATGCAAAAACTGGAATTTTTTTATTATTATTATTATTTTCTTTAACATTTGCAGTGGGAGTGCTATCTAAAGTCAACTACTTCAATATAAACACCTGCTTTTTCAAGAAAAAAGGCAGTTTGAGATGTGTTCATATAAACAGATTACACCAAATTCTTTATACTATTGATTGCTGCAACCACATGAACCAGCTAAGCACTCAGTGTTAATTCTTCCATTTGATCATAAAGAGAAAAAAGTAGATAATCTTCTAGTATATTAAAAGATTGCTACAGAACTTTATACAGGAATACAAGTTTGTCTGTAGCACCCAGAGACAATTATTTAACATATAATAGCCCTATGGGGAAGCACAATAAAGTTAAATGGTCAACATTACAATCAGTTGTCAACACTTGCTCATCTACACTCACACAGTGGCTAAAATCAAATATCATGCTCTAAGGCTTCGGCTGGTCTCTGGAAGAGAAGTGATACCTTTTTTTCTCTTCTTGAACCCCAAACAGTTCCAACTTTTTTTTCCCTCTCTTCTTAGTTTATTAATTTAGTTTAATTCTTTGGGTTTCTTTTATTTTGTCTGAATTATTACAGATTAGCCACAACTAGTGACAGGGTAACAGAAGTTGTAGGTCACTGCTTTGGGATCATGTGTGACAATCGGGTTTTTTTCCACTCCAGATGACCAGGGTAAACTTACACCCATAAAGAGAGTGGGCGTTATTTCCGATTAATTGTTCCTCCCTGTAAAATAAGAACAGGACTACTCTTCATTCTAGCTCTTTCTGTAACTGACGACATAACTAAGTTGAAGGACAATATAGCATTTTTTGTCCAAGTCTCTAAGACCTTGCAGACTGTGCCGCACTGTTCTCTGCCTATGACATACAACTGACTTTCCACGATCAATAAAACATTTAGCTGAAGCAGCTTGGAGTTCAGTTACATGGGATCTAGGTGAATGGTAACAGCATGGCATATACATAAATTGAAATAAAGATGGTTAAATAGTACCTCAGGGTCTCAGGCACCATAAAACTACAAAGCATTCAGACACCCAATGGTCTCTCTCAGGAGATGATCGTTCTCATCGTTGATGGGATTTATTCTGTCGCATTTTGCATCTCTTAGCATTTAAAAGTCAGCCTGAAATGGGTACTCTCTTCTTTACAAGCTGCTGCCTTCACATAAAGATGTCCTCTAAATCCTGTTCCCAGATTTTGATGCTGCTCCCTTCAGTTACCAAATACTTCAAACGTTTGCAGGCTAAAACCCTGACACTTTTAAATAGCATAATCTTGATCACCTGAAGTAAAAACTACTCAAGCACAAAGTATCACTGGTTTTGTAGCTAACATTTCTTTATAACATTTAAACTTACATTTTCTTATTCAGTGTAGTATTCTTAAATTTCTGAAACTTAAGGAACACACAAGCATATAATAAGAACAAGAAAAAAATACTTTGGAAATTGGATATTTGAAAGATACCAAATCGAATTAGTTGACAGTTTCAGTGATCTAAAGAAAAAGTTCCCACTTCCCTTCTTCTAGAAGCAGTGGGAAGAAAAGCAATGGAAGGCCCTGCAGTATATTTATTTTCTGAATCAACCTGATGTATATTCATATGTAATTTACAAACCCAAATAACCAAAATCAATATTTTGTTCACAAAAATATTCCCTAACAAAAAAGCTGGATGACACATTACACCGCAAATCTCTAAGCTAATTTAAAAAGTAAGCAGATACTCAGCTCTAACGAGACCTCTTTAACAATGGCTTTTGTAACTTCACCTCTTTGTTCACGCACACTTTGTAACTTCTGTCACCACTAAACTTTCACCTGGGCATCCTTCACCTTTTCTGACCAAATTTTCTCTCTACACTGAAGTTTTAAGAACTTTGTTTCTTTAGTCTCTGCCTATGCCCTGCTCGCACCTGCCACTCAGAGAGCAGTTTGGTATTTATGCCTACTGCTACATAGTATCATGCACTTTTAAATTTAAGCACCAAGTCAGGCTCTATTGCTAAAACGTTTAACCTACAGATTCTTTATATTATAATAACACATGTAAATACTTCCTTTAAAATCATACTGCTGAAAGACAAAGAATATTTTTTTCTTTTGGCCAAATCAACTATAGGTGGGATTTTTAAACTACTGTTGGAATTACACTAAGATTTTTATCAATTTAAACACATCTACATAACCTGATTTTGTTTTTAAATTAAGGAAGCATCACTGCCAAAGCAGTATCTATAATACTTTCATAAGTTTTAACAAATTCCTTGAATAACTTGTCACAAAAAAAAAAATACAGCACTATATATTAAAAAAATTTACCTTTTCAAATTGCTGGAAGTATTTAAAATGAGGCTTTCTGGCAGAACCTTCCTTCAATATTGACTTCAGAACCAGGATCTTCTGTGCACAGAAGGAACGTCCTACATGATACTAAGCACAGAAACTCTCCTGCACTATGTTAACAGTGTCATTACGTTTTTATCTCTTTTGAGTAGCACAACGTCTTTATGAGAAGCTTTTAGCCTATTTATTGAAGTTTCTGATCCTAACCTAGGAAGGTTAGGATCCTTTCAAGTCCAGAGTCAGATTTTATAACTGTGTAGGTACTTTTTCCTTAGAAACAATTTACTATAACCATCGTATCTCTAAACCAGACTTAATTCTCTGCTACTCCTCTCTCAATATAAGCCACTGAATTGCCACGCTTTCGAGCTACTGGTTTGCAAGAGTCCTTCCCACTCTGCATCAACCTCTTCATCAACTGCAGGCAGCAGCTCCAGGAAATGTAATTATTGAACAGCCTTGTATGTTTTGTAACTTGAACTGAAAAGCTCTAGTCATCTAAATTCCCCCTAACTAGTCTTTAGCACAAGAAAACCTTCTAATTGGAGCCACCAAAAAAAAAAAGTCTCTTATTAAAAGGCAGACCACACAACAGAAAAAGAACACAGATGTTGAATTTGATTACAGTTACAACATACTATTTATTTTCAAATATTGTAGGTTTGGGGTTTGTTTGTTTTTTTTTTAATAAAGTTTGTTAAACTTATGCTATTTCTCTCCTAAGTCAGCATTTCTCTCATTAATTACCAGTTTCTTTGATTTAAAAAGACAGTCCATACTTGGATCACCAAGCAACAAGCATACTGAAAGTCACGTAAAAAGAAAATAAGCTGAAGGCAGTATCACTAAGGTCTTCCTAGCAATATGATCACAAAAGACACTAAACTTCAGCTTAAATATGCTAATTTGTTGCTGTAAAAGTGATTAATCAGCTAGTACATAGTACTAGCAGAAAATATTATAAAGGCACTTGTGTGTGATATCCATAGATGCAACTACAGCTATTAATTGTCACTATTTACAGAAGAAGTCCATTACAAAAGCCGTACAGCTCAGGAGAATTGACACGCCAGGTGTAGACCATGGGCAGCTCAAATTCATACCTGCCTGCAAAATACCACCTAAATTTACACTGTTTTTCCTTGGTCTTGGCACATCTTTGTTCCATGGCCTTTCAGCAGCTGGAGTAAACAGGACCTTGTAACGCCTAAAAGAAATGGAGCTGTGAAGTCAGGTTTGATGCCCTACTTTGATCACCATCTTCCCTCTTCAGCTTTTTCCACAATTTCAGTAGACACCCCAACAGAGCTATACCAGTGTTCCACCCTCCAACCAGCTCTCTCAATCTTCACACCATTCTGTCAGGGACTGAGCTGCAGTCCAGGCTCCCCTTCGCGAACTGCTTCTCTTGCTCCAGCTGCCTTTCTCAGCAGGTTCAATACAGAAGGCAAACACATCTATTCAAACCTCGCTGTCTTTTGACATCTCACTCTACCCCCATGCCAGTACCTCAAGGACCTCCTGATGTTTTATGTAGCAAATTTTACGTTGCATAACAAGTTATTGTCAAATGAACTTCATCCCAATCAGCAAAGTACAAAAAGGCTTCATGGTCTTACACCTATCGTCAAGACAATGGGAAACATGGAAGAGAGCAACTCAGCAGAAAACAACAACAACAAAAAAAATCACTGTGCATCAGGCTGAGGTGTTGTAATCAATGCCCGTTACAAATTAAACTCACCATGCCCATAATTACTTTGCTCTGGGTTTGCTGTCACTGTCTTTCAGGTTATTCTCTAACTTGCTAAAGCCTAATGACAACACCCTTCTGACACTAGTGCTTTCCAGGCTTCTCGCTTATGAGAGCACAAAAGTCCTTCCAGGACGTAAAAGATATTGAATATACAAAAATAAAAGGCTTGACAAGCAATTATTTTACACGTTCCAAAGAGCAGCATTTTCAAATAAGACGGTACAGTCTTTTAAAACTATGTTTGGCCAAAGTACTCAGCAACACAACAGAGTTGTTTTTTTTTTTTTATTTGTAATATAAAACAATATA
>JAOXJK010000051.1:33828499-33856382 GCA_025774025.1 Xenus cinereus | reverse complement strand
AACAAAACATAGTTGTTTTTTTTTTTTAATTGGTAATATAACACATTAGATCACAGAATATTCCATTTTCCTCAAAGTCTACAGACAAAAAGGAAAAGCTGTTAATTCTACAGCAGCATTTTAAAAAAATTTTTTTTCTGGTGTTGTGCCTCAGCACGACCTTAATTAGAACAATTTTGAATAGAAGAGGTCATGTGTCAAAAGCTTTCCTCGGAAATAAAAGAACATTTAAAAGACTGAAATGCTTCAGCTTTTATCCAAATGACAGGTACCACTTTCACTTCTTTACAACCAACTGCCGATGTCCTAGAGCAGCAGCTGTAAGGGACAGCATCTGTTAACCAAACACGTGTCGATAGGTTGACTGACAACCAAATAAAGCTTATGATTCTGTGACAATTTTATTACTTCTTCATTTACGAACTGACAGGCCGGTTGATCAGACCAGCAGCTCAGTCCTCACTCATGTTTTTCACTACACAATGACCACCGCTTGGGAAACATCTATTTGCCGCCCTAAAGCCTCAAAGAGCAGAAACTTGAAACAGGGCTATTTTCTCTGAATATCAGGTTTAGTTTTGACCCTGATCCAAAATGATACACTCTTCAGTGGCAGAGTAACAGACTTGGTGAAAATCAGACACTTACCTAGTTTGCATGGCACCTACAGGTCAGACTTCGTATGTTAACTTATGTTAGAAAAGCGAGTTGTACATGTCATGCTAATCTGGAGAAACACCAACACATATTCTCTCATCAAGGATGTCATCCACAACGTCAGCTCTAGCACAAAGCTACAGAACATCAGTAGCTTTTTAAGCATCAGTATCAAACAAAATAATACTAGATTTAGCCTCTAACTAGCTTTGTAATCACACACCACCAAGTCATCTCTTTTGCATGATTACACACGAGAGTAGTTTAAAGACCACAAGAGTGTCCGAGATCTCCAAATGCACACAAGATCAGCCAGAAAAAGGCAAGATATTTAATCAGTGAGGACATGAAAAACTTACCTGACAAGACTATGACAACATTGTAAAATGACTCCAGGTAAGAATAAAGGACATCATCATGTACCACACAGATCTTGAGATAGACTTTACAGCTCTGTTCTAGATAGAATATTTAATCTGAAATTTAATATTGCAAAGAAAAATGCAGCATAACAAAGATTAAGAGCTTTAATTTTCTGAGAGAGCCCAGAAAAAAAAAAAGTTTAAAACTGTACATAACATGTAACGTTTTAAAATGCTTAAACTTGTCTTCTGATTATCAGGTTGTATCTTAACACACTTAAGCGTGTTATGTCTTAAGCTTAGTAAGTTGACTGGTTTTTTCTATGCTGTGAGACTTTTTGGCTTGAAAAATATTTTGAGTCTTTAGGAAAAGGTATCAAGACGTAATTTCTGCCCACTTTTAAAATTGCAAGGAAGTACTTTTCAGCAGTGCCCCTGCCTGCACCCCGCAGCAGTCCCGGGTAAGCCTTGCTGTCTGCAGGGCAGGGAGCCCTCGGGAGCGGGGCAGCAACCAGACCAACACACACTTGGAGAGAAAGGGGTTGAGAAAATGAAAAATTTCTCAGCAGCACCTTCAATTTTAGCCTTAAGAAAATTCCACCATCAAAACTATGTTTTATATGTGCCTTTTATACTGTTGTGCCCCAACTTAATCCTACTGCAGGGATGCCCAGGAGTGTTCACCCTGTGGCTGCCACGTGCGGTCGCTGCTCACACCTGCACCCAAGGCAAGGGCAGGAGCCAACAAGCAGCTCTAGAGCTACCAGTGACCAGGTGGAAAGAATCATGCCTTACAGCTTTTGCTGTGAGCAGCAATTTATTTTTTTTGCAATTTATGCAGTATAATGCATTGTCTCCCAGGCTTGCATGCCAAAGTGACGAAGTTGTACTGCGATCCTTTGCTAGCTGACTGCTCCGGTCTGTCGCACAAGTCCATGTTTTAGGTAAAGGTTTCAGCTGATATATTTACCACTTATCTAACACTTTATCCAAATTTTCAAACCTGAACAAAAAAAAAAAAAATCATATTTCTTGGAGGGGGGAGAGAGGGGAAGAGAGCGTTTGTGTGGGATTATTTTTTGTTTATTATCTGCTTATAGAATCAGCTACTTGATAATAGCTGCTGGAGTAGCATTAATAAAAGGATGGTTTCCATGGAGAACAAAAAAGGTCAAATCTTAATTTATTGAAAAGTATTCAACTCTATCAATTAAGACTGATAATACGTTTTTAAAAACAATTTAAAAACCTGGCATCTATGTCAATTGTTTACACTGCTTATCATCTGCAACTTGAAGGCAGCATCTCAGGTAAAAGCTGTCATCGAAATACATTTTTATTGCAAATGAGAAGTTGACAGGAAGACAAAGCAGGTGAAAAATAGCTAGAGGAGAGAGAGCTACATGTCATACACTCATGGGGTGAGGTGTGCACATAGAATTTAATTTCTGTAATTAAATGTCAGGTTACAAAAAGCAAGAATATAATTAGTTCAGCATAATTTAGTGCCATTCAGATGGAACTGGAGCCTTGTGTACTCACCAAACAATTTGTACTAAAACAACACAAGCTGTTCAAACAAATTGACATTTTTAATTCCTACTTATAACAGACCTCTATTATCAGTTTCTGAGATGGGATGTTTATTACGACTATAAAAACTTTCAAAACCCCTTCCAACCCAAATCATCCTATGAATCCAGAAAATGCCCGAGCCATTTATCACAAAATAATCGAGTCAAAATAACACTAGAATAATATGCATCGACTTCGTAGGATCACCTAAAGAAAGGTAACACTACATGGAAAAAAAGGCAAATAAAATTCTGAATTTAATAAATTAATTAATTGGGTTACACAAAATTTTGTGCACTGCAAAGAGACATGAGTATTCTTCTATATGGAGGTGGAAGGTATAAGGGAAATCTGCTGGTCTTGATACTGTTCCAAATAAGCCCTCCTTCTTACATAATTAAAACATCCTTTCCTCCAAGCCACTCGAGAACTAAACTTTTTTTAACATTTACATCCAAGGTATTACATACCAATACCTGCAATTAATAGGAAATACTTTTATAAGCATCCTTATGTTCACAGGAGATGCACTAAGTATCAATGGTCTTGAAATTCATCAAAATCTGAAAACCTTATTCAAGAAAAAAAAGTAAAGTAAGGATTCAGAGAAGAAAAAACCCCACAACCCAAGCTTTAAGATCCACTCCTACAAAAGTGAAAACTAGGTTGGTTATTCCAAAATATGACCAAGTTACCATTTACCTGTTTTTAACTTTACTCAAAGCATTTCTGTAACAGAATATATTCCAAAATTTGCATTGATTTTACTTTAAAAAACACAATCTTATTCTTCATTACAGTCAAAGCAAGCAATCCTGCATTTTAAGCATTTATCTCTAATTCTATTCAGAATCTGAATCATGTTGCTGCCTAGTCTTTATCTCATTTAAGAAAAGATTAACCTTTCTTGACCTTTTCACCACAGAATCGACTCCTGAGAATGACAACGGGAGAAGGGCCACGTGACACTCCTGCATCCTGCATCGTTCAGGCACATCCCCAATGACTCTTACATTGCCTGTATCAGGCAATATAAACTATTTACACAAGAAAAGGTCTGTATTTCATGATATTCTAATTAGAAAATACCAAAGGATGTGTCAGAACAGTCAGTTTCTGTACAAGACAAAAAATGTCTTGATTGCAGAACACAAAGCAAAAAAACTTCAACTCTCCAGTAATGGAAGATGCAGAAACACTCTTGTAGCTGAGAAACTATGGCAAAACCTGGCTAAAATATTAGAACAATTGAAAATAGATCTATAGAAAACAATCAATGCTGACAGTGAACATGACTTAGCCGAATCAAGAAGACTCCAGTCCTCCCCCCCATAATGATATTCCCAATGGAGTCATTTGAAATTAGGTTTCGTATTCTGGCCAATACTCAAGCCCCATATATATATTCCTGTATTTTGAATAACCCACAAAGGTTCTTAAGCTTCAAGACTGAGTTCATTTTTATTTTTAAACATCTGCATGGGGGAAGGGTGTAAAGGAGTGTTGATAGTTTGAAACTGGTTACACAAGCATATTAATTAAAGGGAAGGAATTCTTCCAGAAATGAAGTAACACCTCATGCAGAGATGTCATAGCCTTGAATTTACAGGAAATCCCTGATCTTGGAAAGGGGAGTGTTATGGAGAGCCTCCAATGGTCAGAGTGGGAAATGTACACCGCTACCGATACAGCTTGCTCAGACCATTTCTTATTACAGGAAGGAACTGGTAATCCGTGTACTGTTAAATGCATGAAATTCGGCTTCCTCCTCCCTCGCCGGGCTTCTCCTACAAACCAGTTACGGCAGCAGCACAAAACCTTTCATTCTAACTGGGTATAATTTGGACAGCAAACACTAGGGCTTTGCAAAAGTAATTGTTAAGAAACCTCTTCTTTAGAGCCGCACGAAGCACCCCAGGCTGAAGAGATTAAGATATATCCATATGCTTAGAAGTGACTTTGTGATGACCAGTGAAAAGCGCCCAAACACACACACACAAAGTAAGGCAACCAGTTGTGCTTTGGACTCTCTCTCTGCCAAATACTTTCTTAAGCTAATATTGATATTTTAACCACAGCTCAAATTCTCTGACTGAAGTAAATATGCCTTTATAGTGGATTGCTTTTTCTGGACATTTGCCACTCCAGACATTATCCTTCGCTAATGACAGAAATGGGACTAGCCCTTGTCAAGAAACTGCTTAAGAACACACATTCTGCTTTTCTTTTTTTGAACATAGAATATGGAAAACATTAACTTCTTGAACTATACACAGAAAATATTCCTTTTAGAATTAAACATTTGAACCTCTTTTAGTACGATTCATTCTCATCTCCAGGTATTTTTTAAAGTATTATTCTTACACGTCCTTGAATTCAGACTTGACTTCATCTCTGCAGAGGGACCAAGAAGCAGATCTTGTCAGGCAGTTATTTGACCCGTCACGCTACAGTGACAGAAATGCATTATACCACTGATTTTACAACAGAGTGAAATGCCCTGTTTCCTGAACATAGGAAACTATACATCAGTACTACACCAGCCTCTGTGGTGCCTTCGTATACAGTCTCTAGGATTCCTTCTAGCCTCTTCTCCTCTTGAGCATTTCCCTTAAAAACTCACTACACATAAAACTTATTAGCCTAACTATAAATATAATAACATTATTACTGCAAGAATAATATAAAGATCCATTGTCTATTTGTGCATTTGGGTTTTCTTTAAATATAACTCTTTTTCCATTAACAGGAGGATGTCAGCTTTACTAACTGTATGCAAATCTGATGTCAATGCAATCATTTCATCTCCAATAATTCAGACTAAGAAAACATTCAAATACAATCCCAGCACATCTGAGGTGGCATCCTAACAATGCATCAGCAAAGAAAAATCAAAGAGATCATGGCTACAAACAAGTCATGGTGATGCCAAGACAATCACAACGGCTGTTGGTAAAACCTTAAAGGACCATTTTCCTTCAGTAGCTGTTATTACACATTCACATTAAAAACCCCAGAAGTGACTAAGTTTTTCCTTCAGAGAACATCACAAAACATCTCACTCTTACATTTCATAAGCAGTTAAAAGTTAAGGACTCTACTGCTATTTCTTTAAAGACAACTTGTAACACTGGGTTTCAAATATTCTCTTACTGTCTTTCATTATTAAAATTGGACGACAAAGATTTGATCTGATACAAAGGCAAGACCATTCATTTGTGTTCATTTTAATCGCTCAGTATTTATCTTTTCTCTTTCGACAGTACTTTCTTATGAGCGTACATAATACCTGGCAAGAAAACCAAGCCACCATGTACTGTATGATACAAAGTTTAGGAGAGATCAAGTGAGATCTCCTACTCTCAGCAGTTAACTGTCAACTGGCTTTTAATAGGTTTGGGAAGTTGTAGGTAGTTGAGGTTCAACTGAATTGCTGAAGGGGATCTGCAGTTGGCTAAACCCACGTGTAAAAGTTTCACAATGTTTTCAAGATTTGTTCGCAAGTAGTCACGAACACTGAATTTCCATTCATTTTAAAACTCCATCAAGATTCAGAATCTTCATAGAGTTAACTGTGTGACTCTTTGAAAAGGAAGAGAAAAAAAGATGAAACTTTGCCATCCGTATGTACTCTCTCATAGCTCATAGATCATTTCCAAAAATTTGTATTGGATATTTAAAGACCAAGCAATGCATAGATTCATAAAAGTTTGCTGACGCAGTTACACGCTATAAATTGCTCTTCATGCTCCAGTGATTTATCCAAGGACAAGGAGGTTTTATACATCAGTGTTACAGGTGTCATATAACCCAAGAACTAACATAAATTGAATACAATCAACTAAAGTGGCTGGTTTTCCTTTCAGCTTGTGCGAGGTTGTACAGAAAGGTCCCAATCTTCTTAATGGGACTTCTCTGCATAGGTAAGTACACCACCAGCTAAAGCTCTGGCTAAAAGCCAACAAGACTACAAATAAAAAAGCAAATTTCTCTCACCAAAAAACCAAAGAATAAAAACAGAATCAGGAAGAAAGAAAAGCCCAGAGGAACGACCTCCTTACTACAGCACATTATGGAACAAATATCGATCTCCCAAATACTATTTACACTGCAAAATTCACTGATCAAGCTGTGCTTGCCTACATACCTCCCAACAAAACAAGTTCTGAAAATTCTAAAGAACCCCCAAAGCTAAAGCAGTTAAATATGCCTACACACAATATAGCTCTGCTGGTAGAAACCAAACAAGCAAAACACCATTCCCCCTCCGTGCAACCTGCTCCATCCTCTCCATGCATTCATTTTGGTTTTTTAGGGGATTTGTAATCTCAAATCTTGAATGCTGTTAAGTCACATCCAGGAACGCTCCCCGCTGATACTGAGGGGAACTGACACCAGCAAACTGGTGGGCACTCTGCTATTTCTGCTAATTGAACAGCAACTTGGCAAATTTCTCACTACTGTGATAGGGCCCCAAGTGCATCAAACAAGCAGAAGGAGCAATCTTCCATGGCAAAAAAAAAAAAAAAAAAAAGGTTTAACTATTTAAATGACAGCCCCTCCTCCTGAGAAGCAAAACAGCTGTTTGTCTGGAGAAATTATCCATACCCAAACCAAGAAGCTTATATTTAGCTTAACAGGTATTGTTTTACAAACTCTTTTCAACCACTTCCTTGTTCACTTAATAAATCCTTGAGAATTAAGAACTACCACAACTGCAGTTTATCTGTTCTATATTCAGTTATTTCTTATATCAGACAGAGGATTTCTGATGTGTCTGTATTCTGTAGCATAGAAACTTCCGACTCCAGCTTTCCCCGGAGGTGGCAGAGCTGCCCGGTGAGACAGAAAGGAAGCAAGTAGCTGCAGCTACGACCTGCGATGAAGAAGGGAAGAGTAACAAGTTTCCCTTTGTGGGCTCAGCCACCCCCTTCTCATCAATTCTGTTAAGACTAAAATACTGCGACAACTTCTCAAATGCCAAACTCAGACTCTGGGACTTCTCCCCCCCCCCTTCCACTCCTAGACGCAGAAGGGAGGTGCAAACACATCCTGTCCTTAAGCCGAGCATGGAGCGTGCAAAAATAAACAGCTTGAGCACCACGTTTACCTTCCAAATAAATACCTCTACCCTCTTTATTTGGGAAAGACTTTTATAAAGTCAAAAGGTGACAGAAGTAACAGCTTTTGTACAGGGAAGGAAGCTGCCCTGAACAAAAAGCTTTTAAAAATAGTCTAGTCAAAATACACTTACTTTTTTCTGCTCTCCTTAATCAGCAAAAGGCTGTGCATCTTTACACGCAAAATAATTCCATGTAATCAGACACTATTGTCCGAAGGTTACAATTATCACTGATTTGCTCTGAGCTGCTAAATTAATTGTCCTGTAATGAAGCAGTTTTTCAAATAGAAATTGTTGATCTATAGACAAAAGTAAGGCTAACAACACTCACCGGGAATTAGTTTTTAACATGGTTTGTACTGCAAGAGAATGAGAAGTACATAGAATATTTATTCTTCTAAATTCTCAGGTAGTTAATATAGACAAATTTAACAGCTGGCTTCCTGCCTAAATAACTACAAGAAAATTGTTTGGGTTATTTGGCTAACTGGATTTTAAAAAGCCCAGAAGAAAAACATACATAGGTTTCCAACAGCAAGCGTTCGGAATATTTACATTGCCTGGCTCCATGTCCCTACTCTCCTCTGAGGAATGGGCATTAACTTACCCTTCTGCACTTCAGCTCTCCCTGGATGCCACTATTTTACACTCATCCCTGCGCCTTGCTGCCTTTGAACAGCCACACACATTTGCTACACAACTGTAAGCATTTGTTCAACACTTAACAGGACAAGCTCATTTATCCTCATCGTTGAGCGGGCAGAGGCAGAGGCAAGATTTCATTGCCTACAGGCACCTGCAGAAATCCTTTGCAAATGTACGTGGCTTGTACAGTTTTAGCCGAGTACCTCCCGGTTTCATTTCAGCGCTAACGCAATCTGTCAGCTAATTAAAAAGGGCATATAGGCTAAGTGTGGGTCGCTGATAAGCAGCATTGACAAAATTCGTTCTTAGCCGTCCCTCTGGTGCTTCTGCCAACAAGGCAAAAGCTGAAGAAATGAGCTTTAAAGTCTGCCTTTTTAGGCTAAGAAAAAAATAAACAAAAAACCCCAAAAAAATCCAACAGCTGTCTGCTCTTTTCTATTTAAAGACTGACTGAAGCCTTCTGCTTCACAAGTTCACTAATAGCATAAAATCATTCCCAAGTAAAGCTGATGAGCAGTCTTCCTCCTAAAAATGACTAAGCATAAATCGGAGGTTTAATCGCATCTCCTTTTTAAGTTTATATTTACTTTTCTATTTCTCTGCATGATCTCTTTTTTCAGCAAGCTAAGAGGTTTTGTTTAATCATACAGTCTGCACCTAAAAATGCAGTGATTAATAGTGTATTCTCCCATCAAACAAAATTACAACTAAAAAAAAAAATCATTTGGCTAAAAAAACCTGAATAAATCTCAAATCAAGTAACTCATTATATACAGAATGTTTGATACATGTCTATATATATTCTGTAGAATTCATATAATAGACATATAATTTTACCACTTTACTTCATATAATTTGGTGTAAGTTTATCTTGCCACAGTTTACTTAAAAATTAAGCAGTCAGGATAAGCGTTGCACACTCCCCAGTCCAGAAGTGAGACACTGTGGGAACTGCACCTTTGACAGCATTTCTATGGTACAGTCAATGAACGCTTTATATCAGAGCCCAAACTAAACATTAGAAAAAAAAAAGCAAACAAGTATCACAATGAAGTCAAATTTAGGATAAACAACACTTACAATGAAAATAGCAGAAATGAAACTTTATACATCCAATCGAAAGAATAAACACATTTCTTACTTCTGAAAGATAAAAAGCCTAATAACTTACATATTAATAGTAAGAACAGGCTTCATGACAGAACAGTACTTTTTTAATCGCCTACATAAATATTTTCACATTTATATTTGAGAACAGCTATAAAACCAGGTTATCTCTAAGCTGTTAATAACCAATATTCTAACACTATAGAACTGTTTCCTCATTTTAGTTTTGCAGTTTTAAGAAAAGCTAAATTTATTTTACATTTCCAAAGCAAGAGTGGTCAATAGAGATTAATGCCTGAATCAGTCTATTAAAAACACTTCACATCTATCCGTTTATGATTTTGCAAAGGTCAATGTTTTAAAGCTCTCTTCACAAACAAGCTAACGTACTTCAGACTCCAGAAGGACTTCAGACACATCCAGTCTCCACCTCACTCCATAACTGAGTTGTGGAGTTGCAGGAGTACAATGTTCCATTGAAGAGTACAATCCTGGCCCTAACTGTTGCAACCAGAGACATGCAACATAATTAAGATGGAAAAGCCCCGTAGGAATTTCTCCTAATCATCTCTATGCAGTCAGCTCTACAAGCCAAAGCCAGGCAAGGAAAGTTCTACACAAAATCCACTTCTCTTGCTCTGTGTCATTCGTTACCAAACTCCTGATGTATTTCCAAAGATTCTTCCCGCACAACCAATACTGCCAGTTAGTTTATCTCTAATTTTGTATCTACTGACAACTATTTTCTTATCTGCTGCAACAGTTCTGCTTCACAAGATTTTTCCAATATAGACTGATGAACAGCATCACGTGGCTCCTTCTCATTAGCTGAACACATCCAAACAGACAAAGAAAACTATGAGCTTTCTAAACTCTAATTTCACAGAACATTTACTGAGACATAGGACATTGACTCACAAACCCATCTTTGCTAGCAAGAAGCCAACTGAGAAGAAAAAAATACCTCAAGTGACAAGCAATTGACAAACTCATGCATTTTATTCAAAGGCAGTCAAAAGGTTTCCAAAGCTTGAAATGAGGATCTTGACTCAGAGCTCAGCTTCTCTCAGAAGCCATCAGAGACTGGCTAAGATTGGGAACTGTGTGCGTTACCTGCGCACACGAGCAGTAGCACCAGCCCAGTGCACCATGCCTGTCATACTTGAACCAAAAAGCAAGTTTAAGCCATAATATTATATGTAAACATGGAAAATGTGATTGTAAAATCAATCAACTTCTGGTTTTAATCCAGGCATGCTATTTTTTGTTGTTATTGTTGTCTATGTTCTATTGTACTAGCATTGTGTACATACCTATTGGAAGAAATGTACTCCATAAAGAGATAGGACTTTAAACTCCTGCCCAAATGCTAGCGTGATGAGATTTTCAACATAAGACTTAGTAGGCTACATCAATAAAAGCAAATGCAGAATTAATAGAGATGCTACTTTATTTCCCAAAATGTAGCCAATGATCTTATTTAAAATATAGTTCAAACCTTTCCTACAAAAGACAGGATCACTTGGTGGGATTCAATATTATTCTACTCAGTTCTCTGCAAATTTTTACTCTAATTACTAAGCTTTCTGCTTGTGCAAGACTAAAACCTTAAGAACACTTCACCACTAGTCCTAGGCTATGCTCTACACCAAAGGAACATTCAAATTTATTCTACAGAAAATGTCTACCTGGATTAGTATACAGTCTGTTTCTCTTCCTATAGCCCAAGCATCAGTCAGAAAATATTCATGTAACTTTAAAACTATGTTTGATTATGTCTTATTACGATAAGAGCAGCAAATTTTCTCTGAATTCAACATTCAGAGTTCCCATTCTCAGGAGATCTTAAATCACCAGAAAGAAAATTCTGCTTAGAATTTCATGGGACAGCTTAGAGCCATCCGAGTGCTAAATTCTCCTCCTGATCTTGTCTGTTAAAGTCACCCACAGAACTTTTATGAACACCTTAGTAAAGCTCCATCTGTTTGGTGGCAAAACAGCAGAACTTCACCAGAAGCACTTTAGCTAAGTACCATTTAGGTTCTAATCTGTATGTCTAGCAGCTCATGTTTATTTAGAATAAAGCCACTGAGAATTCCCATGACTACCTTGCAGTTCATGATATAAAAATGCAGGTAAATTCACTTAGGTACCAAAGACTCCCAATTTATCTCGTCACTGGCTCTCCCTTTCTGCTGGCTATTACTTGGATTGCGGCTCTGAGTTGGCAACTGTGGCAACCTTGCTTCAGTAGCAATTCAGAAAACACAGAGCAATCCAAATAACTCTGGTCTAAAGAATAAGGTGCTGTCCTGGTTTCAGCTGTCATAGGGCTCATTTTTCTACTAACTGCTGTGCTATAGATTTAGTTCGAGAGTGATGTTGACAACGCATACTGTTTCGGTTGTTGCTAAGTAATGCTTATATGAAGTCAAGGACTTTTTCAGCTTCCCATAGAACCTAAGAGGGAGCATAGAAATAAAGTACAAACTGACCAAAGGATTATTCCATACCATAGACATCATGCTCAGCATATAAATGGAGGTTAGCCAGGGGGGCGGGAATCCACAATCACTGCTCAAGACAGAGTGGGCAATCAATCATCAGATGGTGAGCAATTGCATATCACTAATTTTGTATATTCTTTTATCGTTATCGTTATTATTATCATCATTATTAAACTGTCTTTATCTCAACCCACGAGGTTGCTTTTGTTTTTCCATTCTCTTCCCCTATCCCGCTGTGGGGAGAGTTGAGTGAAGGGCTGCGTGGTCTTGATTCCCCCTTGGGACTAAAGAACAACCAGGGCAAAGCAAGAAACAGCAACAAACCAAACCAGAGTAATAAAGACAATATTAGAGAGCAAGCAGAAGTATGAAAGCATGTAAAGGTACAAAACTACCTACATAGTGCATCCTGTTTACAGAAACACAATTCCCTGCTTAACAAGGTGATTTGCCCAGCGCTTAAGAACTTAATCCAGGCACAAACTGCAAACTCCCCATGACAGTGTGTTTTCCTCCATGACCATTCAACAGTCCTATTCCACCAGTCTCTGAATGGAAACCAGCTCTGCCTCTCTTTTTAAGGTCCTTCTTTCCATTTTTAGCGTTGGTGTCTTGGGGGAAGAATGTCTATTTTTGTCATACACTGCTTCTGTGCTTAACAGGAATTCCTCGAAGCCACACACTCTAAAGAGTTCTCGTTATTTGCAACAACTGCTACTGAAAATTAATTATCTTGATATAGAAATAGATCATGAACTGCAACAAGTTGTACATGTTTCCAGAAGCCATTAGAAATTGGAAGTATCTGGCATGAATATGCCATAAACTGGCAGGGTTTCCATGAGGAGTCTCTGATGGGCACTGCCCACTGAGCAGACCCACGGGAAATACTGCACGGTGCAATTACAAATGCAGCAAGGGAGCTACAGTGAACTAAGACTCTGTATCTAAACAAAAGCAGATTTTTCTTAGTTTTAAGTGGTACACTGATTTCTATAGGTCTAGTTCTGAGCCCAGCACAGAGCTTCATTAAAGGTGCAATTTATAGCCTATCTCTCTCTGAACTACAGTCACTCCTTCCCATTCTCCCTTTTGAAACTCTTCATTAGTTTCAAGCCGCATATGTTCACATCAAATAGCACCTCAAGCACACCTCTCCCTCCAGCAACTGAACTTCAGTAATCTCATTACTTTGAAGACACATTAGTCTGGAAATTTAGTCTCACTTTAAAAAGGCAGCCAATAGTAAAAACTCACATGCTTTGCTACTAGAACAAAATGATCTGATCTCTGACAACACAAGCCTTACCCACCAAGATCTAAGACAGTTCTTTACAGATAAATTTCTGGAACATTAGTGTCTACACTTCCAGTATGTTAATTGCCAGAAGACAGACCACACAGATCACAAAACACAGTCGGACAGAGTTTTACAACTGTGCTAAAGTTTGACAGAGACAATAAGTTACAGTATTTATGCATTGGCTTTAGGATTTGTTTTGTGCTGTTTAACTGTTGCCAAAGCCAAGCCAGATACATACATCCTCTCATTCCTCCTTAATACCTTCAGGGATCCCAAGAACCAAGTCATCTTCAAAACATGCATGAATACTTTACATACAGAGATCTTCAAAGACAGAAGATTTGTTATCATATTCTTTGCACAACTTTCAGCAGTTGTACATTTCCTTTTCACGTCTGAGTTGATGACAGAGAACACCATGCCAGTTTCTTTTTCAGGCACAGAAATACACTGCAAAGCTCTCTCACACCGTTCACACGGTTGTTATAGACCTAACTCTTCTTCCTAAGTGAGATCAAAATATTTCACACACAGTACTACATGAAAACAATGTAATTAAAAACATACTTCAAAGTCCTTGTGTGTGCCAATCATTATGGTATTCATACATTTAAGCTACAAATCTCTTCTAACACATCTGGGCATTTTTATGCTTTCATCTTGTTTTAAGAATGCAGAAAACTTGGAGCTATTGATATACATTGCCAGGTGGCTCTGTTACCTCTCCATCCTTTGAAGGTTGTCCTGCAATTCCTACCTCCTCTTCCCTTGAACTTCACCCCAAAATATCCTCCAGAAGCACGAGTATATTTTGTCATTGGTTACACTGGAACATACTCATCACCACAGCATAGCACCGCCTCATCCTCTGACTCCAGTATTATATGGCTTGAAGTTCTTGTGGTGACCTCTTAATCCCTCCATTAAGATGTTAAGATTTCTTGTGAAACACCTTTCAGATCCCGCATATCCTTCCATGCAAACAGAGGCCACGCTGGAGGACGCTGCTGTCAATACAGAGCAGATCAGCATTTCATGCTCATCGATTCGATTCATCCTTTTGGAATGACACGGGCCCAAAATCCAGAGTCTCCCACTAAACCAGAGACTCAGATGTCACCACAGGTGAACAGCTTCATTTCACTGCAGCTCCTGGCTGTTATGTATACTTCTAGTTTATCTCCTTAGCAAAAAACCCACTCATTTAAGAAATTCATGTTTTTCATGAGACAACACATCAATCTCAAGCAGTAACAACAGCCTACTTCTGATAGTAGACTCATTCTGAATACCTTTTATGTATTACTTACACTTTCACAGGTCTGGGTTTTTTGAGCAATTTGAAATGCATCATTATTATCACTGCGAAGACTTAAAGCGTGTCCTCCAGCTGAGTGCTTCCTGCTTCATGGGAGCTCTCAACTGCTCAGCAAATAGTCCCTTGTTTAAAACTGGGGCTGTGGCAAACAAAAGGCTGAGCTTCCACTAGCAGATCCTCAGCTCCGCGTCGTGAGTCACAGACGATAGTGCTGCTTCTCATCCCCCTGCGCACAGTGGTCCTTCCCACACTTCTCCAAGAACTCCAAGAACTCCAAGATCTAGCCAGCGTTTGGCATAGAAGTCTGCAAAATTCTGCTCATTTACAGTATTATTCTTGAAACATTAAACAATAAATGCTCTGCAATGTCTAAAGAAATAGGCTGGATAGATTAATTCAAACAACCAGATAAACACAAAATATGGTTACTGACATGTAAATTGCAAGGACTTGCTTTTAGGGTAAGTTTTTTATAACTTCCACATGAGTAAAAATGCAGAATTATATTTACTGAAAGTTGAAACATGTAAGGAAATGAAAAATCAAAAAGATCAACTGGAAATGTCACTAGTATCATGAGGGGAGGGGACAAAAAAATAAAAGTCCAGTCATCTACAAATACATCAGAGTGCTATGTACGGCCTGACACAGGCTCTTTGGAAACAGTCTGACCAGCCTGGTTTTCGGCTGCCGTTCCGGCCTCAGCAGCCTTCACCATTTCAGCTGCCCTGGCAGCCATGCTGGAAGTACCGGGATGTGATGGGGAAAGAAGGCTGGATAACATTAAAGTTAACCCAAGTAAATGGACTTCCCCCCCAGTCAGTTCCTCCCCTGGTGACCACGCAGAGGAGCGGGTTCCACCAGCAGCTCTGGGATCCTGAGCTCAGTAACCACAGCCACTAAGAGCCCGTTGCCACATAACACACCAGGCTGAACACAGTCATTTAGACCGAAACTTCGGGTGAGGAAGAATAGCAATGGGTCTGGAGCTCTGGCATCCCTTTGGGTCTACCTAACAGAAAGCACCCACGCAGATCACTTAGGGAAGCGATCCAGAAAGGGCCTGCTGAACTCCTTACACCGTGGATTCCCAAGGCAACACAAGCTGGGAGAGTTAGCCTACAGCCTGATCCTGCAGTAATTCAGACATAATCACAGAATCACACGGGGTTGGAAGGGACCTCTGGAGACCATCTAGTCCAACCCCCTGCCAAAGCAGGTCCACCCAGAGCAGGCTGCACAGGAACATGTCCAGGCGGGTTCTGAATGTCTCCAGAGAAGGAGACTGCGCCACCCTCAAAGTGAAGAAGTTTCTCCTCATGTTTAGGTGGAACTTCTTACATTGTGTTAGGCACGTTAGCGAAGTGGGGTGAGGGGTAGGATGAATGGGTTTGACTGTGGCAGGAGCCTGGTGTCAGCCACCACCTGTCTCAGGCACCAGTGTCCCACCTCGCTCTGCTCATACCTTTGCCCAGCCGCTGTGGGAAGCAACCACACCAGCACCAAACAAACCGCCTCTGTTTACTTAGCTGGGGTGAATGAATAAAGAGGTTTGGCTTGGAAACTGCAGCGTCCCAGGACCAGGAAACTTCTACTTGAGTGCACTCACAAATCACACCCCTGGCAGGTCTGGCCGATACAGCAGGTATTCACAGCGGCTTGCCTCACATGAGAAAAATTCAATGCATTTGAGTGCATTAAGAGACATTTCAGTTTCTACTTCGCCTTTAGCCTAGAGTCGTAACTAGCATCCTTGCAGAAATACTTTTGATACTTGTAAGAAAGAATAAATGCTAAAATACTTTTCCCTGTTCCCACTGATTTCTTTCAATTTAGGATTCGGGGAAAAAACCAGCTTAAAACCATTTTGGGATCACTAATACATAAAAAGTACCCTTGCTGTAGGTAAATTCTGTGAGAGAAAAACCAGTGGTGATTCATGAAAGAACTCTTTTAATCCAAAGAAAGAGCAGCTGAGTAGCTATTAACTCTTCAGATTTCCTCAACATCTTCAGTATTTAAATGCACTTGTTCCAGCCCTTCTCTGTCCCCGTGCTCTGGGGGATGTACACGTCAGCAGCATTAATACCATGGCACACTTGACACCAAAAAAAGTAATCTGCTTTTTTGTTAGGTTTTTTTTTCTTTTTGTCCCCCCTTCTCTTTTAAACAAAGTATGGCAACAATTTGATAGCCTTGCAGTGCTTTGCCCTCCTGAACCCTGGCAATGACCCAGAGGATTTGCACTCTCCTGCTAATCAGAAGTCTGGCTGTGGCCATTTCCCATGACATAGCTGGAATTCTCCACCACTTGCCCTCTCGACTTCACTAGCCACACCATACTGAAACTATTTGCTGTATCCTTAGGCTGTCAGTCACAACACCCATCCCCAGACTCTGCTGCCGCAGCACAGCGGTGTCAGGGCTGCAAACCTGCCACACTTACTAGTGACCCACAAACCTGCCACACTTACTAGTGACCCGCAATCAGGAGGAAAATCTCCCTCGGGGCAGCGGTTTCCCCCGCAGAGCTGCTGCTCTCACAGCCACAGCGCAGCAGGAGTAGCAGGTCCTCTCTTATCCAACACACGCTTTAAAAGGAAACCAAACATTTTCTTTTCAAACTTAAATATAAAAAATAAACTCTGTGTACATACTATAACAAAACTTTTAAATTTCTATCTCAATTTAACAAACCTAAGGCCTGGTTCTTTTACTGTGAGGGTGGTGAGAGCCTGGCCCAGGTTGCCCAGAGAAGCTGTGGCTGCCCCATCCCTGGAGGGGTTCAAGGCCAGGTTGGAGGGGGCTTTGGGCAGCCTGGTCTGGTGGGAGGTGTCCCTGCCCAGAGGAGAGGTTAGAACTAAATTATCTTGAAGGTCCCTTCCAACTCTAACCATTCTATGGCTCTACTGAACAGCCCAGCTGCCATTCCAGACTCGCCTAACCTCTCACACATTCTCTTCAGTGGTGCATAAACATGGATCTGATTTATTTCATTCTTTACTATGAGGATCAGGAACCATGGGAAAGATACAATCCAATCTGTGCATGTCTTTTTAGTATGCCATAAAAAGTGGGCAGTATTAGTAGATTTGAAGAAAATTACAACAAAAATTAAAGTCGTTTAGATCACTCATTCAGGTTTCACCATTTTAAAAGTTCACAGTGTTTAACCAAGAGATTCCACCAAGGGAAGGCACAGCTAAACCCTTTGTTTCCTGTCTATGTACCAAGAGAGTAATTAAACATCAGTACTTCAGGAATAGGAATGGTCACAATTCAGTCTCTTTAAAATTTACTTATTATTCAACAATTAAAACAATTCAAATAGTCTGTTTTTGCTAGTGATCCCATTAAAAACCAGAAGCAGCAATATTTAAGCCTATGAAAACTTTCATTCAAGAACTCCCAAGTACCTCAACAGTTCGGTATTTATATAATATCACTGTAATACAATGATTCCAAAGAAAATGGTATCACTATTGTAACACTTTTATGAAATCTACAATAGTGTGATTATTTATAATGTGTTTTGTCTGTTGCACTACACACTGTTTTCACTAACCATTACATTTTCTTGAAAAACAGTCTGGATGTCCATACTAAGAAATTATTTCCAAGAACAACTCGGTATCAGTAAAACATGCAACATCAGTGATGGAAAAAACTTAACTACTAAGAGGGTCAGTGAAATACATGCATATGTGAAACAACCATCAGACAAAGATGTTTGGCTACCTAAAAAATAAATAAATAAAATAAATAAAAATCACCAACTCTTAACACCAGTGCTATCTAACAGTAAACTAATGCACAAAGTTCCTCAATTTAAAACGTCATCCAATTCCTTAGAACACAAGCTGTTTAATAACGCACTCCAACAACCGAAAATTCCAATCAGGACACTGAGTCTTGCTCGCCACATCCCAAAATTCTTTGCCCTTATCTGGTAACTCCTTGCCTTATAGCATAGTAATTAATATTTACCAACGTGACTTTAAAAATCAGTCCAAACACTCAACTGTCTAAGCAGCATAACCCAGTTTAGTTAATCTGCCTGACACAAATGTTAAGATTTTGGAATATTTTTTGATGATTTAGTACACAAATGGGTCCCATGTTAATTTTGTAAGAGATTTGGGGGGGGGAACAATTACTTAAACAAAAGTCTTTTAACATAGACTTTTAAGTAAAAATATGTAATTGAGTAACCGGATTAATCTGAGTAACTAAACTTGAGCCTTTCTGGAAGCACTACCATGAAGTCATTCCCTTTAGTACCAGATGAATTACTAATCATGCAAGAAATAGTGATTTATTTCCCCCTTAGCTGGAGTTTCATCACAAGTTTCAAAATACGCATGCTGGAAATAACGTGTTTATCTCCAAAACACCAAGGAATACACTTTATATTTTTAAGTAAACACATACTATATTAAGGCCTACAGACTCAACAATATTTGTCTCCACAGGATGATCCCATCCCAGCTCTGCCACTTAACACCATCTCATTTTATATATTGTTTGGGCCTATTTGAATTCGCTCATCTTTTACTTCACTTACCAATCCCTCTCGTGACATGGACCTAAATTATTTTGTAGTAGCTTAAAACATGTCTGAAATTCAGCGTAGCCCAGTGGACATTAAGATAACATCATCTTTTAACCATCCTTTTAAAATAGTTGGGATTTTTAAGTAATTTAAATATCCTGCTGACACTGTAGTAACATTACCTTAGAGGCTGTTTGGAAATAAATTTGAACATTAAATCCAGATCATCAGATTAAGATCAGAAAGAGAACAACTACATTTCTGTAGTTGCAACCCGAAACTAAGTTAACATCATTTTAATTCAAAGGCTATGTTCTTGGATACTGTGAGGTTGAGACCAATTTGCCCTTCTTTCAAATTTTACCATTAGATACATACACAAAAATGCCACAGAGCAGAGTGAAAATCTTGGCAGAGTCAGTAAAGTGTGTTCTGAAAAAAACATACAAACAACTGTTCTGTTTTCGATAACGAAAATCCAAATCTATTTGGAAAACTGCATACTCACATTATTAATACAGCCATGAGTCAGGAACTGAAGGGGGCTTGTCGCCAGCTTGCAGCTGCCATCTTCACTGCAAGACCCTACGAGCTCTGTGAGTGCTGCCAACCCCAAACATCCTCTGGGGATCTCACGGCTTTTCCTCCTGCGCAAGGCAGGAAAACAGGGGTCCTCCACAAAGCAACCTAGAAATGCCTGTCCCCATAGGAACACTTCCAGCATCCACACCAAGTCCACTCTGAAAAGGCTCTCAGAAAGGAAAACTCTGAGCACGTGATATGAGCCATCTAGACTATACTCCCCTTTTTTCTTTTTCCTTACTTTTAGGAGAAACTGGGCAGCACCCATGTGCATAACTTACCTAATAATCCTAGCAGCCTACTACGCAAGTCTTTTACAAGACAGTTTTAAGCAGCGCGGAATGGGGTCACATCCAGGAAAAGGATGTAGCAAATAACTTTCTCCCACAATGAGATGTTAACGAGATAAAATGTAAAAATACCAAACGCTAAGACGCATCCTATCTCTGAAAATGATACCAAAGCCAACATTACAAACAGATCTGAACGGCACAATTTAGGGCAGGAGATAGCTAAAAATTACTTTCTTTAGCAGCAGTTCATCAGTTCTGGCTCCTGCTGATTTTCCAATTTTGTGGGAGTTGAGAACCCTCATCTCACGCTCCTGCAAGATCCTGGTGATGAGCACAATTTTGCATCTCTTCGGCACACTATCTTCCAGCACCCACAAAAATCCTGTCTACTACATTTAATCTCTAATTCAGAATAGAAGGTGGGGGGGAGGGAGAAGAAAAAAAGCAATCTAGTATTCTAACAACAGTAACTGCCAAATCTTGAACCAGCTAAAAGCTTCCAAACCATAGCATTAAATACTATAAATAATACATTTAAGCGCAGAATATTTCAGGTTGTAGGGGACCTCTGGAAGTCATATGGTTCAACTTCCCACTCAAAGCACAGCCAGTTTCAGAGTTAGATGAGGTTAATATGCTCCTTCCTTCTTAAAAGACAGCAATAAAACCAGAAAAATCTCTTTCTACAAGAGAAAGAAACAAATGAGCTTGACAACACAATACTAAATACGAAATCCTTAAAAATTAGGCACATTAGAGGTGAAGAAAATCCTAAACAACCCAGTGACTGCTCAATTCAAGACAAGCCCCTACCTCTGTTCCTACAACTAATGCCCACAACTTGTACAGGTGAAACCAGCTATGTTCCATGGAAAGTTACTCAGAAAAATTATTCAAGTATCTAACTGTTACGTAATTCAAAAAGTGCAGTTTAAAGTTACACAGAACTATTGTCACTGGCTAGTCAGTCAACTCAGCAGCAATTTTCAGTGCAGACATCCACACCTCCAGCATCCCCAGCACTCAAGCACTCTCTGGCAACTGAAAGAGCTTCTTTCAGTTTGGGTATCTTAAGTCTTCATACATAAAAGTTTTATCCTTTCAGGTTTTACTCTTTCTTGAAGGAAGATGCCAGGCTGAAAGCCTAAAGAACAGCTTGCTTTGGCCTTCTTCCTTCCAAACTGACACTCAAATGTGTACACACAGACAAGAAAAACCCCACTATAGAAACTCTCTACTGAACTTCTTTCACTCATTTTTGGGACAAAGCTACAGAGTTATGCTAGATTCATAAGTCCTTACTTCTCCATATATCTTGGTATGCCCAATGTGCTATAAAGGAAGAGAGAAATCCTCCTCCCCTTTTCATATCATTATTTTGAAAGACAGGACCATACAGTGTGAATTAAGAGATATAAAAACAGAGTCTGGTAACAAATAACCCTCCACTTTAAAAGGTATATCATTTATACTTTTCATAAAATTGTATTTTTTTACATACATTATTTACAAACTTTAAAATCTACCTCATATTTTTGCTAAGTTTGACATCAGACACGAGGCCTGTTGTAAGGCAATGCTATCCACAGGCCAGACGACCTAGTGATTGGTTCTTTGTTCATGCACTTATTTAAACACAAGAAAATTGGTTTACTTCATCAAAAAGGAGCTGGAATAAGCTGCAGCTGCAAGAAAGCGAGGTGGTCCTCATTTTTTAAAACTAGCAATACCATTTGGGAAAAAGAGTAACAAGCAGTGAAGAAAAATAATTCCCTTCAAGCAATTGAAATACCAGTTTTGAAGATAAAATAGTGAAAAACCTGAGGCCAATAAAGAGAAACATTGTTTTCTTTTGAAGTTCACCACCAACTTGGGCAAGGGGCACATTGCATTCCCCAGGCTTATGGGAAATTTGTTTCCTGTTGTGCGAGGGATAAAAATACCATTATTGCAACGGTCCCTCTGGAACATGTAATTACTGATAGGTATGAATTACACTTTATCAAAATACTTGACAAATGTTGCCCTGAAAGTCAAAACTAAACAGTCTGTCTAAGCAATGTTAGCCTAGTTCTGCTCTCATGATAGGACGGAGCGGTAGAAATGGCCATGCTGTACCATGCACACACGTTTCCCAGTCCCACAACCGATGCCGAAGAAGAGCTGTGGAGATTCGCTAGACAATAACTCCTTCAGGCGGGTGGGTGCCTCCTGGGGCAGTACTCCTGCTCAGACACCCGTGTGCCACTGCGTCCTCTCAACAAACCCATCTAAAATGACGTTGCCAGATTTACGCATTTCACTGCAGCCAATAGTTACTGCAATGCAAAATCCTGCAATTGGAATTTCAAGTGTAGTTGTTGGCAGTCATAGAAGTACTTAATGCAGCAGAAGAAATATGAGGCCTCTAGAGTCAAGGAAGGGAAGTTGTTTAAGTGAAGTACCTCCTACCGACCAACAAGTGCCCAGATCAAGTAACACCAAGATCAGACATCAGAACAGCTGCCACTCCTGGAGAAAAAGCTCAAGTGCTAACAAAAACTCAGCACAGTATCCTCTCAGCTCTGCTCCCAATAAGGTATGGGGTCAATTGAGTGATTATTGGGAAAAAGAAGGAAAGGATGGTATGAGTACAAGTGACTCAAGAAAAAAAGCAAAAAAATCTCATTTCAGTACTTTCAAAGATACAGTTACCATGGGCACACACTAGGTGTAGAAAAATCAGTTTAGGGCTCGGAGACTGTTCTACTGCATTCTACTAAACTCAGCAACCTCCTTCCCCGCCAGCGGTACAGAAACCAGGCTGAGGCAGGACCGACCTGGTGATGGTTGTCAGCACTAACACAATAGGGACTTCTACTAACCTGACAGCGTGGTAGGAAACAAGATTATTCTCTCAACAAAAGAAATCAACT
The DNA here is from genome assembly GCA_025774025.1 of Xenus cinereus. Lineage (NCBI taxonomy): Eukaryota > Metazoa > Chordata > Aves > Charadriiformes > Scolopacidae > Xenus > Xenus cinereus. The sequence continues at coordinate 33,833,444 of JAOXJK010000051.1, read as the reverse complement.
GTATAAGCATAACATTTGGTTTCATATTGAATATGCCTTATTATTCAATATTTTTCCCCTCACAGTTCATTAAGCATTGGCATTGCATCTTGCATATAAAGCACTCAAAACATTCAACTTATCATTCCTTCGTATATCAACAGGAAGGAAGTAAATCCATATCAGCTGTTTCCTAAAGCAAATCTTTCATAGATTTATCTCTAGTAACAGCCCATCAGGGAGTTTAACTGAGCAAAGCAAAAGACAGGTACTTAATTCCAAATATGCTTTGTTCGATTTTCTCTATAGTATTTGCATTTTCATTGTGGAAAATCTCAAACTTCAACAGTGGCAATTACTGTACATTTGAATAATCTCACTAATTTCCAAAGCGTTATGTAAGGGAAACATATTAACAATCAGCTCATGGACTTTTTATAACCCAAGGTGTTACAAGCCTTTGTTTTCAGTATGTTACACCGAGTTAAGAAATAAAAGCAGCTCAAAAGGCACACCATGTATGACATCCTTCTCTTTGTCAGAAGGGTAAGAAGATAATAAACCGCCCTTGCCAATCTATTCTTGTAGCACCATAACATTTAATGACTTGCACGAGTTATTTTAATTTTGTTTCATAGTTTCTACTCTTGTAAGTTTTACAACAGGGACATGAAACCACATCAGACTCTAGATCAAATACCTCCTGGTTGAGCTCCACGGTGACCCTTTCTGACAGGCACACATACGCCCCAGGCTACAATCCCAGTGCTTCTCTCAAGCCACTTGAATCATAATGAAATCCTGCATCATTTATGACTGTATTTCAAAAGTAACCGTAGTGCATTTAAAAGTAATAGCAGTATTCATTTTGGTGACCTTTAAGTGTCTGAAATACTTCAAACAGACATGCCCTATTACCTCTGCGAAACATATTGAAAAGTTCCAGAAAGCCTAACTTAAGCTTCCCATTCTACACGTTACAGATTTCAAGAGTAAAACCAAATGAGAAATAAAACAAAGCAGTGCTTGGTCTTGCATCATTTTACCCAAAAAAACCCTTAACTCTCAGGGCGCTTGGAATCCCCAATAAGTCTCTGCAGGTAAAGCTGCTGTGAAACAGCAAACAGTGGAGCTAAATGCCAGAAAACAGGCGATGGGAAACAGCCTTTTGGTTTTGAAGTTGCTGATCAAAATCAAGCCTTTCCGTGCAGTGCTTATCATTTAACCCTCGTTAGCCCCTCTAGAACAATGATCACGTCCCCTGTTTCCACCATCCACGTGCACACCAAAGGAAACTCTCAAAATTTGCAACATATTGCCAAAGTATTTGAAAGGACTTTTACAAGACAAGTAATGTAAACTAATCCTTAACCTCAGGATGACAGCCTATTATGGAAAGCAATGAAAATATTTACATTATCATTACTATATTTCTCCTGTTACACAGATGAGATGCCTGTGCTTCAGGTCACCAGTTCAATCTGTTCCTGCATTCACCTTGTATAAGGAAACAGCCTCAAATGTGAAAATAACGCTAAACACTCCTAAGCTCCTGCTCACCAAAAAAAAAAAAATATTTATACTTATCATGCATTTTCTCCTAGTTGCATTAATGAAAATTTACAAGTGAATTTGCCACTGCTCATTCTAACTGGGACCAGGACTCTGGCAGCTCTGGACCATTTAGAAAACCCAGCATTCAGCAAAACACCTCTCAGCTCCTTTCGATGCCCAGTCAATGGGGAAAGTGAAAAAAACATTCACACATGAAGTAACCAGTTAAGAAGAAATTTTTAAACCAGAAAAAGCAACATCCATATAGCAATAAATTATGCGCAAGTACCCCATGGTGTGGTGACATTTGCAGACCAGCTCTAGTAGCAAGGCCAAAAAGCCATGTTAACAAAGCAAACGCAGTAAATGTGACTGATGAACTTAGAGCGTGCACAGTCACATTAAGAGGGTTATTCAGTTTCCAGAAGAGAAACTGCCTACAAGCATCCAGTCAGAAATCCTACAGTATTAATATACTCACAGATACAACCTCACTATTCTCTGACCACATTCTACACGGCTATTTCATCCTCTGTTGTGTTAAACAAAAGCAGCCCATGGCTTCAAGAGCCGTAGCCACCCTGCAGGGGCCACCAGCCACAATGCCCCCCGGCCTCGCCAGCCCCACAGCTCAAACCAGAGGAACCAGAATACCATAGGGAGCTACAATGCTTGAACTGGTGTTAACAGAAGCAAGAGACCAAAGTTCTGAAGAATAATGTAAGAAAATGGTAAACCAGTAACGCCCACCCACAGCTACTGTATTTTGAGGACTCTCTAAGGGCTCTGCCATGTGAAAGCTGTCACAAAAAGCAGCTGAGTCACTGTGTTGTTCCCCCCAGTTCTAACTTGTCACTCCAAACACCGCAGTTGAATCCTGTTAAAAAGGATATGTTTCAGAATTGGCAGAGCACACATGACCACCCTCAGAAACCATGTCTCCAACTTCCAAGGCGATGACTAACCATGGAGCCCTGATCGAGTCGTCTGTGCTGCAACTCACTGAAAGTCTGCGGAACTTCAGAAAAGCCAAATTTTGCTAAACATCTCCAGGATGTTCTCAAATATCCTGGTTGTGGAGGAAAGAATGAACTTTGATGGGAATTAATGTCTAATGGGATTAAGTAACTACATACTGACTTTTACCAATATTCACTTTTTGATACTAAGAAGAATTTTAAGAACCATCAGAAACTATTTATAACAGCCCTACTGATGTAAAGTCCTGGGCTGGACTAAGTAAGTTTTCAAGGCTACTATTGGCATTAGTAAAATAAAGTAAGTGTTTTCCAGTTCAGGATTGTGTTGAGCAGGCGATAACAGAATCATTTTTAATATGTTATCTCCAAGACATGTGATTTGAAAGTAAAGTATGTTTGAGAGTGCTTTAAAAAAACCTTACATTCAAGAAAGCTGACACCCAGCAACATGGTTAAGGCTACCAAACAATTTAGTGGTAAATTAATCTCACAGATTGGGAGCCTCCTGATTTCCCAAGCCGAACACCAACCAAAAGAGCACATCGCCTTTCTAACAGCATCGGAAAAAATAGTGAAAATGCAAAGCAGTAGTTACCCAGCTCATAGAGTAAACCAACTCATTTCCAAAGCAGACTTATGCTTAATCTGCATGTGTGGTATTTCTTCTGGAAATGTATAATCTTTTGCCACAAACTCCCTTAGATAGCTTAGTAATAAAATGACCTGATCACATCAGTTGGCAATAGATGTCTTGTCAGAAGAAAGACGCCACTAAAACCCAGAAGTAATTTTCACAGAGAGCACCCTTTCTTCTCCAATCATGCCTATTCCCCTAAGAGGGGAAACAAGACTTCTGCACAGTATAATTTTAAATAACTAATTTCACACAGGGGAAAAAGTAGCATCAAGGAGGGAGCCTTCTGGCTTTTTGACATGTCTTCATTTGTTTTCTACTCTCACGGTAATTAAAAAAACTTCTTTTATTCATATTTTTAATGCCTCTTTCGCACTAATTTAGACAGGAAAAAATCCTTAGACTCCAAATACAACTGGTGTATTTGTATTGAAAAAAAATTGCTACATACATTATTTACAACCAGAGCCAAAAAGAAAATATAAAATGACTTCAGCTTGATAAATGGTGTAAATGTCATGCAGCTATCTGCAGCACAAGCCTCTGACCTAATGCACATCTTTCTCAAGCCAGAAGTGCACCCTAGAGACCAGCAAACACTTACTGTAATTATTTACTGTCTTCTAAAAAGACCTGCTGTGATCTATACACAGTAAAACTACAATTATTGGATGTGGATAAAAACCACAAAAACACACTGTTACAAGCCCATGCTATTTTGTCATGGCAACACCATAACTCAAACTCATATAACAATTGAATTGTCAGGATCCTGCTTTAATGTGAAATGATAATGGAGCTCCAAGTCAGCAATCTGTGAGATCTTTCTTTCTAGAAAGAGAACAAACAGAAAAACAAAGAGGACACTAAGAAAATTTATGAACTGGTTGCTTTTCCAAACACAGCTTCTGCTGACATCCACGAGATAAAAGGCTCTGAATTTGACCAGGAGTCATGATTTGATACTTGAAGCTTGCTAAGGATCAGCCTGGAAAGGAGGGTTTACCAGTGACAGGTCTAGTAAGGCTTTCGGAAGCAAATTCTTGGCAAATCACACCCACGTGAAAGAACATCCTCACTACAATAAACATCTTTGCTATAAATGCACTCAAAGGAAAGCAGACATTGGTGAAATCTAATACACACTACACCTGTCAAATTCAAACCAGGAGACACTGACTTACCCAGGCCAAGTTCTGGCTGCAGGCACAGTGTGCCATAGAACCACACAGTATCCCACAGAGAATCTAGAAGTTAAGGGCACCTTTATATTTACGTTTAACAAGGTCAGCTTCATAAGTAAAGCAGGAATTAAATAGCTCCAGCTACTCCTACTAGGAACTATCTAATGAAACTGCTTACACAAAATCAAATATACACACTGCACCAACACTGAAACCTTAAGGAAGCAGACAAATCAAGAAAAGAGATGGGAAATAGCAATGTGTCAAAATAAAACTAAAAGCTAATATGATAAAAATTGAACAGACTACACAGGTTTTCAGTGTCTAATAAACTTATCATTAAAATTGCTTTTAAGTACCCACATCCATGTAATAATACACATTTCTCAGCAGTATCTTTCAAAGCCTATGAAACAGGATAAACCATTATTTCAAGGCAGTTTTAATGCAGTTTTCATACCTAGCTCGAGGAGAAAAAATGAGCAATGAATTTATTGAAGTCAGCAAAAATAAAACTTTGCCTGAAAAATCTTCAGAAGCATGTGTTATATTTTGTGTGTATTTGTGTAGGCACACTTTAAGTATCTCACGGACCACAAGTGTACTTGGCCTTT
>JAOXJK010000051.1:33811477-33827283 GCA_025774025.1 Xenus cinereus | reverse complement strand
AGTGTAGTTGGCCTTTAGTGAAAAGCAGATATACTGTGATCATTTTATATACCATCTGTGCACACGAAAGAAACTCAGGATTGCAGCATGCACAAAGCTATGTTTACAAACTGTGCCAATAAATTTCACAAGTTGCTTTGGATATTAGATGATAATTATGTTGGGATCAAAACCTGGTTTTATAGCTGTTAAATTACATGTTTTGGTTTATTATATTTTTTGGTGCCTTTAATCTCTTGTATTAAAATTAATATTACCTCTTTCTTTAGGGCTAGATATTAGTAAATAGTATTTGAAACTATATAAAAAATATCTTTCTGGTTTCCATTTCTCAATTTATTAAGAGTGCCTTTTCCTCGATTCAGTTTTCTCATTAAAAGTGCCTGCAGTTTGAATTATTAGATACTTAATTATTTATTTCAGATAAAACATTTAAGAAGCTTTAAAACCTAGGAAATCAAGGCAACAGAGCAATGGCAAATATTTCCACTAAAGAATCCAATCAAGGGTTCATTCACCATCCAATTTAAACTTAGAATTCTTATCTAAACTAAAGCAAATAAAATCCATGAGTCTCTAAGCCACTCTTTCTGGAGGAAAAGGCTCAAAATCTTATGAGAAACTCATTTTGTGGGACGTTTCACATTCCATCTAAAGTTTATTCCCTTATATATATATATTCCTGCTTCTAATATCAACCAGATGTGACAACTAAGTCTAAGCAGCGCTGTAAAAGATGCAAGTATATCCTGTAGCTCAGCAGTTGAGGAGAGGGTTGGAGAAAGGCAAAGGTATCTGGAGCCAAGTGATTAATTGAGGAAGCAGTTGCAATCTGAGAAGCATTCTAAATTGAATTTTATTAGTTATTAGAAAGCTGTCGCACACAATTCAAACATTGGGCGCACACGGAACAAGAGAAGAGCCCAACATCACTGAACAGGTTCTTTCTCTCGCTTTCCAAGCACAGCACTGACAGGAAAACTCCATGTTCTACATTTCAATTCCCAGCAGCAAGAAGACTGAAGAGACTCTGCTGATACTGAACTACATGAAAAAGCTTGATTCTTTGGGAAACTCACCAGCAGATTTCAACCTCGCTGACAGAGACTAAGAAAAGTCTTCACGTTTGCTTTGCAATATTGAACTGCTCCTGAAACATTCACAGCTCCTCCCTGAAACCTTCCAGTGCACAGAACTCCTGCATGTTTAAGCAGGTCAGTCACTCATCTCCACCAAATTCTATTAATTCTAATAAATATGCCCAACTTTCCCACTATTATCAAGTTATCAAACTTGAAATGTCACCTTTGTGGTTAGTACTGTATTTTAAAAAAATGGAATCTGGGCCTTGATTCCCAAAGTTGCCGAGTGTTACTGTTGACTGCACGGCTGCTGAAGAGAGCAGCTGTACGAATCACTGCTGATTTCACCTGCCTTTGCCATGTAGGCAACGCTATGAGCTCTTGGATCTCAATGAGTAAAAATCAAACTTCCATTTTGAGTATACTACATGGCAATATTTAGTTCTTAACATTTTGGATCATTCGAGCTGAAGCAAGCTTAACAATTCTTACTCAGTTTTGGACTTTATACTTTAACTGGATTATAACTATTAGAAAATAATAAAATAATTGACTCACAGCTTCGTAGCTCAGAGTCAACAGTTTGAAAATATGGCAGCAGAAATAATATACATATACTATGGAAAATAAGAATTAAGGTCAATATTATATACACTTTTTAATATTTCATTGACTCCTCAAATTCCACAGAATTTACATCACCCATGTAGCAGACCCTCGTATCAATTTTTGCTTCATTTCTTTTATTCCCTTTCATCACTTCCTCAACTATGCTTTCTTCTTCAAAGGCCGGGTCAGAGGAGCTGCAGGAGAGGAATGCAGGCACCATGGCTCTTCATTGAAGCCCTTTACCCAAAAAGCCAGTTGTGAACAGAAGACTGGCACTATTAGCTTGAAAATAAGTCATAACAGAAGTGAGAAAGAACCACTCCGAAATCTACCAGGGTCAAAGTAGGATCAGGACACTAACACACACAACAAAAAATGAACGTAACCTTCTTAGACACTTTTTTTCCCCCTCAAAGTATAAATATATATGTGTGTATGTTTACAAATTCTAGTACATGGCAAATTTCTTGTTCTTATCCCATCACTGAAAAACATAAAACCAAACTGCATTTGGAACCACAACAGTTCACTTAGCTAAGATTTATTTACTTAAAATATTCACTATATTTATATAACACTTGCATCTTCAAAAGAAAAAGCAAGTTTCCACTGACAAACAGTGCTGAAGTGATCTATCTAAAGCCCTATTAAACAGTAAGCAAGACTTTGAAGTAATGTCAGTGAATAATGACAAGCATCCATTGGGAGGCATTACAGAATACAGCATTCGGTATTAATTAATCATTCTATTTCATGAAATTTTATTACTATATTTATATTCTAAACCCCAAATTATTATCCTTGCTGTTAAGGACTATAATGTATCATGATTACACAATCTACTAAGAAAGACACACTGGTATTGATAAGCCTCAATCACTTTCAATCAGTTTCTTTGTGCAAGGCTCCTTCAGACAGATGCACGAAAGTCACCAACACACTCAACCTTCCCCCGACACCACAAATTACCAGAAAGTTCCTTTCAGCCTAACGACAGCCATGTACAACGAGACCACTCACAGAGGAAGCTTCAACCTGTTAAACTGGAATTTGTATTAGTGGATACTCAAAAACTCTATGAAAATTTTTTTAATCTTTAAAGCATCACCATTTCCTCCGACAACCAATCCACATGAAGCAACTCTTCTATAAAATAAATACCACTGGAAGCTTCTGGAGACCAGATAATGGTATCTACAAGTAAGCACCAGCTCACACTTTATACTCAAGAGGAGTTTCAAGATACAGAATTTCAAATATACACAAAGAACATCAGGAAATACAACCAAGTCACTCAGCCCCAGCAGATCCATTGAGCAAATGTTTTCTAGTGCATTCAAGAACTGTGACAAAGCTTGCAAAAATAAATCCAACAAAGATTTTTCAAGCAGATTAAGCTTAAAAGGCAACTAGAGTTTGTAATGATTTACATTTTTCATCTCCAGAACTATGTCATTCATTTTTTGTACAGTTTTTCATGAGCAAGTTCACACATCAACAAAGTTGATTACAGAAATTCACCAAAACTAGCAGTATCACTTGCTGCATAACACGGCAATGCCTCAATTTAGTGAAAAAGATAATTTTTAAAACTAAAAAAGTTATAATAATCTGTATTATGTCAACATGTTAATTTTTAAATAAGAGCATGCGATCTCTCTCTGTAGACATCTTATACTGGATATGGAAGTTGACACTTTGCATGGTTTCTACAACTCTACACAGAGAGTTGCAAACAATTCACCTTGAAGTCATCACGGTGAATGCGTGAGGAACAGAAATTTTTTGTGGTTTCTCTTCCCTCTGATATTTATGCTCTGCTGAATTACGACTACACACATGCAAACACAACTGATCATCTTAAGAACCCTTACTATCTAGCAGTTCCAATATCACAAAAGTTAAACCTCTCGCCACAGTCAAAACACAAACATGCAAATCTGTATCATACAGAACATACAATAGAAACATAAATCAAATTATACTTACAATCTAGTTAACTTCTGTGTGTTCTGAAAAAGCAGCTCTGGAAGAACTTGCAGTTTATTCTTGTTCAGACGCCTAAACAGTTACAATTAGAATAAAAAAAAATTAGATTATCTTCAAATTTAAGAAGCTTATTCTCTTATGCATGATACACGGAGCTCCCATTGTATTAAACCTCATGCTAGGAACTCAGCATAGAACACATGATGTACGTTAGTCATACACAAGCCAAACAGAGAATGCCATCTGTAGACCACCTGCCCACATTCTTCAGGTAGGGAGTCAAGTGACAGCCACCAGAAAGTTGGAATGTTTTAATATGGATAAGTACACATGTATTTTCATAAATTTTCCCCTGAATGCTTACTAAGAGTGAACCCCATGGCCCCCATGGTCAGCTTTCACTGCTCAAGGAATAGTTACTAGGAGATATCTGGATTTTCTCTCCCCTTCTAAAAAGACAGGCACAGTAAATTAAGCAACTTCACTAACCAAGATGATTTCCAGATTAGCTACTATTTCCACAGCAGACATACATGATTTTTTTTTTCCTTTTTTAAAAGAATGTTCTCTTAAAATTTCACTTTGAAAATATGAGCACTGTTGTAGAACATATGAAGATACAGGTAAACAGACAACTCTATGGTGATTTGAAATAGAATTCTAATCTTTAAGATTTTTCCAGAAACAACTTACAGAACGGCCTAATGTTTTTATATAATTCCACTTGACCCGCTCACTGTACAAGTTTTACACTGACGACCACAACTTCTCAATTGTAAGAGATTAACTAAGTTCCTCCAGCCTAGCAGCTAGGAAAAGCACAAGCTTCCTCCCCTTCGTGAAACACGACAGCTCTGCACAAACTAAAAGCAATTCTACTTAGAAGAAACAGCCTTTTTCTGCAATCCTTTTCCTGTTGTCTGTCAATAAGAACAGTCGCTTGGTTTCACAGTCCTAATAAATGTTATTTACATAATGAAGTTGACCTAAACTAATAACATACAACTCTACTATTCTAAATAGGAAACTGTCTTCTCATATATAAGCTTATATTTATGCCTCCTTTGCTCCTAATCTACCTTGAAAGTTGCCTTGGATAACAGATGTATTTTTGCTAGAGTTTTGATCTCAGAAGACACCTGGAGCTTTTAGAAACCTACTGATACTTAGCACCCAGTATCTGGTTTCCAGTTTTCTTGCACACACCGAATAATTTCACTATCAGAACTCAAGAATTTTTTGGAACTTAAAGGCCTTCCTCAGAGATCAAACTCACATTGTGGGGTTTTCACATGGCTACCACATGAACGTGTCTTGCAAGATAAAGGGGTGACAGGGGAGAGGGGAATATTTACTTTTCTTTCTGACACCTAGAACAGATCAAAGGCTGCATTTGCAAGCTTGCTTACAGAGCCGAAGCATTACACATTACGTGTGCCTCATGCTAACCAAAGCAGATGCAAGAATTGGTTATTTCACAGCACTTCTACTGACTACCCATTACATTTCTGAGATAAATGAACAAACCAGTAAACAAAACACTAAGAACATGAGAGAGACTAAGCACCAGTTTGCATTTGGGTAAGTCCATGGGAAGATTGTAAACTGGATTCCTTCACACATGCAAAATGTCACACTTTTAAGGCAAACTAAACTTAATCTTGTTTAAGTTATGGTTGATGGTAATGTGCTACTTAATCGTCAAATTCATGTTTTCAGTTAAGCATATTTATATTCTCCAATTGATCTACTTGGCAGGATGAAATATGATGAAAAAAATTACTTATGATAATACAGGTCTTCACACCTTTCAGTTCCATCTTCATTCATTAAGACTATCACTAGTACTTGAAACGTACTAAGTATGTTGAATTTATTTATTGATCAGAATGAAAAAAGACTGCCAGTGAAATGCATCAGTTCCATACAGCTGTCTGATTTATTCACTCTATCTGATCATTTCAGCTCTCACAATGTACATGCAATAATCCACTGTCAATCCGAAGTCAACGGATTTATCTCAAAGTAATGTCCAAGGAATACACTTTAAGAATACTCTTATCTGTAGTTGCAAGGATTTCACAAATGCTGAGTTTCTGCTTATTAAGCCACAGAAGGTAAGCAAAAGCAGATTCCTTCTCTAGAAGAAGAAATTTCACACCAAGTACACAAGCAAATGTACGTAGTAACAAAAAATTGTATTTTTCAGGCTAGAAAATTTGTAATCTGAGAAGTCAAACATGTACAACTTGTAGTGATACAAACAACTTCTTAAAAGAAAAAAAGCTAATACAAAATACATTTCCCTAACTTATTATCAAATTAATCCAGAAGATCAAATATGTTAAGTGATTTCCTATTTGTATGGGCCACCACTGCCCTACCTGTGACGGATAAAGGACCAAGTTCTCAGTTGCCATTTTAAATTGTCCTAAGCATTTTAAGATTTCATCCTGACATAACCTTAGTATTGATTCTCTTTCAAGCATCATATCATTATTAGGGGTGGGACTAGATGACCTCTAAAGGTCCCTCCCAACCCAAATTATTTGATGATTCTATGAGATAAAGTCCACACAAGGATGCTTTGGAAAAGCTCACACTGTGACCTACTGTTCACAGCACTAAACATTTCATAGTGGTCTACAGTTATTTCATATTTTTAACATTATATTGCTATAGATGAAGTGTTGGTCTTTTTATACTGCAGCAGTAAGCGAGCCAAATCCATCTATCAAGGCCAATAACTTGATGACATTTTTCCTTTGCCTCACCTCATGTTAGCTTGATTTTCAAAATCAACCCTGAGTAGAGGTTAGTGGTGCTGCACTGTACTGTACTTGGTACCGCTCCCAATACACCGTGAGTGCCCAGTGCTGCTCTCCCAGCCACTGCTGGCAGCTGCTAAGCCAAGGCCACGTTAGTAAACCAGAACTAAACTGACTCAAATTAAACATTTGATAAATCCATGGCTACTGATGTCTTGGTTCAAGCTATGGAACTCTCCAAATACCACTTCAATCACTTCCTAAGATCTACTTTAAGTTGAAATTTCTGCCAGAAGTCATTCTATTCATCATTTGATTCTCAGGGGAACTCTGAGAATGAACAGTTTGGTTTCTCTTGAACATCATCTACTGTATTTAAGTACCTCCTACTGGAACAGTCATCTACGACTAGATCACCTCATGTAAATTTAGACATACTTGATGTAGGATACATTTAGCATGCTTATACTTATGACATGCCAGAACACCACCAATAGCCTAGGAAAAATTCCAATTACACTTTTTACTCTCTTCCTGGGCTTGAGAGAAAAGCCATTAAGAAAGTTCTCAATACAGCAGTATCAAAGTACCAGACAGGATGTTTTTAAATCCTATAGGAGACACAGAAGTGTTTAAGAATTATTTAATGAAAAGAGCAAATGTTCTGAATGCTCACTTAGGAGCACCGTTTCCTCTGGTTTGACGGATAAGTGCCAAACAAGAATAAAATGTAGTGAAATAGTTCCTAACATGCCATTCGACAAGCACTGCACTTTATCCTTATCTCTCAGTAAGCTCTAGGACAAATAGGGAAACTCCAAGTGCAAGGTGAAGGCAAACCTTAGGAACCCCAGGGCGAACCTTCGGAAGGGCAGCCCGGGGCAGGGCAAGCTCTGATGCAGCTGCTCCAAAAGACAACTTCCCAGCAGAGGCCAAACACCATTTCAGCAGCCCCTTCACACACAGAACAACACTAAGAGCAGAACAGACACTTCCTACACTTGCCTAAGCCTGTTACCTATGAGAGCCTCTCACCATCATGTTACTGCCTGAATCTTGGCCTGGCAGGTGTTTAATTACAACAGTATTTCGGATTTTATAACAAATACCTTGGAAAAGGTTTGAAGCCATATATTACTGCAGTGAAATAAAAATGGCCTGCAAAAAGATCACAAAATGAGCCAAAAACTTGTAAAATCATTTTGTGGACATTGTTCTCGTGACTGTACTGTATTAACAAATATAGCTATTCCTGATTGTTAATTGCTGACTTATTTAAAGCAGAAATAACATCAAGACAGCTGGTAACTGGATTTAAGAGCCAAGCCATTTTTGCAACTGCAACTAACTACATGATGAAGGTATGACATATCAGTTCTGTGAATCTGAAGAACAGACCAGAATGAAAGAAAAAGATCATTTACATGTTCTTATGAGCAAAACCAGTCAAATTTTGATTGTCACACCAAACCCTCTGCATTGTTCAAACTGGGAACACCACCTGGGACTCACAGCACACCAACTAAACCTCTGATCTGCCCTGTTCTCTCACATTCGAAACATCCACCAGGCAATCAGCACATGTGCGCACACATAGCACCAGCCACCACCATACCAGTACTGAGGTACGCCCAGAGGAAGGAAGGAAAGTGGGGTGCTGAGCCAGACAAGATCTTGTCCAGGTTATTTGACTTAGCACTGATGGATAAGAATGCAGCCGTTCAGTCACTAAAATATTCTGAACTGGAGGTTTTACAGCTAATAAGACCTGCAAAGTATTCCAGGAATTCAGAGTACTGGGCAGAATGATGCATAATCATCTAATGGCACTGAACAGATTAGCTCCAGTGCTGGATCAGAAGCCAATCTGGATGTGCACAGCATGGAGTCCAGACTAATAAAACCTCCTGGAAGCTGAAGATCTGTGCAGAGAGGCTCTCCAGGAGTCATATCAGCTCTAGCAATACCTGCATTGAGTCAAACTTATTAAGTCTGATTAGACACATGCTGACTGTACAGTGAACAATCTCCATACGCTCCAACTCCCTCCATCTTCCAGATTCCTTTAACCACTGCTATGCATGGGAAATGTAACTTTGCACATTCTGTTTCGTTACCCTGCTCCTCCAGTCCCCATAAGTGAACCATAAAAGCTGACCAACAACCAGCTGCGCACAACAGTCCTCAAGGAATAACCAATGAACCTCTAGAAGTCCATATATCACCTCCAAGGCAACCACATCAGACCACCACACTAGCACACTCTCCTCTCGCTGGGCTCAAACTTATCTTCACCTACGCTTCTCCTGGAAGATGTTTAGGAAGCTGTGAATGGCAAAGGCTAAGATCCTGTATTTCTGTATGAAGGAAGTCACTACAGAAAGGAACTGCTGTTTCTGCTGAACCTGCTATAAATCCCTGGCACAACTTTTGTAACTGAATTTTTCAGTTTACTACGCAATCTTAGTCTCAGGCATAAGCTTATGTAGAATTTAATTCTGTTTGGATACAATACGGCTATGTCCTCTTAAAAACCCTGATATAGAACCAGACATATAAGTGGTTCAACTCTTAATCACCTCATACAGGACTACAAAGTTAAAACTTCAGTGTATGAAACACCAGGGTATTGCAGGAGCACTTCCATAAAATGTCTGACATAATATATAATAATGATTATATCTATGCATAATAACTACCCATCACAATAGTTTTGATGGCTTTATATAATAAAACTTCATAGTTAGATGTGGCCATGAGTTTTTAATAAAAGAAGAGTAACTCTTTCCTTCAACGCTGCAGACAGCAAAACACGTCAGCATTATTTTTTAAGATACATATCTCAGGTTACCTGTTGACTATTATTCTGGATATTGCATGACATTATTTTCAAGGCAGATATAAAATGAGATAACATGAAGCAAAACAAATAGAGTAATAGGTTACCTCCAAGAGGATAACTAAATATACCTTGAAAAGAAACTGGTGAGCTGTGCACCGAGAAAGACCCATCTGCTGTTAAGAGCCTGGTTAAAAGGGCTACTTTTCTAAAACAGTATTAAACTACTTAATAGACAGGAAAAAGAGACCTAAGTAGCTTGGACAGAAAAGCTGCAAAAGAGACCAAGTCGTCAGAAAACAAAGTAAAAAAAATTTTAATAAATTAAAACCTGAGAGACTTGCATATTCTCCCCCGAGGACAGCCAGACTCTTCCCCAGCATCCTCAGGGACTGTATGTTGCAGCTCAACGTTTTTACAGTCAATCAACATTTTTACAGGTGCTGGGCTGTGAGCTGGACCCGGGCACATCAACCTTACTATTTTTAATCCTTCCTCTACTTTCTAACCTCTCAACTCTACTTCACAGGATCAATCTGAATTTGTTGCTCAGCTAATATTTACATCAGCCAAAGACTGCATGACAAGTATCAACTGCAGTTGGGACTGGAAAAACTAAGAAGGTCACCATCGGAGGCAAAAAAGGACTTCTCTGAGGGCCCGAACTGTTCAGCATACTCACAGGTGACCTCAAAAGTTGGAGGTGTAGGGGATAACAGAATTTGTTGGTGATATGAAAGGAAGGCTGATTAGAAGCTCCAGAAAGAATTAATGGTATTTAGTCCCCCAATGGCAAGATGTCATATATAATTCATCATAGGTAAAATTTAACAGATATGCAAGAAAACCAATATTTAAGTTCAAGCATACAACAGCAGACTCCAACCTGAAAAATTACTTCTCAGGAAGTAGACCCACGAAAACATCAACTCACTGCTCTGGAGCAATTCAAAAAGCAAGTGTTACAAATTATTAAAAGAGTAACAGATAACATTATTATTTCTCTATGTAAATATCCGCGGTGAATCCACATGTTGAAGACTGAAAACTTTTGGAAAAGGGACCCCATCAGGTTCAGAGAAAGATGGCGAGGATGATCAGAGTTACAGAACAGCTTCCCTATTGGAACAACTCAGTAGACAGAGACTGCACACAGAGAAAACAGCTGAGGGAGAATATGCTAAAGGTCTGTACAACTATGAAGCAAGGGAAAGGGATAAAAAACAGTTGTAATACAAGAAAAAACTTGGAAGTATCAAATGTTGTTGATGGTGGTAGTTTCAAAAACCAAATGGAGTTAATTTTCCCACACATCATGCAGTTAAATTCTGTAACAACTGATTGTATATAAATTGCTAGTTTATGTGGGTATAAGACAATTAAGAAAAAACATTAAGTAACATTCACTACAAAGACCCAATTGATGATCCAAGTGATCTCTGCCACAATGTAATTTATACATTTGCTTTTCCTTCATTTAGTCTTCCTTAGAGAGTTTCAACTGGAGACATGATACTGGTTTACTCATAACCCTAGGTCTGAGCTAGTATGGCTGACATCTTTTGGTACATTTTTTTTCTGTTCCATTTCATCAGGAAAGAATTTCAACTTAACACTAGAAATGGCAATTTATACTAAACAACAGAAATGTAGATTTTAAGCCTCCACTCAAAGCACTTCTGCAAAGCCTCTTTAGTCTGTGAAGTGTGCATGCTGCACAAATTCAATGTGTTCCCAATGTTAGGCTTAAAAAGACTATTTGAACATCGAGGAATAAAATAAAAGACTCACAGTTCCAGTTGCAATCAAGAGATAGGTAGATGTGTACATAGACATATCCATATATGTATGTATATACCTCTATGAACATTACCTTCCTTCTCATTTTATTTCATCCAAAGCCCTTGTGTCCCAACTCTGACACCCTCCCATGACTCCAAGTAAGCTCTTTTGCTCCTCCTAGTTAAATTGCGTGTGACTTCTGTTCTTATATAGCATAAATACATAAATGTCTACACTTCACAGCTTTATAGCTATACAAACTGCATTTTCCTGCTTTGTGATTCAGACAGACTCAATCGCAGATTTAGAGAATTTGTGACCTTTAAAAGTCACAAGAAGTAAACATGCAACATTGTCCTCCAGCGTATTACTGTTTTCTTTAGAGCAGTCACATACAGCATCAAACACGCTATTTCAGCAAAGGACAAACACTCCCTTCTCACCTCCTAAAAACATTTTGCTCGTATACATAACAAGTGCTGGTTTCTCCCCTTCCTCCTGCCCATGTGGGGGTCCCTGTGTCCTGAAGGCAAAGGGACAGGGGGAAACAACTTCAACGTCAATCATGGACTATCAAGGGCCCTTAAAAAAACAATGGAGAAGTTATTAACTGTGAAATTCCTACCTTCCTGGCTCCAACCAGGCTAATAGTATTTCTTCCTCTGTCTGAAGCTGGGATAGAAGAGAAACTTAACTATTAAGATTCCCCTGACTATTAAAAAGCACCGTAAGAAACAACCTTGGAAACAGACAATGCTACCCGCCTAGAGGTAGGAGAAGACGTTTATGAGGACCATTCTATGAAATAAATGGAGGATAAGACCTACACCTTACAAGGGCTATTTTTACTTCTATTATAGTTTTGGTTTATTCCTTTTCTGGATAACTTCTGAATGAGGAAAGAATATCAGTTTTGACAGGAAAATTTTCAAGTTGTTTTTAAGCCAGAGGTCCTGTTTTCCTGGAGGGGAAACTTTCTTTGGGGTACTGACTTCAGCTGCATCCCTCATGTTTACACACCGGAAAGGTCACATCTAGTTTGGGTGCTGTTGTCTCATGGAGTCCCACTCAACGAGAAAATCAAACCAGAGCTAAACCTAATCTATATCAGAAGCATGATCAGTAAAGATTGAAAAGAACAAGACACATATGGAAGCACAACTGTAACATAGCAAAAAGTCAGCCAGCAATTTCCCAGGTCTTTACCCTTTCCACTGTGGGTAACAGTTTGTTTTACGGTTAAATGACTATTTTCTTATCTGCCACTTGAGCCACATATATTAAAGCCTTTAACTTGCCCAACTTGCAATCATTCCAATCTTTTTTTCAAGCAGAATCTAACCAGATTCTTTGCTACTACTGAAGATTACGAAGAAAGCAGTTTCAACAATCGTGCAGCATAATTGCTCCTTACATGCAGAACATCACTTCCTTCAAAGCCTGTATTGCTATTGGAAGATTTCAGAAAGTTCAGAAGAACTTCAGGGTCTAGAAGTCAAATAAACAGGTAAAAGCATTTCTAAGTCTCAGAAGCCTATGCAGTCCTTATACAATTAATTTTGAGATCTGGAAACTGTGTTATGCAGTCACATTTCCATTTTCAGCTCATGGCATCACTATTTCTCTGTGAGTTAATATAATTTTTTTTAAATCTGCAACATAGCATAGGTTGGCTTAAGGTATTATTTTTATAGTGATTGCCCTCATTTAAGTACACACAAGGTGTACAAATACATGCTTAGTACGTCCCTGATGGAGAAGAAATCTAAACAGATCATATCAAATACAATTGTACCCAATATTTTGAGAAGGGGCATTTTCAGCTTCATGCTTTGTTCTCGCAGGTGCAGAACAGTTTTACCCTAAGAAGCAAACTAAGGAAAACCCCAAAACCTCTTCTCTGTGAAGTTACAGTGAGGGGATGCCCACTAACTACGTGAGAAATTTCCTCCACGCTCTCTTCAAAGTCCCTGAAAGGCACTCACCTTCTTCCCACAGAGTATGAAATCAATATAAAAGCCCAATGTAAAAGTGAGGCAAATGTTATCTATTCAAACTTGGGAAACAGTGCGATTTTCCAAGGCAATTTCACTTGTCATAACGCTACTGACTTGGTTTGAAATTTTTGAATGCCATAACATCCGTAAAACATTCTTCATGCAAATGGCAAATATCCAAGGCCTGAGCAGAAATCAAAATTACACAGCTACAAAAGAAAAAGGAAAAGGCTTGGCTTCTACTAGAAGATCTCACAACAAAAAGCTCTTATGCACATCCTCACTTTCTATTTAAAACATCTTGCAGTATTGCATTTACTAGTACTATTCTTGCATATTACTGAACACATTCCACCCAGAAATTTAAGTTGATAGAGGCCAAGATATTAACTCTCAGTTGTCTCCGAAAATAGCAATTATCTAGCTTTAACCCCACAAATGTGTGTGACACCCATCGGCCTCCAAATTCTGTGTCTGCTTTTCAACTGAGCAGCGACAGCTTTACTACCAAATCAAAGTACTGCAGATTTGTCATGAAGTAAGTAGCACTCCTTTCCTTTCCACACAACTTCAACAACTTTCAAATTTAATTTAACATCTATATTCGCACTGCTACCTATTATGCAACTCATTTTCCAACAGAAAATCAAAATTACAGTGTTTTAAAAATTTTAAAATTGATAGTTTTAAGGGAGCAACCCTGGTACTTTGGCATTTAATATCCGGAAATTATTCAAGTAACTTTGGGTTCACTCCCCAATTTGGTCATTTATTTTATTTCACACTCAGAACATCTGGCTCTCATTTTTGGCAATAAACAAGCTGGCTTTTTTTCTCCTTTGTTATTAAGAGCTCTATGGCATTGTCCTCGGAGAACAGCCTCCGGGAACATGATGTAGTTTCTAAGAGTTACTTTAAGGGAGAAGCGGTTACATCACAAGCTTGGGCGTAACCAAGAAGCAATAAAAATGAATTAATGCATAACAGGAGATTCAGACAGAAAGATAGGAGTTATTGAACTCTAAGGAGTTACTAAGTTTTCTCTTTTAAACTGCACTGACTTGGGAAACAGTAAAGCAGGAGCAGAGTCAGTTTCATTCAATGGTTTCAACAAAAAAATCTTATTAGCATCAAGAAAGATGTTGTGGTCATTAATGTAACTTCTTCCTTTGCTTTGTACCACTTCCCCTTTGTAAAGGAAAACAGTCACAATACAGCACCCACTAGACAAAGTCAACCTTGTCCACTGCTTTCTGTCAGCACCTCTATATTATTACACTAGGAAATAAAGCCAGACCATATAGAACAGCATTTTGGTAAGGTTGCTACAAGGAAGCACAGTGCATCCGTATTACCAGATTAGGGTGCGAATAAACAATCTTCTTTACTTACATGACATCTTCGTACAGAAGCCTTTCCAGAAACTGAGATACCACTGCATGTCGCTAAGGGACTGATTTCTTAAGGAAAACAGTTAACAAGAGTTACCACTTAGAGATCCCTTATTACAAACACAGCAGACTGGGTGGTCCTGGTTCACATTTTCAAAGCTGTCAGAAGTAATAATCTTTATAAGTAACTTTTCATTAGACTGAAAAAGACTATCTACCCTCTCTCAGAAGCAGACTACATTTCTTTGTACAGAGCGGCAGCATCAGAACTGGTAGCTCTATAACACTTTTTATTTTTCAGTGTAAGAAACCCTTTTTTTAGGATCTCTTATATAAAAAAAAAATCTGACAATAAGATGGGAGGACAAAGCCAACGTGTAAGCATCATACACAGATTTCCTCTGCCTGTGAACAAACCAGTAACGCAGGCAAAAAAAGCGTGAGGAACAGATCTAATTTCAACATTTTCCGAAAGCCAACATGAAGAAACTAAAAAGGTCTAATAAGATTCATGTATGCATTAAAGACCAAGATCAACACTGTATCACAGACAAATGGGCAGAAGTGTTAATACCAACTCAATGGAAGAAGGAAATAGAGAACCTTAAGTATCAGACAGCACTTATTAATGACAATGTCAACAGCAAGAAAACCCTGTAAATCCAGCAAAAGTACATGGACAATCCCTTAACTCAGTAGCGTATTTATAAAACCAGTAACATGCATGCAGCATTGCAGTTTGTATCTGCGCCTCAGCCTTTAGCATGTAAGAGTTTACATTTTCTATTAACTATCATTCAGTAAGTCCGAAAAAGCTTGATCAATAAATCCTCAAACATTGAGATAACTCTCTGCAGAACCTATTTCTCCATTTCTGCAATGCCTTTTGTACGTTCTCTTATTGCAAATCTAAAAATAAATTCGGAATTCACACATAACCTTCCAATTTTTGTAATTCAAAGCCCTAATACAGAATGAGTAAACACAAAGGTACTTTCTCATTATTCCTCCACACTACATGAAAACAATAGGACATCATCCAAGGAATATAAAGAATCTATTGCAGTATCCCTAGATTTCCACCACTTCATCAATTTTTGTAAAGGCAGTAAAATACACGTGGTTAAATAATTTTCTTACACCAGAGAGTAACCTCTCCGGGTCAGGGTTGAAGGTCTATGAAGAAAGGAAAACTCAAATTTTAGTATGCACATTTCCAAGCCATGTTGCCCCTGCTGACAAGTCTTAGAAGTTTATATTAATAAAACTAACCATTTCACAGAATGCTATGGGGTTGGAAGGGACCTCTGGAGATCATCTAGTCCAACCCCCTGCCAAAGCAGGTCCAC
>JAOXJK010000051.1:33772723-33808411 GCA_025774025.1 Xenus cinereus | reverse complement strand
GAAGAAGTTCCATGCAAGGTATTTATCAATAGCAGAAGGCAAAGAATGAAATTGCTACTGTTTAAGTATGTTTGTGCCGCTCACATCAACCACAGTTCCGAAAAAAGTATCTTTCTGATGTGCAAGGACACACACGTTATCAAATCTACTGTTGATAGATATGGAACAAGTTTTACCAAGTTTTTCATGGATTTCTTTCCTCAATCTGCAACTACATTTTCAATCCTGAAACTTGCACAGCAAGCAATCACAGAATTTGGTGGCAAACTGAGAGTTTGCCATATTTTTAATAGAATAATTGAAATGGATAAGGTTGACAGATTTGAATAGAAGCTGAAGTTAAATGCTTTAAAATAAGGGGGGGGGGGGAATTGATGTCAAGATCCAAATTGCAGATGCTTCTCCTCTGAGGTAATACCACGATCAGAGCACATGACAGGGCTGAACACTACTGTTTTTCAGGTACACAATGCCCATAGAATGACAGAGTATGCCTCCAAAAAAGCCCCAAATAGACTTTTTCACGTTAAAGCTTTTCTTATTCTAAGAGTTATGTTTGCAGTGATGTTTCTAAAAATTCTCTCACCTTTACATAATGTGGCCTAAACTACCTAACTACTTTGAAATAGAAATGCAGCCAGCTTTATTAAGACACTTCACCGGAGCCTGACTTTATGCATAGGCAAAATGCAGACTGGGTACCTCTCAGAATTACCAGGTTTGGCTTCTACAAGTTGTTTCATGCTTATTGTTTTTTCCACCAGCCTTACTACACTAGTGATTTATACTAACACTTGAACCACTACATCTCCAAAAAAAAACCTGAGTTCTACCTGTAGGTCCCTATTGACATGAGAAGGTAAGCACTAATTAATCCTGAGACACTAAGACATTGGCATTACAGAGACGTATATATATTGCATGCTCATGATATATAATATCAAGTTCTAGCCTTGAATCAAATACATATTCTTAGGATTTTAGTAGTTTGCCCCAAAACCACTTTCTATTTTGCCTTTCTGAAAAATAGTGTGAATTCTTTTGTTTCAAAGTTATAGTGATATCTCAGCCTTGCGGTAGATCTTCTGAAGAAAATTCAGTAAGTTCTTATGAATAACTACTGAGCAAACCCGTGTGGCTACACCTTTTGCTACCCAAATACATTTTTTTTTGAACATGCATTGTCCTGCCTTGCGCTTGAGACCATGTAGCTTTTCAGAGTTGCGAGAAGTTGCCCTGGCACCTGAAGCGGCCAAACTGCTCGCTGTTGGGAAGCTTTAATGCACCAAGACCACAGCAACCACACACACACACAACCACAGCACACACACACCTGGGCTGCGCTCTAACAGTCCATAGCAAAAGATTCTCAAGGAAATGCTAAAACTACAAGTTGCACTAGTTATGACATCGACAAAAAACAAAAGGAAATTCCTGTATTTTGGATTTCAAAAGTGTTAAGATGATCTTAATGCTTTGAGTAAACTTCATTTTGGGATGGGCATTTACTACTCACTACATGTGAAAGATGATTTAGCATTACTGGACACTATCATTCTACTATAGCCAAAACACAGTAACATTTTCCCGAAAATTTAGTATAAATGACAGAGTACATTACTCCCCATATGCACTGGATATCTGCATGAAATAGGACATACTTGAGTATCTTCTTCGGCCCTTAACTGTTGTGAGAAGCGTGACTCTATATGGAAATGTATGTCCTAGAGATCTTATAACATTCCTTTCCAACAAGAACAACTTTTTGGACTAATAGTTGCAAATTCCCCTTCCCCCACAACAATTTTATATTTACTCTATACTTGAATTGTGGGAAGAACAGAGAGAGCTCTTTTAAAAAAAAAAAAGAAATAAAATATTTCTTGACCATATCTAGTATGTCATTTACACAAATGACTAACGTTTCTCTGAATTACTGGCAGTTAAGTAGTGTAAGAAAAATATATTTCAGTGAAATCTTCCAGAGTAGCCAGTGTACAGTATTGACAGATAAGTGAAGTATGTGAGCCATATCTTGGGAACATTTATTTTGGTTGTTTGAGCCAAGAGCAGCACATAAAGCAGAATCAAAAGCAATACAAAATTAATGACCTTCCTTCTTTCCTGCCAAGAATTAATAAAGGTGAGCTGTCAGCTTGAGCCAAGACGTGACTCAATAAGATGTAGCACTTACATTCCTCCCCAGTGATTTACTGAAGTCTACTATTCACACTCAGGCTGTCAATATCCATTTTACTATTCTATTTTTTTATTTGTAGACAAACACACCTCATATATATATATCAAGAACTACCATGATCTTGTAACTGCTTTTGTCCTGTGTGATTCTAAATGTAAACTGAGGTATCAACCATACAGCTAGGTGATCCACCATTTGCAGCTGGTATAGCAGTTTCCATGAATAACTCATGAATAAAATATATCTCATGAATAAAATTTGTACCTATTATTTTAGGGGAGCCACTAATTTTGCCCCCCCTCCCCCCTTCTTTTAAGCAATTCTTATAAGAAACAGGGATTTCTTATCAGTGACGTGACAGCACTCTTTTCAAGTTAGACATCCAGTATAAGCTTCTCAGTGGGGTGAAGGGGAGCTGGAAATTCATTAAATGCCTCTGCTCTAGATGGAAAAAGAAACTAGAACACAAACACAGCTCTTGTGATGTCTCTTTGGGTCAGGCGTTCTCTGAGACCAAGACAAAAGGTAGAGATGGGGAGTACGATTTCCTGTACCCTGTTAAAAGAGTAAGTGCACACTCCTCCAGAGTACAAGTGGTGTAGAGAAGATTTATTCTTCCTCTAGAATTCTGGTTGAGTCAGAAGCAGGATCAAACTGTGAAACTTCTTTTGTGCAATAAGGCGATGAAGGAACTTAGAAAGCTGGTCTATGAGGGTGTTGCTGCTAGTCTATTGCTATCAGGGTCAGAAAATTATGCAGATGAAGTACATAAAATAAAACGGTCCTCACTAAAGCAGTAAAAACTACATAATGGCCACTTGAAAGAAAAGACTCACATTCCAAAATAACACAGTTCTTGAAGTAATAAGGCTGTACCCATAGAAGTTAAGCCAAACAGTCACTCCAAATAAATTCATAATTTTCTCCGTGTATTTTTCAGAGAAGTTGTCTGAAAGGGAAGCCTTGGGCCAACCCCACACTGGAGAGTAAATAGGAATGGACGTGACCTTAACCACAGCAGGGAGATTCTGCAGTACAGCATGCTCCTTCTCTACGATTGTCCCACTGGCATCCAGGAATAAACCCAATAGCAATCCTTAGATACTCACACCAAAAACATTGTAGCTCATCATGTTGGAATTCTCCATGTCACACAGACACTCCTTTGAAAGGTAATGCTAAGCTTTTCTAGAAAACTCAAGGAAAGAGACTGCTTTTTCAGATGCTAATTTGTGGTTTTTTTTAAACTGGAATTATTTCTCAGAAGATACGGGTCAAACATTATTACCAATATCAATTAAACATTAACCAACATCATTAAATATTGCTTGAACCTGCAGTCATCAGCCAATACAGCCAGGAGCTTCATATCACTAGCTCCCAGACACAGGCAGGACAAGAACTATGTACTTGTCTATTCTTCAAATCAGGAGAAGAACACACCTGAAAGGGTCACAAACTGAATTTCAGGTTTTTATATTCTTTGTCAGCTCCTGCAAAGACTGGTTAAGTTTACAACTGGTCTCTGTTAGAAACAGGTTTTTCCCATTTACAAAAGATGACATGACTGACACACGGAGTATGAACTGGGATTAGACAGCACAGGTTCGTTTTACCCTCCTGATGGTTGCAGCAGCAATTCTGCCCAGAATTAATGATTAACTCAAGTGTTGACACATGCTACACCCAGTTCCTTGGAAATCTATGGGGGATGCTACATACCATCTTCAGTACAAATGCAAAGAAATCCATCCCTCCCAAATGCACTGACACAACAGCTTCAAGACAGCTCCAGTGGCCCCAGTTTGCCATTCCCCATCCCCCCTTAGAGGGGAAATGCCAAGCCTAGAGCCCTGTCCTGGGATCAAGATACTGGCAAAGGTTATGGTTCCTCACTCCTAAAGCACCACCTGGCTCCCAGGGAGTTCGGTAGCAAACCTGGTACAACACCAGCTCACGCATGGTAGTCTGAGAAAGAAGAGGGAAGTAGGCAAGTCATAAAATTGATTAAGTATCAGACTACAGCCCTAAATCTATTGTAGTGAGCCTTCGTTCTCCAGCATTTCCAGATAAGCATTTAAAGATCACCGATTTCCAATTAGATATGCCATAGGGAAATGGAGACACAAAACAATAAAGCTCTTTTCTGAAAAGTTACATTCAAACTGTCTTACATATTTACAAATCCATATGGCTTCGTAAGTGTAGTGTAGGCAGTTCCAGAAAACCATCTAAACTGCACAGGCTACAAACCTTGTATAAACACTATAGGTTTGTCCGTGCTGCCAAAGATTTGCAATAAGCTTTTGTTTACAACAGCAAAGAGCTGTCCAAAGCTTTTATTATTTTGCCCGCTACTCTGAAGCACTTAGCAATCTTTCCACTCAATATGTTAATTATGGAAGATGCTTTTTGTATTACATGATTTATTTAAAGCCTGTTCGATCTCCATTTATGAAATCCAGATTGTGAAGCATCACATAGCAATTTACTCTTCTCCTTAGCATCTTTGGTCACTATTAGCGATTTTACAGTACCCAAATGAATATCCTTTAATACCTTAATCAAGCATTTAGGAAGCTGCTTACAAAGACTCAATGCACAGTAGCATCGCTGCAGTTAAAGGTCAAATACAATTTCTACCTTGACCTCTCTCTTAGCACATGCAAAACGAACACCATACACATATATGCTATGGTTAAAATCTGGATTTTAGCTCTTTTTTTAAAGCTAATTATTTCTCCCAACTTTAAAAAGATTTCATTTGGCCATGCTTATACATTTTTCCCCCCCCCTCTAAACAACAAAAACACATTTTAGTGTTTTCAGATGTTTAGATCTTTTATACTCACTAAAGACCCTAATTTGAGGAGAAAGAACCAGCCATCAGCCAAAGTCCAGTCTTTTGAAGATAATACAGCTACGTGACAATTTCTGGCAGTTGGCTGTGGAAAAGTCAGGATCAGTTGGTGTCTTATATCCTGCCTCATTTTTCAGAGAAATGTGTGACATACATCTGGCTCTGGAAGAAATTTCACTTCATCTTTTAGGACTACCAGTGCGCCTCTTTCTTCTTCATCCTCTTCGCATATGAAGTTTCAGTCATTCTACCTTAAAATCATACACAGTGTTGATAGCAAAGCATACAGCTGAAATGCTGTATCCAAAAAATAAAAATCCAGAATAAATTTGGTATAACACATTGTGCCAGTATACCTCTGTGTTTGTACGGGCATATGCACGCTACTTCAAACCACAGAAAACAAAACCAGGAGAGAGGATCAAAGTTAGACCTTTTACAGTTAACTATTAGGAAAAAACTGCAGAAAGGAACTGGAAAAAAAAGAATTGCAGATTCTGAAACCTGCCATATACCAACCAGCACAGGGGGTGTTCAGAAATTGTTCCCCCGCTACTGGCAAGGAGTATCAAAATTTACAACTGGCATTTTCACGTTTCAGGAGAACATTTCCATAGCTTCTTAGACATAAGCATGTATCTGCCCTGCAAAGTCTTATCCTTCAACATCAGTTAGCAGCATTTTTTGGAAAGCAGCACTTGGGAGCCAAAGGCAAGGCGACAGCTAGAGAAGCCTGGGCGGAGACCTAGAGAAGTCTTTCTGGCACCTCAGACACACAAGGCCCATGGACACGTGGGCTCTACAAGTTCCACAGTTTCTTCACCTCAAACTACGTGGCACAAGAGCACTGCTCCTACTCTGCTCGAGGCTCAACACTGCAACAAGCAGAAGGTAGTAAGCTGTATGCACGATTTTATGTTTATGGATGTTCTCAAGAGCTCTGAATCTTAAGACTCAGCAGAACAACTTACACTAAAACCACTGAATTTTGCTAAGAGGCAGCGGTAAAAATTCCTGCATATTTGGAAAGCTGAGTAAAAATATGGCAAATAGTAAGTGGCTTCTACCTTCTACGTCACTTCATTTCTCAACTTTGTAATGTCTGTAATTTTTAAATACCTTGCATTATAGGCTGCCTTCAACCGATGCTGCCAGATTTTATTAAGCAAAAATACAATTTTGACCATATCCTGCCCTAATACCTTTAGATGCTGCATTAGTATTGTGAGCATTAATCTCCCACCAAAAAAACCAGTATAATTAAAAATTACAACAGAGTAAAATCCAAATAACCAGAGAGCCGTCATCATGGTGTTTTTGGCAGCAGTAACTAACAGCTCTACAGACATTTTACTTATAATTTACTTAGACTTATGCAGGACATTTCAAAGAAAATTCTGGTAATTTACTCAGTTAATAATGATGGATTTGCTTCAATAGCCAGACAAGTGAAAATATTTTGAGCTAAAATAATATTCACATCAGGTTATGCCCTGTGAATGATTACCATGGGGCGGGGAGTGGAACAATACACTTCCATAGTTACTTTGAATGAAAAGACCTTTCTATACGATATTTTGCCAGGAACAGAAATTACTCCTGTTTTTTAGAGTCTGACCCAATGCAGCTGCTTTGTTGAAAAAGTTAATGATTACTTTTGCATCCACTTCAATAGATCAAAAAAGAAAGTTATTCCAAAATCGAAGCAATATAAGCAATTTTTATTTGTTATTTGAAAGAAATTAAATGGAAGAGAGCCAGGTTTTTTTCAATTTCAACCATCATACTTTTCTTCATTAACATTTTGCAATGTTTGACAATACTTAATAAAATAGCTTTAATATTACCTAAAATGTTGCAATTTAGCCTTTATAAGTTACGCCAAACTTTCCACAGTTCATTCTCCAAAGCCCACTGACTCATAGCAAAAAAAATCAGATTTATAGTTTTGTCCTAAAAATGATTTAAGCTAAAATACCAAAGTGTTGCAAGTTTCCAGGCCTCCCTTTCATACTACATTCATTTAGGAAATATTTTAATGACAGGCAATCCTAAAAGAGAAGCAGAGATGCAGTATGTTTAACAGGCCAAGTAAAGAGTTCACACAGGAAAAAAAAAGTAATACTTTCAAACAACACATACTTAAACAGACACTATTAAAGGTATCATATTTCCTAACTTCTGGTTTCACAAAATACATTTTTTTCCATTTGCTATCAGAGGAGGCTCTACAGAAAAACAACGCATTAAGACGACACTTGAATATCATTTCTGGTTACTAATAGCCAGCCCTTCTCCCAGATTTTTGTCGAAGATCATTTCATAGTTCAACTCGATCTATCTTTATTTGGATAGAGATATGAGAAAGATACAGATATACACACACAGATATTTATATATATACACACATAGATATATATATATATATATGTATAAAATGAGCTTAAAGCTAGGACTTATTAGTTAGGATACTGACCCTCAAAGGTGAGCTACACAGTGAACAAAATTTTCTACAGTGTCAGACTACACTTAGTTTGGGAGAATAAAGATGGTTATTTTTTACACCCCAAGAAACATGAAATAAATCAGCCACAGCAAAACTTTAGTCCTGAAAGTGCTTTCTAATTGAAAATATGTACTAGGAACTGAAAAAATGGGTTATAAATGGAATTTAAAACTCATCTCCCTTATAGCCGTAAATGAAGCTTTGTAATTCAAGACAAAAATCCTGACTAAATTCATTTTAAAAGTTCAATGCACTAAACAACATAAATGCAAATCTAATCCTGAAATCATCTGAAACAGTTTTAGTACAGCATATGGTCAATAATCCAGACTTGAACAATTCCTAGTGGGAAGTGGAAAGCTGCTTTAGAAAATATCAATTAGAAAATACCAAATCCTATAACAAATGCCTTGCAGACAACTGAGTTCACAATCAAGCATAAAAACCTTCTCCATTTACCAAACAGGCATTCCAAAAGAGCATGCAATTTTGTTCAAGTCACCTGCCTTTAACAAATAATAATTCCCAGAAGTATTTCAGTATTAGAGAGAATTTGTTCTGCTCCTAATCATAAGCAAAATGACAAGCAGCTTCATGATAATGCTAATCAGTGCACCCAGCCAAGAGAAGCAACTGTATATAGGACTAATTTTGTCATTTTTGTATTTACATTTATTCCCTTGAAGGGCTAACAGTTCTCTATAAATTGGATTCTGGATTAGGAAACTTCTTGTATTCAACTTAAAAAAAACACAAACACCTAATTGCTATCAAAGGCAGAGAAAATTTACAGTCTTTTCTCCATTAAGTCCAGCATGATACCCTGGAATCCACTGATATTGGTGGCCTTATAGAACTTTAAAGGAACTGAAGCTAATCAGAAAATTAAGTTTAAAGGCAGTTTTAGAAATACTGTGGTTCTCAAAGGAGACAATTGCAACTTCCACTGGCATAGATTTAGAGGTACATATATAAAAATACATATAATATAGTGAAATTATTATAAACAAATCTTTCTTCAACTACATATCAATTTTAAGAGTTGTCCAAATAATGCTGTTTTGGTAATGTTGTTAAGACTATGGTGTCATTGACAGTTCTATTTTCTTGGCAAGCAACTGTACATATTATCTCAAGTATTAGCTATCATGCAATATGAATTCAACTGGGTTTAAGAGCATACTTTAATTTATGCAAGTACCCATCTCTCTCTTTTTCTTCAAGGACGTTAATTTTCTAATAATGAAATACTATGAAGAACCATTAACAATTAGGTAGAAAACCTGTAGATTTTCCATAGGTATATAAATATAGATACTTACAGCCGTTCAAGTTGTTTTAGATCCTGAAACGCTCCACGTTCTATCACACTAATCTGATTTTCTTCCAAGTGTCTGCAATTCCAGAAATACCAGTTAATTTTAAGACAACAGAATAAAAGAGCTTCCCCACTTCTCTTCACACATGCTACAAAATTGCTTTTCACAGAAGTACCAAGATATAAGTAGAGATTATTTTAAAAATATGGACAGAACAGCACGGTTCTTGTCCTGGTCACCAACAGGAAAACAATTCAAAAATTGGCTCCCGACTGCCAGATTCGGTAAACATTTTTGTTCCTCAACTTTTAAAATCATAACAGAAAGGTGTTGGTCTGGAGGCTGATTGTTACATCCTTAGTATATTACTCTTTATGGAATGTGATTGAGATAACTGGTTCCTACAGCCCATAGCAGGAACCCGCTCAATGTCAACATATTTTTTGTCCAGCCTTTATGTATTTCAGGCTCGCCCCAGAGTAAACCATTTGTAAGCAATATGAAGGGGTTCAATCCCTCCAGAAAGAGAGCCACGCCAGCTGTGACAACTGTACAGCGTCCCACTGTACAACAGGCTGCAAGAGCCTAAGGGAGAAATCCCAGTTTTCCACCGTGTCTGACCCTGTTATCGTCAAGCCCTGAGGAACCTCTGGGCTGAGCCCTGCGAGGATGCTCTGCTCAAACGGATGGATGGCAGGGAAAAGACAGACAGCACCAGAGCGTTCCACAGCTAAGGCCACATACAAAGATCAACACGTAAAATTAAGAAAATCCAAACACGCGACCCATAAAGGAATGTTCCTAAAAGGAAGGGGAGAAAAAACTGCATAAGGGAAAAAATATGAAGTTATAAGGAATAAAAGGAAAAGGTGCACTAAAGAATATTTTGCAATTATGTTGTCAGCTTGAGACTGGAAGCTTTTTCCTGCTGTATTGTTCTACCAATTTCTGGATCATTTTGAGATCACTCGTTTGTTGTCCTCATTCCGATGTCTGAAAACAGGACTAGACTACCTTTCCAGGAACTCTGGAACAGGTTTCATGTTTCTGCACTTCGCACTATACCCCCATCACACATGAGGGAAAAAGAAAGGGAAAAAAAAAAAAGGGTATCAGTAACGTAGAACAGCCAGAATTATGAAAAGACCATACGAGAAAGCAGAGAAAAAATAAGAAATATCCATAGGACTTTAGAGAGCAAAAGTGCACAAAAAAACCCCAAACCCATAAACACATACCAGATACAACAGGAACATGCAGAATAGGGAAATACACAACAGTGAACAACAATAGGAATGTTAGCAGACAATGAAATGGCATGTCTTGGGTTTCAGATGGTCAGCATGTATTGGAAGACAAAACCAATGCAAAGACATAAGCATTTTTAATAGGCGCATTCTGGTTTTATTGCTAAGCTCTTGTGTGGCAAACACTACACAACACAAAGGCTGAACAAACATGTTACAGAAACCTGTAATGAACTCAGAGCAAAGAACTCACGTAAAGATGGCAGTTGCATATTTTGCTTTGTTAAGGATATTCAGAATAAATGACTGCAGCGGCATCAGGCAATGTCTAACACCATAAAAAACCAACCAAACCAAAACAACTACTGACACTAGTGATAATCTAGTATATGTATTGTAATAGACTTCCAAAATGGTATTGACAGTTGGGATGGGAGCCAAGGAAATCTAAATGACTCCACTGCTGGAGATGTGAGATACACTACAAGAACAAAAAATCTTCCAATAGATTTGAAACATTTTCTTAGTATATGACAACTTGTTCAAAAGCATTAAGGTAGCAGTAGAAAAGACCTGTCTTTGCATTGGCAGGATTCAATTGATTCATTGATTGAATTATCACTAAACAACTGTAACAGTTCAACAGTTGCAGTTTTAAGGACTTATTTCAGAAGATAGTCAAAGCCAAACATTGACTGCAGAGGGCAATCTACAGAATTACAGAAAGGAATTTTCAGGGAGCGATAGCAAGATCACTTGTGTTTCTTAACTTCTGATAACTTTTTCTTTCAGAAGAAGGGTCAGAGGGGTAACACCAACTTGCCCCTGGCAGTGCTGGGACCAGCTCAAGATCAGGTTTTTGTTTTGTTTACTAAAACTTGGAATTAAGCACAATAGTTCAGTAAAATACTGCTAGTGAACTAGATGGCACACACACACAGAATGTACATGATTGGTACTTGATAAACAGAACTAGATAACAATTTTATTTTTTTAAAGTAATATCAGAAATTTGAACTTTATCCATTGGTTTCCGTTAACATAAATACCTTTCACGTTTCAGAAATGTTTTCAATAGAAAAATCTCAGCCACTGCTTTTGAACATACAGATCCACACATGTGTATATGATCTCCCGGATAACACAGCAATGTTTCTCACTGAGTGCCCAAATACAAGCTCAGTGAATGCAGAAACCAAGTTACTTTAAATGGGAGCTCCAGAAACACTAGCAACCTAAGAGCTCAGCCTCTCTCATCTGTCATCTTTGTTTTCCCCTCTCACACATGCCCAAATATTTAAAGCTCTATATTTGATCTTCCATTTAAAAAAACCCAACAATTAATTTCAACAAAGCAAATACCAGATTTCCACAGTATTTCTAGCAGAGGCACCAATACCTATGTCTGCTTCTATGCTGATGCGAAGGGTGTTTAAACTCCTTGAGGTAGTTCAGATACTGCCAGAGAAATTTCAAGGGGAAAAACAGATTCTCTTCAAACAGCTTCAAAATTTTTAACTTGTTCTTTTAACCCAAGATTATAAAATTGAGTGTTTCACATGACAAAGTGTTCCAGTTGCCTGGTTTAAAAGAATACTAATAACTGAATAATGCACAGAAATGACTAGAATTTGATCTCTAGAATTATGGACATTCTTAGTACTAGCACCCTTAAATAGTACTGTAAAGAAAGACAAGTTTTGTGTTATACTCACAAGACACGGAGATTCTTCAGTCCTGTGAAGTCCGTCTTCGTAATTCTTGTGATATTATTTTTTTCTAGATCACTGCAGAGGAAAAAGAAACCAGAATTCAGACACTAACATTCAAAATTCCCTTAGCAGAAAGCATCTACATCACTGGAGCATCTATCAGCTGCTCAAATCATATAAACTAATGTTTCCATTAATATCTCAAAAACCAAGTCATCAATCCTAATTTTGCCTCCTCCTCTGAGTACATTGCTCTCATACAAGAAGTTTCTTCCATATTTATTTGGCGTATTGGTGTTTATTGTATGCTTCTTTCCCCCTCAAGACTGCAATCTTGTAACACACTAAATATACTCAAGACTCAAGGGGTTTAATACAGCTAAAACAGTGTACTCTAAACAAAATAAAGATCAAAATCTGGGGTTATTCTAAACCCAAATCTAGCCTACTGCAGAAACTTCGGCTACACAGAGCTTGAGAAGAGAAAAACTTTATTTACTGACTCCTAAGTGTAGTCCGACCCAGATGATTGCAAATTTGCAAAATTATAGAACAGTTTATGGTTTAGGGGTTTTTTTTCCCAAGTATCCTAATTGGGCAGCCTCCTCATCCCAGCTTTTCAGAAACACTGGTTTTCAGAAGAATCTGTTAATCACAGTGACCCATTTCCCATGTGCATTCACCCGTGGCCAATTCCTACCTTCTGTCTTTAAACTCCCAATCTCTTAACGCCTCTGTTATGCACCGACACATATTCCTCACGTGGTCACATACCAAGTATTACCTCCTGCACTCTGCTTCAGTTTGTGCTAATTTATGCTCTAGATTCCGAATTAATAAGTAACTGGCACCTTTTCCACAACAGGGAAAACCCACTTTAACCAGATCTCGAGCTGCCCACTTTTCTGCAGCTTTTCTTTGGAGCGAACACACCAAGAATACAGAAGAATTGCACGTCTAAATTTATATCTTAATGGAATAGACATCAAAATACAACACTCTAGTTTCAGACACATTATATTTAATTCAAAGTTGAGTCAAATTAAAACTAAAGGAATTTATAAACTAATTCTTCTTGCAAGACTGATCCTATACTTCAGGATAGCTCTCAGTACACTAACTTTAGAGTTTTAGAGCCTTTAGAGTCACAACTAATCAAGAATAACTCCTTTTTTTTTTCCTAACTTAAAGAGTCTTTCTTCCATTTCATTTCAAATGAGCATACCAAACACCTGCTGGTGCTGTATGTCCCCATATTGCCATTTTCTCTTCTCTAGACTTGCCCTTAATTGTCACCCCTGAAGTTCTCTGGGTTGAGCACGTCGCCTTGTTTGGGGTTTGGTTTTTGTTGTTGTGGGTTTTTTTTTTTCCTGTGCAGACTGTTCTACCTGACCTACTGCTAACCAACAGGGACAGGACAAACAGCTAGGCTTTCTTCCCGGTTGTCAGCCATACTTATTTCAGCATAATAAGCAATATGTAGCAAACTTACAATAAAAACAGATATACTCTCCATCATGTCACCACAAATTGGTTCAGAGTATCAGTTTTCTAGATACAAGAAGCCTTCTATGAAAAATAAATTTTCTAATATTGAAGTAAACTTTTTTCTTCTAAGTCACTTTTTATGTCTACCAAAAGCTGCTTAACACAAAAATACAAGCCTTTGGGGTAACAGTTTTCATGCCAAAAAAGCATTTAGGACTTTTCTAAAGATCACAAAACTATAAACAATACATTCTGACAAATTTTGTTTTCTCTTGCCATCAAATAAAAACAATCTAATACAGAAAAACAGCCATGAGGCTAGACCTTCATTTTTTAAAAGAGTGTATGAAATCAAAAATCCACAGCAGGGAATAGAGGCTTCTCCTATGCAATTACTTTTTACTATAGTTCCTGCTTTCATGTGCACTAGGATCCATCTCTCTCATGCTTAGAAGGTTCAATTTCTCTCCCTTTTCTAGTAAAACTCAACGACAAAACAGTATTATTTTTAAGTACTCTTGACAATCATCTGACACCTGCACAAACCTTGACCCTGAAATAATTTCTGAAAAATCAGATGGGTGTTCCGAAGTGCTGTTTCAAGTTGACTATTTCTCTAGGTACAAAAAGGAATTCCAGGAAGGAGCAGAAGTCAGAACTTCCAGGAATGCCTTGACTATCGCCTTTGTATTCTGAAAAATGCTGCCTAGATGGCTGTCTAGGATGGCCTTTAAGTGCCTAGCAAGTAATACTGCAAACAAAATGCAAAAGCTCGTGAAGTGTTGAGAAGAGTTTAAACATTTATAATTATTCATATACCACCCTACACAGGAAAAAGTACTCCTGGCTGGTAACATTTCCAGTAATACAGGCAGTTCCATACAAGCCTTCCAGTACGGCTGCTATTTAAGTCAGTCTTTATTCACCTCACATGAGGTCCTATTAGCAGGATAGAACTAGTACTAAGAAATATGTGAGTGTTCAAGCATAAATGATTATTTCCTTTGAATCAAGATCATTTTTTTCTGCCAATATGAAGTAATATTCTTCTAAGGCATTAAATAAAAAGCAATTGTCATGGTAACAAATTTCATTCTTCTAGTATGAACCACATTGTCAAATAAAGGCAGTTACATGTTGTGAAGCTTAAGCTTGGTAAAAGGTACATCTTCAATATTCAGAGAAGAAACAGCACTGATTTTTTTAGTATATCTACTAAATTCCCCAAATGCTTCTAACCATGATAATGAAGAGGTTTTTTCCCAATATAAACTTTATCTTCCACTTACCAAAAATGTAAATATTTAGGTGAGTACAGGTAATTGTATTCATTCATCTGAGGAAATAACTCTTCATATTCGTAAACATGCATAATTGTTTTCTCACA
This sequence comes from Xenus cinereus, assembly GCA_025774025.1. NCBI lineage: Eukaryota > Metazoa > Chordata > Aves > Charadriiformes > Scolopacidae > Xenus > Xenus cinereus. Next base: position 33,793,692 of record JAOXJK010000051.1, on the reverse strand, counting down.
TGTTCCCTAGATCTCAGATGCAAACAGATACGGAATTAAGCTTTTAATGTCATTTTAACATGCTGGTGCATTCACTTACTGGAATTGAAAAGCTAAAAAAAGACCCAAAAGACACAAAACACCACAAGGAAGTAAACTCAATACAGTTTGAGCCGCTCCATAGCTGAGGGCAGTCTGGTACTTAGAAGTCTGCAATGATGATGATTAAGCTCACCGTTCATACGCACAAAAACCCCGGCCTATGTGTCTACAGGATTTGTGCCAGGAACGAACCAGCTACAGTTAAAGATCTCCGTCTCTTCCACGGCAACCTGATTTGCCACAGACAGCAGAAAGAAAGAATAGATAAGGACTACTTTTAAAGAAAACCCCAAACCCTAAAATCCAGACCAATAATTCCATACACCATCCGTAAGAGAATTTTTTTTACTGAATTCTACCTTTAAATAGAAGCCATATAGACATAGAATACATAATATTTTTGCATATCTTTTTCAAGTGTTTGCATCAGAGTGAATCTTTCTAAGGTATAAGCAAGACCTTAACAAGATTGAAGCAGTATGAGAGATGCTGGAGCGCAGAAGTGTTTTATAATACTGAAACCTATTTCTGATGGTTATTGACAAACATCAAAATACTACCAATAAAAATCCTTAAGCCACAAAATGGTTTAAAACCAGATAGAATAAGCTTTTAAGAGTTATTTTATGCATCTTAGTGCAGGGCATACTTAAATAATAAACACATTCTCCTGTCAAGAAACCATTTTCTTTAGCACAGATGGAAACTAAAGATAATGATGAGGGAAAAAAATCCCTACATTTCAGTTATATGAAGAAGACAAACAGTATCCTTGCTTGACCTATGTCAGCTATATTTTAAAAAGGTCCATTAAAGAAAAAACCACATAAAACAACTATAGGGCACTTCCATTGTGTGTACCAGCCATTCTCTTCCATTTGCCTTTATCCTGTTGATGGAGTTGTGCTTTTCTCCAAGAATACCGCTGAGTCACTGCCTACATTTTTCAGATTTTCCAGCTTAATTTCCTCTTCTGTTCTCAGTTCAGTTCTTCCACCCTGGTGCATCATTAACTACTCACTGGTGCGCCAGCGTGACCCGATTGCAAGCTGCACTGGTAAGAATTAAGTCTGGAGTAAGCAACACATAAATAGCTTGTGTTTTACTTGCATGTTGTTTCCCATCTGCTTTTCATGTCATTCCTTTAGAAGTTTTCCCTTGCCTGTATCTCAGAAAAGGTTTAGCCAAGCACAGTATTAAGCTGGTCAGAATTCTCCAAGGCAGATAGGAGTTTGCTAAGGAATATGGGTCGACATTGGCCCTGCTTTTTGTCCATTTTGGTAAGACGTAATTCTCAGCACAGTTTGGTCAGCTTGAACAGTGTATGCAGAACTGCATTCCTGCCGTGTACATGGCAATCTCTCCACCACACCACCCCTACCGCCCAATCTGTGAGACCAATCCCACACATCAGCTCTATTCCTCTCTACTTTCAGCCCCAAGAACGCTCCTGCTACTCAATATTCTTCCCCTGGTGAAGTCTTCAGCTCTGTATTCTGAAACAGACTTTAACACTCCATGATCAATACATATCTTGAGATTGCTTTTCCCTCTACTCCCGCAGATTGGCACAGCCTATACTGTATACCTAATATCAATCGTTCTATTAATCCCGTCTGACAGTTAGTATCTAAGTCAAATGCTTCCATTTCTGTAAGTAAAATTACTTGGACAATACCCTAACTTTAAGAGAACGGTTCTTGATGAAGTTTACTTTCCTTAAACCATTTAGGATTTAATTGATAACTGCTGCCTCTGTCTGTTTGAAAAAGCAGTATTCACCTTCCAAGCACTTGCCTGTTTTCCAGCGTGCTCTCCCTCAAGGCTTATCTGCCATTTGAAGAAAAACAGACCAAAACCTTGATGAACTCCTATGTAACACTTCCTCCTCCTGTTCACAGTAGGTCTAACAGGGCTGCAAAGCAGCAGATTGCCACAGGTTACCCCATTAGTCAATTAAACTTTGTGACTGTGAAGTTACTGAACTAATGCAGACATTAGTGGTTTACAGCTGGTATTTGTGGGCAACATAATATTTTATGTTTCCTTTATAAAGTTTGGCAGCTGGTTATGGGCTCACTAGTGGGTTTCAACTACAAAAAGCTAAACCTTAACATCTAATCTTGGTTGGTTTTCAAGCACATCAGCTTTCATCAGAACTGGTGGAAGCAAACAGAGCTTTGAAGAGATCATCTGGGTCAAGGACATGGGGAAAATGATACTGTAAAGATGAATTTAATTTATATTTAACTTCAACAGATAACTGCATGCAGATACATTTATTCTACATAAAATTGTTATTGTGCAGAATTCCTGCATTTTGTAGTGTGTGGGGCCAAGTGGATCTTAGACCTTACTCAACACATTCTCCCACCCCACGCGTACACAAGCCCAGCATTTCCCATTCAGATAATACTGTCCCACCATCTAAGAACATCTGAGAACACTCCATTAAAGAATACAGGTCTCTTCTAGTCATCAGCAGCAAAGTTGATACCACTCACTTAAGAAGATATTACTGTCATCTATACCAGCTTTAGTAAAGCTTTCGGGTTTAGGTTCCTTGCCAATCTATTTTTCTTTTTAGCATAGAACATGTTAAGGAAAATGCAGGTGTAGTGGCAGCTTTAAGAAAACAGACATGGAAGGAATTATTTCAGTGGGAATATAAACATGAATTGGACTAGAATAGTACAAGACATTATGAAAGTGACTTCAGATGAACAGTTAAAGGGAGCTTTACTCATAAACATGTCCTGCTATGTTCTAATAACAATTTAATTCAATACATATTTTGTAGATGTTGAAGACTGAGTCATACAACGTACACACTTATTACAAACAGGGATGCTTGGAGCAACTGGAGCAAATCCTGCTTCATAGCAAGAATTCCTCTGAATTGCTTCATCCTCCATTCTTCTCTAAAGACAATTAGTGAACTTAAGACAGACTTTTAAATATTTTAAAGCATCACCATCCTCTGGAGCGTGCCATTATGCAGCTTCAAACAGCTCTAGGAGTACACAGCTTTCTCTATTGCATTACTTCAACTTCAGTTGATAATTACTCTGTTTCACCACTCAACTCTTCCAAAACATCCGGACACTGTTCTCCTTTCCCACCCTCTTCCTTGGACTGTATAAAGTTTATAACTCAAGCACTAAATCCACTTGCCACTTAGCACTACATGCTTCTGTCTTCTACATTCACATACCTTGGAAAATAAATACACACTCATCTCAGACAGCTCGGAGCCTGTACTTCTCCCATATACAAGATCAGAATTGAGTTTGACAACACATCTCCACCACAATAAACATTACAACTCCTACAAAAGAGCCAATAACAAAGGCAATCAGATGCTGAAGCCTTGCAACAATCTTCAAATCAATAATTCAATACTTACATATAAATAAAAAATCCTTATATAAAATTCAAATCCTTTTGTTTATGAGGATGCAAAAACTCAAAAAACCACAACTAGATTGTAGCAAGTTCTTATTACTCAGATGTCATTTTGCTGCCTGCTGCACCCTCTATGCATTGTAGTCTCCAAGATAATCCAAAGTTTGGGCACTCATTGCAGTTGTGAGTCTTGAACGCACCCAGGTGAGTCCCTGACTTAATTGCCAAAAATTATAGTATTTTTTTAAAATTAGCTGCCCATTTTAGAGCTAGCTCTGGCTGCATAGTTATGCTTTTCTAGGCACAGAGAATCCAAAGTCAAAAGCCCTACTAAAGCTTAAAAGCCAGTGGCATTCCTAACAACAAAACTGACAATCCAACAATTTCACAGTAGTAGCCGATTTTGTATCTCAGCCACAAACACAAGTCCTAGACAGGCAGTATTTTGCAAAATAGTGATTAATCCATTCATCTTTAATCTAGAAAAAAACAGTAAACATAACAAAAATACACACAAAGAGAAAATAACCTGCTATCTAAGGAGAAGGGAGCCTAGAACACAAGTTGCAACTTCATTCAAGTCCTTAGATGTTTGTTCATTTATATTAATAAATTAAGAGTTCAATAAGAGCAGCAGAGAAACTGCATACTGTATTTAAGAAAAATTAACTACCATACACTTCAAAAGCCAGGTCTTACCCAAGTTACACAGCACTAGGGTTCCTTCCTGTCCAACTGCTTCATAAGTAAGGTTACTTCCAGTCATAGAACCTCAAACCCAAAATTTAGTTTCTGTTCCTGCTTTGTTTTCAAAGTGGCTACCACATACCAGCTCAAAGCTATCCACATTTGGGACAAACAAATCAGCATAAAACCCAATACTCTGAAAAGAATCCTGATTAAACCAATACCCTGTGTGATCTACAGATAAGATGTGTTTGTCTTCATCTCATTTTTGATGTTTTCCAACAAGGGATGCATAAAATTTGCATGCCACATAGAACAATGTAGTTGGGAACGAATACAAGTCTCTCTTGCCCCCTAACCACCAAACAGGTCAGGATCCACAGTACCATTTGGAACTTGCATCAAAACAAGCCTCAGCTAGGACAGAATTCCTGGAACTTCCAAAAGTTCAGGAAGAGCAGAAGAAAAACAATTTCCCCACAAATTTAAGAGCAACTGTTTTGAGGATATAGCTCACATTTTTTATTATGACTAATTTGTAATACATTCCAAAGAATTTTAAATGATAAATCAACTTGGCATTAACATTCAAAATATGGGAGATAAAATTCAAGTGATAACAATTGAATCCAGATTCCTGAACCTGAAGAGTTACTAATATTTGTCATTAGCCCAATTCCTCCAAATAACTCAAGCAGCACACATTCTTGGGAAACAAGGCTTTTATTGTTTTGCCATTACACTGCTAAAGGACTTTGTCCATCCAAACCACCTACTAGAATGACAGCTGAGTCATCCCTTTAAAATCTTCCTGTTGGATTTGTTTTCCCAGCCCCAAATCACTATGCAGGGTAACCATGAACACAAACACCACCTGAGCTGGAGGAAACATACATCTTCACAGGTAAGTTAACCATTTACTTGGCTACCTACTGCACTCCAGAGGCTTGAAGCCACAAGGGAATGCCTTCCTGATGTTTATGAAAGCTATCTGCAGGGTCGGAGGCAAAAGGTTGTTGAGTAAAGCCTTCCTCCCTTTACCAGTACTTTTGCTCTTAGTTTGGGAACACGCTAACAACCATAATCATTAAAAGGAGAAAAATTCAGTCCCATGTGCAATTGTATCTATAAAGTAGCTTTTGGCAACCCTTTGCAGCCTTTAAAACAGATAATCTGTTTTATTATTTCAATCATTTTCAAGGATTTCTATTATGGAGTTATTTTGTCTTTAAGGGGTACGGACTGCCACTAGCCTCTTAGCCTTAAATGACTATAATTCCCTATGGAAAGTGCTTGGCAATTCTCTCATGCCTTCAATCCAGGAACTTCAAAGTTACTATGATAAACTACTCAATTATAACACTACCCTAAAACCCTCTGGCAGCACAATCTGCATATCTTCAGATTTAACGTATTTCCATCTCAACTTCTGCAATACAGGAAATAAAGTTCTGGGACTGGATTTTATGAAATACACCAATTCCATTATTCCATTAGTTTCCAAATCACTTGGGAAAGTACGAGCATCGCTTGGAAAGAAAAAGACAAAAACTTCAAAATCATGTTCAGCTGAAGTTTGGTTGCTTTTTTTTTTTTTAAAGATGGTTCATTCAATCTCTATATAAGATTAAGTTATTTCTTCTTAAAACAAACAGTTGACTTCACAAAGGAGGATGAGGAGGGTTTTTTAATTTTTTTTACTGACTACTAGGAAGACTGATATTCTATAAACGTTTCACATCATCTAGTTAAATAGAAAAAGCATTGTCCTCCATCTAAGAGAAGATAAGCCCATGCAACAATTAGAGGTGGAGCACTGACTGACCAGGGACTTGCTTGGCAGAAAATGACCTCGGAGTCCTACTGGGCCACAAACCATCAGCCATTTGCCCTTGCAGCAGTGAAGGCCTTGACCAGACTGTACTAGCAAGAGCACAGGCAGAGAGGTTTAAGAATTGGAAGACTTGCCTAATCTCTTGTATTCAGGATCGGTGACAGTTCATACGCAATACTGTACCAGTTTCAGGCCCTTCAGCACAAGAGAGGCATTGACAGATTGGAGAGAGTGAAGTCAAGGGCCACCGACACCATCAGAGAGCTGGAGCTTATGATATACAAACAGAGGCTGGGGCTTGAAGGACTTAAATAAAAGGTTAAGGGGAGATCTTACCGCAGTCTATAACTACTTAGGTAGGAAAATACAGACCCCCTTCTCTGATCTGCAGTAAGGTCAAGTCATATGTGGAGGAACATTAGTAGAGAAGAAACGAGCCCTGCCACAACCACCAGCTCTTGAAGGGATTCAGAAGTATCTTGCATCACTTCAGTAACGAGTACTGTGCAGTGTGTTAACATCAGAATATTGGGATCCAGTAATTTTGATATTGCTTGCCATTCATGTTAAACCGGAATAACAGCAAACTTACAATCCAACATCTAATGATTTTTGTTGTTGTTTTTGTTGGATAGCACCACATGTATGACACTGGATAGTTTCAGGCTCCAGAATAATTTAAATAATAATTAAATAGCCACACAATAGCTGGAATGTACAAATTCTGTGCTGCACTCTATCGTACTTTTGTAACACACCTACATGATATAGCTTTTTAATTAAAAAAAAATTAGATCATTCCTTCTGATTATGGAAGGCTTTCAGGTATGACTCAGACTGTTTTCTTTCTGTCTGAACAATGAGAAAACTGATCTTAGAGGTTAAGTGCCCTAATTTTGTGAATAAGCTATCCATTCTTGAGCCCATTACAGTAGTGCTTGGTTAATAACCCACATTGAGTGTCCAAATGATCTGGAACCGCTTACAGGCAACACACTTCTGTCCTCATCCTTATAAAAATAAGAAAAATGACTTGGCTAACTACAGGTGTTAAAAAACACCAAGGAAAAAAATTACTTATTGCAACCTGTGCAGTGGCTGAATTGCCCATAGAGCAAGTTGCTGGTGAAAGTTGTACCTGAGACCTGCAGAAAGCAGCACAAGGGACTCAGTAATTCAAGTACTTTGTTTCTTGCAAGGAAGCACATTTGCCCCCGCCTGCAGGAACTCTTAACTACCATAGTTCGCAGATTTTATTATATTTATTGTATTATTTCATATATTATTAAACAAGCAGGAAGAGATAATGTTTTTACTCCACCATTGGAGTAACTAACATGGTGGGACCATTCTTGTAGTCGTATGTATATTCTTTTCGATTCTTGATTTTATTTAATCATTCCTACTTAACTCCTATACCTGTATCTCATCTTTTATATCCAACGTGCACCAGCTGGTTGTACAGACAGTAGGTGGTTCTATCAGCCCAGTCCTATTCCAAAGACCAAGCAGTTCCACAGGGAGAAATCAGACAGTGCCAAATATTCTTTGGGCCATATTTTCACTCAACTATAAAATGAACAATCTCATCAGGATATGGACAGAGCCATGCCTGCCCTTCAGTCTTCTTCACTTTTGGACTTCAAAGGTTACCCAAATGAATCACATTTGCTATCTCAAATAGGAATACCTTGTAAATCAATGTAAAGTAACTCGTGATAACTGAACTTCAGAAAATCTTCTAAAAAATATAAGCATTCTTCGGAGTTAACATCATTACCTCAATTTATGGCAAATACTTACACTTCCCAAAATTTTAGTAATTTCTTCAGTGTGTTTAATGTTAATTGAGGCCTTCTAGAATAGAATACACTAACTAAAATGAGAAACAAGGATTGACAAAAATTATGATTTTTCCTGAGATTTTTTTTTTTGCCCTGACTCTTCTACACACTTGGGTTTGTCAGTTTTGTTCTTTTAATTCTGTACACAATCAATCACAACAGGTTCATTTAGGGGGAGGTGGGGGGAAGCAACCAAAAAAACCACTGCATGTAAACCTCAGCAAAATTCATATGGCTTTATTCCACAGAGACAATATCTGATGTTTGCATTTAAGTCTGCATTTCACTTAATTATGTAGTAGATGACTGAATATAATGCAGCAAAGAAACTGCTGTCTGTTTAGGTTCTCTTCACTAACACAATTTGATGTTTAGGACTTGAAATATTTCACAGCTACTTTTGACTGCTGTAATTCTTGATGACTTGGGAGAAAAGTTCTACCAACAAACAAATTTTAGTGAAGCCGGACATGAAAATCAAGCCTTGATTTCATCTCCTTGCTCACTTTTGACATGCACAGACTAGAAACTCTTCCCAGGAGATCTTTTCCTGGAAAGGTAAGAGAGGTCTTTGTTTGGGTTTGAGGTTTTTTTTGTTGTTGCTCACGATTTTTTTTTAATTTAACAAGCATCCAGTTTCACCAACTCTATCCCTTTCGAGAAGTACCACAGTGAGTGTACACGTCTACCGTAGCCACCAAGGAGCCGATTAAGCCAAGAAGTTGCAGTAAAAGATGCAGGACAGTTTTAATATGTAAAATGAAATTTCAAAGTTGTGCATTGACTTGACCAAGTAGCATCCAGATATAACAATAACAAGCAATTGTCTTCACTCTCTAGTAGATGCCCACATTCCCTGTCCTCCTCCAACTTCTTATTTTCAACTATTGACTCACTGGATTTAAGTTGGATTTGTATCACAACATTTGCTAAATAAACAAAAAAAATCCAAAAAAAGTTTTTCTAAACATGGCTTGGCACACATATTTGGCGTTTCAAGTTACTGAAACTACTCATGTTTAGAAAACCACTTTGCACTAAGTCTATTATATACTTAAGAACTACAAAAAAAACATGCTTGGAAAAATGTCTACTCTGTAAAATGCAGTTAACATTAACTGCAAATAATTAATTTTCGTCTTCCAAAAAACTTTATAAGCAATTAGCTAAATAACTTTCCAGGCCAAAAAACCCCACCAACCCCAGAGAACCAAGCAACCCTCAGAAAGTCCATAAAACACTTGATTACTCCTTATCTTTTGCTGCCTTTTCACATGTTATCTATTAAAACTCACAACTCCAAAGGATCATTGGGCTGTTTCTCATAATTTCACATTCTTATCTGAGAAACTTATATCCAGATGTGGTTTTGTCTCACTCTGAAGAGCCAGCCTTTGCCTTAAGGCTTTATTTCTCAATATCTTCTTCCACTTCTGGAAAACAAGTTTTCTTTGCTCAAGAATTTTACTTCCGTGGTTTGTTTCACCACTTCATTCTCATCTCTAGCTTGGCTCGCTACTGCATTTATTTAGGCATTTCAGAAATGCACAATTGCTTCCCTGTACTATTTCCTTATAATGAGTTCTCTTTTTTGCTTCCCAACTGTATTCTCAAGACACCATCTGTAACCAGCTCTACCACTTCAAGAGGATGAGACAGGGCGCCTCTTCTCATGACTCTACAACTATTTCAGAGAAGCTTGTGACCCAGAAGTTCCCATCTCTCTAAGTGATGCTGTAACCACTACAAACCTCACCAAGCAAAGACGTTTCATCCAGGTTTTTCCAAAATCAGCATTTCAAAAAAACGTACATATTATAATGCCTCCCCAGACTAAACAAAACCATCACACAGATGAAAAATAAATTTAGGGAAAATCCATAAGTTAAGGTCCCATTAAAGTCCAGGCAAAATACAATTTATGACTAACAGGAAGACACAAGGCTGCCTTCAGTATGCAGCTTTTTCTTGCTAAAATTTATCAGAGTCATTTTGAAAGAATACTGTTTTAAACAAACAGTAGTGTCTCCACATCTGTGGACAAACAGTACACATAAATGCAGTGATTAATTATCGTGGGCTTGACGTCATGTGAGCAGATTTGTTATATGAGCTTTAAATGCTATGTCTTATATTCTAAAACAGAGAGAATGGGCAATCAAACCTTTGGCAAGCAAGGATTCTGTGCTGTTTGCTATTTGCTTATTGTAAGGGGGGGGGGGAAATCACTGATGTAAAGCTAAATTCTATTCTCACATAGAGCGCTGGATAACAATTAAAAATTTCTTTGGTCTTCCAGCTTCACAAAAGACAGCATGTCCCAAGGAACACGATCACAGAAGTCCAGGGAAATGTCTTCCATTCTATCATGAGCTTTTTGGAATTTCTAAAGAAAAACTCAAGTTAAGAATTTGAATTGTTTCTACTTGGGGCAAGCTGTTTGTGGAAAAAGCCTTTCCAAATCAAGTTTTTGTATTAGGCCAGTATTATAGAATAAATAAAACTCTTACCTACTGCTAATGCTAATAACTATTTTTGCCAGACAGATAACCAATTACTACTACAACTTTAAAAGCTGCTAAAATATCCAAAGGAGTATGCTCATTATTTACCAGTGCATACTTGGAGAAAATGTCAGTGAAAATAAATACAATAGGACAGTTTGGCTGAACTGACTTAAAACATTCAATTTTCCTATGACCTGAGAAAGCGTGTAAGGCTCACAATTCACTGTCTGCATCTTCTGATACTGTCAATATTATTTATTAGAGTCCCGTAACAACATATGCCGGTAATGCCTTACAATCTACTAATACCTCTATTTAGTACAAGTTAACCATACACATTCCTTGCCAGCCACCGGAATAAAGCAAAAAGACCAAGTGAAAAAAAAAATGGACTAAGAAATAGTTCTCCATTAGTATGCACAAGAATGCACCTATGCCTCTGCTTTCAGCATATTATTTCCGTAACGGTTAAACGCTTATCTTTTGAACTATTTCATGAGAATGTTCACTCACATAGTCTTCCCCTCCACCCACCCACTCCCCCCCTTTTCCCCCAGTCAAGCAGGCAACCTTGACAGAAACTAGCTCATGGAAAAAAGAGTTTGGAGCCAGACGTAAAAACCTGCATTTTATAGTGCTGTGATTTTGGAGATCAGAAGCTCAGATTCACTAATATGAAATTTATTACCATTTCTGTTATCATGCCTAGGAGCAACCCTATGATAGCTCAAGATTTCTTCATGTTAAGCGTTATAGAAACAAGGAAAACCCAAAGGGCTTTCAGCAAAGACAAAAAGAGCAGAGGGATGAAGACAAGCAGATGAAGTAGTACTGATCAGTTCAAGCAGGCATCGTTCTCAACTCTAAGATAGCCTAACTTGCATTACATGTATTTAACTGATACCATAAAATCACAGTAAATTTTGCAAAGTGACTTTTTTTTTTTTAAAATGAGGACAGTTGCTCTCAAGCAAGAGCATCAAAATTCAAGAAAAAAAAAATGAATCTATCAGAAGTGGAGATCATCATCATCCCTGCTCCAGCCCCCCTTGTACAAATGTGTTCACAGGCTGTTAATATGGGTTACTGATCTCCAAATCATTAACTTCCAGAGCAGGTTATCCCTTCACTTACACAGAGCCCTGGTTGAAACAGAAGAACTGATCTCCCTGTGCAGACAGGAACAACTGTGAAGGTCCACAGAGAAAACATTCCGAAAAGTTACAGGTAACTGATTTGTCTTGTTCTTTTGTGTCTTTTGCCTGTATGTACAGTCACCACATAATGTCACTACAGTATCCCCACACAACAAAAAATGGTTAAAGCCTCTCAATTAAGCTCCTAAATATATCATCACTGCTAAAACCTTGCACCTCAAGCTGGAATGAACACAGATCTACAAGCAGCCAGCAAGGTATCAACTCTCCCAAACTCCTCAGCACTGTCTGGACTCTAAATCAATTTGATAGGTGTTTGAGGGTCTTAGTAACCTGAAACTGCGTCCACAATTCTTCACCACGCAGCTGGAGCTGGAAGGCAGTCGGTCATGCTCACCTCTATGCAGGAAGCAGAGGGTTCTCCTACTAAGTCACTCTGACATAAGAATCATTTCTGCAGTAGTACTGCAAATTTTCAGGAAAGAATAGATAAACGTGTGTTGGTGAGCAATACAAATTCTGAAATCAATTTAGAAGTAAGCCGCAGAGAGGTTTTGCAGACTGCTTGATGGAAAGTCAAGACACAAACAGCTTTAAAGCACTGGGTTTTCTTCCTTATTTTAACTGAACTCATGTTTATTGGAAACATCTCTTCATCAGTGACAGAAAAGAATATAGCCATTGGTTGCAATGATTTCTACCTGAGAGACAATTAAATTAAGGTCTCAGAAAAAGAAGAAACTTACAGATAGTAAAGGTAAAAACCTAATTAAAAGTTCCAGAAATCTATCAATCATAGGACTAAAAACATATATTGCAGCCAAACAGATGGTGTAAAACTGAAATAGGGGACAAATTTATTCTGACAGACAAGATTCAGTTGAGGGGGGGGAAAAAAACCTGAAAATAACTGGCAGAGAGGTAAAAATCAATCTCTTAAACCCTTTTTTTTCTTTACAGAGGTGGCCTTCAACTCATCTAAAATGTACTCTTGAGTACAGGATCACAAACCTGTTCCCTTATGTAAATAGGTAGCCAGATCTGTTACATATTTAGTAGCAATAGAAGACACTGTCAGTTGCCTACAAGCCCATTTCTCAATGGGGAAGAACAAGTTCTTGCCATTCCTGAAAGCCATTCAAGATCTTAAATGATACGTCTGACTGGACAACATTGAAAACAGATTTGAAAATAGAGCATTATAGATCTCTGGAGAAAAGACTTTAAACTGAAACTAGAATAGCTTGGGCCATTATTACAACCAGAGTATTACTAGAACCCAGGCCTTTCTTATCCTCAAACCTACTCGGAAACAAACAAGAGAGTCAAATTGATATAGCCTTAAATCGGCAAGCAAAATCTGATAATGAACATAAAAGGGATGAGAGTGACAACAGCAGCCCCAAGCCAAAATCCATATAATGCTACAATAATGCACCTGAATCAACAAGAATTAATAGAAGCTCCCTGTCATCCAAGGAGCACAAAGGAGCCAAGAATAAGAGCACATTTTCGAAGACTTCACAAGAGGACAGGACACAAAATTTACCTCTATCGTGATAACATTTTCTGAATACCACTGCTGGTCTATACGTCCTTCCAATAGGAACATACAGCCAAAAAAATCACCTGAAGAAATCTTTGCCACACATTACTTCTAGTCATTCTCTGTGACATCACCAACAGTATTTTTCTTCAAAAAGCAGGAACAAAAAATAAGCCGAACATAAAAAGAAGCTCCTTTAGGGTGCTGTGGAACTGCAAGGCAGAGGATGTGCATATTGATTCCTACAGCTGCCATCATCAAGCCCCCACCACAAAGTTGGTTCTACTTTACTCTACGACCTGCACGCACTGGAGGAGCATACTTGCTCAGCTGCACCTTCTCCCCAGCCATAGAATATCAGCCACTGTTGAAAGGGGTTTCAATACTGAGCCACAGGAACTCTTTACCTGATGCAGTCTGTCTGTAGTCACAGAGCACAAACAGGTGTAAGAACTAAGAGGTACTAGATCACTTACGAAGAACATTCCACAACCTCTTCCTGAGGTTAACACAACATTTGAGATAATTCAGTAGTTGTAGTATTACAAGACACAGCAAAGCTTGCATCAAGACCAAAATCCAGCAGTAGACCTGCACTTCGTGTAACGCATCTGAATGTTTCAGGTTGACTTAGAAAGGAAGAATCATCCCTTTAATCACAAAGGGTTTGCTGCAGGGTAGTACCTCATAAGGCTGGAGGCGCTTCTGAAGAAAAGGGAGGCTCCAGAACTTGCAAGTTCACAATAATTCTGAATTGGAAAGAGCTACTTACTTCAGTAACAAGACTTAGTAATGTTTTGTAGGTTCAAGTTTAGAGAAAGAGAGGCAAGTAAGGAAAAAAAAAAAGATCAAGGACATCAAGAATTAATGAGTGGGATGAAGGGGGGGGTGATTTACTACTTAATTTGATGCTTAAAAAAATCCACAAATTAAGTTATTTCATTTGCTTGAAGAATTAGTTGAGTGGTCAGCTGCAGTCCTCAGCCAAAGGTGAAAGAGAGTTCAATCGAAAGTCAGCCTTCAGAAGTTTTATCGGAATATTACACCATCCATAGCAGGTACAATATGTGGAAAACAGCGCAATACAGTTGTGGCTAGGAAAGGACCCTGATGCATTTCAACTCTGAACTCAAAGCAAAATAGTTTTTCATTAATTTCTAGTGAATCGAGTGTCAGCCAACATAACTACAATATTACCCCATGGCTTCTACTCTCCATCTTTGTTCGGGAATAATTAAATCTTCTAATGAAGGAAAAATGGATCCCACTAGGCCATCACCAGACAAAAAGCTATTCATTTTAAAAGATCAGCTGCAGCAACAGGCAGCCAAGGAAAATCAAGCACTGTGGGCTCCACAAGAACTATATATCAAGAGTTCTAGAAAAATTAAGCTTCAAGTAATTTGAGCTACTAGTTCCTGGGAGGGAACACATCCTGATTTAGGTCTTCTGAACAGTTTCTCCAGTAAACAACCTCAATTCTTAACCTACAATGACTGAAACTTACTCACTGAATATGCTTATTAGAGTCAGGCTCTTTCCCCCTAACTTCCTTGTAACTCCCCAAGAATCTTGTGAGATTTCTGTGGGAAAATTGTTTTCTTTCTGCTCTGTCGAAGCTGAGGAATATTTTAGATACTCCTGAAATGCAGACAACAAATCATATCAGGTATTGATGTCCATGCGGGAGAGGTTATTTTTGTTTTCAACAATGCCTGTTGAATGCCTGAATTTTAAAAAAAGAGTTTGGTAGTGACATTCCAAAAGATTACTGATAGCACTCACTACGAAGATCAAATGTCTTCATAGCAATCAACTTATAAGTGACCAACAGGGTACAACAGAAGGAATTCCATACAGCTTGCTGCACAAGTTTAGGAGTATTAGGATTTACTTATTCTTAGCCTCACAATCCATCTATGCAGGTAAGCTATGCTGACTTTGGCACACACTTCCCCAAAATCATGACACAGACAAATTAAAAGGGGGGAAAGAAGCAATACTTCGCATCTGTATTTTAGGACTTCCTGTAAGTTGACAACCATTCTTTAGAGGGACAACTTCACTTTCACCTGATTCTTTTGCATGAATCAATACTCTCCTGCAAAAGTAAGAATATGAAAAAAGTTAATAGTCTCAGAGCAACTCATTAAAAAATTCTGAAGTAGTCTGGTCCCTTTGATCTCAGAAACTCATCCAAATTTGTGCAAATACAGACAACATGACAGTGGCCACTATTTGCTTCTGTAGCTACCAAATTACAATAGCTAATTTCATCCTCCTTCCTGTTTCCATCACTTCAAAACAAGGTAAAAAATTTAATCGTGCAAGACTCTCATCCTACAGAAGTGCATGTCAATGTCCAGTGAAGCACAAGTAGTCAGCATTAAGTTAGTAAAGGGAAGTACCCAATTTAAATTAAGCAATTCAGTCAAGTTCTCCCAGGACCGGTACCTCTGAGAGCAAGACCTTCAAAGCCAAAGCCATGTATTTATTGACACATGACTTAAGGAAAAAAAAAAAAGCTCCATGCAGGGTCTTGGATACTATTGCTAGGCAAACAAATGAGTGGTAATCCCTAGTGGGAAGACTTCTAGAAAAACAGAATGGCAATGCAAGAGTGAGTATAATTATATTTGCATGTGTTTAACATTGCGTTCTGCAGCAATATGGAAGCATTCAAGACAGGAGCTTAGATTTAATTTGGAGACAAAATTGAGGAAGTTGAAGACTTATTACAAGCCAGCGCAACTTCAGCAGCTACATTCACCTAGGCCAAAAACACCATAATAATATATTTGTATAACAGAAACCCCAGACCACATGAAAACTCTAGAGTAAGCAGATGACTAAGCTTCTAAATTGCACCTAAATGTGGACACACTCAATTTAGCTACTCAGACAAAGCCCAGAACAGATTAGTCTTGCAAGCTTTATCAATTTAGCAAGGTAAAGAATCCTTCAAAGTAAAAGGGAAAACAAAACAACAATTAACACAGGAAAGCTATCAATTAAACAAGATTCTAAGCCACCAAGTATAAATTCATCAAGAACTCAAACGTGGCTTAAGTCCCCAAAGAACAGACAGGGAGAGAACGAAACACGGCTGGAAGGAAAACACAAAGACTCAAGGCTTCGTATTCGAACAGAAAAGCAGATACTGACCCAAAAGACTTCTGAGCAGCTTCTCCATATCACTTGTTCCTTTCAGAGCTGGAGAGAACAACTGTCAAGCAGGTGGCTTTGATCTGCTCACTGCATTTACACATCTCAAACTAAACCTGACTATTAGCATTATTAAGTGTTATAAAAAGCCACACGTGAAATATTTTACATATATAGAACATGCTTCCACTGAAGAAAACTGGATAAACAATCACATATAAGAACTGAAGCACTGCTACGCAAATTCTGATTGGGAGTCTGATGAAACAGTCCTAAGGAACTTTTCAGAAAAGTAAAAGATTCAAAATTTTTTTATAGATGCATTTAACTTCTGCTTCCTTTATTACCACAACACATTTTATCAGTTGCATAGCTTAAATACAAAAAAATAAATCACTGTGTCCACCCCCAGAAGTTAACTATTAAATTTTTAGTTTTCTCCACAACACAAAAGAACTATAAACTTTAATGTTTTCGTAGGATGTTAAGTTACTTAGCAAATATGGAATGGATCAGTAAATACTAACAGCAAGCCAGAAGGTCAGCTGTATCACCCTGCTCATGTACAAGGTCCTCTGTGGAGTATCACATCTTGCGATTTGGGGAAAAGTGTTAAACCTAATTTCATATCTCTCTCCTGTGACAGATGATGCCTGTTCTGGAGGCTCCTTTTCTAGAACAAAGGGAAATGGAAGTTACTCCCTGGAAGTGACAAATACTGGTTTCATCACTTATTTTCTCCAGACTGAATCATTTCTTATACAACATTCACCTCTTTTTAGCTCTTCACAAAACCTGAGCAAAAGCTTCCATCTATACCACACAATTAGAAGACTATCATGGAATGTAATAACAAGGTAAACTCCAACACAAGCCTAATACTGCTTGCTATATTTGTAAAGCTACTATTAAAGTTGAATCTTTGAAAATAAAGTTTAGGCTACTTTTACAACTGTTTCTGTGATAACTGGTTAATCTGTGGACTCCCTCCAAGACAGAAATCACAGGCACAACTGTTCACAAAAAACTGCACCTTCAGAGCATTCAAAAAAAAAAAAAAAGCAAGCATCCATCACATTTATGAAGAAGAATCAGTATTCAAAATACCGATGATGCCTATTTCTTGGGATATCACAAGAAGATAACTAGTTCATTTAATAGAACTACTCAACAAGAAGATTTTCTTCCCCCAAAAGACATTTCCCATTTTTTCCTTAATGTTATATTTTCAGTTCTCCCTGGGTTTCATATTAACACAAATTTAAATAATATTTAACTTGGCTCCACTAGGCCAAACATTCTGTAACATTTGTACAAACATAACTCTAAAAGCTTAGTGGCAAAATATTTTAAGTGGTGCCATTAGATCTCTTATTAATTTAAGCAAGAAGTTTCCAACTTGAACAGGTATGCGGAATTTTTAGCTCAAAAGAATGCAGAAAGAAGTGAAGACCTTTTCATAGCGTAAGAGTCTAAAAAGTCACATATCATGTGGCCATCAAGAAACGTGTTATTTTCCCAACATATAAACATGTCTCTGAGATTAAAAATATCTTTGTCATTTCAGATATAATCAATTTGGTTTTATTTACAAGTTAAACAAAGCAGTTAAAGACTACACATCAACCCAGTATTGTGTCATAAATAGCTACAGGTTATCGTGGACCACAGAGGAAAAATGACTTACTCTGACACATCCAGTGCCTGACTGACATTTCACCTACAAGCAGAGTTTAGATTTGGGGAATAGGAGGTCCTTTTCTCTCTCCTACTCACATAAGAAATTTCAAGTCAGTGCAATTAGTAGAAAACTAGATTTGAAAGAACTGATCCAAGCTCTAAAACACAGCTGTAATCAAAAGACAGCAAATACTAAAAACAGTGACGGGCTCATGATGGACTAACAAAATAATTATATTTAAAAATAAGGAAAAATGTGTTATTACATGATCCTCTGTATGCTATTTCCAGAAGGTTTCAGCCACTGAATGCTCTAATAATACACTATTCAACAAAAACCAACCAACAAAAACCCCCAAGAAACAGACCACCCAACACAGCTACATTTCGTATTTATCAGTAATACATCTCTGAGGTTAAATATTCAAACCGAATATTGTGAACTAGCTACTATTGTTCTTCAAGCAGCCCTTAATCTAAAATTTAAATCTGTAACTAACACTAAAAATTATCAAGACCAAGAGTACAGTGATTATACTCTTTCAGTCTTTTTAACACTTAGCATACCAATGCCAAGAAATTTACTCCTTCAGCTTGCTGCCTTACAGAAGACAAGGAGAGTTAACATCTCTATTAAGTGCATTCTCACACATGAAACCCAGTGACAAAAATTCAGTTCCCCTAAAACTCAGGCAATAACAAATCACCATTTTTAAGTTCTTCTCAGGTGGCTAACTAACATTGCACTTGCGAATCATTTTAACCTGATACATCAAAGTTTAATTCTAGCCCTTGACTCTTATAACCATGCAAACACACCTCACTGATTAAGCACATCTTACCACACATGCTTACTCTGACTGGCTTAGGGTTCTACTTTGGCAGTGGTTTGTTGCCAGGTTTGTTGTTTTCAACTTAATTTTTTTTTTTTAATCTCTAAACTGCGAGGTTGCTACCCATCAATTTTAGAGAGTACACAGTTTCGTGCACAGAAGTGAAGCTTTCTATAACAGTGACATCTGAAAACTATTGTTCACACAGCTGGGGTTAAAAGAAAGGCTGATATGGCCATAAAACATTAAAGATGGTGGAATAGTCCAGTAAGAAATCTGCATATTGCTATCATTTAAGAGGTCTCAGCACTATAAAATGTATATAGATATATTCAAGGATGCTATAAAATTTCGTTCTGGGAGAGAAGTTAGCCTTTAAGACGGCTCTATGCACGAAAACCTTGTTTCTTATCTCATCTAACTTTCTTTCTTGGAGGAAAAATTGCTTGAGAGTTTGAAGTTTTCCCCAACTCTATAGCCCAGAAAAAAATTAAATAGTAAGTCAGGCCATATTATCTACAGCATTTGCTTACAAGTTCAAAACCATTTGAAATTATCAGCTAATCCACATAAGGCACAACTAAGAGCACTTCCCTGAGATGATCCATACAGCCCAGCACAGAGCCCCGCTGCAGCTCTGTTTAACATTCCATTCTGGACATCTTCATATCTAGCACCGGGCACACTCTGAAATATGCCATATGCTATGCATTAAGCAGCAGCGGAGATGCCGTCCTCTGCACCGAGTGCCAGAGCTGCATCACAGAACTGGTTTGTTTTCAGCTTTCTCCTTAGAAACTTGTTAAGCAATAAAAAAGCCAACTAAAAAACTCCTGAGAACTTATGACACGTAAGATTTACTATGAACACATTCATTACATTCTCCTGTGCTGAGGTTGGAAGCACACTGCAACATTACACTACTATCATAACCCCTGAAATAGATTAAAAATTAAATAGCCAACTTCACCACAGCAGTTTAAGACAGAAATCAGGCTGCTTTAATGTGACTTCTTATCCATTTTAATTAGTTTATGAGAGTAGTCGATTTTTCCATGGTGATGAAGTCACCACGCTGAGAAAGTAAGGAGAAACTGCTACCGACCACCAGGTGAAAACATGCAGGTTTCTAATTGCATATTAAATTGGTGTTTGCATTGACAATGGTTATTGCTGGGAGCACTCCAGGTAGAGCTCTGAACTCCATTACAAGCAAGTCACTGCAAAACCCAATCAGATGATAACTAAAACTGAAAAAAAAACCACCCGTGAAACTCTGAAACTGATTTTTTTTCTAAAAAGCGAGAACAGCAGCAAGAGAGCTGTAACTTCTGAAAAGCTCCTCCCCTTCCCTCCTGAAAACATTAATCCCTGTTTGATTATTAAAACTGCTGCTAGTATGTACTCGGCACTGCTAGGCAGGTGTTGAGAAACTCATCCCAGGTGCTTCTACAAGTAAGTACTCAAGGAGCCCTTAACGGGCTTTACTTACAGTCTCTCTGCGTTCCTGGGAATATCCCTCGGCACAGTTTTGAGTCCTAGTCCATGACAATCCACGTTGGAAGCAATACATGTACATTTATGCGGGCATCCTCCAACAGGCATCCAACTCACGGAGCTCCAAAAGCTCAAGATCATTCCAAGGCACAGAAACGCACTCCTTCCACCAGACAACATGGTTTCTTGATCACTTCGGTGGGTATAAAAGTGTGCGCGAGCAGCCGGCCCTTAAAGATGAAACGCCTCTAAGAAAAAAAAGGGAAAAGAAAACAAGAGGCTCTTAGTACAGCCCAAGGGAACCCACCACTGCCATCATCGCCGGAGCGCCAGCAAACCTTCAAAGGCGCCTGAAAAGGTTACGTTAGGTGGAAGAAGGTGGGGAATTGCCTGTCGGGCTCGGGTTTCTTTCTGTTATCTACGAACGGTACCAGAAGGCAGATAGTTTAACGGAGCTTGAGCCAGACGCGTCCTCGGATGAAAGAGAAACGGGAAGCGGAGGTAAACACACACACAAAACATCCATCGGGAGCGGCGGCGATCTCCAAAGCAGCCTCCTCCGCCCCGCACCGCCCCACCTGGGCCGGGGCAGGTAACCCGCGGAGGAGACGACCGCGAATTCAAAGCGACCCCCCGGCTCCGCGCTCCTCGGGCGCTCGCTCCCTCCCGCCGCCGCTGCTGCCGCCGGCCCGCACCCCCGCGGAGCCGGCACCGGAGGCGTGGGCGCTCCCCC
>JAOXJK010000051.1:33715354-33748014 GCA_025774025.1 Xenus cinereus | reverse complement strand
GTGGTTTTTTTTTTTTAATCTCTAGTAATACTTAAGTAAGTGATGAGTGATGGATGTTTCCATCAAAAGGTTTATACAATGATCTGGGTAAGAGAAATTATCCCAAAAGATTGTAGAGGAAAGTGACAGCAAGAGCTATTGCTTCAAGCTTGTGAATAGTCATTCAACTCCTACTAGTAACATTATAAATTAGCGTCTCTTCCATCTAAGTATTCTATCTGAATAATGTACTTCTAATCAAAGTAAGGAATGAAAGAAGCTCCAGAAATGCTGGGCCTAAATTTCCTTCAGTTCCACGCCAGAGATGCTGGAATTAACAGTGGGGGAATACAACAGGTGGTGACAGTGGTCCAAAATATGACAATTAAAGGTGTTGGTATTTTCTGCATACTGTGAACATCTTTTTGTGTGTCTGTACCAAATTCAGATGCCTGACAACCTGATTTGCAATAAAATCTCAATTTTGTGTATGTGTTTGGCAGTTTCTACTTTGTAGCAAGAAATGAAATTTGACTCTTATCCAGCAGAATCTAAACTTTCTGCTAACAAAATACATCCATACAACCTACTGCATGCAAAGCTGATTGGTGACTGGCACAATCCCTCCACAGATACATCT
This sequence comes from Xenus cinereus, assembly GCA_025774025.1. Classification (NCBI taxonomy): domain Eukaryota; kingdom Metazoa; phylum Chordata; class Aves; order Charadriiformes; family Scolopacidae; genus Xenus; species Xenus cinereus. Next base: position 33,747,395 of record JAOXJK010000051.1, on the reverse strand, counting down.
CCTCTCATCACTTGACTTCAACTAATTTGTTTTCAGACAGTCTGTGCAGCTTCCTGAGGGACAGACTCCTCTTCCTTCACATTACGTCTAACAGATCTGGAGATAGCTCCACCAACTGATTCACTTCCCAGAACCATGACCAGCTTTGTAAGATGGGTCCTGATTTAGAAGCCATAGCCATATAGCTGCTGCACTTATATTTTTGTATAGCATTTCACACCTGGTAATAGAGACAAGGAGAAGTACTCACTGCCTGCTCCTCCCCTTTCTCTGTTACAGCTGAAACATGACTGCATCTGAATTTCCTAAAAAGAATCCCAATAAAAATCAAGTTCCTTATACCCCAAGCCTGACTGCTATGGAATGATCATGCCTCTTTAATCCTGCTGTGACAGAGACCAAGGCAGACCTGCTAGATTACAGTTTTGGTTTCCCCTACGTTGTCCCAACAACCACAGTTGTCCACATCCACGCACATTCTACTGCAGAAGCTTGATGCACCTTCTTTGACAACACATACCTTAAGTATCAGCTTCCTTGTTTTATGGTGGGGTCCCAGTTCCCTCATTTCTGCTGTGGAACAAAACCGCACACAGGGCGTGAGGAAATATGAATTTATTTTAGTTTATCACCAGAAATGAACACAGGTGGTCATGGAAATTCAGAATCTATAGGTGGCATGAGGTATTTATAGCTCCTCCAAACCCCTCTGCTATCCACTTAGCACCAGTTGATGAAAAAATTAATTTGGTAACATATTTTGGCCAATAACCCAAACCAATCCAACATGGCCAGCTGAGCATCTCCTGGATTCCTATTTTCTCTGTATGTTATTGCTAAGTTTTCAGCAGGTAATGTTGCAGTATTTACATTTAAGTATAACTGGACAATACACTCTTTCTTCCATAAATGGGAAATAACTTCAAGATACTTGGCACTCTTGTCAGCTTCAGTGATAAGGAGAAGCAGTGAACTTCTCAGCTCATTACAATCCTCTAATTACTGATGAACACATTACTGGTATATCTTTTTTTAAAAAAAAAAAAAAAAAGAAACAACCAACAATCATCCTGTTTCTTTCAAGCTCCCTTTCCTTTCTGAGGAACTCCCAGAAAAGCCAGCTGGCACTCACAAACTCTCACTAGTTATTTCAAGACAAATGTTTACTTCCTTTATGGAGTGCTAAAGTAGCACATCAGTGACAGTTTAATGCCAGGACCAAAAGCAATTTCCTGTACAAATCAAAAAAGTAACCTTGATTAAAACAATCAAGACTCAATTTCAGGGCACTAAGTTATCAGCTAAAAGAAGAAAAAGTCTAGAATTGAGTTCTAATTTATATTTTCTTCGGTAACATCCTAAATTTCACTGAATAGAAAAAATAAAGTTTCTGTTAATTAACTACTTCAGAATTTAAGTACTGCGTTGCACCTAAATTACACTCAGTGCTGATTCAGAGGTGTGTGGTTTTTTCTCTATTATACTGTGAACCAACTACTTCTGATTCTAATAGATGTAGACTTTTTTTTTCTTAATAGTCATGAAGCAGTAATCATAACTTAATGTTGCCTTATCTTTTACTGTAATTGGGAGCCTAATTTTGAGACCCTTTTCTTATCCTGCTTTGAGCTTATAAGCTGCTACTATAAGCCAGCTATAGGAAACTTATGTTCCATGGGGACATGAAAAAAAAAAAGGCAGTCTTTTTTAGTGTAAGACATTAACAAAGGATATATTTCTACTATGGTATACACAGCTAAACATGGTATCTTGTAACTGATGTACACATACACTCCGGTCCATTTTCCCAACTCTGAGAGACTTTTCCTGTACCAGGAGTAAGCCTACGTCCTCAAGTAGCTGCAAAACAGCATAGCTTGATTTTTATATATACTCCAGGATGATAAATTTACAAAGTTGATCAAGACAAAGCACCCCAAAATATTAAACCCTGAAACTATTCACACTCACTATTTCTTCTGCAGCTTTTTAACAGTTTAAGGCTAACAGTTTGAGGAACTTTGATCCCTTGCCAATTGCTTCCTTTTCTCCCGATACATGCCAGCTTGCTGCAACAATTGCCTTGCTCTTCCAACACCTCCCCTTTTTTAAACTTCCTTACCTTTTTAGTTTAAGGCTTGCATATAGGTTTGATATACAAGGCAACATTAGACGTATTCCTATTGCATGTAGCAATATCATCCTACACAAGTTCACTTTGAAATGTCCTAATAAATGAAATAAAGATATCTGAAAATATTAAGTTATTCCTTTCATTTGTATTATCATGTTGCCACTATATGTAAACCAATTCTATTAAACAGAATAAGACATTCTTGAGTTATCTTCCCCCTTATTGCTGTCTTCGGAAATTTAGGAATTCTACCAAGTGATAGAACCAAGTAAAACCAAATTAACAGATCTGGGGTTTTTATTTGGTTGGTTTTTTAAACAAACAACTGAAGGAATGCCTACATAGCTATCACTTATGGTGTCCTTACTCTCTTGAGCAGACTACATTATTTTTTTTTTTCTTAGCTGCTCTGAACTTATCCATTTTTGGTTGATGCAGTAATCAATTCTCTTCTACTCAACACAAGCTCATCAAAATCCCAGGAACTCAGAACTGATAGGATTATGTTTATGCTTACACTTACAGACTGGTTTAGATAATTAGAATATTAGAGTAAAAATCCATCAGGGAGAGTTTAAGGCTTGAAAAGTTTTTTTTTTTTAAAGCATTTTGTCCATATAGAATAAATTACAGATACTTCACAGAAATGTGGACTAGGTTACCAACTGTGTCACTAACTACCAAAACTAAGCAGTAACATACAGTTGGCAGCAATGTTTAAATGGCCAGCAACTGATATATAGTGATTGTAGATAGCATTTAAAACGTAAACCTTAATAGGGACCTAACAAGAAAACACCCAACCGTTTTTCTAAACTGCAACTCTTGACCAAAGATAGCGAAATGTCCATTCTTTCAAAAAGCACCTTAATAGGATCACAAGGACAAGCACAATATTCTGTTCTGAGACTTTGACTACCAGGCAGATAACACAAGCATACTCAGTTAAATCCTCAAATAGCAACAAAAATGAGTTGGAGGAATAGCGAGTTATCCTGTAATCAGTTACATTAACTGACATATATAAATAGGTAAACTTTGCTTACACTTGAGGGTGTAGACTAATCAGCAACCAATAAATTGATTTCTAAGCACTTCTTCCTTTGGCCTCAGGACATGAACTAATCCAGGCTGAAAATAAATTTTTTAAAATCTAATTAGCTCATTAGCTTCAAATTAAAAAAAAAAATCTTTCTTCATCACAAACAGCCGTACAAATCACAACAAAGCAAGCATGTGTGTTTTTCAAGAACTATACAAATTCTGTTAGTGGGAAAACATTTCATATTCTCCCACTATCACATTTTATGGGGACAATTCACCTTTCACATTCAATAATTCATTCTTCGTCTGTATCTAACATCCAGAGTATACTATCAAAAACAAAATGCAAAAAACTGGCCAGCACTTAAAGTGGCTATGTATTTTTTATGAAAACTTTTTGTGTTTGCATTTGAAGTTCAGAAAAATCTACCTAAACCTTCAGAGATAAAAGGCGGAAGCAGACCCCCCAAGTGGTACTGTTTACATTCATGCCCAGCTGAAAAAGTACAACTGAAGTGGAATAAAATAAAGTCCAAAACTACAGCTGCCCCATGTAGTTTTTACCTACGGAATCTGTGTTATACAAACTAATTTTGCCTTTTCCTGGCTCAGTTTCAAAGCAATTTTTCATCTATGGCAGATAACAAAACCTTAGACATGTAGTTTGCTCCTCCTGGGGTATTACTAAACATTGAAATTATGGTAGATGAAAAAACATCTGTTGTCCCTTAAGCAGAGACTGGTTTTACCATCAGAAATGGTTCAGTTTGGTTATTCATTACAAACATTTTACTTCCATGTTGTAATGTTCATTCCACAGTTTCTTAGTGCACCATTGACATCAATTATCATCTCAATAAAATCTTTTTTGATACGGAAGTTTGAAATGGAAGTTCAGCTCAACATTTCTTCAAAGTTTCAAGGCTAAGAACATCAGAGACTATGGCCATAAAGCTTTACCATTGCCCAAAGGCAAGATTTCCTTTTTTCCATGCACAAAATAAGAGAATGAGTAAAACCTTTGAGTAAAGAACACAAATATTTTTACGTATTTTTTTAATAAAATAAATACTTTTATTTGGCATTTTGTGAGGCTTGACAGTGAAATTGCTAGCTACTTATCCACATCATCTACCAAATCCCAAGATAAAGAAAGAATTTTGTTAGTCTTTCAAAACTTCATCTGTACTACACTTCATGATCCATTCTGCTTTGCTAATAACTTATTTCGCAAACAGCAATAATCTTCCCAATTTCAAATAGCCTATTTACATTTTTTGCTGGAATGATGCACTGTCCATCATGCAAGTAAGGAGACTTATACATACTATAGCGATTCTGACACTGCAGAATAAAACTGTCAATCCCAGCCTTAAAGAGAAGCTGATTTTCCATGATGATGGGAAAACGAAAGCTAGAAAATGGTACATATCAGACAAGACCTTACAAAAAGCCTGTCAGTCTCTACAAAATCACTTCAGCTTTTTAGTAGTTAGTTGCCATTTCTCACATGCCAGGTAGTACAAAGAAACCAAGAAGTTGTTTTGTCTCTGTTACTGTAACTAAGCATATACACCACTTAAAAATGAGGGTGAGTTCATGAAAATACCTTAACCTACAGTCAGGTGAAAATTCTGAGCTTCCAATTCATGCAGCAGCATTGATGCATATGAAAGAAAGCAATGTTTAAATGTTCCCCTGTATTGTATACCCAATTTGAGAGTGGATCAGTACCTACTTTACTGAGGTACTCAATCTCTGCACAAGATGCTTAGAAATTGGATCTGAAGTCATCTTCAAGACAGTCAGGACCACCTAAGAAGCTACAACGTGCATTAGCATTTGGCAAAGTCCTGCCTAAAGCATGGTTTAAGTTTTTTCCTTTGTTTTCCCTTTCTCAAAGGTAAGCTTCATTTACAACTTCCAGTCAATGAGAATTCCTTAACTGTAACATTTTCACGCTAAGTAAACCTAGTACTTTATTGCTTTTCATCTGCATAGGTCTATGTTAAATGAAATTTGATCAAATACTGCTTTCTCCGTTTCACGCTGTCTGGCCTCAGTTGGTGTCATTTAAATTGGCCATAGTTCAGGGTCTTCCAGTCATTACAATTAAGTCTCATAAAAGCATCTTTCCTATCCTAAACTGGTTATAAGATTGAACTGGTACAAACATGGAAGCACTGAACTATTTGACATAAGGATAATTTAAAAGATGGAGACAAAGATTAGTTAATGATGCTTTTTCTGCTAGGGTGAGATAAGCAAATTAAATGGTTTTTCACTTTCTACTTCAATAAAGCAAACAATCTAAGATAACGCTACTAATTTCAATATTCAGTCCAGTACTAAATTCACTTTTCAAAGTATTGTTCACATGTTTACAAAAAATTCGAAAGCTCATAATTCTCACTGCTCACTATCTGCTGCCATGATCCATCTATTGTCACTGAGTCTTCCATTCCACAGAAAACCAGAGTTGGATGTCATTCATATACAGTTATTTTACTAAAATAAATTTGTCTCCTACATAGCCAGCATGTCAGCTCTCACACACGACGATTACACCACACGGCAGCTGAGCTGTCAGACACTGTGCCTGTACAGTTGTCTTGAAAGCTGCTAAGCATTTAGCTCTCTATATAGGAAATCCCATATTCGTGACGTTAATGAGAAACCTAACTCCCTCTGGACACCTATACACCTTTGCTGATTTGTTTAGCTAGTCCCAGATCCTCCAATTTACTTAGAAATTTCACTCCCAATGGAGCAAAAATATTTCAGTGTCTATCTAGCCTTCTGCTGTGTTTGGCTTATATTTGGAGCCAACCGAAAGCTGTGTAACCACAGTTAATATAACACTGAGCCCAGCAAACATGCCGAAACTCTCAGCAGAACCGATCTGAATTCAGCCCTGTACTAACCACAGCAGCATAGCTTCCACTCAACACACCAGAGATTGTATGTGTCTGCTCACAAAACAAGCCGAGGAATATATTTACATCCATTTTCAGACTAATTTCTGTGTTCTCTCTCATCCTGTGGAAGTCTCTCTATCCATTTGCTACATAACTCACACTTCCTATCTTCTGAAATATACTTAAGTACCCATGTTTAAAAGCAGATATTGTGAAAGACCCAAACATAAGGTTGTCTCTGCCAGCTGAAGACCACGAAAGATAAACATATATAAAAACCTCACTTAGTTAATTTCTCAGATAATCCCTTCATTTTGTTAACTATTCAGCAACCTCTGATTTAGAGACTGAGATCCAATCCTACAACACCACGAAGCAAAACTGTTAGAGTATGTGGTCAATTTTTAGTTCTGAAAATAGCATCAAATATCTTGAAACTTAGCAGCATTTGTACTGAGTATGACTATACCACACCAGAACTGAGGAATGGAAAGCGTAGGAGATATTATTTGGCAGTTGAGTAGGAAAGCAGCAGATTCTATGACAGCAGAATGCATTTTTTTTTTTACTTTACAATTACCACATCTAGTCTCGCCCCAGCCCACAAATAATAATAATAATAAAATCTTAAAATCACCAGAGTTTCAGAAGATGCAGCTTGCTTCCCACTACTACTCCCAGAGAAATATAAGCAGCCAAAGACTTTTCTAAGACATATGGGGGTTTTGTTGTTGTTGGGTTTGGGGTTTTTTTTGCTTTGTTTGGTTTTTATGGAAAAACTTACTTTGATAGACCAGGTGCTATTTCTGTTTAGCCACTGCCATTATCTATGGAGTTTTCCAGATTTAGAAACACTTAAGCAAGTTAGAGTCATTTACAATATTGCGTTCAGGAGACACCCTGGCTGAATTATCTGTGATCACTCAAACTCAGAAAATCCTAGATAATAAATTTTTAAGTATTGCAAGGAACCCTTCAGTGTTCCAGAGAGGGATGGTATTTTTAGTATTCAACACTACGCACTGCTGGGTGGTAAGGAAAAAACAAACTGTCTTTCCAGTAATTGTCATAGCATTAAATGTCTCTCCTGTAAATACATCTTCTCTCTAAGCAAAGATTTAAACAGAAGCATTAAGCATCTTCAAGAGAAGTATTTAAATTGATATTGTGGATATTAGGTTTTATTAAACACACCATCAGTGGCTACACTTCTTAAGCCAGGCTCGGACGCTCTTGCCAGTGCAAAAACATCCATTTAAGTCAACAGCAGCTTCGAGCAGCAACTAGAAGATTACACCTGTAATAAAGCTTGAGAGGTTTGCCTGCTGTAATTGTCAAGCTACAACTCTCACTGATGGAGCAGCGCAGGCTCACGTAGGTGCACCTTCAAATCTGTCTTTTTTGCAGGCAAAACAATAGATCACACAAATTCTGGTAAGTAACTTGGTGACAATGCTCTTCGTTAATACCTTCCAGAATAAAACACTTCCCAGATTTGCCACTGCTTCTCTTCTTACATAACACACAATTATGTGAAGTTCCACAACTTCACATCACTAGGGTAAAGATTATGAAAGGGAGTTTAAACTACAGATGCCAGAAGCATGAGTGATGGTTTCTGCTTCATGGATAAAATAATTTTCTGGTTACAAAATGTATGTCCCCTATTTTGCTTTGTCTGTGCAAAGTCTCAGGTACAGAGTAAATCACCATTCAGCTGAACCAGAAGAACATACATATAGATAAGACTAATGTACACAAAGGAAGGGAGAGAATACATCGCTAAAATACATGCCTGGCTACAGGCAAGACCCTTGCTGAACATGTGGAATAAAGGAAAAAACCCAGTGTTCCAGAAGTAGCAGATGAACAAAACCAGAAACTAACTGTCATTATTGACATTATTTGCATATATACAGAGGAAATTACAGAGGACATACAGAAGTTTAGTTCTACTGTACAGTGTGTTTTTAATTCTGTTTGCCCTCTAGGTTCTAAGTAATTCCTCCTATTTCTAGCCTCATGGTAAATTTAAGGCTGAACAGTACAGAATTTGAACAATTGTTGCCAAATCAATATTCAAAGGGAAGTTAATGCAAACTAGAAGATAACTGAACACTAAGTACACCTACGCAAACCTATCCACAATTTTTTAAAACGCAGAGCTGCAGACACAGCCACTACTAGGATTTCACCACTAGATGGCCTTATTTAAGTTACAACTGAGCATCATTAGAAAGGTGTAAGGAGCAGCAGAGAGCACCTACACTCGACTCTAATTCCTTTTCTCAGTATGCAAGACAAGTTGACACTGTTGCAAGGAGAGGTGCAGCAGCAACGTGGCACAACTCTGCACAAAATAACTTTTTCGTGGCCTACCTTGCAGTCATATTTTGCAGATGCTTTCAACGAGAAAAAAAATACCTGAAAATTGTTCCTTTGTAGTCTTAGTGTTATACAAAAAGGTTTTACTCCACCCAATTTGTCTTTGGAATAAAGCCCCATGATGTCTCTGAAACTACAAAAAAGGAGCAAGTGGATGATTTTGATTTTTTGATGTACTTGCAAAGTGAGGCAGGATAAGAATAATCTACAAAAACCTGAAATAACCAAGATTGCCATTTCTCCATCATCTTCCATCTCTGCTTAAAGAGCTACAAACCTTGTGAATCAGTGGTTAGAAGTTACCTAGAATTTTTATTATATACTTGATTTAAATCGCTTAAAACTTGTCTTCATTTTGTTCTTACACTCTAAGATGTGGCAAATTAATTTAAACATGGTAAGAAATTGTCAAGTAAGTGAAAGTATATCACTGAGCACTCAAATTTGCAAACGACACAGTTCTTCCATCATTTATAAGGACCCACGGCATGTACAGAGTTCAGTAAAAAGTAGGATCTTCCCAATTTCCATAAATCCAAGTACCTTGACATTTCAACACCACCACCCTCCCCTCCATCTCATGAGTTCTCTGGGCAGGTGAGAAAGAACCTGTCTGGTTGCATCTGATGTGACTGTCCTTCAAATACACTTTCTAAGAAACAAGCAAAGAGAAAGCTCAGCTTTCAGTAACATGGCCCAGTTCCCTGGTATTTGTTCACTTCGCTGCTGGCAGTTCTGTGTGTTTGGTTTAGAATCTGCTCAAGTTAGTTTTTCAGCTTTTGCTAGGAAGTCTACCTACCTCTCTCATACAGTATTTTTCTTCCTGACAATTTTGTTATTTTATTAACTGCTATGCATTAAAGTGACAGACTGCAAGAAAACAAATAGACACAAAGATGAAGCCCTGCCAAAATTCTGGAACACTGGCTAGTTTGTTGAAGGTGATGAAGGAAGAGAGGATCGCAAATGACTTTTCTGCAGAGGAGCACAGCACTGAAATCCAAGGGTATTGCCCAGAGCCACCAGCAGCAGTCTCCTGGGGGGTTACTTGATCAGACACTTCTACTGAATGGGAGTTGCCAACACCATGATCATCATCACAGCACATGTGGCAAACAGTTCTTAAACACTTCCTTGAAAATTGACCAGCATTGGGTTTCCATCAGTGACTAAGGAAATCAATTTCAGAACACAAATATTTGGGGGATATATGGGGATAATTTTCCCACAGAACATATATTAAAATAATCTTTTATATTTTACCTAATTGCTTGAACTTAGCAGCTACTGAGATTTACAGTTTCTCATTCCTTTCAACATGAAAAACTAAGCTTAGTAGTTCATAAATTGTACTGCTAGTTACAGAGAAGATTTCCCTGTGATAACATTTTAAAGCTCCAATTCACATCAACTAAACATAAAATGCTTCTAGAGCAACACCGTTTTTCACAGAAATAAAATACCTATATTTGTTTTAGGCATTAAGACATATATTACAACAGCTAAACAGAAAAGTCCAGTGCTAAATACTGTGTGGAAGCCTAAGAGTACAAGGGCACATAGAGATGGTGCCCAGGTTAGGAGGAGGAAAGGGGAAGGAACATCTGTCAGCACACATGACAAGAAGGTAGGTTATGAAGGAGCTCAACTGTCTCTCCCTGTCCCTCCCATAAACATATTTCAGTTACGTGAATATAACAGTTAACATCAGAAATCAATTGCATTGTAACTCTCTATATTAGTTCACTTTCGAACAATTAAAAAGGATGCACCTTAGCATTGCAATGTAAAGATATCAACTGCAGTCAATGGCATATTTTGGGACATAAGGAAGACAGGAGCATATTGAATATATGTGATAAGTCAAGTAAATGTTTTCATTTTCTGGGAGCAAATGTGTCAACTCAAGTTTCTCAACATGAACTGAAATGTTCAGTTACTCTGAACAGCAGTAAAGACCGGTAACTAAGCGCTCAGGACTCAGAGCACTGTGGCCAATTGGATCCACGCCTTTAGCTTTGGAGTTAATACAGATTTATTTCAGCAAAGGTATTCTAAGAATCATTGAAGGAATTTCAGACTTCTGGGAATAAGGCTTCACAGTTCAACTTTTCAATGCTAAACTACTCTAAGAGAATTGTCTATATAGCTATGAATTAACTGCAATAAGTGCAATGGTCCACTGACACTATGAAGCATACTGTCCTCCAGACTTGATATGAATTATTCTTGGACTCCTTTACTAAGAGGAGGATGGGGGCACTATCAGAGGACATTTAGATCAGGATGTTCCATAGAGTTACTAGCTCCTGTGTATTTTTCCATCCATTTAACTTAACTCTACCAAACTTACTCAGCCTATACTCAAACTTCAGTAGTTAAAAGCTCCATCTGTACTGTTGTTGAAGAGTTTTACTATGCCATAAACCCGCTCCTCTCCTGTGACATTCCTGATCATCAAGCTATAACTAACTACTCTAAGGAGAATTTTAGCATTTTATTCCCGTTCTTGTAAACTGAAAACAAAGCAAGCATTCCACATAACTTGGATAAGTAATTCGAGGTGGTTAAGGGGATGTAAGGATGGTCCTGTGTTAAAACACACCCTAATTCCAACTAAATTGTGAGTTACACATTTTCCAAGTGTTTGCATATGTTTTCATCCACTCTGACCTTTCAGAAGAAACAACGTGTCCCCCTTCCTCAAAAAGACTGTGAGCTCAAAAAGAATGCAACATATTCCCATTCCAGTCCTCTGAAAGCTACAGACAACTTCTGAATGCAACGTATCAAAGCCAAAGGAAATAACCACTACTGTTTTACTTACCTGAAAAACCTCAGTTTCTTAGCATGGAAAGTGATGAGCACTAATAACACTGCAAAATAGTCATGTACTCTCTCTAGTAAACACAAAGAATTTTTGCATTACCTTGTAGTTCCCTGTTTTTCACCAGCTCATATTCCTATCTTCAGCATCTATTTCATAACTTATGTTTAGAGGAAAAAGAAGTCTCTGTCACTGCTTGCACAGAGGTTCAATAAATTCAAATAAATGCTGATAAAGGTGTAACTAGGGGCACAGAAAACAAGAGGAGAAAGTTTTGCTCAGTCAATATCCAGTACAGCAACTTTACAACAGGGTCCAAGCTCAAGCTTATTGTATATCCAAACAAAACAAAACGTAAAAATGAAAGAAGAGCTGTTTATGTTGAAGAGAAGAACTTCTTAAAACATGAGACACTGAAGACAGTGACTGTTTCTAACTCTTCTGCAAATGAATTCTCAACATCAGCAATCTAGCAATGCTGTAGTCAATGGATCCATACAAGAGATAATATTTTGGTATTTTCAAAACTATTTTACATGGTGACTGTTGTACAGCTTGAAGGAACTAAGACCTCATAAGAAACAACTGTAACTAATTCTTTAAAAATCCACATTATTTGTGCAGTTCCCTGACTCACCATCAGAGCTGATAAACTTCCTATCTTACATTAATTGCTAAAGAAGACCTAGTAGAATTAAAGTAGAATTCACTTAAGAGATGTAGTATTTTCCCTACTGTAATATGTAAATCCCTCAACTGCATAGCAGAAGACACAGAGATAGCTTCCTATGTTTTAAGCCCAGCGTGTCTATCTTGTATTTTGATATTGGTGCAAACTGACAGAAATAGCAGCAAAGGATGCTGGAATAGATAATTACTTTTATAAGGATAAATGGTTTTCACTGTTCCTTTCCCACACATTATGTGGCATTTACTGTCTTCTACCACTGTTAAAACGAGTTCCACTCTTTTTTTCCTTTTTTAAGGGGATCAAAAGGGACACAGTGGTGGTGGAACAGACTTCTCACAAAATATATTTTAACACCTTGACATATGCACAGACTTGCTGTGTGTTAAATATACTTAAATGCTTAATAGAGGTTAAAAAGGTGTGGGTTTAAAAAAACAAACCAACCACCTCATGGTAAGATCAGTCAACAGCCAATTCCCAGGTAAAAAGCAACTACTGGAGCCAGTATAATGATCTCAGTTATCCAACTGCTATCTGTTTGTGACATCATCTGTCTAGATTTTACTATGCTTGATGCACCTCAGTCTTCCAAACGATAATCCTTAAGTATTTTAAATCAACCTATCAAGCCTAAGGTACAAAGTTCATAGCTCTTCCTTCCCCTAGTTGAAAGCTACCTTTGTAGGTATATAAAAATAGTGAAGCACTAAGAACTTTTCAACACAACAGCTTTCAAAATAAAATAGGAAGCAAGGAATACCTCTGTCTAACTTGTGTTTGGTTTAGTGACTACAGTAATTCAAATATATTATTCCATATGCATATCCTCCCTCTACTAGTTTCATCAGAAGCTGAAAATTCTTGGGAACCAAGTAAGCCAACACCCAGAATGTTGAAGACTTCATTTACAGGAATATCCATTCGTAGCTGGTTAACCTGCCAGTCAGTTGCTGACAGTTTTTAGGGCAACGGATACTTTAACTGCTGTAAAAGCCCCATTATAGCCATAAGAGACATATAGATAAAAAACCAAAAGCAGATGCTCTAACAGGTGTATTATTTCTTTCTCTTGCTATCATTACTGGATACATTTTTGTACTGTTATCACACTAATTTATTCTCATCATTACTGTAAATGACCACTTTCTCTGAAAGCACAAGCCAACCTGTTTCATCTTGCAGTGGAACTGACTAAGCTTGCTCCTACTCAATTCGAGTCAGTTACAGGAGTGGTAAATCAAATACATTTCTGTTTGCTTTTCATTAGTTTTCAGATATTTGAGTTAATTAAATTACTGATTATCAGAATGAACAAGACTCCTAAGGCTAAGATTTTATATGAGTCATCTCACTTTCAACCCAGTGAGCCAAAAAACTGTGAGGCCTACACATTGTTCCAACTAGGAACATAATGGAGTCTGGCATCTTTGATGCCATCTTTTTTCTTTATAATTATAGCACACTATTGTATTTCCCTCAACACAGCAGAAATCAAAAAGGGCAATCTTTGTTTATAGTTCCAAACCACTTCTAATAAAATCTTGAATCAGAAAGCTCTTTTCTTTTCTTTTTGGCAATTGGAAGTGGTGGGAGGGTGGGGATGGAAGGTCAACCTGGAAAGCTTTGCTCAAGGTACATTTACAGGTTGCTTGATCCATCCTTGGGGCCCTTTTCTGCAGCAGTTCTTCCTGTTGATCTCACATACCTTTTGTGGATAGAGTACCTCCCAGGAGGCAAGTCTCCCTCCCTCAAATTCCTTGAGGGCTCCACTCTTGGAATTACAGTCTCCTAATTGAAGCATTTGAACTCTGTTTTCTTTAGGGAAAGAGGCACACTAACAGCCTTTGGTGTGTTATATATGAATGTGTATAAAACCCTGGAGTATCATGGTTTCCCTCTTGTGCCAGAAAAAAAGAGCTCAATTAAGATATTTTTTTTTTAGTGCATGCACAGGACTTTTTGCATAGATGAAGTTCCTGTTGTTGTAATTCCTGGCATTTTGCACAGACACTCTGGAAAACAAGACAAGAATCTCACCAATATTTCCTAGTAGAGAGAGCACCTAATCCAGCAGTTGCTTTCAAAGAGAAGTAACCCAAGGAGCCATGCATCTAAATTAGCCAAACAGCCCGTTTCATTTCCTAAGCATGTAATTACCTAGAAGCAATACAGGTAAGAACATCTTAGACATTCCTCTCAAGAGCATAAATGAGTGGTGGCTTAAATGCTATTTTAGTAACAGATATGCCAGACAAAAGGCAAAGCTCTTTTCCACTCCCCTTCCCCCTCACAACACTGTGGCCCCAGGGAAGAAACAGTGTCGATTGTATTAACTCCTCCAACCACTGAGGTGAAGAAATGCCTACTTAATGCCATAATCAGTTTGTAAAAACCGATCTGCAAGAGAAGAGCCGAGCTCTCATGGGTCATGGTCATGTAGCACACTACACCATGACTACCTGTCTAAAGAGGCTAACATGCTGCAGCCACGCTTGGTGGAATACACACTAAAGAACTGTTCTAAACATTTGAAAAATATAAATGAACTCTTCGCATAAGGTTTTCTTCTAACTTGAGCTGTACCCAAGTCAGCCGTGTTACATCATTTCACAAGTAGTGTACAGACAGAAGTCAGGCTTCTGATTTATTTAGTTTTAACATTAAACATTAGAACTTTCTCTTCTAACATGCAACTTTTTACAATCATTTGGTGTTCAAAACTGGAAAAGTTAGGGTCACTTCAAATACACCTTCTATAGGACAGAACATAATAAATAGTCATTTGGCAAACTAAGGTTTACTAAATCTCTCCAGCATCAAGTGACAGCACTACATCTTTCTGCAGAGAAAACAGATCACCGTGGTGAAATTTATTATTTTTATTTTGATTTGCTCTGCGATATTTTTTTTTTTAAATGGCAATAACACAGAAGGTAAGAGTTCTGCTCCCTGCTGGAGAACTGTAGATAAAGAAGCAAAGCATTCACATACTGCACGCATCCCAGAGCACTGTCACCACTGCATGGTAGTCATCTTCTGATAGTCTAGATTGGCTAAGACACAGCCCACTCCTCCGTAAAAAAACAGCCATTGCCAAGTTCTGTCAAAAACCAAGATGATCACTAGCTCTAATTGCTTCATTAAGTGCAAGATTAATTTCAATGCCCAAATTAAAGTGATTCTGATCTGACACCATTGTGTTTTTCCTAATTGTTTTTTCAACAGGTTTCTTTTTATTTGCCCTCATTATGTATCTTCAGATTAAACTAGTTCCACATTTACATTTTAACCCAAACCACAAAGGCCAGCAATTCTCCCTAAGAGATATGATTCTCAGTCTTTTAATCCCAGCAACTCCAGGAAAGCCACAGATCAAAATGGAAGTAGTCCCAGTCAGAACAGTTAATAAAAGGAAGACAAACATAGATTTTATTTATTTATTAAATACAATAATATTTGACCAGCTTTCAGTACAAATCAATTACTGGAATGTTGGGAGCATCCAACACAATGCTATCACATGCATTTTATGACTTTTTTTCCAGCCAAGTCTGCTAATCCTTATGAAAGCTCAAGAAACAAACCCGTTCATCCTACAGACTATGTGCCTTATAGTTATTGGTATTATCCATACATCTGCAGTTCCTAAATTATGGATCATTTCATGTTTTTCCACATAGCTTATACTAATGGATAGTGAATCAGGAAGCACTGCAGGGACTAGAACTGGTATTCAGATTTATTTAGGACTCAAAGCACAGATTTTTATGAGGAGCTCACCCAGTCAGTTGCCCTGATGCTTAGTGCATTATAG
Organism: Xenus cinereus; assembly: GCA_025774025.1. Classification (NCBI taxonomy): domain Eukaryota; kingdom Metazoa; phylum Chordata; class Aves; order Charadriiformes; family Scolopacidae; genus Xenus; species Xenus cinereus. The sequence continues at coordinate 33,731,582 of JAOXJK010000051.1, read as the reverse complement.
TCCAAGATGAGTGATGGAAAGCACTGTTTTCTGCTATAGCCTATGCCAGAACATAGCTCCATACTTCTGAAAAGAATTTGTCATATGCTTGAAAGTTGTGACGCATGAAGTAGACAAGCCCATTCAGGCTATGGTTCAGCCTGGCTCACTACCGATAAATAAATCCTCAGCTCACTGCCAACCTCCCTCTCCAAGACTTCTTCAAGACATATTAATTGTTCTGGTGACCAAAAGCCTGATGTCACCCAAAACATTATCTCTTCTGGAAGCTATTTCTCTTTATATGACCAGACAGTCCTACTAGACACATAAAAGTAAGTCTCCAGAAGCCATGTACATAACAGGTCACAAAGCTTGATCTGCAAGCACACTCATGTGATATCAAGTAACAAGTCAAACATGCGTCCTCCAAGTATTCCACAAAGCAAAAGGCTTCTTCCTGGCTGGTCAAGACAGGAAGACTATAACCACAGGCCAAATGGGATCCCTGAAGCTGCCATTGCAATGTGAAGAATTCTCATGTGTATTAAGGCCTTTCAAGAAAGCAAATTGGGAAGAGAAACAATCACCTCATCACTTCGTTTTCATATCTTCTGTTTTATTTTAAGGCTTACCAGTGAGGGCTTTCATGTGTCTGGGGAACTTCATTTTGTTTAAGTTTCCAGTCTTAATGTTTGCTTAATAGATACTATTTGTAAACTTAGTGTTGCCACGTCCAAACTCTATTTGTATTTGCTTCTCCAGCATTCTTCCTCCCTCCTGTGTTTACTTCTGCATTGACACATCAAGGGATGGCCCACTTTTGGCACACACTCTTGCCAAAACAAATTGTTTTATGCACAATCTCCTTTCATCAGAACTTGAACATATTAACAACTCAGTATATTGCATATAAGTGTATATCAGGGTTAAAAAAAAATGATGGGAGGATGAATGGGACACATGTTGAGGCAAGAAAGATTAAAGGAAAGCATTCCTCTGAATTAAAGCCCTCTTACCAGTGCAGTTGAAACACTACGCCCTAAGTTTTGTCCTTAGACAAGTTCAACCCTTGATTAAATCATGTTTACAAATAATTTGGGATCAATCCTCCTCCTCTCTCCCGGAAACAATCAACAAGTTTAAAACATAACACTTTCTCTTTTTGGCAGGGGAGAGAAACAGGGGAAGGGAGAGAAGCAGATGGTTAAAAATTACAGTTTGTAGGAGTGTAGGACTAAAGCAATGAGCTATTAACTGTCTCAAGTTTGCATATGAACTGGGAAGTAAAATGTACAGCAGTTTAAACAAAAGCACTTTGGTATATTAGATAACATTGATCCAAGTCAAAACCCTTCACCAGAGCCCAGTTAAATGTGTACATTAACTTCTATAATTATTTTCCAGATACAGATTTGCAGATGTTAACTAGAATAAACAATGAGCTCAGCGCTTCACCTTCAAAATTGACATCTAATATAGTATATTAAATAATCTCTGTTGTCCAATTTAATCGGTATTTGTCAAAGAATAACTGTCAAAAACATATTTTTGCAGATCTTAATCTGAGATAGTCCGTGCTTTGTTTAAAATTCTGTTCATTGTCAACACGTTCTGCACAGTGACGATGACAGGCTTTATATCACCTGGATTGTTTTGGAAAACGTATTTCTTAAGTAGTAATGGAGTGTCAAATAAGCTGACACATTAATTTACCAAGTTCAACTGAACATCTTTATGTATTGATTATATTTCAATCAACTTCATTGTTATTTAGTAAAGTAGCTCTACCTTCAGAAGCTACAAATGTTAATGTTTCCAAATACTTCTTGCTGACTTACCAGTTGTAGACCAAAATGACACTTGAAGGATGATCACACCAGTATGCCAGGATAAAAGGAAAGCTCAGGTTACCGAAATCAGCAAGATGTAAGGCAAGAGGCTAAGCATTGCTCACCACCCATGACTAAGCTTTACCTTTTAAATCAGAATTCTGTCTCTTTATGAGACAAGGGATGAAGATGATGCATTGGCCTATGTTTAACAAATCATCTGAATAATTTCCTTTAGGAATATCACCATTTTGAAATATGGCTTCGTTTCAGATCAAAGTAACCCTACTAATTATAACAAAGCAATTTAGTTTGAAGCATTTGGCTGACACAGAAGACTCTGCACAAACAGCCACTGCCTCGCACTGCTCCTCCTCAGTGCTGAGAGTGCGGTGGAGACATGCTGCGAGAAGAGTGCAATCCATCTAATGTAAGCCAACATTTTGTCACGACTCAGTTAACGGTATTTAAGCCTCAACACTCCTTTTATATGTATATCCAATGCAGGAAAAGTTGGCAGAATTAGGAAAAACCTTTGAAATAACAGAGCAAGATTAGGAAGGTTATGCAAAACAAACATTGTGAAGCAACTAGCCACAAAACTGAGTTTAAATGAAATTCAGGCCTTTTTCTTTATGCAATAAGTCATCTTCCTGAGATTGCAGATGACCAACAGATCACATAGCTACATTTCATAAACCCATCCATCCCATGACTTAGCTCTCACAGTCTCACAGCAAAATGGCCAGTGAACGATCTAGTCAAAGTTTTCTCATAATTTTAAGCCAAAATTAATCTATGGATAGATTATATCCATTTGAGGCAGAATTTACACACCTCATCTCTCTTTCCCCTCAAATACTTGTAGGCAGCAGCCTTCACCCTCACTGATCAAGCTTCAGTTTATTCTGCTTAAAAACCCCAAACAAGTTTTTGTGGCAATGGGTTACCTTACCAACAAGACACAGTTAGGGAAAACAAGGGGAAAGATGGTGTCAAGCTGGAGAGATTTTGAATGGAAGCAAAACATTAATCAAAGCAACCAGTTTTAGCATTTCCATCCTTTTTCAATCAAAAAGATAGCTTCTCCTGACCACTTGTTTTCTCAATACAAATAATGGGTAACAGGCAGAGTACAGAGAGAACATGAAACATGTCAACATGCAAGAAATAGAGGACTTCCACAGTGCCATCACATCTTGCAAAGAGAATAACATTAACATACTTTAACTTCTGCAAGTATTGGTGATTTTGTCATTAGTCCTAAAACAAAGACAAAATTATCCTTTTGATTTCCAAGGAAATTTAAGAACATTGTAATCATAATGGTGCCATACGTTATATCAATAATTCCTATTTGATAACATCCAGTGGAAGGAAAAATGTGTCCTCATTTTCTTTCCCTCATTTACAAATAATCTGCTGCTTCTTACAATATATTCTTAGAGTGTTCAAATTACTGACTTTTAACAAAATGACAAGATCATAGCTGAACATCTTAACAGTAAATCTTAACAATTTCAACTTATACTAACCTCTTTCTTGCATAATTTATCCAGCCAGCATGATACTGAGCTGCACCTCTTCTGACAGCTATATATAGTAGTAGAGAGCTCTAACCTTTTCAAGACTGATAGGTTAAATACTAGCAAGTTTTTCAGTTTACTGTACAGATATTAAACAACAGAGGAAAAGAGGTTATAGTTTCTTCACAGGGTTTAATATCTGCAAAAGAACTGCATGTATCTACTCATAGCCTGAGACAGGGCAGCTGGGTAAAAACAAACCTGTAGATGTACTATGTTATTCTTTAAATCTTGCCGAACAATCTGTCTGTAAAGCTCTGGTGATGGCAGCAAAATGTTCCAGACTCAAAGACAGCTATAACGAACAGGATTATTTCCTCACTCAGTTGCCTATTTGTAAATACTTTCCCCATGCACAAATCCACTACTGAAATACAGAATACACAACAAAAAGCTTGCTGTGACAAACATGATTAGAAGATGCTGATTTTTTGTTTTTGTGATCTTTTTAAAGTAATTGCATTGTGGTACACGCAGTGTTTTTGACGCTATTTGTTGGGTGTGTCTAGTTCAGAACAGAAATTGAAGAATTGTTAGTAAATTCTCTGTGCAGCTCCAGAGTGAAGTATCTGTTACAATGTTCATAACAATTCATGATATTCTCTTTTATGATCTCGTTATTTTTATCCTCATTTTTTCCTTATCCTATCTCTAGGCTATCTCTCCACGCTCTCTACTGCTCCTTACAATCTCTGCTTAATATCACTGTCCTGCCTGTAAGTATGGCATTAATTTTGCCTATGGTCAAGGCTTCAGTCTCATGAAATATAACAGCTAGTACCTAACAGCTCTAACAAAAGGATCATTCCCACAGACACACACAAGCAAATGGCTTTGGACCCCCCACTAACAGTAAAGAAAACTTGAAGGAAGGAAAATTCAGGAGCTGGCAGACCTAAATACATTTTCATAAGATGGATAAGATCTTAAAAATTCATAAGCATTGGAACACTTCTGCATTACATGTTTGAGACCCCAGTCACGCTTGCTATGATTAAAGAGTCTGTGAAGGAAAACAAAACAACAAAAAGAAAAAAAACCCACCCAAGCCTCTAGAAAATCAAGAGACATCTGCCAGTCAGTGCATCTCTGGCATTGAAAAAAACATTTTGATCTTGCCTGATTTTGATTAAGCAAGATAAAGCTTCAAAAGCATAAGTATCACTATCTAAAAGGCCTTGCCTTAAAACAAAAGTTCAGATGCACATGAGACCCTGGTGTCTCCAGATTGGCTTTTGCCTATTACACAAGAATTGTTCCAGTCCCATGGCAGTTGATCACATTAACAAAGGATCAGGAAGCAAGGACACACTCCAAAAAAAAAAAAAAAGGTAGAACTAGCTGCAAGTGCTAAACATCCCCTTTCAATAATTACCATGTTCTAACCTTATGATTTGGGAAACTGGCAAATAAAGCTTGTTAGATATAACAGCAGCACAGTAGCTGAGTTGTTAGTTACTACACCATTTTCCCTGAATTTCACTTCAATGAAAAGAGACCCAGTTGTGAAAATTAACATGGAAGCACAGAATGCTGGGCGTATTTGGTAATCCAGCACCACAAATTACTTAAGCAACATGAATGCAGTGTAAATTTTCTTTAAAATACAGCTACTTATTTGGTATCTCATACAAATATACCAGATGAACAGTGATAAGCAAGGTAGGTGCTAGTGATGTTGCCTTCACATTTTTCTACTCTAATCCCTTGTCCATGATCGCACATGCTTGCAAATGAGCCAGCTAGAGGCAGCTGACATGAACGTTTTTATTCAGTCCAGGATGTGGTAAACTGCTTGATCACTTATTACACCTTAATTTTGCAGTGCCAGCTTTCCAGTAACGTAGCAGCATATATTGAGTACTGCTTTCAGAACCTGGAAGAGGTAATTTTTGCCAGAGGATAGTATTATGACCTCATTGCTGGAAGAAAAGCGTTCATTGTTTAAGTAACTGGCAGAATTTCATAGAAGACAAAGCAGAAGATAAACTTTCAGCAGAATTTTCCATTCAGGCACACATCCATATCTTTACCTATTTTGTCTTCGAAATGGCAGTTTGTCTATGATTCACCTTTCAGCTCTTATAGTTTGGATAGCTTGAAAAAAATTAACCCCATTAAGAACTCAAATAATTGAAAGCTCCTAGGTGAAAAGACTTCAACCCTTTATGATCAATACCAGATCTGTATCAGACTCAAAGAATACTGGAAATAATACTGTCAAGAAGAGACAGCTAGTCCTCTTGGGGAAAAATCAGGATGATTGTATCCTTAAAAAAACATGTTGAATTATTCTAGAATGAAGATTCACACGAACATGAACTGGTACATCTACATGGAACAGGAAAAGCTATGCAGAAAAAATAGCTTAAGCCACCATTGTGCACTATTTGGCCACCCTTCATAGCAGAACTAGGGCCAGCCTGGATAATGATCTTCTGATCTTGCTGTTTGCTCTCATCCAGGAAACTAAGCTGGTCCTGAACCACTACAGACAGCGGAGTCAATGGAACAGCTTTGGGAGATTTAGCTCCATGCCAGCTGCTATAAAGGATCAAGGATTTTTTGGAACTCTTAGAAATTATATTTTAATCCAGCAACAAAGAAGAAAATCAGCACTTAAAAATTTTATTCTAGTAACAAAATGAAGTGGCTGAGACTAGATACCCCCTAGCTAAGGTCTGACATATATACCCTGGCAAACCATTCACCATAATATCAGTTTAACATCGTTCCCCTGCTCGAGCTACTGCCAGAGTGAAATAAGATGCCAGCACCAGTACTTACGCCAAAATTTTATGCTACCAAAAGCCTTAGTATGTACACATACAAGAAAATTATACCTCTGTTATGCTTCTACTAGGAATATTTTTTCTACTGCAGTAGCTGTTGAGAAATTAATAGCAATCCCTCATCCAGGGGTAATTAATGTTCCAGATCCAAGAACACATATATATACACATCAGTACACACAACTGCTTAAGAACTTGAAAAGCTGAGAAATTTATTTCAACTCAGTCACACATTGTCAGTGACGGCCACAGAAAAGGTTTTAGGCTAGTCTTCGGTCCTAATGATTAACTAGGCGTAGTGTTAACCAAGCTTTGGTACCACTTCTTAACCTTTCAATGAAATCAGAAAGCTACTTTGCACATGTTGCAGCAAAGGCAGTTCCCACACGTACCAGGAACTTGACTTCCGCCAATTTAATCATAGACCATATATCACAGGAACACAAATCTGTGAAGTTGTTCAGTTCTGGAACAACTAAATTTCATGAACCTGCCAGAAAAAAAAAAATTCCTCTTTCCAACATTTCCCTGCCACTGTTTTAAAATATTCCCAGCACAGAGGGGTAAAGTCTTACTGTCAAAAACAATGCAGCAGAACTGATCATGCAAAAAGTATGATCTGGAGCCAGGGTTCACCCAGGGAGCCCAGTCCCCAGGCTGAGTTTAGATGAGGATCCTGAGCACATGGGCAGGGTGATGTGTGGGTCCCAGGTGAGGCTGGTCAGGACCATTAAAGCCTGTTGGTGCCCTGAGGGTCCTGACTTTGAGTGATTCTTGATTACTTACTGAAATACACAGCTTCAGTAAAAGAATCAGGTTGTAGAAGAGGTTTGCTCTGCTACCAGTAACAGCCAGAATTCTGGAAGTACATGTGAGACTTGGGATTTACTAACATTCCAATTGTATTATTATTACAAAAATATTATTCCAACTCAAACTTCAGTCTAAGTTTGACAGCAAGACGGTATAGTTTTCAAACTACATTTCAAACATCAATGAAGTCCCCACTTTGAAGTCTGGGAAAGTTGATGTAAAATACATGATTCTGAGTCAACTAATTTCCCTAATTGCAATTGATAAGATAATTGATTTAATAAACAGCACATCACAACAGAAAATAACAGGCCAAAACCAAACATGATAAAAAAAAATATTCTTTTACCCTTTGTTTATAATTCTCCGATTTCTTTGTACAGGAATCTGCACAGACAACTGCCTGAGTTCCAACCCCTGCCTCATGCATGACAGGGCAGGTTGGAATTACCCATGTGTGAGCCTGCCCTTTGCTCCCTTCCATTCTTATCCTTTTTCCCCACTGCATATTTGTATCCCTTCCTTCTTCCACGCATCCCCTGGATCTACCTATAAGAGGCTGCTTTTCTCTTTTTGGGCTTCAGCCATCAAGTTGTTTTGACAAGCGCTTACGAGCTCCTGAAAGAAAATCTGAATATGTTCTGTACATTATCAGTTTACTTCTGCTGCCTAGAGTGGCTTCTTGAGGACTGTGAAAAGTCACTCAATGTCAGTGTGCACAAGCATTACTGGGCAGGGTTATACAAACACAACTGGAGTGGCATTCGCAGTCTAATGCCTACTAGTACAATTTTGGCTTTTATGCAAGCCCTTCTTTGCATCCCTCTAGAACTCCAGCAACTCCAATATATACAGACAAATTCAACACAAGTTCATGATTTCCTTTTACTTTGCTTACTTAACCCATTGCATCAGGGAACATTCCAAACCATCAAGTAACCACAATGTGGATTCAATATAGACACAGCCAGTTTTGTAGTTTCAAGCAGCATCACCCCTAGAGAGCCCACCACATACCTTGAAATCTAAAACCAGACACAGTTAACCAAGGCATAAAACCCTCAGAATAGGTTTCAAGCCTGACAATTTCTATAAACACATGCTGCAGCAATGATGTCACTACTACAGCTGTCCAAAACAGAAATACAAATGTATCCTTCAGAAATGCCCAGATGACACCGTAAAGTTAAGATTACTCTTAATTCCAAACAATAAAAACCTCACAAATGTACAACAATGTAAATTACTTTTTTACTCTGAGTTCTAAATCTTTGGTTTCCAACACCTAAACCCAGTTGCTTTGTTAAGGTAAATTCACATGGCATTTCATTACTTAACCTTGATCATTCAGAAGACTATTTTGTCCCATATTCAGCATTGCTACTAACAATTTTTTTTACTCAAGAGCATTCAGAATAGTGCATATGCTGTATAGATCAGGCCCACCATTCCACTACTTCTGAAGAAAGGATGCGTGAAAATTTGTAAGTATACCTCTTGCTGAAAGATCTCACTGTAAAAGGCAGAATAAAAGTTCCACGAGAGCAGTACCTTTTTACAGTAAAAAACAGCATATAGATAGTGATTACCATTTAATCACCAACACTGAAACTCCATAGTTTACGGTCCACAGGAGAGCCATTGAAGAAAAAGGAATTGTATTTCTTTTTGAGACTATTCCCAGACAGAAAGGTTAGGAAATCATAACGAAGCCTAGAAGAGGTTATTTATTAGTTAATACCACAAATGGCAAGCTGCTTGATGTAGTAAAATTAGCCTTAATAGGAACACAATTCTTCCTCTTCAGCTTTATCGCAGATGTTATTATTACTTCAGTAAACAATTGCAATTTGAAATGTTGCCTTTTTCATTGCAAAATACATCTGTGTAAGTGATACAAAAAGAAATACTTGATTTAAAAATGTCTTTCCTGTCCATTACAGAAAATTCAAAGGCTGCATGACATTCTTTGTGCATCTGATTGAGTGTATAATACTTAAAAACTCGCTGTACACACTGTATCCATTTTGCAATCGGTACAAATGGTTAGGTTTGAGAAATACAAAAATACTTGTGCAAGTATTTGCATTTACTGTCTAACAGCTTTGGTGGCCAACTTGGTGAGCAAATGTAATCAAAACAGGTCAAATCCTTCACATGAAAATCTTAAATCATTCCCTTCTGGGAATAGGTGTGTCAAAAAATTCCCCAAATTAGTAAGCAACAACCATAGCAGAACTGTCTAAAAGCTGCGTTTGCTTTCCAAGATACTTTTCAACTGGCAAGAGGAGTTACCGTAACCTTTTCAGTGTAATACTGGCACACTCTGTGCATCAGTGCTGGTAGAGGCAAACAAAATGTGTAACTGCTGTTACGGTTTAGACAAGACAGATGGCAAATTGCAAAGTGCTGTCAAGATTCCAAAGGTTCCATCCACATACACTAACAAACACTCAACAAGCCATTTGTACTGTTAGAGACAGTGACATTTAGAAAATTTAGGCTGACAGTTCTAGATTTGGGGAAACTTGAAGTCTACTCTTCACATGCCACTTAAGTAGCAACTATGTGTCTCCCTACTTTTGTCTTAGCTACAGTAGTCCCTGGCTTCATTGAGGAAACTTGAATTAAGTTTATCATAAATGTGGCATTCCACAACACAAGTTTATCCAAGGACAGGATACCTGCAAACTCACCTGTCTCTAACAGGAATCAGAGCCTAAACATTTATAGTAAAAATAGACTTAAATAGACCACTTAAAAAAAATGGAAAAAAAAAAATCACACCTTATAGGGCAAAGTTAGTGGAAGCTGATCAGTAAACAGTGTGCCAACACACCCTTTAAAGTTAACTCGACTACTTCAGGACTAAGTTTTTGCCTATTTGCTCCCTTAACACTGAATCAGAGATCTTCTCCACCTGAGGCTATATCCCAAGTCTTGCTACAATTAATTATTTATACCCAAACAACAAATTATTAGTTATAGAGCATTCAGGAAGAATCATCAACTAGACAAGTAAACTAATTAAATAGTTACAAGCAGAACTTTTACCTCTACAGAAATTAGAATAGAAATTCTTTAAGATATTTACTGACCAAATATGGCACACAGGTTATGTCCCAACTGAAAGAGTACTTTCGCCTGTTAGAGAAGTAGATAAAGGGAAGAATTTAAGATAAGTTACATAAATCACATCATGACAAAACATTTTCACCAAGCCCAAAGAAAATTAATATTACATTTCAGCTTCTAGAGGAATAAGTCAAGGGGTTGGAGAGGCATCATTTCTCAATGGTGCCTCCTACCTTCCAGAGGAAAAAATACAGCAAGCTTTTACTTTTCACTGGAAACAAGTTACAAACCATATTCTCTGATCCATGAATCAGTGAAATTATCTCATTTGCCACTATTTGACAATAGCTATGAGGCAGATTACTAAAGGCAACACTTTCCAGATGAAACAGTCCTCTAATTAGGCATAAAGAGTACTTTTTTATTCCTTTTTCAGAAGAGTCTTCTGTGAGGCAAGACAATAGAAATGGCACCATCTGCTAATAATCCAATTAGAGAATTTCAAAGCAACAGCTAAAAAAGCTAGCTGTTAGTGATTTATTTTTCTAAACGTATTTTTCAATTACGCCACATGGAGGTCCACATGCTTTCTAATTACATTCTACTTGGAAACTGCAACAATTCATGGGATCAAGAAGAAATCACATCATGGGGTAACACAAAACACAAGCTTTTCCCAGTTATATTTTTGTCTCCAGTTGTGACAGAACACATATACGGCTTTACCACTTTTTCCCTCATTCTCCCATGGTGTGTGATAATCAAACGTGTCTCAGACATCACTTTTAGCAGAATATTCTCAGGAATACTCTAAGATACACCCTCTCACTTGATTTATGGTCAAAATTATCATCAGATGCACAAAGACAATGCGAACTTGCCTACTGCAACTAAATGCTCTGAAGTGTTATATTTAGGAAGCAATTGCTGCTTATCATTCAAGATTACTTAAACAGAGATGGGAACTTGGCTAACATTGTTTAGGTGTGTCAGGTGTTTATCCATGCCAAACAACTCACTGGCTCTTGAAGATAGCCAAGTTCAAGACAGCCAAAAAAAAGAAACACTAATGTTTTAATGTATCTTCAGAAGATACTGACAACATTGGGGAACACAGTTTTATCCTGCTTACAGGAGATGCACAAATTAAATTGCTTGCCCAAGGCTCACAAATATACGGATGAAGAAGATAGAAAATTAAATGCATACCCTGAAGTATTAAGGTACACTTCCTCTAATACCACAACTCATTCTGCTACATGAAGAGATATGGCCAATGACTTAATATGGCCACAACTGACAGGGAACATAGAACCCCAGCAGTTAAATTGACTAAGATTTAGGAATAACTTATCTTGACAAGAACGTTGGCAAACCAAGATGTCTTAGTTCTCATTCTGCCTTCAGGTCACCCTGTATGTTTTTTCACATCTGTCTCACAGCATGCTTAAAGAGCCATGTCACAAACCTATGTGGGCAGATACCAATTTCAGTAGCATGCAGCTGAAAACTCAATGTGGACATTTTTAGTTTCCTGAAATCAAATTATCAGTTTCTGCTCTTTAATGAACATATTATGCTTTATTAAGGACACACTGATAGCAAGGAAAAGGGTCCATCGCATCAGTTTGACACCTGACTCTCATAATTTGATTAACTGTTTCAACAACCAATACTTTTAAGAATATACATAAGATCTGACAAAATACAACATGCCTCTTTCTATTCCTGGTACATAATAATCCATGAAAATAAGCTTCATCTGCATCTAAAGAAAAGATAAGCACAGACAATTCTTTCTGCCTAACTTGCATTCTTAGTCACCCAATGCCACACTTCTTTAAAATAAGCATTCCTGACTATTTTCTTATATACACGAGACACTGTTACTAAAATACAGGGTGAAGTTTCTTGGAAATGTGTCAAATGCAGGAGACAGCTGAGAAAAAATAGTTTGTGATTTATTTGAGGCTTCAGGTTTCATCACATCATCAACTGACTGCAAACAAGCATAATTCAGTCAGCTGCATCCTGGATATTTGATTGCACACCCTATCCTTGAAAAAAATTACAAAACACAGCATACCCTATATAAATGTCCTACATAAAATATTAAACAAATAATTGCTGTTATACACACTGTTTCAAAAAAAAAAAAAAAGGGTTTTGACTGAAAGTTGTTACATAAAGCACAGTCGCTTCATACAGAAAGCTACTACAGTCAAATGAAATTTTTCAAGTGAGCACAAGAGTCAATGGCCTGTTGAGAACTATCTCAATACACGCACTGAAGAGAATTTCTGAAAACATCCTTTTGACTTTGAATTAATCATTGATTCAAATGGATTCTAAGAGAAAGTTACCTACTTGCTGTAAGTAAAAAGACCTATCAGAGGAAGTTAAAACCAATGACTATGATAATAACCTAAAGCACTCTTCACGTAGGACACTAGGCCTCTGTTGCCCCATTCCATGTGCAGGTCAGCATACGCTGCAGACATAAGGATTCTTCCAGGATTCTTCACCCACAGAATCTTTTGGTAGTACTTGAAAATGATGTTACAAAAAAAGGCATGAAATAAATTAGATCTGGCTTTCAGTTACACCACCTCCATAGGAACATCACATCCAAGTGGAATGTGAAGCAGCATCCTGTTTTAATCAAGGAGAAGTTCTTCCAAGCTGCAGAGTTTTTGATCCAAAAATGATTTTATGGCAAAAAGAGAACTGTTAAAAGAAGTATTTGTCTGGAAAAAATTTAATAGCTACATGTTAGCTTCTGTAAGGCCTTTGACATAGCTCCCCACAACACCCTTCTCCTTAAATTGGGGAGAGATGGATTTGATGGGTGGACTGTTTGGTGGATGAGGAAATGGTTGTATGGTCACATCCAGAGGGATGACAGATGGAGACTTGTGACCCCCCTCAGGGGTCTATATTGGGACCAACACTGTTCAATCTCTTTATCAATGACAAAGACAGCGGGATTGAGCGCACCCTCAGCGAGTTTGCTGATGACACCAAGCTGAGTGGTGCAGCTGACATCTCTGAAGGACAGGACACCATCACGAGGAACCTAGTCAAGCTCAAGAAGTGGGCCCACGTGAACCTCATGTGGTTCAAAAAGGCCTAGTGCAGGGTCCTACATGTGGGTCAGGGCAAGCCCCAGTATCAATACAGGCTGAGGGATGAAGAGATTGAGGGCAACCCTGCCAAGAAGGACTTGGGGGTACTGGTGTATGAAAAACAGGACATGAGCCAGCAATGTGCATTCACAGCCTAGAAAGCCAGCCACATCCTAGCCTGCATCAAAAGCAGTGTGGCCAGCAGGTCAACTGAGGTGATTCTGCCCCTCTACTCTGGTGAAACCCCACCTGAAGTGCTGCATACAGCTCTGGGGCCCTCAGCACAGGAAAAACATGGGCCTGTTGGAACAGGTCCAGAGAACCACAAAAGTGATCAGAGTGGTAGAACACCTCTCCTATGAGAGCAGGCTGAGAGAGCTGGGGTTGTTCAGCCTGGAGAAGAGAAGGCTCCAGGGAGACTTAAAGGGGGCCTAGAGAAAAGATGGGGACAAAGATTTTAGCAGGGCCTGTTGCAATAGGACATGGGGTAATGGCTTTAAGCTACAAGATGATAAATATGGACTAGATATAAGAAAATTTTTTTACAATAAGGGTGGTGAAACACTGGAACAGGTTGTCCAGAGTGGTGGTAGATACTACATCCGTGGAACCATTCAAGATCAGGCTCAACAGGGCTCTGAGCAACCTGATGTAGTTGAAGATGTGCAGCAGTAGGCAAGATAAGATATAAACATACCCTGAGTTTTACCACCTCCTTGTCTGACACTACCTTCACTGAATAACATAGAACAAAAATATTCTGCAATTATATCCAAGTATTCCTGAGTCAAAATCACAAGCAACTTATTTACTTAATGAGCAATCTGACCCTATGTTACTTCCCATTTCTTTCCTACTCAGATGCTCTGGGCCAGATGTTAAGATAGATCTTCTTGCTTCTACCACTTGCTAAAGACAATCAAGGCTTGTCTAGATAGCATCAACACTACTGAGACAGCATCCAGACTTGAAGCAGAATGATTTGGACTGCTTTTTCATGGACTTCTGGATGACGCCATGAATCTGGGATGTCAACTTGATCATTGCTTATCATTTGGAGATAACTTAAAACCAAATAGATATTCAAGGAAATCAGTCCAAACATAAGCTGCAGACGACCCCTATATGGATAAGAAGGTTAGGACATCCAAGCAAAGCCTCTGACTCCTCACAAAATTCTAAACTAGTCACTGTTAAACATACAGTACAGACACTGAATGTTAAAGTAATTTTGCATTTCAGGCAGGCTACATGGACTGAGTGACCAACTACTGTCAGCCTTACGCAATCTATATTCAGTTCTTCAGCATTCCTGTGGCCTTGTATTAAAAGAGAACAAAACCAAAAAAATCCCTTTGAAGTAATTTATCTGTAATGATATCATTCCTACCTACACCACAGCAAATACCACCTTAATGAAGCAACTGGGACTTTTTATTTGTCTTTTAATGTTTTGGTAGATTTCTTCACACAAAAATAGGAATTTTTCAGTCAATTGCATTAATTTCAACAGTCGAATGGCTTGGTCCCAAAATATAACCACTGCAAGACAAGTATCTTACCTCATCTTTTGGCAATTATTAAAGAAAGAATCTCAGGGGATAACTGCTAGTGAGCTGGTTCATATAAAAGTGGAAGTGGATTGCTGAAGGCTTAAGCCATAAGTGAGTAAGTTATAAGAATCAAACAAGTTACACACAATGCAGTCCTTTTTTCCAAATGGCAGTTGGATAACTCAATACTATTATGTCGGGCAAGATGAAAGACATTTTTAACTCAAAGCTGTATTAAAAAGTCCTGAATCACAACAGTCTGCAAAAGTTACTGTACCTGTCTTTCTATAACCAATAGACAGAAAGGCTTCTCCAGAGCGATTTAAAGAATGAGCGCAACTTTTCATGCAATGAACTTATAGCATAAAAACTTGTCTAACTCAGTCTCTGTAGGAGCCCGTAATTTTCAGAGAGATAGAATCTGAAGAGACAAACATCCCTAATGACGCTCCTACTCTTGCACAGGAGCTTCTTTTGACAAAGCTGGTTAAATGAACAACTGCATTCTGTGCACACCCTGCAAAAGTGAAGGGACTGAGCCATAGAAATACCTGGAATATTTAGTAATGAAACATTGCATTCTTATTTTTGAAAAAAATATTGAATAAAATTATCAAACAGCATCTTTATGGGATGGTTCCCTAGTTTGCATCAATTCTTCATAACTCAAACGCTTGAAATTTTGTGGGTTTAACGCTTGTGTGGCCAGACATTATCTGCAAGTTAGTCTAATGCATCGTGAAACAGTGGCAGAAAAGGCCGCAATTCAGGAAAGATTTAACCGCGTCTCAATCTCGATGGCGGGAAGCATGGGCGGAAGGGTGAAAGCCGGGAGCTGTGGGCATGGTGGGTCTCCGTCCCGCAGCACCGCAGGGCGACAGCCCCCCCGACTGACCAACCCCCGTGCCCTGCAGCACAGCAGCAACTGGCATCGGCCCTAGAGCGCCACGGCCGTCTGAGGGCTGCGCTCCCACCCCCCAGAATCTTCCAGGGCACTTTAAAACCTGTTTACAAAACCGAGCTCGGTTTACATTAGGTTCGTGGTTTAAAAGGCACGGGGCGAGAAATGGACTCGCCTGTCAGTTCAAAGCACTCATTAAATTACCTTTGACAGTGCCAGGGAAGAGAGCCCTTAGTATGGAGTAACACATTTTCTCTCCTACAAAATTAACTTCTATATGCTTCTTCATGTTTTGCCTAGATTCTTCCCTCTGAAACTCGTTGCGTTTGAAAAAGCCAAACAGGACATCCCTCAGATTAGGCTTGCCTTGTTTCCTTCCAAACTTAACTTGTTTTTTCACAGAAACCGTACTCCCATTCCTCACTGAGAGATGAGGTCATAGTGAAGTTTTAAGATCAAGAAGTATCTTCATGGCATGACACTAAGATCGTACTTGACAGACAGCTATCATCTCCATTTTGTTCAAAGGAAAAAAAAAAAGTATCTTGGAGCAGTTTAATTTCAGTTTCATT
>JAOXJK010000051.1:33701642-33712093 GCA_025774025.1 Xenus cinereus | reverse complement strand
CATACACACTTTTAATGCCAAAGACAGATCAGAAAGATCACATTAGTCTGTGAAGATCATACTTCGGAACAAGTCAGTGACAGAAAAGTTATTGTCTGATTACCCACACCTCAAGTGTGAAAAGTATGCATGTGTATAGCTATATAATGCCTTATGGCTGAATAACAGGTTTCAACTAGGTTTAAGTTATAGGAGTCTCCTGCATCAATAAGCAATTTAGAGAATCTATAGTTATTTAGAGATCTATAGACAGAGAATAAACAAGAGATGAGCATTGATTATGTGCAAAGGCTTAGCAGAATGGACTTATTCATAACTAATAAAGCAGATTATGATTTTAAAAATCAACAATTACTGAGTACAGCTTAAAAACGCATGATCCGGTAAAAGCAGTTCTCTTTTCATTCAATCAGAAAGGAGACATTACAATTAGACATGTAGCTTTTGCTGAGAATGAAAAGGCTGATAAAATCCTGAGGGTAACTACAGAAAATTTTATGATATTAAAAATAATTTAACTGGTAATATCCAAAAAGCTTTATGAAAACCTTTGAAAAGCAGAAGCTTTTAATGAAATTAAGACTTGGGTAAAACATCCCAGTTGATCCATTATTTTCTTCTCTTGCGAGAATTACTATCCTGGGTATACGGGAACAAGTAATATTACAATGTTTTATCCTATGCAAGTGTTAGCTTAGCAATGTAATATTGCTTCTTATCCAAGTGAAGAGCAATTTGAAGTCCTAAAAAACATGGAGAAGCTGTTGAATTTCACTCCAGTGTGGTCAAAAGTAAATTTGACACCTTGGAGAAAGCTGCACTCAGCAAGATGAAAAGTGGAGCCAGTCCCATTGTATGTTGCAAGTAAGAATAATTTTGTGAAATAAATAAAGGTACATTTATGGCAAGCAAATGTCATATACTTAAATAGTCACTCTAAGGCTAATCATACCTGCAGGAAAAACATAAAGCAAAAAAACCTATCAGCTTCCATGAGATGAGGTAAATGCCCCAAGACAATAAAATACTACACTTTAGAGGAGGAGACTGCAGAGCCTGTCATCCTAGATGTTTGAAGCAAGACTAGTAGTGTTCTTCATTTCTTGTTTTGACAATATCTGTAACAGTAATTTCTACCTTTGCAAATCCATCTCTACTATAATAATGAACTGCTGGATGGAGCAATAACAATATTTTTAATAAGCCTGTTTCTAATGTGTTTGACACAAACAAGCACCCTTTACTGGATGCCTAATACTCCTCTACTTCAGGAAGGAGGGGAACAACCTCACTGGATAATGTGTTACACTGATCAGCTCAAACAAACACACAAGCTAAACCAGCAGCGCCAGTCTAGATTACAATAAAACTATACCCTATTTGATTGTTCAGGACCATGATATCCGAAATGGAACTTAGTTGTAATGCAAGCAGCTTACCAAGAGAACTATCTGCTAATGAATAAGCAGTTTACAAATATTCTCTAATAACATGACTAAGTCCTATTTATTGCTCTATAGTTTCCTGCCTTAATAGGAAAGAGCAAAAGGCTTATCTTTCCAGAACCCTGGACAACCTGCAGTTCTATGCATCTTGACAAATTTAATTCAGATGGTCTGACCTATGGAGACATTTGTTCGTACAAAAATCTGGTTCAACTTTGGTTTAGTTAAACTCTCTTCCACATCTGTTTGCTCTTTAACAGAGTGAGCAAGTACACTAGCATGTCAAAAACTTAACTGTAAACAAATCTCTTCAACTGCTAAGACATAGTTTGATTTTGCATAAAAGCCGTAACTCCATAGCATGTAGTTATTTTCTGCTGCACCTCACTGAACATTACTCAGCTCACACAAAATACTTACATATCAGAACTCACAAAAACCACCACGGCATACTGCTCAGGGAAGCTACTATTCTCTACATCTTGGATTTACAGAGACCAAAGATCCTGTTTGGAAGAGCTTTGACCTTTCATTTTTGAAGCCTAAATTAACTTTAAACATCATTAGAATATAAATGTCAAAGAAAAAATAAGTTTATACAGTATATAATTATTTAATGTGAAAAACCACCACCTGCACTATATTCTGATTTCCCGTAATTTACTTAAGTCTAAATCATATAGCAGTAGAGGTAGAGCTTAAAAACACATAATCCAGAAAAAACGTCCCCTTTGCAATCAGTCACTCAGGAAGGAATCATTATAGTTACACAGAACTTAATGCTGTATTATGATTAAAACTAATCCAGCCTGAAGTTGTAATGTAAATCATTTCACTGAGGAGCTACAGAAATCTTTTACTATTATTGTTGAAGAAGCAAGCAGGCAGGAACATGGAAGAGAAATGACCAAGCCCTTCAGTTGCAGCACAGGTTTATGCTGATTTAAATTGTTCACAGAACACTAGCATTTTTACTTCCCTCACCTCAGCTACTGACTATGACCTCAGCTGGCAGACCAGTAAGAAAACCAAGTCTGGATGTTCCACAAAAACAAGCAGCAAGTTGGAAGAGAAAGCATCTGCCACTGCTGGAGAAAATCAGCTCTAGAGCTGTACAAGGGTACATCCCAAACATACGAGAGAGAAACCTGATAAGCAATCATAAAATAAATATCCAGGAAACCCAGACTCGTGAATTTTGTTGCTCATGCAAAATAACACTGCTTTGTATCTGTAGCTGTCAGCATTTAAAAACATCCAAAAAAGCCCAAGAGAACAACAACCCTGTGGACAGATGAAGCTTCTTGACTGCAGGCCAGAGAATACCAACACAAACTTTGAATTTTCTTTTTCAAACATTTCTTCTGAAATTAATATGAGAATATATATTAAAAATGCAGGTTAAAAACTGGTTAGGTTAATGAAGCTACGGAGTATTTCAAGAAAACATTCAAGATTCAAGGAGCTACAAGGAAGAGAACGTGCTACTAAAAGGGATGTGGAGACTACTATGAAGTTAAATAGAATGAAATTGATTCAACAGGAAATTGTATCTCTTCTACTAATCCACTTACCGTATTTCCATAGCAGAGGCACAAGGGAGAACAAACACCATCTTCAACTTGAGTCCCAAAGCATGCTGAACTCCACTGTAAATTGGGGAAAGCACATCTGCTTCAGCATCCCGCATAGATAATACATTCTGCAACAAAACAATGCCATATTTGATGTGGTCTTCATGATATTACATCTGTTTCTATAGCATTTAAACCGTATTAAGACTTTAGGTGGCAATTCTTTTGTATGATCTAACAGGCTACATTTTTAAAATCAGCACTAAAAGAAACAAGATTTAACTTAATTGGCATCAATGGGCTGTCTATGAAGAATTTTATTAAGAGAAACTTCCCTCTGAAGTTACGGAAAACTGCAGATCACAGAACTACACAGGCAGAACACAGTCTACCCCTGTTCAACCTTGAATAATAAACCAGAGTGAAATGAAGTCTAAAGGCAACCTGCCATAAAAACAGTTCATTTAAATAGTAACCAACTTACAATAAACACCAAGATATTAAAAGATAATACAACTGTAACTAAAAAATATGAAAGCAAGCCTCATGAACAGAAGATATGCAAAGCTATATTAATAATAAAATACAAAGAAGTTTTCAGGAGAGACTGAAATAGAGTGGCACTTACATTCTCATTTTAGACTACTCATGTAAGAAACAGAAAGGTAAGGTCTATTTCAGGAACACAGCCCTTCTGTAGGAATCTGTCCCACTACTTCCTACACACACTCTGGTTTCCTAACCAAGTTCCTTACACTGGGTACTTCAGGTCAGACAATATAAATGGTTCTTCACTATTTTACCAGTTGAAATGTCCTGTTTGTAACTACCGTTAACCATATCGCTTCTTTCATAATCCCTTTCTTTGTAAAGCCATGCCTATCAGAAAAAATAAAACCAGTAATTGCATACCTTAGTACTTTATCATAGTAATGAAAAAAATTGAGCTTTGCATTGGGAGAAACACAGTGACATCCAGTGGTTCATTACTTAGTCAGTGGCATGTTTTAAAATAGCTGGTTTCAGAAATATTTCTTAATTCCTATTACTCATCTAAATAGGATCACTTAAATCAGAACCAGATCCCAGCTTCTCAAATCAGCATATTCTTAATTTAAAACATCCTGAGACATTACAAAGGCATTCTGCATACCACAGGAAAAAAGCAAGCTTATTGCCATCTTAATGCTGCTATTCTTTGATATCATCAGTGTGAAAAAAATTAACCTGTTAACACTTAAAATAAAGAGCAGTTGACCTCAAACACTTAACAGAAGCATTAGCTATGTTCTCATTGCTATGATCAAGAATAAATCATTATTTAACAGATAAAAGTTTTGCTAATTTGTAGTTCAAGTTTAAACATTTGTATAATAGGAATAACACACCAATACATTAATTGTTGCTAAAGGAAAAGACCAAATAACCAAAAAGCTTTTCACTGCACTGCGCAGTTATACCTAGAAGAGCAATTTCAGTGCTTTATTTTGACTATACGAGAAAGGGCACACCACCTCTACCACAGAGCTGTTGCCACATTTGTAAGGTTTACCAAGATCTTTAAGAAGTTTAACAAGTAGCTTCAAAATATATAAATATGTATTTTATCGATCTGGCACTATCTGAGATGAAAACACAAGAGCAGCAATAAGCAAGTACTGAAAACACAATAAAAACTCAAGAAAGCAATGTGGCAATCACTATCACACTATCACAATAAAGACTACAGAACGCAGGTAAATCCAGGAAATCCTAGAACTGAAACAGAACTAAATAACTACAGCTTAACTCATTACTCTTTCCTATTACATCACAAAACAAAAATACTCAACTAAGCTTAAAAAAATAGATTAATGCTTCACAGTCCGGATCCCAACTGTGCAGTCCACAGTTTAAACTTCTATTTAGTCATTTAATAATAAACCACAATCAATAAAAATATAACTATGTTGCATACATTCTCATATAAAATTACTACAAATTAACCACATTTCATACAGCTTATAAAACTAGTTTTATGCATAACGTAGGATAAAATTTAAAGCTTAATTTAGACCCTTTAGGAACAACCTTAACTTGAATGTTTCATGACACAATAGCAGGCCTTAGAAAAAAAACTACATTCCTTAAACCATCAAACATTTATGTACTGAAGTACAGCTCTTGTAACTTACAACTCTTTATTTACCTTTTTATTTATATTCTTTTTAATCATCTTAAGTATCAGAACTATATGAAGCCTAATTCACATTTCCAAAACTACTTGGAAGATAATAAACTGATACATCACATAAATAAAAACCACATATTGTTAACAGTAAAGATTGAAAAAAAAAAAGCCAAAAAAAACCCCAAACCCAAAGGAAAAACCTTACCTTTGGCCTTCATATTCACTTGCACAGAACACCTAAACTGTCCTTGGGGAAAGAGAAGATGTTTTACAGTAGGCCTGAAATGAGGTCCAGGTGAAAGCTATATTGGTTTTGATGGTGAAAAAGCCAATGACCTCCAGCTTGCAAAGCTGATTAAACATTTTACCCCGTTTGATTAGAAATGGACAGTAGCGGTGCTAAAATTATTGCCCATAATATAGGTGATGATCTGCATAAAATTAAGTTTTATCAAAATTAAAGATAATTACCCTGTCCAACTGTTCAGTGGAAAAAATGCCGTCATGTAAATTAATTTGAAACATACCTTTTATCAAAATGATGCTACATTAATCCATTAAATAAATTTTTCTCATTAACATGTAATAACTGTTACTTGCTTGTTTTTAGTTAGCACAAGGAAAACTTCCATAATAGCAATACAGGAGCGCTGTCCCGTTTGCACGGAGATGGCAAGCTATCCGAGGAAACAGTAATTAAGGCAGATCCCCACGAGGTGGTGCTGGTGATTAAGGACAGCTGGGTCGCAAGCCAGGAGGGGACACATCTCCGACACTCGGGCTCATTAATTTTGAGGGAATGAGAACCTGGGTTGCAAAAGCTACCTGGCCAGGAGAACACCAAGTATATTAACTACCACGGCAGCAGGGGTGTTAAAAAGGAGATGACTCTGTTAAGGAAGTACTACTGTTAGTGAGTATGTAAAAAAAAAATACAACCCATAAATTATAATAATTCATAAGTAATTTCACACAACAGTTAAGTGTTTGGTTAATGGTTGTACAATTAGCAGTGTTAATAATAATGCTTATATATATATTTCTATTTCACGAAATTTAGCTTTTAAACACTTATTTGATGCTGTTATCAAAATACTTTCTTATTAGAGAGCAGCATTTCAATACTGAATTAACTATATATTGGTGCAATAGATTGCACAAGAACTGGTGTCAGTTAATTAAGTTCATAATGTATGGGGGAAAAAGCAGTGAACCACCATTAACTTATAAATTGAAAAAAATGGATATCTGAATTCATACTGGATGTGAAGTTAGAGGGACTTGTCTAGGTACTGCTTAAAGAAGGAGAAATTAAAATTAATTTGAGTTCCAGTATGTTCCAGGTTCTATTACATATTGATTTGGTAATCTTGTTATGTGATTGATCTCTTAAACTACCAGATATAATCCAATTTAAAAAAATCAAACTTCTAAAGTTAATATAATAGAATTTGTACCATTATCTTGTTTTTAGCAAAATCTTGCAATTGTAACTTTAACATGGATATCTGGAAAACTTAAAAGACATGTTTTTCAAGCACTCGATGTGCTTTTTTAACAAAAAGAAAAAGGGTGTAAATTAAGAAGAAGTGAAGCATAGTCTACAAGACGCTTATCAAGTCATAATGTAAATATCTGCCATAGTTTGGCTCTCAATTTATATACTGAAGTATGTATATTCTTATAATTGGACCCCTTGATTATGGAAATCCAGGAAGCTTATTGTGAGACTCATGAACTATTCAAGCAAGTAGTAAAAAAAAAAAGTAGCAAATCTAAATAAAAGTAATGGAAAGTCTTCATAAGGGTGTACCTTTAAGTTTGCATTTCAAATAGAGTTTCACACCTACTTGATATATTTGCTAAGCAATCCCGTGAAGCCACAGAAGGCTAGTTAAGGTTAGATTGGTAAGAAAAATGCAAAACACATCTTTGTTTAGCTAAGATGACTGAAATAGCGAGATGAAGTGATTTGGATGAGGTCAGTCACTAATAGTTTAGAGAGGATTAGGAACAGTGTGTTACTGGCCCTCAATCTGTTGCTGTAATTATTGAGCTACTTGAGTTCCTAGCGAAAGAACTTAGGTATTAGTATTACTGCTCTTGGAATTCACAGGAATAAATAAAAACATATAGGCTTGTGAATGCTATTTAATTGAAGGCGAAAGTATCTCATCTCAGAAAAGCAGAACAGTTTAATGTTTACTAACTGAAAAACGTGAAAGGGGTTAAATCTGGGCTTTTATGAAGTTGCACTAGCAAATACAGTAATAAGGCTTTAAATTGTGCAAGATTAAGTGTTCTTAAATAAGGAAGAGCAAGAACATGGGGAAAAGAACTCAACCCCAAACTAAAACCAAGCAAAAAAAACCCCTTAATGCTCCAGCAAGTTTTGATAATAATGAACCCTGGATCTGTTGTGCCAAAATGACTTATGTAGCCATTTATCAGTTGCTCCTCAATAGGCTGCTATTACTCACTTGCTTCATATAGCAGTTGGGATCTCAAGCACAGTTAGTAAAACATTTGTCAGCTCCTACATTACACTGGGCAATTAGCAGGGAAAGACTAGGAGGACTTTAAAATGTCATGTGTTTTTATGTAGAAAAAGGCAACAGGCCTCCTCTTGTGGGATAAAAGAAACCCCAACACATCTACTTTCTGTAATGACTCCATTACTTCTACAGAATGCTTGCCTTGCTAGCAGTGTACACATTTCAGTTTAACAGTCTAAAATGTCAATAAACAAAAGTATATAAACTACACACTTAGGAAACATTTATCCTTCAGTACCTACTGGATTTATAGAATCCCTATAGGAAAACAGCTGATCCTGAAGTCATAAGGAGAAAAGTTTCTCAGACCAAATACACAGTTGGAGTGGCAAGCTAGGGACTAAATACAACCAAAGCTGAAAAGAAACATGAAAAGTGAGAGTCTTCTCATAGCTAAGTGGGACAAAAGCATTTGTCTCCGTAAAGTCAAATTTAGTACAAGAGATGGACTTAATGACCTTGTCATTCTATGCTCTTTTACAACCTCTTAAAGAAAAATCTAGTTATAAAACTAAGTACAACTCAAGGAATCCTGGTTTATAGCCAAACTGTGAATAGTGGTATTATATAACTAATGAATATTTTATAACACCAGTGAATAATCTTGTAGCTTTCTGACAAGGTGCTTGCTCCACTTGACAAATCTGTATTACAAATAACTTATTAGCAACTGATGTGTGTATTATATAATCACAGGAAGTAGATGGGATCTATAAAACAGTATTCTAGTTAGCGTCAATTCAGTAAGGAAAGGAGAACAGTTCTGAAAATAATGGCATGTTTTAAATAATGAATCACTTCGAATCTAAGCGCCTAACTCTGTTTTGAAGGCATAAATGGAAATTTTAAGCTGAGGAAAACATCATGGAGTTTGCTAACACATTTCATGCATTAAACATCAGCTGTTACACATGACTGTGGAAATGAAGGCGGGGGAAAGAGCAGCTATTTTAACTGTTCTGTGATTTAGTATGCTATGGCAGATAACTCATCTGTTGCAGTAACCATGTTACTACTCAGAATTTACAACATATTTTATATTCTTTCCAAGAGGTACTCAACTAACTCTCAGGAGAATTATATGGATTTGTTAATTAAGTCACTGTTATCCTTGTTGTAAAACAAGGGGGTTTAGCTGTGGGTATTTGGAGTCTTTAATCACACAGTGAATGCAGCAGAATCAGGATTAGAACAGGATTCTCTCATTTCCTGTCCCTGTTTTAATCAACTTGGCATTCATGCCTGTCTAGACCATTCTGTATTTAATGTTTAATCCCATTTCTATTGACACAAGCTAGACCCGCACATTTTGCTAGAAGAGTAGAAGTAGTATCTTTTCATAAAGTAGTAGTAGTACTTTTATTGGCTTCCTCTGTAGAATTTTATACTATGTGCTTAGTTTCCGAGTCCCTTTTATCTTAAGACATCTATTTCTGTCCTGGTTGCTCCAAATAGGATTGTTATCCTTGCATCTGCTTACCTCCTGTTGCTTGAATTTAACCTTGTGTTACTTCAAGCATGCTTCTTTAAAGGCAGAGTTGGCTTTGGTATGTTTTTATGCAATGGCTTTTATTACATTTGTCATATTAGTTAAGAGAACAAACCTCCCATACTCAACGATGTGGCCAACCTAGTGCAAAAATATATGAGTCTTGCAAAATAGATGAAAAATTTAAACAGTGCTTAAAAGGTAAAAATTACTCAGGCTTTCTTTTGGGGGAGAGAAAATGGCATAGACAACTGGGTTTGGACTCTCTAACTATCAGAACTGCATGGTGAAAAGCTCCATCTGAGGAATTTCTCTCTTTGTGGGTATTATTCAGATTTTCACTGGCTTAGGAAATATATGAACTCTGAACAATCTAACACTATGAAATCCCTCCCTGGGGCTCCTTCCTGGTGCAGGAAGTGAAGATGAGTAGATACTAGAGCAAGTCAGTGAGAAAAATAGGAAGTTTTAAGTTGAGTTGAACAGTTATGCTAGAAGCACTGTAATTTGCAGTGCAGCTCTTGAGGTTTGGAAATAAGCTCCACAGACTCTAAGGAAAAGTTTAGCTGGATGAGAAGATGGCGTTGTTCCCTCAGGAGTAGGCCGCCTCAGCAGTCCCTGCTGAAGGAGGGGAAAGTGGATAGCGGGGTAAACCAAAGTTTTTTGCTATCAAAACCAAAAACTCTGCTCCAGAACAGTGTGGGAGGGACAGATCACCCCCTCCACTTTGCAGCTTTCCAAGGTAACACACACCATCACTTACTCTGCGAACTTCCCTTGAGTGAGGTGGCCTTGCCTGCGGCTCTGGAGCCAAGCACCTCCCTGGCCCCTCCAGCCTGCTGTGCTCTGGTTAGGGAAGGCCAGAAACTCCAGCCGACCGGATTAACTTTATCACCTTCCCTTTCTTTTCAGAAATTTTCCCGTAGTCTCTGCACAAACACCCTTCTGCGGTAGCGCTGCCTACATATCTACTCTATACCGTACCGAGATTAAAGGAGCAAGCGTTCTCTAACGCCTACGAGAGGGGCAGGGCGGCGGCTGCCGACCACGACGCCCTTTTACGCCACTTCTCCTCACACACGCCCGCGCGCCCAGGCGCACGTGCTCTTCTTCCCCGCGCGGGCTGGCTGCACCGCGCACGCGCGCCGCGGTGGCGCTGGGCGGGGAAAGGCGCGTGCCGGGGGGGGGGGAAGCCAGAAGAAGTATTTCGTCAAGGCT
>JAOXJK010000051.1:33684822-33701171 GCA_025774025.1 Xenus cinereus | reverse complement strand
GGGGTGGGTGTGTGTGTACGTACGTATGTGTAGCGTCAGCTCTCGCGAGACTTGGGGCGGCGTCACGGGGGCGAGTTTGAACAGTGGGAGCGGCGGCGGCGCGGGGCGGCTGCTGGGCTGAGGTAGCGCAGAGCGGCGGGGGAGGCCCGTCCTGTCCTGTTTGTGGGGCCGTCGCCGCGGTGCTCTTTGTCTGCAGAAGGGCGGCCTCGGGTGGCGGGGCCGAAGGGTTCGGTGAGGGCGGAGGAGAGCTCCGGTCTCTCTCCTTTCCTTTCTTGTGACTGTGTACGCGACTGGTGGCTGTTGGGCCTTTCCCTTGGCCGGGGTCGCGCTGCCAAGGGGGTCCTGTTGCCTCAAGTGGGAAAGGCCCTTCTTCTCCGGCCCCCGGAGATGCTGCCTTCGCGGGGGGAGGGCTCTCGTCCTCCTCCCTTTTTGCTCGTTATAATGTGGGCAGGGGGCCTTTCCCGGCTGTAAGTCACTGCCTGGGTGAGTGTGTACCGTGTGTGGGACTCCTGTTAAGAGCCGTGTGCTGGGGTGAGTCGTTTGCTTATGTCGGTTTGAAGTGGTGTGTGACCCTTGGGAATAGCAGTTTAACAGTTATCGAACGGGAGGAAGAAAGTTTGCAGGCCAGGAGAGGGCTTTTTTTATCTCTTACCCTATAATTTTGATTAAGGAGTACTTACATGGGTGAATAATCAAGGTCTGGAGCCCTCAGTACAGACTCAGTCACATTTGAAGATAATTAGCTCAAAGTGAGTAGCTGTCTTGTAACTCTTGTTAGAATAAACGGAGACAGATTTTTGTTCTTTCCCCTCTTACTTGCTCACTTTACTACCGATTTAATTTATCCTTAAATTTTATTTTCAGGGTAACTTACTTAACCTTAAGTATAATGTTAAATTGTAGGCAATTGCTTCCCTGTGTAACTATAGAGGTTTATGAGCAAAACTACCTGGACTTGTCTGAGTAGCATCATCCAAAATTGACTATGAAAAGTTGAGGATATCTGTGCTCCAAAAGGCATACTTGCTGTTCTCCATAATAGTCGACAAGGGATGTGCGAATTGGAAAACTGTTTCTCTTTTCTTCCACACTTCAACTATCAAATACCCTAAGATCTCTTTTTGTATTCTCCAGTAAATGATTTATTAAGGGCTCAAAGATGTTGTATGTGAAACTGGAGGACAGCATGTAAAAGAGAGTGAAGAAGTAGGAGGGAGCAAGACAAAAATCCTCAAACAGCCCTTGAAAATTACAGGTCTGCTAGAAGAAGGTGACCCTGGGCGTAGGCTGTTTACTTGCCTCGCAGACCAATTGCAGAGCATCTATCCTTTGGCAACATTGCCTGATCTGGTTGTTTCTAAACTATTTAACAGCTGCCTCAACTGAGATTTGAATAAGATTTGCATTTCTGTGGGGTTTTAGCTTGTGATCTGCATTTTCATGAGACAGTTACAGGCACTAAGCCCTTTCAGAAAAGGGCTGCTGTGAAGGACTGCACTAGAATGTCAGCTTATACTCATTCGGACTAGGCAACTGTTGCTTTTTTCCTTTTCAAGGTGGGGTACGAGAATAAGGTCAAGAAAAACTTAAATGGAGTTCTGAAGGTGAGTTAAAAATGTTTCTCAAATTTAATTTAGTAAGCTAGGAGCAATCAAACTGCTATGTTGCCTCTATACTGTTTGATCAGAAAATAAAACTGTTTTTAAAATTCTGTTTATAAAGTGAATAAGGATTAATTCCTTCCCCTTACTAATACAAAAGCATAGCAGGAGTGGTTGGCTGTATGCTTGTATTGCTGCATCTTACAGTTAAACATCTCATTATTACATTGTACTCAGTGTACATGTGCTTGCACTAGTAATAATTTTGTTGATTCTTAGTTACGGGTATGCACAATTCTTGTCTTTCACTGGCTTAGTTTAGTATAAGTGTGCAAAACTAGTATTTCAAGCATTGCAATGGCTTGATGTGAAAAAATGAAATTTCAGAGCCTGGCAGGATAAAGTCTCTTTGTATGTGTTTAACTTGAATAACAACAAAGGATGGAAAATGTGAAAAAAGTATCTGATAATTTCAATGTTGTACCTGTGAAAGGAATCAGCACAGTTTTGGTATGATCTACTTTTGTATGTTAAATTTTTTTTTTCTTTTATAGGAAGTTGGGTCACTCCGCTAGAAGTTATCCATGTTGAATAAAAGTTAGGAAAAAAGTGAAGGCTGTACATTCCAATAAGGACTCTTAAAAATAATCTCTCTTGTACTGAGCTAGGAAATTTGCTCGAGTAAGACCAGCATCTCGCTAACGTTCATAAGAATAATGTATGTGCCAGTAAGAAATGGCAACAACTAAATTGTTTATGTAAAAAGAAAAAGCACAGAATAAGATCTTCAATGAAGAATTATTTTAATCTTGGAATTATATAAAAATTATGAACCCAGAATTTGAAAAATCAACTGCAGATTTTTTGTATTTGTGTATCATTGTTACTTCATACTTTCTGAGAGAGCTCTTGGCTTCTGTTGTTCGGAAGCCTGAGTTGCTTTGCAATTTCTGTCTTGATAGGATTTATTTTTTTACAGTGTGCTGATTTAGTACATTTGGGAGCAGGCAGTCATCCAAGCTTATGATGTTAGTTTGACTTAATATTTATTTTTTAAAATATTTTGTTTCTTTGGATTTATTTTGACTAACTCTTTGCAAAATTCACCTTCACTTGTGTTTTCTGTTATGATACTAAGATAGAAATGGATGAATTTTCCGAAATGTGAGAAAGACACGGTTATTAACAAACGTTACCTGCAGTGACTTCAGTTTAAAGTGGAAAGGACATAAAAAACTCCATTAAGCACTTAAAATAAATAAATAAAACCCCCTATGTTAAAATTCCATATATTTTAACAGAGTTTCTATTTTTGACTCTTTCCTTCAACTACCTTTATCTGTTTCTGTATCCCACATAATGTTATTAGGAGTAAACTATCCTGCTAATGCAGCTGCCTACATGAATCTTAAGTGTTATTTGTGTACACAAGAAATGCTATACTTAGTGTGGCTTTATTTATAATACCACAGAAGATATTTTCAGCCATATGGTACGCATAAAAGTGTTTTTTCCAAGAGTATTTCCTAGCCTTCTCTTGTATATGGCAAGATAGCTATATACTAGATTGACTGGGGTTCTAGCGTGCTAGGAAGCTGGCCTGGTTCCACAGGGGTGGTTTTGCTGTACGCTATTTGTTAAGATGTAGTCAGGAATAAGATGTTAAGCAAGTTAATGGAGAAATAGCTTTTATTTTACTGTTCACAGGACCGTTTGTTCATGAGCTATCTTTTTTTTTAATGCCTTGTATTAATGCAAAAATATATCCTTGTATCCTGATTAAGAAAGGATATCCCATAATTTCTTTTAGATTAACTACTATAACTTACTGCAGTATATTTTTTTAATCATTTTTTGTTTGCAATGTTGAAGTAGCAAAAGGAAGAAAAATGGAGGCAGAGACCATTTTAAATCTTAGAAACCAACTCAAGGAAGCAGAGAATGAGCGAAGAAAGGCAGCACAATATGGCTTGCATTTATTGGAGTCCCAAAGTGAAGTTCAAAATCAGCTGGATCAAGCACGCCATGAGCTGACTGAGAAAACTGAGGTGATGTTTTAAGCTTTAAGTAAGAAAAGCAGTCGAGAACTTTGTTTTATTTTAACTATTTTCTGAGTGTAACAGGTGTTTTCAATGCCTTTTAGAGTTTGGATTAATCTTAATAAATCTTTGTAGTTTAAGTATTTGTAGAGAGGGCTTTTAATCTCTGCTCTAAGATACTGAGCATAATTTTATCTAACTGGGACAGAGTTTCATAGCTAATTATGCGTCATGTGTTTAGTACCGTGTAGGATTGTCTTTAATGTAAAATGAATACGAAGTGCTAAAGTAATATATAATATAAAGTAATGCTAAATTTCTTTTAGAGCATGTGTTTTGGGTATGTTTAGCAATTCATTCATATTGTGCTCTCCCTGTAAGCTTTGTATCACTTAGAGCTGCATAAATAATGCTAGGAGTAAAACTGTAAAATTGATTCCTTCTGTAGTGAATTCATGAGTACATTTCTTTATAGCTCAGAACAGACTGTAGCGTAGAGTTGAAATACAGGGGTATTACTTAGTCAAGCAGTTTTCTTAGTAATTGTTAAAGAAAATTCCAAGTGGGAAAATCTCTTCCACTTTTCATAAACACTTTAGTTTTGATGTTGGTTTATTTTCAGTCAGCCCATGCTTCAGATATACCATTTCTCTTCATTTAGTCTTTCATTTTCCGGCTCTGCATCCGCCCCTTCTTTTGTGATAGAGCAAAAATGTTTGTGATACTGTTGTAGGGTTCTGCCTTTTTTTAGCAGCTGGAGAGTTTTAACACCCTGCTATTCCAAATGAACACTAGTAACTTATTTGATCAGTCTGCTGTTAGTGATCTTAGTGCAAGAGAAGCGGCTGGAAAGCTCCTGTGACAAGGAAGCCAGGGCAGAATCATCCTCTCCTGTGGACAACCTGAGGCTGTAGCTGCTGTGTTGTCAAGCTGCACCCGTAGATCGTAATCCTGTGTTATAGGCTGGAGCAAAGTGATTAGCTAAGCTTGTGTGAACCACATCAATTGGTACCTTAAATTCCAAGGGCAGAGGGAAACTCTTTTTAACCCTTTAACCCTTTGTGATTAGCAAACATACACAATCAGGCATAGAGAGAAGGTAGTTGAAAAGTCATTCTGGGGTCTGGAAGGGTTGACAAAACAGGAGACAATTTACATGTCTTTACCAAACATCAAACCGAGCTGTTCTGCTGTAGTCCACCTGAACACTTGATGGACTGTAACAGTTTTTACATTAATCAGGTTCCATGGTGTTAGAAAGGACATGTAGGCTCTCTCTAAATTTCTTCATTAAACTTGCAGAAAAGATGCCCACATCCTTCATGTTGGGGCAAAGAAATACACAGTTTCCATGGAGAAGAGAATGTCAGACAACCAAATAAGTCGTAAAATTTCAGAGCAGTTTATGGTTCATTTGTTTTTTTTGTCTTAAAACATGAGTATGACAATTCCCTAATTGGGACTGCAACGAAAGGTTGAACGAGCTACAAGTTTTAGGCATTTAGTGTCTTGGTTCTGAGCCTATATTTAGTACATTGTTCCTCCAGCATTTATGAATATTACAACTAGATTTATTAGTATGTTATTTCTTTCAGAAATTTGAACAAGAGAAATACACTCTTCAGAGAGAAATTGAACTCAAGAATCGAATGTTGGAAAATCTGAGTTTTGAATATGATTCCCTTAAGCAACAGCAAAACATGCAACTGGATAAGCAGAAAGAACAGCTTGCCAGATTCTATGGACAAGAAATCAGTGATCTTAAAAACAAGGTTTGGCAGCTAATGTACAGCTCAAATGTTGCTAATAACATTTTAAAGAGTATGTATTTTACTCATAATCGCACAGTTATTACCAAAGCAAATCTCATAAATAGTTATAATATGTAGAATCTTGGGTGGTTGGTTTTTAACAAACATCTGCATCATTACATTGTGAATTACAGTAAATTTCAAAGCTTATTTTTTCTGTAATTAAAATAGAGTAAAAAGTATTGTGCTTTTCAAAAGTTTATGATAAAATGATACTACTTAGTTGTCAACTGTCTTTAAGTTGGAGGACCTGAAAGCAGAACTAGATGAAACCCGGCTCTCAGAGAAACAGTTGAGACACAAAGTGGATCATCAGAAGGAAATAATTGCTGCCAAATCAGAAGAACTACGAATGATGTCTGAACGTGTACATGAGACCATGTCTTCAGAAATGCTCAATCTTCAGATAGAACTCACTGAACTAGAAAGTGTGAAGGTGTGTGACTAGTACTTCGTTATTAGGAATGTAGGGTTGTTGAAGATAAAACTCTGCGCTTATGCTCATTTATTTTCAGATGCTTTGTGTCTATTGCTACCTCATGGTTGGCTTGCTATTGAGAAAATATGCACAGAAAAAAAATAATAGCCTTAATAACAAGACTTTAATACAACCTTTACTTTAAGATAATATTGTGTATTAAAGGTAATTATTACTAGAAACCTGTTTGGTTCGCTTGCGCCTGCTTTTCTTCAAATTGTTTTATAAATTTTTTATTTTCTACTTGTTTGTTTTCTTTAGGCCAACGTTGAAGAAAAGCTGAATGAACTGCAATATGGTAAAGAACAATTAGAACTCATAAACTGTAACCTACGTAATCAGCTGGAGCGTCTACAGGGAGAAAAAGAAGAAAGGGAAAAAGAAGTTGTTTCTTACTGTAATGCATTAGAGGTATTCTCTTAACTTTATTCAACGGTGGTTTCCATGAGTTGTGCTGGCTTTTCAGTGAAATACAAGCAGTTTTGAGATAGGAGTGCTGAGGAGGGAGGGAGAAAGAGAAGGCAGAGGAGAGAAACAAAGGATATTGGCTAGTCACGTTTGGTGTCTCCTGTTGCTAAGTACTCTCTATATTGGCCTTCTTTTGTGGAAGGCTCTGTAGGGAGATCCTTGGCATTGCAATATTCTGCCTTGTAACAGGATCTTCTCACAGGTCACTGATATAATTCTCATTTTTATTTGAAGTTCCTGCTGAATGCCTTGGAAAAATTTGTGGTGCGGAGTAGAGGATTTGTGACTGACTAGCACAGCAAGGATAAGAGTCTCAATACCATTAATCCAATTGATAAACATCAAAGTTTTCCTTTAAACGTTTTAGTAATGCTCTTGTTGTAAAGAACAAGTGGAATATTAAGCCTTTTAGTGAAACAAAATTGACTGTCTCTTACTGACTAGAACTGTATGCACGGTTAAGTACAGCAGTAAAAAATAATCTGTGCTAAAGGCTTGGGAGATGAAAAAGAGGTAAAACTATTTGACTAACTCATATATGCAGTGCATCAGCTGCTTAAATGACTAATATCCTCTCTGCTTTAATCTAGAAAGCTCGTGAAGCTAATCAAGAGCTTCAGATTCAGCTGGATCATGCAGTGCAGCAATCTTTGGACCCTACAAGTAAAGGCAATTCTCTCTTTGCTGAGGTACAATCCCACGGATCTAAGAATGTACAGAGGAGAGAAGAAATACTTACTTTTATTTTTTATAAGTAGTTTATTTCTTACAGTAGGACTTCTAAGTAGTTTTGTTCGGTTGGTGAACCTTCTTTAATGCAGAAGATAGTATGTGAAATATTAAAAGATGCTGATAAATGCTGTCTTCTAAAAACATGCTGAAAACGGCTGGAAGTTTGAGCATTTGGGAGGGGTTTTTGATTTAGTTTATGAATATGAGTTCAGCTGCTGTTAAGTGCATAGGAAGTTATTTTGTTTTCTGACAACACCCAGGGAGTGGGTCGGTACATGGTTTATTTATTTTTTAAAACTATTTGTTTTGATGCCAATGGACTAAACTACTCTGCAGCAACACTGAAGCATATGAAATGTTATTTTATTTTGATAACAAAGGAATAAAACAAAAATCTGTGGCACTTTACTGATTGGGCTTTAGCTGCTACAGCACTGTCTACTCACTTTTATCTCAGAGCTAATGACACTAGCGTGTATTTTCAAGTACTCTTCCTTGCAGTATTTGCAGAACCAGCATTGATTGCTAAGCAACATCTCCTTGTAAAACTCATCATCCGAGTGACAAGTGTTATAATTTTGATAGTAATAATTGTTAACAATGTTCTGTAGGTGGAGGACCGTAGGGCAGAAATGGAACGACAGCTGATCAGTGTGAAAATAAAATATCAGTCACTACAAAAACAACATGCATTCACTAGAGAACAATTGCACAGAATGAAGGTATGACCATTATTGTAATACTCCAGGGTTTCCTTGGGGTCTGATAAGACAATGCTTTAGTACCCAGGCTAGGGGATTTGATTATCTTTAGAATATGGTACAGTTGTTTGGGGGGAGGGAAATGGGAGGAAAAAGCAAGTGAGATGTCATTGTGCTATTTGACGTCTACGGTACATCAGCATCTTTCTATTGCTACTAGTGCTACTGCTTTATCCTAGAACTCCACTGAAGGCACTGTGTTTGCTTACTTTGGCAGTAGTTGTGAAGTGGATAAGAGTAAACCACAACTCCTGTCAGTCAAACTAGCACTCAATTTGTCTTGACAATTGCTTTTTCTTTTCTTGTTGAGTTCTTGTACTATGGGAGTGTTGGTTGTCAGGAGTGAATGTAAAGAAAAGGACAGGCTTGTACTTTGTCCTCTGATCACACTGGGGTTTTTTTTCCCCTCTGGGTTCCTTTCTTGGCTTTTTCTTTTTTTATGTTTGTTCATATATTTCTTTCTTTTTCCCTATCTTTGTGGAAGAATAAGTCATGACTATTTCATTTAGACTACACTTCCATAGGATGGGAGCCTGTTGTAAATAGTGTTGAGAACTAGTTAGCAGAAACTGATTTACAAGATAACATTAAGGGGATGCTGCAAAGCTGCCAGCTGTTTTCATGTTGGTCTTATGATTTTCCAACACAGAAGTGGATCCTTTCATTTTGATCGAATACTTGATCATGTGGTTTGAGGAGAGTGCTTAAATGTCATGAGGGATGCTAATGACTGACTCTGAAGATAGAGTTTGTGTTACCGAGCCTTTGTGGAGAAGTAGATTGAAAATATTGAAACAACTTTCTTAAAGGACAAGAAAAGAACCTACTGATGGAGCACAATAATTCTCTTTTACTTATGTCTGAACTTTAGAGCTACAGATTTGAGTGACTAAAATGATTGAATAGGGTTGGTTTCTTGCAAAAATTTCTTTTTGTAATGTGAGGGTAAGTCAGTCATACTGATTTAATGGTAATATGAGAAATATTCCTTATACTGAAGGTTTTCACCAAGAACTGAGACAAATTGATATCCCTGTTCTAATACTTAATGTTTTTATTTGCAATTTCAATTTTTACTCATTTGTCCCCATAAAATTTCTTCTAATATCAGTATTGGAGATGGGTAGTTTGTTAGGACAGCTGTTTTGCTTAAGCTGCCATCTTAGACCCCCGTTAGGATCCTCTCTGCTTTGCGTTGCATTGTGATGCTGTGTGTCAAAGCTCAATCTACAGTTAGCTGATCTCTGCATTCAGCAGCTGATCCCAACAGTGTAGTTAACCGTTGTTGCAGCTTTAGTTGTCAGAATATCTGAATTGTAGTATTTTCAGATAAGATGATCTGATTCAACGGAACGTAAGCAGTACTCCTGGGAAAGTTTTACTATGTCTGGTATATTGTCCCCAGTACCTCTTCCAGTTTCTTCATGTTTCTGTTCTTGGTTCCTATGCAGATCAACTGCAATTTGCAATTCTGACAGTGAGTGGGCTTTTAAGTGAAAAGGGAAAAAGTTAGGGGTCTGTGTGCTTGGGAAATGTCAGGATATTTTTAGTCAGCCCGCAGGGGTTAAAATTTTACCACCCTGAGACAATTGAACCTTTCTTTAGCTTTAGTTTATGTATGGAATAATTAATATCCTTCACTTGACATAGGAGATTCCGTAGGGTATATGCTGTTCTCTCAATTAATCTGTTAATCTATAGTTTCAGTTGATCCTTTCCCTGTGACTTCTCTAAGTGTCCTACAGTGTTACCTTCTCCATACTGCCTAGACTGGTAAAAATGCTACAGTTATCACTGACACCCCGTTATGTCTTTCCATTATTGGTTTCATATTTTTTCTTAATTTCTTTAAACGTCTGATGTGTGGATGTATCACTTTTAACTGAGTGTGTTAAGGCCCTCATACTATTACATTTTGTTAACAGCATCAGAAAAACCTGCTATAAATACAAGACTTCTCTGTAATAAACTTCTCCTTTAGTAATGCCAAAGGGTGTTCCTTTGCTTCAAAGGATACGTTCCACTGAGAGAGCAGAAGCAGCTGCAATTCTTGGATTAATATTTCAGAATTGTTATCTTAACTTAGTCTTATCTACACCTTAGAGTCAGAACTGCAAACCAGTCGTTGAACTAGAGTGGTGTTTTTTTTCCCATCTCAATAGATGTGTTTTAGCTCAGATAAACAAGCCTGGACTGTAGTTTGATTCTAGCAGACTTGGTGTTTACGGTCTGAATGAGAAATGTTGTGTGTGTGTTCTTGACAGTGTATTTATAGGCTCCCTAGTCAATATGGAGAAATACATGACACCTCAGGACTACTCTGTTCAGTAGGTTTTCAGCTGTCCTAAAGATTTTTTTGGTGTCAACCTCTGATGATGAGAATTGGGAGACTACTGAGTGTGCTTCTGATTAGAATTACAAGGCTTGAGTACCCTAACAGTTCTGGGTAAGAGGCTCAGATTGTCAGTATTTGTTGTAAAGATGTTTTTCCTTGTTTTTTCCAGCTGCAGATGGCTGCACTGCTACAGATGAAAGGCTCTCAGGCAGAATGTGAGCAGCTGGAACGCTTACAATCAATGTTAGAACAAAAGAATGGTGAGATAGAAGATCTTCTTATGAAAGTGAGGCAGCTTGAAAAATTTAAGGTATGTGGGCTGTAATTACATGGAAAAGTCATGATCAGAAGCTAAAACATGAGAGTAAGAAGAATAATGAAAATTGTCTGAAGCCCATGCTGGGGTTTGAGAAGGGATCCACGGGCTGCTCATACCTTTGTTTGACCAAAGCTCCATTGTACAGCTGGAGAACATATACTTCAGAAGTTCAGAGAAGCAGGGAATTCTACACTATCCAATCCCCAGTTGGGCAAAACAATTATTTCTGGGTTCTTGTGTGTAACACCTTCATATTCTACATAATTATCTGTAATGTTTAAATTCAATTACTTGTTCAAAGTTGCTATGACATCTAATTTTTGGAAGACGTAACCCATCTCACATTTTTACTGCATGTACTTAGGCTTTATCATTTATAAGTCTCTCAGCTATATTGGATTTCTTGGGTATTTATTTCCTTAATGTGTCTTAACTTCGCAGTTGAAGCATGCTCTTTTCTACAAAACTGAATTGCTTAATTATCCTTGTAAAGCAATTTCTTCAGTCCTGTTATGCAACTTGATAGCATTTTGTCGATATTTTGGAAGGTGAGAAATCCATGAGAACACCTGTATGCGCTACTGTAATGGTGCCAATGTTTGTGTGTATACAGTGTGAAAAACTGTAACCTTTCTTACATACTTATGGACTCATTTGGCCCTTTCTTATCACAGCTTTGGAATGTAAACTTAGCTTATTAGTTTATGCATTAGGATTATGTTTTCCAGGATAGTGTCCTCTATTCTGTGTTTAAGCAAAGTGGCATAAAGCTAGGCTTAACCCACTTCAGCAAGCAATTGAGACAGCTGGATTGCTTTACCACTTTGGTCATGTATAAGTTTTATTTATTTTGGTTTCTATGCCATAAATAAGCAGCGTCAGGAAACTAAATGTTTGAATCAAATAACTGTCAAAAGTACCTGCAGTCAGTGACTTGAGAGAAGCCTTTGAGATATGTGGCATGGCATTAAATCTGAGTATTTCTAAGAACTTATTGGAAGTTTATTGCATTTATGGCACTTTTACTATGAACCGACTTTCTCATGTAAAAGATGTAATTGATTTTGAGCTTTTGGCTGTTGATTAACATGGCTTGTAATCCTTACCTTTGGGGTCCAGCTGTGAAGCCTAAAAGTAAAGGCTAAAAGAAATTCCCTGGGGGTTAACGAAATATCTTATATTTTCAAGTAAAAAGAAAGATAATTGTTTTGCAATGCTATTTGAAAACCTGGAGTAGAGATAATTTGCGCTTTTATTTCTTTCAGTGAATGAGAGAGAACTGTCGGTTTCAGTGGTGTTTGACATTTGTAACAAATGAGGAAGCACTCAGTGCAAATGAGCTCTCTTGTGTGTTTGAATGCCTCTATGATGAGGCTTCTCTAGAAATGGATGAAAAATATCACTTAAGGACTAAGCTAACGTGCTTCTAAAAGGTCACTATTTGATAACCTGACGCTCTTTCTTTTTCAGACTTTATATGAGAATATGGAAGAATCCAAAGCTAGTAGTAGCTCAAAAAGAGGAGGGTCTGAAGATGGTTACTATGCTGATTTACTGCAAATGAAACTTGACAACTCAAAGTAAGTATTTAAAGGTCTGAGGCCTAGAAGTTAGTTGCAGTCTGGTTATCTTCTAGCTGCTTGGCTTTAGTCTCCCTTTTCTTGTGTTACTGTTTGTATGCAGTCCACCAACTGTGTGTGCTCATGTCTACTGCTGGGGAACCATCCTATCTGCACTTTAGGACAGAAAGTTGTTTTGTTTGTCATTTTAGTTATTGTTGTAAAAGTAGAACTATTATATTATTGTTGCTTTCTTCTAGAAATGTTATTAATACTTCTAGATGCAAGGTGATTGAGAATTTTATATTTTTTTGACTTGTAAGGGAACTGTATGAAGCTTCTTAAATTCTATAGGCTGTATATATTTATTTCTATTCTAAAAAGTCAGATAAAACACTTGGAATGTTTTACTTGACTATTTAGTTGAGATGTGTTCTTTGGCTAGTGAATTCCCTATCTATCAATCAGAAAGTCCATAGTGTTTGGCCTCAGGACCATTTTTAAACCCTCAGATGGAACTGCTGCAGTTCCAGCAGGAGGCAATGGTCTACTGTGGGAATTCCAGAGACGTCTGTCACCTCAGGGTTGTTCCTGTTATGAAAAACCAGTGTGACCCAAGTCCCTTAGGATTGCTGAGGGACAGTGGTTCAGTGCCTATGATGTGGAAGTTAATGGCCTCTGAAATAGAGGCAGGGAGATGCACTGAGTATTAACACAGTTATTTTTGCGTTGGTCACTTAGAATAACACTTTTGTGTGAAGCTTGTATTGTCAGTTATAGAAGTAGTTACATTAATTTATACACAGGCTAGAAAAACCCCAATGAAGTAGTCAATTAGTAGGTTAGGGAAGGTTTTTCAAACCAGTTACATATGCATATGTGTGTTGTTCAGCATACAGCTTTGTTTTTAACAGGCGTTCTCTCTCTGGTGGCTAGACTCACTGCTCTATGTCAAGTTCAAGTGAAAATTTTCATTGTACTGGAAGAGGTCTCTTGTTCTCTGATTCCTACTGGTGTAGTAATACAGAT
Source organism: Xenus cinereus (assembly GCA_025774025.1). NCBI lineage: Eukaryota > Metazoa > Chordata > Aves > Charadriiformes > Scolopacidae > Xenus > Xenus cinereus. The sequence goes on along the minus strand of JAOXJK010000051.1, from coordinate 33,688,039 downwards.
TTTATGCGAAGTCTCGGAATGCTTAGTTGACTTTGTATCTGCTGCTTTACTAAAAAAACAAACAAAACAAAAACCCTAAACCCAAACAAAAGAAACCAAGTCTGAGTAACTGTTTATTTTTTTTCCTCCCATGCCAGTAAGGAAATTGAAACCTTGAAAAATGAACTATCCTTGCAGAGGATGAAAGCTCTTCACGAGAGCCAAAGGGCTCTGGAAGTGGAAAGGAAACTCTTCATGAACGAGAGGCATTTGCAAACTTGTCAGGGTGAGAATATGAACTTGCGAGTTACGCTGGATGAGCTAAAAATGAAATACGAACCTGAAGGTAAATTTTACTTTTCTATACGGGGTGGGGGAATAAATACCTGATCTTCTCAGCCTTCAAGTTGAATGACATTAAACAGGAAGGCATTGGGTTAGTTCCAGATATCAACTAATGTGTAAATGGCTGCCTTTTTGGTAACAACCTGGTCAAAAAACTGCTGAACTGAAACGGTAAAGCCCTACTTTGGTGAAGGACCTTGCCTCAGTATGTATATTCGCATCATTTCAAAAGACTAAGGGGTACAAATTCTGGTGTTGAGAGGCTTTACAGAGTATGGCTAGATCACCACAGCGAAGTAGGTAGGAACAAATTCTCAGGAGGTGCTTTTTATAATGGTAGCAGCATCTCTCTGCTGATAAAAAATATCAGCTTTCTGAATGTAGGCAGCTGATATGAGCTTTGTGATAAGTGCAAAGCATTTAGAGGAAAAACTGTTTAGTAGCTCAAGGTAATAAGGATTAAGTTTTGGCAAAGGAGGCCCAGCTGAAAAACAGCCGATACCTGGATATGTGCAGAAACAAGGGAGTTGTAGCTTGTGGAAGAAGGTGAATGGTGAAGCAGATGGGTGGATTTTGGTTCTGGTAATTGTCCATACCCTAAGGATCTAATTTTAAAATCTTAGTTGTGGAAGCTTACCTCAGCAGCCTCCAAAATGGGAACAAAATAATTGAGCTTATTCATGTAGTTCGGAGCATCTAGTTAAAAACCTTGTGAAAAAGGTAAAATGTACGGAGAGAAAGATTTTTTTTTTTTGTGTGTGTGTGTCTCTCTTTCAAGCTAAGTTGGGATGCTGATAGCAGTTTATATGAAAAGGCATTCTTTAAGGGATATAAGTTGTCTGTTAAGAATTATTCCAAGGTCTTTAGTCATGTGAAATGTTCCTTAATGAGTTTCATTATGTTGGTGGACAAGCCACCTCCAGCTTCACTTGTGTACAGAAAGTGTATTCCTTTTTTCTTAGAATTACTTAAAGGCACTAAAATTAAAAAGAAGAAGGAGAGGATTCCAGTGGATGCTACTTGTGAATACCTGGACAGCAAAAATACTTCAGTAAAAGAAGATGCTCTCACTGAATTGCCAAGTAAGGAAGAAACAAAGACAACTTCCAGGGACTTGGAGCAAAGTGCTACTTCTCCAAAAAAGCAAGCTCTTGAAGCACCGCCAATAAATATAGGTCTTCAAGCAATGCAAAAAGTCATTGAACCTGTAAGAGAAAGAAAGAGAGTTAAGATTAAAGAAGAGAATCATGATGCCTTCACTTCATGTAGCAGAAGTGGAAATAGTTCCTTGACTTCACCTGCGTCCAGGTCAGTGTCAGCTTCTGTCTATGGCCAAGGCAATCAGCACCGACTTGTATCTCTCTTCTTTCGCTGCATGAACTGTGCTATCCACTTCTTTATCTATTTCCTCAGTGTTGCATGCAGTGTAATTCCTCAGCTCCGGCTGCCTACATTGAACTTCTTCATACCTTTTAGAAAGACTAAAATGATGACTCATGAAAAAGACTCTTGAAACTGTAACCATCTTTGAAATAACTTTCCCCTTGGCGATGCTGAAGGTGTGCAGATGGCGTTACAGCTCACTCGCTGTCCTCAGAAGCAGCACTGCTTGCTTGGTCCCTTCAAAGCTGCCACACAATTGTCTTATGTATCGAAGTAGCGAAGGCAATAGGTATCATGCTTCAGTTTCACTTCATACTTAATTTCAGCCGTCATCAATTTTCAGATGTAGCTAAAAGCCTAAAAAATATTTAAATTAAGTAGTTCTTAAACTGAATTGGGTTAACAAACCTTGTACAAGATAATAGACAATTAATTATGCTATCTGTGTTGTCGGACTACTGACTAACATAATCCGGATGCATGATAACTAGAAACACAACTGCTAAACTGAGATCAAGTTTTTCCCCTGAACTGAGAATTTAAATTAATTTTTGATAGATGGTAAAGTAACTCAGTACAGTAATTAGCTCCAACTTTTTGTCTTGGTAAAAAGAATGCGGATTTTTTTTTTCCTGCTGGTGCTTTTGTTTTCTGTTCATATTCATAATCTTATTACACACATCTTCGAGGTCTTGGGGAGAGGGAAGAAAAAAAATCTGTGATAGTCTACGTGTTCTGAGCTTACAGCTCGCTAATGTCTGCCAGTAAAAATAGTTTATTGAGTCTAGAACTCCATCAGGGATGGAGGAAGGCTTAACATATGGTAATCTGTACGATAAATCCAAAACTAATGGCTTTCAGAAGTAATTGGATTGATGTTTTGACTCTTGGATCAATTATTCAAGGTTGCATTGGATGCAATTAACTGGTTTAAAGCAACTAAACAGTATAATCTTCTGAAATAGTCTGGAAAGAATATGGCAGGAATAGCAGTTGAAGTAGCTCTGGCAAAATATGCAGGGGCTGTTGCTGAAGGAGGAAAGATCAGGAACGTGGTGAAAGTTGAGAGGAAAGATGAGATGATGTTGCATTTTGATGGTGGCGTGTACACACAGAGGAACAGAGAGCATGTGACCCGGGTGTGAAAAGTTTAACTTTGTTTCTTGTATTTCTTTTGGAAAGGAAGATACAGTCTCTGCCAACAGGAACTTGTTGGAAGCCGTTTGTGAACTGAAGGGGTAAACTTGCCAGAGAGAGGGTGAGGAGAGGTAATGGTTTTGTGGGATTGATGTTTGAAAGCAGAGCAAAGCAAGAAAGCAAAGGAAGATGAAGTCATACTTCAGAGGGAGGCTTCTCATCTTGCACTCATTAAGTAATAAAACATGAATTGGTAGATAATAAAAAATAAAAATCACCAACACAACAACAGAAAAATCCTGCCACAAAACTCCACATGAGCTTTTAAGTTGTTTTCCATGGTGGTATAAACCTGTAAAAGGCAAATCCAGGC
>JAOXJK010000051.1:33669145-33684722 GCA_025774025.1 Xenus cinereus | reverse complement strand
TCCTGCCACAAAACTCCACATGAGCTTTTAAGTTGTTTTCCATGGTGGTATAAACCTGTAAAAGGCAAATCCAGGCAGAAGGTTCTGTTTCTGATTGTTAACGAACTACTAAGTCCCCAGTTAATGATGTTATTAAGATAACATTGAGGATTTACTTGACTTAAATAATCTGTTAGGCTTTATTATGAAATAGGAAGTCATGATAAAATCTGAGCATTTGAGAGGTTGGGTTTCTAAACACTAAAAGAATCCCTGGACTGTTGTGTGATGGATGTGGCCAGACCCTGTGTAGGGAGGGATACAGCGCAATGCAAAGGCACAGAATAGATTGGCAGCTTGAGTGGGAACGTGAAAATGCAGAGTTTGGGGGATGAGAAAATAATTGGCATGTGCATGGTGGATGATTGTCAGTGTTTCACTGATTGTCAGTAAAATGTGATGCTCTGCCTGGAAAAGCCGTTGTGGTCATTAGGGGTAGGTTTTCTAACTGGAGCAGTTCTTGTGCAATAATTAGTCACCATTGGTCCATGAAATGTGGCAGTGAAAAGAGCCGTAGTAACTTGGAAAGGATTGCAAACTTCATTTCTAGAAAATGGTGTTTGAAAAGCTTTGTCAGCTTAATTTAGGATGTGATGAAGAAGTGGTCAGAAGTGAATTGGCGTGTACTTGTGTGGGTGACGGATTCCCTTGTCCGAAGAGTCTTGCTTGCTAATGGGATTTAGCGAGGTGAAGCTGGGTAACTGAACTCGTAGCGTATGGACGTGTCCGCAGCGTGTGTGTGTGCGCTTAGAAAAGGTTAAAGCAAGTAAACATTGGAATACTTGACGAGGTGATGTAGTTTATGGTATGTGAGAGTTGAGAACATAGTATTTGAGATGACAGATTACACTATTTAGCAATCATTATTAATCGTTAATTGCTATTGTAATTCAGGCAATGCAAGGGTTATAGGTAGTGATACCTTCTGGTAGGCCGACTGGTCAATAGAAAGATACACTTCTGTGTTGAAATGCTTTTCTTTACTGCTGAAACAGAAATAGCGTATTCCAGCCCTTGCTGCCCAACGTAGTTTGCCTTTAGATTTGAGGTTATCTGCTTTAGATTGACCTAAAGAAGGGCTTATGTGCCTAAAAGCTTATTTGCTCTTTTAAATTATGTAGTTGGATTACGCTGCCAAATCTACCTCATTTGGACTGTTGGAAGAGGAGATGCCTGTAGGCATTTGGCTCAGCAGGAGATCTGGATAACTAATACTCTCTTTGGGGTTGTAGACACGGCATTCATCCTCAGGAAGTAAAGCTCCATCCGATGAGACTAGTTACCTTCCTTAAATGGGTAGAAGGAACCCCCATTACATCTCATTTTTGGAGTCTACGTAGTCAAAGCTGGATGGAATCATGTCATAGTTTCAGAAGCATTTTGGTTTTTTAAGTGGACTTGTTTAACTCTCACCTCTTTCCGATGCACTCGTTTCCCTGTGCTAAAGCTTTGTGACACATGAGGGGTGGTCTGTGAGCTGGCCTGGGGTGAGGCCTGCGGTGGGTTAACTTTGGCTCGCTGTAAGGTGCCCACCCAGCTGCTCTGACTGCGCCCAAAACCCCCTTTGCCACCGGAGTCGCAGGGGTGGACTTAGTGCAAACAAATGGTGGGGCAAACACCACTGACCTGGGGGAGACGCACAGCAAAGCCTGTTTCTCTTCAGCCTACCGAGACAGCGCTGATAGGAAATGCTATGCAGATTGCTGGCAATAGATAAGAATAGTCCGTTTGATATTTTTGTGTGTAAAGATGGACTGGGGGGGTGGGTGATCTATAGCTAAATTTCCCTAAACAGCTCCTTTCGTAGCCCTCATCTTCAGCTGTATCTCTATATTGCCAATGAATCTCCAGCAAGAATAGCAGCAGCCCTTGGCGTTTGGAAACTCATGGCTGATGGCAGCTGTAGATGGCTGTGGGTTGCTCACTGGAAGCTCTAGAGACCACTCGAGATCCAGTGAGAGAATGGCTGTAACAGGTGTGCTGATGAATTGGCGCAGAATTTCTGTTGGTATGTGAAGTGATGCTTAATTTGCAACTTATTTTTCCATAATTAGTTTTCCTGTGGAAATAATCATGTGCAATAGCCGACTGGTTGTGGCAAACTGGTTGAGTAAATACCGCTATTTATCAATTTGTTCTAATGATGCATTTTTATGCTTACTAAATAACTCCTAAATAATCAAAACATCTGATTGCGCTCAGATGTCTAAATCTTATTTTAACTTATCTCTTTAACAGCAGCATGGCAGTAACATTGTATTCCCATCTGTATTCCTAGTGGAATTAAAACATGTCAGTGGACAAATTGTGTAATTTAGAGCCCGAAAATAAGGTTTTTTCCCAAAAATTTCTTTATAGTTCTTCAGGCATTAAGGTAAAGGCAGCAGCAGTGCAGAACTAGGCTGGAAACTAGTGAGTAGTACATACTGCTTTAAGTGTAGTCCTTCTTTTGGCTGTGTTAAAAGCAAAGTGCTTGACTTCATTATGCTTGTGTTACGATGCTGGGGCTTCACTTGGGGTTGTGCTTTTGGGGACTCGATCTCATCTGTGTGCGTGGCACAGTCACTGCTTGCTCTAACGACTGATCCCGAGGAGTAACGCATCCAGAAACCCCTTTTTACCAAACATTTCAGCAGATAAGGTGGGGGCGGGGGGAAGGAAAGGCTATACTTTATAAAACTGATGCAATGTGAGTAGGACTGATAAAAAAATCCTTTGTTTGAGTCTCATTTTATTCTTAAGCACTGCTTGCTTGCTCTCTCTTTCCACGTGGATGCTCCTGTATGACAGTGGGCTTGTTGATTTTTCTTAAAACTCCTCTTTTATCCCTGTTTTTTATTAACTACGTATGTATTTAGAATGGTTACTTTGCCTGTAGGTTAACAGCTGAATCCAGCTTTGAAACTACGGAAAACGAAGAGAAGAAAGAAAATAAAATCATGACTGGGAAGAAAACACAAAAGAAAAAATATACAACATTATATGTATCTTCTAAGCCAACTCCTGAAACACAATGTGCTCAGCAATAGAACTTAGATTCTTTTTTTTTTTTTTTTTCCGTGGAAGGAACCTGATCAATTTGGAGTCCTGTTTCAGCAGGAAATACTGAGTAAACATCTGTCACACATCAATGTACAGGTTCCTGACTTAAATATTGTTCTGCCTTGCTGTATGAAGAGTATGATCACATCAATGGGATTTGCACTTTTGATCTCTTCACTTCCCAGAGAGCACGTGTAAGGTTCCTTGGCAACATCAAGTGCTGCCTTGTCTTGAATCTGGGTGAAGTCTCTTAAGATACGTTAATCGTTATTAGTTTGAAGAACAGAGCTACTGAGACAGACGAGTGCTTGCTATGGGAGTTTTATTATGTGGTAAGTCAGGAGTCACCCCTGAGCAAGACAGTGTTGATGTGGGACTCAGCTGAGTTGTGTGCTCCTGAACTTCATCCAGTTGCTGGATTTGGAATTCCTAACATTCGTCCCTCTACTGTGTAGCTGTTCACTTTTCAGACTGACCTGATTGCAAAGGCACATCTGAATCTTTTAATGTGTTTTGTGGATAGTATTCTTTTGAAACTCTATACGTTCTTGTATTTATGCTAGTAGTTAAAATAAACCTTTCTCTTCTGTTTTAAAATGTAGTCTATATTTCATTAGAGTCAAAACATTTATCTAAAGCTGTCAGTTTTTGAGAGGCGATGTATTTTGTACAAAGGATTTGTTTTTAAAAAAAAAAAGTACCACTCAATAAAAGCTAAGAGTGTAATGCACGTGCTGTGTGTCGTCATGGTTTTAGGAGACAAGTCTTAACTTTCTGATGACACTTGAGGCAGAATAACTGTGAGGAGAGCACTTAAGCTACTTTGATTAATAATAATGAAGTCTACATAAACTTATTTCCTGGTAACTTCTAAGATATTCCACGATATTATGGGAAGCAAACACGTATCCATGAAATAGTTGTTGTTTTTCTTGCCTTTGCACTTGTTGTCATGGGCACACCACCACACTTGTGAACTTTAATAATACTACATTGAAGAAATTGTGCTTTTCACGCTACAAAATGTTAGAAGAGCCCTTTCTTATGCAAATGGTTTAAGTTAGTTTTGTTTACTGTCACTGTACACAGAGACATAGGTAGCGTAAAACTAGAGTACAGAATTGTTTTAATTAGGGGAAGACCTTCAGTAACTTAACATGTACTTTAAATGGGAGTTCTGAACTGCAGATTGTCTACTAACACAGTTAATTATTTATGTAGAAGTGCTTGACAATATGAAATTTCTAAATGTTTGGGGTTTTTTTTAGTTGAAATAACTTATTAATGCTATGAACAAAACCTGGGTGTCATTTCAACAAGTGAATGAAACTGATTCTGTCCCCAAAACCTACTGCTTTCTGGTACTGCTGGAATTTTCTTAGAGTATGTGTAGTCATCAGCTTGGCTAACAGATGTGCTTAGAATTGCAACTAGTGGGTGGGGAAAGATGTCTGGATTTGAGGCTTTTGTTGTGCCATAACACACTTAAGGTATTGTTCTTTAAGTGTGAAAATAGTTTGTGTATTTTTTTTCCTTCTGTTTTGTTGCATCAGTTACTTTCCTGAAATTGCACTTGCAGATCTTGGCTTATAATAGAATTCAGAGCCGGGTAAATATGGAAGTTACCAGAGCTAAAAATTGATTATTGGATAGTCAGCGTTGTGTAAGATCTTCTTTTCTGGAATTGATAGCAACATTAAAGGTTTTCTTCCTCCTTCCTCCACCTGCGCTCCACCCTCCCAAAAGGTAAGTTGTACCTATGAGTTCCCTGGGCAGAAAGATGTTTACTTTTTGAGAAGCAAGGAATTTTCTACTTAACTGTGAAGAACCTTCTGCCTAGGAAAAGACACAAGGAAACGATGGTAAGGGACATGAGGGTGACAAATGATTGATTATCTGTCGACTGTTTTCTGTGAAAAGGTAATTAAACAAATAAACCAACAAATACTTGGAATAAAACCTTCACTGACAAAGGCTGTAACTATTACCCACCTTAATTCTCTAGACCCTTCTTGGGATTTGTCCTGTGCTGCAGGAATGTAGGATTTTAAGGTCACTGTGTGTGCTTTTCTCTCTGGATGCGTTTTCCTTTTAAAAAAGATTTTGTTGCTTAATCCATGTGTTAGAAATTATGGCTAGGACTTTTCCAGACACAGTCAGAAGAGCAGACTGTCTTAGCTGACTCCTGGGAAAGCGGCAGGAGGTGCTCGGAGCTCATGAGTGCAAAAGCATCATCCTGAAAGCGGGAGGGGAGGAAGCAGCAGCAGATGCGTGCGATGCTGCGGGGAGGGCGCTGGCAGGTGGGGAGCAGCAATGACCAGCTCAGGTTGAAGTTTCTGTATATCACTTAAGATCATTTCTTCTCAAAACGCAGTAGTATTGTATAAATTACATTTTAGACTTACACGATGAAGTATGTTTTTAAGCGAGTACTAGAAGGGAATGATTTTCCTCAGGACTTTGGTATTACAGGGGAAGATAATGAGGAGGAGCAGTGTGGAACAAGGAAATAAATGCAAGCTATGATCTCCAGGCCAAACAGCGTACGGGAAGGGGGGTTGCTGCAGAGGGATTCAGAGTAAGGGAGGTTGCTATTGCTGGTTGGGAAGTTATTACTCCAAATACACAGTAAACTAAAAGATAAAATGGTTCAGCCTCAAAATCTTTTTTGATAGCTAAACAATATAAATCGGGTGTTCCCTGGGGGGGGGAAAAAAAAAGATTTAGGACTCTTGGATGAACCTGATTGTCTGTAGATGGAGATGATCTAGATTCAGAGCGGCTCAGGTTATGTTAATGTTATTTTATGGGGGGAAATAACTAAAATAATAACTAGCTAAATCCTTTAGCTGAGCTAGTATGTAGACATGGTTAATATTAGGGCGATTCCAGCAAACCTGTGGTAAACTGGATGGTGGTTTTCCTCCAGGAATAGACAGCGGAATTCCATGTGCATCTGTTTCTCACGATCGCTGGTGAAAATCAAGAGGTGACATGTCGCGTTACCAAGGCTGTCCTGGTGGTTGTAGCACAGCGCTATCAAACGGTTTTGATAAAGAGCCAGTGCTAAATTGCACGGTAATAGCCAGAGGACAGCTTGTATGACTTTGTCATGCCAAGCAGGAGATAAACAGTAAATCTTTTAAAGCATTTTCTGTTTTGGTGTGAGGATTTTTCTGGCTTTTTTTTTTGTAAATTCCAAATTATAAGTAAAGAACACGAATGAAGGTGACATACTTCTGTTCAGTTGGTACATTGTCCTTAATCCAAACTACAAACAACTTGAGCTTTGCACATCCCAAATGTCATTTGGTAAGTTAGCTCACGCAGCAGCCTGTGTAAAAGCAAAGGCTGTAAATATAAAATAAATGAATTTTTGAAGTTCTGTATTGACAATAAGTCTTTAAGGAAGCGTTGCTTTGTTTAGAGAATAAAGAGAAACTCCCCTGGTTTTTTTCTCCAAATGTAAAATGACAGAAATAAAAAGGAATGGGTGCGGGTTGAAATGTGGCTTTGTCCTCGTTTCCCTTATCAGGGGGTGGTCAATTATGAAAAAAAAAAAGTAAAAATATCCCCATTTCAGGACGGGTTGAGGAAAGTAGTTTTTAAGATGTAGTGTCTTGTGGAGTCAAATCTTAAAAATCTGGTTTTGGTGTTACTGAAGAAATAAGCCTTCCTTGATGTTCCAGAGCTGAGCTGACTGACGCCGAGAGCGTGTCAGTGCAGCCGGGCTGGGCACACCGCACCCCTCCGGCCTGGGGCGTGAGTTCTGGGGAGACTTGTCTCCCTCCAGCCCGCTGGTGTGTTACTGCCAGTGTCACACAACAGAAACGCCCCGCTTGGGATTCCCCTCCCCCACCACACTGGGGTACAGTATCTTGAGTTGAGAAAAGAGGAAGGAAGCTGAGAGAGAACAGCAGCAAATCTCACAGCACCCTCGCAGCTGCCGGAGCCTGCCCTGCCAGACCTCGCTGACAGCAGCTGGGAAACGCATCTCGCTTCCAGAGCCTCTGGTTGTTGCCCATCTGGAACCCTGCATCCCCCGCATCCGGGTTTCCTCGGTGGCGGGTGTCCTTCGGAGCCTCACGGACTCATGCGCGATGGCGAGATGGCACAAGACCGACAAGAAGAGCGGTGTGGGTACGTAACCGAGAAAACTGCCATTTGAGTTTGGGCTTCATAACTTCTGAACAGGATGTGGGCAGGTGTTTTCTCTGGTGTGATGAGCGAGCACTCTCCGCTTTGCCACGGTGGCTTAATTGAAATGATCCGTTTTGTACAGAGTTTTAATCTTTCATACAGAATGACAAGAAATAAGCGAGTGTTAGACTGAGAGATGTAACCCTTCTGCCCTACCATACGTGAACCCCTCTCAAATCTTGAGCTCTCACAGTAACGCAGCTTTTCCCACCTCGATATGTTAGAAAACTGCAACATAAGTAGCATGTTGGATAATAAGTAGCAGCTAGAAGTTATGGGGAACAAATGTAGGGGAAGGGGAAACCTACAGTTGCTTCTGGAGACCATCACTTGAGGTTCTGTAACTGGTGTTACAGAAAAAAACTCTGAGTTGGTAATAATATTTGGAAGGAAAGTCATCTACCAACACTTTTACTTAAAATGAACCATGTTATCTTGCATAAAGGACTGAATTGTTTTGGTTTTTTTTTAAAACGAAAGTCCTAAAATTAGGAAACAAAGCTTGAAGCACTTGCAAGATGTGTCCTGCTGAAGTTCTCAGTACAGAAGACAGTTAATCTTGCACTGCTTATGTTCTATTTTACCTACTAGTGCATAGCTATTAATCTGGAATTATAAGAGGCATTTTTTTATTTTAAGGCCATAATATTTTGTGATATGCATTAAAATCAAAAAACCCCACCCAACTGGCTTCATGAAATAAAATGAATCATCGAGGAATTAAGAAGAGGACAAGAATGTCTTCCTGTTCAACTTCCATGTGCAGCAGAGGCAGAATTGTGAAATGGAAGTAGCCAGTTCTGGTGGCAGTTTATATTACAAAATAAAGGGTGTAAATATCTTCTGGATCACTTCTACAAATAGTAGGAGCTACTTAATTTTTGCACGTTTTTCTGGAAGTTATTGATTTGGGAGAATGTGACTGGATTTGTTGGAAGTGCATCCCTACACTAGTGACGGATGTTATCTCACATTCAGGTAGAAGTACTAGATACTAATTAGTTACAGGAATAATATAAACCAACCTTCGCTTGTGCCAGTGTTTTACAGGGAGCATTTTGGGTCAGGGTGAGTTTCATGTAATTACAAAAGAGGCTCGCTCTTCTTTCACTTTAATTTTTAACGTTACGGTACGGGGGCCAAATAACCTGACTTTGACGTGAAGCGTGATAGAGGCTGGTGACTGGTTTTTTGGGTTTTTTTTTTGCCCATACCCTGCAGTGGACAACAGACCAACCTACTGGGTGTGACCAACACATGTCCCCTGACAAGGCCCTTGTGGTTGGTCTGTCGGTTGTTGAGCAGCCGCTCTCTGCTGGCTTTGTGGATAGTGAAGTTTGGGCAGTTTGTAACACCCCGGCCAGCACGGCCCCCAAGCCGACAAAACCCTAGTACGATACAGGAGTCTCTGCAGTATTTGAAAGGTAGAGCAAACCACGCATAATAAAAACCATCTTATGAAATACAGTACTTCATAAACTAATGATAGTCCAGTGAAGTTGGTTTTCAGGAAGACTAGGATGCATTTTGATCGAGCAATTCACTGCATTATTTGACTTAAAATAAAGATACTCAGAATATGCAATTTTGTATAGCAGTAGTTTTTTCTCCCTCTGATCTATGAATAATTTCAAAACAGTAAGCTTTTAATTGAATCACTTATCATGAACACTTCTATTTTAGTGCATAAAAGGAAAGTAAATAATTGAAAATAACATTTAATGGCAGTATTTTAATACTGTTAAGTCTAAATTGCCATGGAGACAACGCAAACATGAGAGTTTTTAGAAACTCAGAAGGATGAAGTTTTATTTGATCTGGCAGTGGCCAGTGCTCTTGGCCCTTCACATATTGTCAGCTCTAACAGCTCTGGCACTCGCATTTTAGAGTATGTGTTACGTGGAGCTCAGAGGATGGTATCAGGGCAATCACTCCTATGTACAGGTACCGCTTTCTAAAACATGGTCTGCTAGAAATGCTGCTTCTCCTCTCACCCGTATCCCTTATGAGGCTGTGGTCCCCTTCAGTCTGGTTATTTGGGTTTAGAACAGACTGGCATTCCCGACAAAGGTGTGTTAGCATAAGAAGACTGATAGTTACAACTGTCATGGGATAAAGACACATTTGGATCACTCACGTCAGTCACTTCGCTGAATGCTCTGTGATCTGGTGTATCATGTGGATGAGGAGCCCTGAGACTCGGGAAGTTTCCAGGTGCCAACACAGTGACCTGTAACTTGAGGACCAGGGGTTAGAACCAACTGAAAGACTAACTTGCTGCCATATAAGCATTTAGGACATCAGTGGTGGGTTTGTGTCAGCAAGAGTGAAGACAAGGGCAAAATAAAACTTGGGTTTTATTTGCAAGTTTAAAAAATTTATTTTCTGCTGCAAATTAAGCAAAAGCCAGTTAGCGCTTGACCTACTGTTGAGATTGGCTGAAAGAAGCAAACAGCCACTGTTGGACTAAAAGAAATCTGCAGGGAGCATGAATAATGAGAAGGGATTATCAAGTTCACCAACTAGGAAATGGTGCAAGTGATTATCTGTATCTTTAAGGAACTTTGCTAATGTTTAAAAGCAAACAACAAATTTACCAAAGCCTTGATAAATTACCTTTAAATAGGTAAAGGAAGTGATATATTCAGTTTGTGAGCATCAGATGGACTTCTGCTTTACACTCTGATAAGTCTCAAAGATGATACCTTCTCCTTTGTACGCATCAAAAAGAAAAAAGTGTTTCTGGTTATCGATGAGGTCACTTGCTCCAGAACAAAGGCTGCACAACCCTGCCTGTACAGGGCTAAAACTGGGCCAAATGAGAGTGAGCCTACCGTTTATAGAAATAATTCCTTAATTTTTATGGTTGTGAGGCTTAGGGTAAATATATTTGCTTTGTAAAATTTGTAGCTGGCAGAGATGAGATCTTTAGGAATCCGTGACACAAAGCTGGAAAATAACAGCAGCTCTTTAACACTGTCCCACGTACTTTGGATATATGATCCCTCTGTCGTAGTTGCCGTAGCCGATTATTGCACTGCTCTACAATTTCTCTTAGCCGTGGCCTGCACGCCTACTGCACTGCTCCCCGAAGAGGGGCAGGTATGATGGTGCTTTCCAAAGGGAAATCCAAAATGCAATATAATAATTTATAGTCTGGAGTAGGCCACTGGGGAGAGCTGACACTGCAGACTTGGTGGTGTTTCCACAAGCACGTATGTTATTTTGATGTAGGGAAGAACCTGTGCAAGCTGTGTTGTCGTCTATGGTAATAGTGCTACCACTTGCTGTTTCTCTGCTCACCCCAAGTAAGTCCGTTTCCTGGATTAAAGAAGGTTTTTCTGTTAAACATTGTATTATAAAAGTTTTTATACTTGTATGTAAAAAAACACAATCGTAGCAGTGTCTGCAGTTCAATCTGTTACAAACCAGAATAGGGAAAATGCAAACAATAACTTTCCAACAATAACAGAATGCTAGTTATGGAAGTACTCATACAGTCTTGTAGGTCATCTTCAGTAGGGGGTGTTCCATTTCTCCTCATGAATAATTTCTTTAAGTTAATAGATAACTACAATTTCGATGTAAGCTATAGCTTATACTCAGAAGTTCCTTTCTTACCCAAGCTGCTGGCTCACAGTCTATTTTATTTTCCTTTATTTATCTTGGAAATGAAATGTATTTGCTCCTTCATTATATAGGTTGGTAAGAATAGTGGGAGAGTAATTTAAAAAACAAAACAAGACAAAAATCCCCAAACACACACACATCACCACCAGTTGTCTTGTTCCATCAATCCCAGAAACAGTCACACTGGGTATTTAGTGTTGGAAGAGTGTTCAAAGAGGGTTTTTATAAGTTAAATTTATTTATGCTCTTAAAAACTGGTGGGAAAATAGTATAATCGCTAAATTTTAACTATAGGAAACTCATGGACTAATGAGTCCTGGAATATGGGGTACTTACAACTATAGGCACAAATAAAGTGCTTTTTGAATTTAAGGTCTGCTGTAAGCATGCCTCGTGCCTCAGGAAAACCAAGGGATATGGGCAAATTGAGTCTACTGAGACATAAAGTCTGTGAAAGTTGACAAAACATTTGGAATAATCCAGAGTGGAAGGTTTTTGGCCATATAGCGGTATTTTGTCTTTTATGTTTTCAGAAATCTTTGTTTTCAAGTCTCCGAGTGATTCTTATGTTGAATTTCTAAGCCAGCCTGATGTGTTCAGTTCCCACTGCGGAGCAGAGTTTCAGCTGGAGGGCGTTTGGCCCAACCTTTGGATGACCAGTCATACGCAAAGTAGATTTTGAAGACCACACAGTCCCAGCTGGCATCCTTGGTTACGCTAGGATGCAGGCTCTGTGCCCAATTTTGTATTTTAATTAACTAAATAGGATACTCCAGATACCTAATACTTAAGTTTGCACTTGGAAATCATATTCCTGATTTTAGGCATGAAGTTTGTTCTTAGTCTTGAAGCATTGTATGCTATTTTACGGATGGTACAAGACAGAAAGGTCATGGAAGAAGTCTGGTTCTAGATGACAGTTTCCTAGTAACGTGCAAGATGAAGTATTTGAAATCTGCTCAGAGCTTGAGGAAACTACCACACTCGTGAAAAAGTTATGAGCTGGTGAAACATTATGTTGACAGGCTAAACTCAAGTGTCAGATTTACTCCTGTACTGCTGCACCTGAAAATGAGTATTTGTCGGTTTGAAACCTGTGTTGGGGGGAGGAGAAGACTGGGCGATGTCTTTGAAACTGCAGAAAAGCATATGCTCAGCCTGAGCGCACAGGGCTGGGACTGGCTTGTCTGATTTCATCTGCTGAAGACCTCTGAAAACCATCTTACATCTCTGTGAAATCTAGGCAGATAGAGCTGTAACGGAGGCAGAGCTTTGCTCAGGGTAGGCTCCCTGCTTCCTGAGATGCAGCCCCCAAACCCAAGGGACCGTTGTAGCCGCTTGGGAAACAACAGCCGTTCCGTGCAGTACAGCTCACTGCAAAAGGCTATGGGAAGATGAAGAAAAAGCTGGGACAGAAATCTCTGTATCCACAATCTTTCAGGAATAGGAAAAAGTACACTTAAATCTCTGGTCTTCATAAAGACTTCTAAGAAAAATGACCATGCTCCTATTTTCTATGAAAAGGAAGAGTCAGAAACAATACCTTCATATAACTAGTTGGGTATTGTTAGAACTTCCTGGCTCTTATACTGGCTTTCTTGTGTTTAAGAAGGAAAATAAGTAGCTCAAGTCAGCTAAAACCTCCATCTGGTCCCAAGGTTAAGCATGTGAAGAAATCTGAAGTTATCATTTGCAATAAATTAAATTAGTCTGTAACGCACCTTAAGCTTTGTCCCTGACCTGTCATGTTCATTATAGCACACTTGCTCTGTGAGATTTAAGGGAAGATCCTTAACTCAGAATACTGGCACACAAATTTTCTAAATTTCTTTCCAGAAGTCAAGAAATCCTGTTAGGACTGCATAATATTTTTCACATGAAGTCTGAATTACTTGCTGAGTAATTTCACCCTGTTTTCATGAGAAGAAAATGGTAAATTGACACAAAGACTTGATCTGTACAGAAAGCAGGTACTACTTTTACATTACTAGTCATAAAAGTAGAGCTGTAATACTTCAGGAATAAAATGGAACATGACTCCTGCTGAGGCTATTAACTATAAATTGTTTGAATATGCAAAACACTTCATGAGCTGTTACATAGAAATCATTCTAGATAGTCCTCTTGTTATGGTAGAGTGAAATTAAGAGCTGGTTCAGCAAAGCTATGCCTCAGAATTTTTTTTTTCAAATTCTTTTTAAGTGGAAGGGTTGGAAAGTAACCAAGGAAATCAACTTGAAACATGGCTTATTACTAAAAGGTGAGTCTCAAAAATGAAACGCTTGTATTTGTTATAAAGAACAGGGCAGGGACTTCACATGAAGGAACACAGGAAAGACAAGTAGGAACATCAGGATAATAAATGGCCTCGGTGTTGCAGGTCTGTGGCGTCCTCCTCCCTCACGTTTCCCACCTTGCGTCAGGTCACAGTCTAATCATGTGAATAGCACAAATATGTTTTTTTAAAGTACATGAATACAGAGGAAATCTAGCTTTTTGAGGAAGGGATTCTGTTACCTGGATTACTGTGAGTTTTCTAGAGTGTTTTGTGTGTGAATGTTCCCAAATAAGGTACAAATAATGTTTTTATGGTGGGTGGGATTATTTTTTTTTTAGGTTTTTTCTGCTTCTCATCTTCTAAATTGAGGGCATATAATTTAAATTATAAAGTGTTATCTGTGCTTCTGTCTCAATCTGTGGTTGTTTGAATTTATTAATTAACAGGAATCCTACTCAGAACAAAGAGTGACTGTTTCATTTACCTCGTATGTTGGAAGAGAAACGTCCTCTGCAGATTTTCATTGCTCTGCTTTGGAAAACAAGCACACCCCGGTGTGGCTTTAATGAAACAGGCTTCGTAGCCATGCGTATATTCAGTAGCATACCCACGTGTGGGGGGAATGTGCATATCACATCCCAGGGCTCTGGCTTTAATAGATATGTAGGAATTAAATGGAAACGCGGGAATTCTCTTCCGCCTTCATACTCATGTTTTTGCTACTGTCACCAGTAATGTTGTCACTTACGCTCTGGGTGGCTGAATGTGTGAAGAGTGACAGCAGATTAGACAAAGGAGCTTCTTAGAGTAGCTGTCCTTAGAGCACATGTTGTTTGGCTGAACAAGAAAGGATTCTTTGGGCATGCTTCACGGGATGGGAACCACTTCCATCCTCCTGAGATACAATTCAAAGCCTTGTGCTTGAGCAGAGTTCAGTTTGGAAAATCCTTTATGCTAGCAGTTTGACTCGGTATTTTTTAGGCTTGCTTTCTGAGGCAATATTGTTGTGGTGGTGTGCTGGCTTACAGCACATTTCCTGAGGGAGTTAAAACACACACCAGGAATCTAAAGGGCTTTTCCATCGTTTTCTTTGTTTATTTTCTCTGTGTGTGTGTCCTGCTATAAAATTACCACTGAGGTTATGGTGAGCTCTAAAATAGCACTTTTTATTCTTTGCTGACTTAGGGGGAAACTTGCAAACTCTATTTTCAACGAACCGTAAAGTCCATATTTAGGAACGCTGTCTTAAGGGTGGAGTTCCCAGGCATTCTCTGTGCCATTCTGGGAGAATCCCACAGCATCTCTGTACAGAGGCTATTATTGGGAGCACCTCAGTCTGATGCTGCTGGGGAAGGCATAAGATGCCCAAAGCTCTCCCACTAATCTTATTGCCATGACATCAGTGGCTCCCGAGGTCTGGGATTTAGAATGCTGCTGGGATTTAGAATGAATGCTGGGCACCCTTCTGTGCCTCGAGGGTACCGTCTCTTTTTGTTTGTGGCTGGGATAGAGGATGCCAGGGAGTGAAGTGGTAGAAAGTTCTTCAGAGTGATTTGAAAGGGCCTTTACTTCTACTGCTGGAGAGTTTATTTAAAAAAAAACACAACAAAACACCCTGGTGTGAGCATCCTACCAAAAACACTTTAAGTCCATAGAGGTTTTTCATATACTATTTTTGATAAGCAAAATAAACAAAATATGTGTTTTTGTGCACAAACCCGCACACACACAACTCCAAAGATCTCAGCGGAGCGTGGAGGAAAGGGAACCCTCCTCTTGGCTGGTGAACTCACAATATAAAATGGCCACAGTTTGTAAGGGACAGGGTATGGGTTACAACTGACAGAAGATATAATTGGATATAATGGTCAAAATTTCCTTCACAGTTAATAATCAAAAAAATTAGCAGATATGACAGTTAAGCTGTCTGGTGCTGGAGATAATACATCAGGATGTAGCTGATGGTATTAGGTTGTTTGACTGATTTATAGAGTTTTTTGCAATGGTATATGAGAGATAATTTCTTATCATAAAACGTCTGGATAGGCCTGTAGCTTAAAACTTTGAAAAGGAATTTGTTAAACTCATCCTAACAAACAATCCAAATTCTACAGTAAAATCTCTCGTTAAAGTTGCCACTTACTCATTTAGAAAAGTCTTAGCTGATACAGCTACTTCCTTTGTCAGTTTGTTACTGTGCTTTTCAATATAACAACTGCTGTTAAATGAAGTTTTAAAGGGAGAGAAACCAATATGCAATGTGACTATGACTCAGTAATTTGCATCTGTATTTTGAGACAAATACAACTAAGTAGAGCAGTGCATATTTTGCAATATAAAGTGTATGTTAGTCAACAGTAATCGTAATCTGTATGGACTTTTCAGGTA
>JAOXJK010000051.1:33651351-33661536 GCA_025774025.1 Xenus cinereus | reverse complement strand
GATGCAGGGCAGGATTTGGGAGGATTTAAGAAATTATTTCTTCATCACTGCTTAGATGATTACCATTTTCTTCAATGGCTTTAAATTAAAAAGCTGACTTCCTGCTGAAGAGTACTGTAACTTCATGCCTTTAGTTCAACACCTTCAGTATCCTGTATATGATAAATTATTCATAATTTTCATTTGTAGAGTTGACACATTTCATGATAGGAGCATCAAACAACTGAGATGCATTTGAAAAAGATTCACAGTGTTCTTGGGATGCTAGAACAGAAGTTGTTCAAAGGTTACTGTGAGCATGTAGCTATTAACAATTGGCAATTTCAAGTCGTCAGTATTTTTACTTTCAGTATCTTAATTTTACATTTCTTAAAGAAAAACATATTTTTTTCCATCTTGGAGAAAAACACTTTTTTCCTGTGAGCACTTTTACCAATACACAAAAGTTAAATGAATTCAAAAGAATTAGTCAAAATGGCCACTGCATCAGCATCTGTGCTCCTCGTAAGTAAGCAACCTGAAGTCACAGTGGTGTTTTGCATATGCTTGTAATGCCCACAGTGTAGTACAGAACTGTAGAAGTGATTAATGATTGCCTTAAATTATCTTTTTATTTTAATTGGACCTGGAATATTTTTGCAGTTCTTAACTATCCTTTATACACAGACCAAACCTTTCTTATAATATTATACCTGTCCTCAGACTACAAGACTCTTGAGAGACAATTTTGAAGGATAGAAGGCTAATTTTTACATTTGCATAATCACAGATATTCTGCATGTTGTAACACTACATTAATCCTTACAGATTCCAGTTTATGAATTTTTGGCTTTTGATTAGTGTTGACTGGAAAAAATACAAATGATGGTGAATTCTCTATTACCTGAGTAGTCTCTTCTAATTGATAACCTGTTTCAACAACCTGCACTGACTGCTCCAGGATCCCAACCATTGGATTTTGTTTTTCTCTACTGGGGCAAAGAAATCTTGAATATGATGTAGTTTTCCCTCATTAATATATTTTCTGAAACATGTTAATTCTTAGTCTTTCTCTTGTTCAAGTCAGCAATTAAAACTTCTCTTGTTTCAGTGAATGCCACTCAAGCTGCTTTAGTGACTCCTATGCATTCTCTCACTCTTCTCTTAAGAGTATTAACACCCCAATCAAATGTTATTCTCACCATGCTCTTATCAGTATCTCGTACAGAATTAAGTAGGTCCATAATGTTTTCTCTTTGAGACTTAGTTATCACATTTTTAAACAGTACATTTAAATAAAACTAAAATAACGTCATTCCCTGTCCCCATACAGACTGCCTAAATTTCATGTCATTTCTTTATGGTCACATGGGAGATCCTGTCCTTAACAATTCGTGGGATGAGAGGAGGAAGAAAGCCAGGCTCAGTACTTCACCTAATTCTTGCTCTTGCAATCACTTAGCGTTAAATATAACACTGGAAATCCTTTAACTGTCAAGACCTGCATTTCACTTCAACTTGAAACTTGAAATCTACTGCTTTCTTTTATATCTTAGACAAATAAGAAAGAGCGGTTCCAGCAGGTGCAGTCTATGATGTATGACTTAATGGAGTGGCGATCACAGCTTCTGTCTGGGACTTTGCCAAAAGATGAGCTCAAAGAACTCAAACAAAAAGTCACTTCCAAGATTGACTATGGTAACAAGTAAGTGGCCTATATTGCTTCTGGAAAACATGATTTATTTTAAAGCACCCAGCTAAACAGAGATGATGATGAAGTTCTCCTGTTTGCAGTTTTGTAACTCATTAACGTGAGGTGTAGACATACTGAATCTTCCTTTTCAAACTTCTCCCTGTTATTCCTGTGATATTAGTAGATACCATGTTGAGGCCTCTCATAACAAATTGCTTTTTCAAAATATTAATTTTTTTGTTGATGGATATATCAGCTTGTCAATTGTAAAGTTTTGAGGTCAGATATCTGGCCTTTATATACGTATAACATCAGTGTATTTGGGACCCAAAACTGGTCCTTCCGAAACACAACCTATTTCTAATAGCGTTATGCTACCACTTCAGAAGTGGTGCCGAGAGACCTTAGTGTGGTGGATGAGCAGCAGAAGTCTGAAAAGTCTGAAGTGCACAGAGCCTTTGCTAAAGGCACCGCATCACAAACCCATCCCTTCCCACCCACTTTACTGGGGAACCGCCAGGCAGAACTGCGGTTCCGGTAATAGAAGTGAAACTACCAGGGACAGAACGGCCATTTGATAAAATGCCTTGTCTCCTTCAATCTAATGAAAAGTCACTGCAGCACAACACATTTTTGGCAAAAATGGGGTTATATGGGGTTGAGTGGTGTTCCATCTAATCAAGGGGGAGAGAGAGCTTGGTAAGCGTATCTTCATACCGTTGGTTTTATAGGCAGTGGAATCTGCTTATGAACTATATTCAGCTATTGCAAGTGACTGTGGTTACTGTGGCCTGAAGGCCTATGGGCAGCTGAACGTCTTCAGTTACCTGTGGCCAGGCATACACAATGACCACAAGACGTTACGGAACTCTTAACTTGTTCGCTGTGATTTGGATGCACGGGTTTCTGATAAACTGTATTCTTATACAACACACTGTGGGAATACCCGTATCCCGCTACAGTATGTGGAGCTGAAGAGTCACTCCATGACTGATTTTACTTTGAAATGCTCCAATCAAAGAAGCCTAGTTCTGATGAAGACAACACTAACATCTCTTTGCTTTCAGACTTTTGTTTTCACACTCTCTTCTTTCCAAATTATGAGACAGTAAGCTTCTTCCTTTAGAGAAGCAGGGATGTTCAAAATGTTTTGGGGTTGTATGGAGGAAAAATGTAAGTTGGATAGTATTTGTAAGTACACGAAAGCGTGGTGTTGAGTTGTGATGTGTGAAGGAAACGCCCCAAACTGTGGAGAAGGATGAAAACGGAATGACAATGGTGGCTGAGGGGGTCATTTTGGGAGAGGAGACTGAACACCAAATCGGGAAAGGCTGTGGATAATCATGTAAGGTGATGAATACGGTTTACAGTCTGGTCTGACACAGACTGCTTCAAACAATGTTACCAGTGCCATAAGGGCAGCCAGTATGTTTTAGAAATTGTGAAAGGCACAGTCCAGCATGAGGTAGACCAATTTTAGAGGGGGACAGAGGAGTAAGACCCTGAATAGGCAAGAAAGGGTATCTCTTGGCTGAGGTAACAGTGTGACACTGTGGGCAAGAATATGTAGGATGTATGGAGGTAAGACTTGAGTTTTGAATGGTGAGGGGGAAAAAAAAAAAAAGAGTGGGAGGAAGAAGGGCATGATTTTGTACGAGAGCAAAGAAGAACAGAGCGTTATCAGTTAAGTAACAGGACTGGGAGAATAAGAGGGCAACATAAAAGCAGAAGGTAACAGGGAAAACCTCCCCATCTTGATTCCAAAGGCTATACATTAAAAAGCAGAAGAGATGAAGACAGCTTGAAGTCATTGAGCATGGTGGATCTATTTTATGTGACAGGCATTTAAATGCTTTGGTGACATGACTATAAATTCCTGAAATGGATAAATACTGTACACCAGCTTGAAAAGAAAATCCTGGGGTTTAGTTAATCTTTTTCTTCCATCAAATACTGTTGCATATACTTAAACTTGTTTTGTTGCTTTAAAATTTGAAGCAGCTCCTTGTGCGTTACATTCTAAGCTTTATTTTTATAGAAGGAAATAACCTTGCCATTTTGCTCTTTGTATTTTCACAGGATACTTGAGCTAGATCTAATAGTTAGAGATGAAGATGGAAATATCTTGGATCCAGATAAAACCAGTGTCATCAGCCTATTTCATGCACATGAAGAAGCAACTAATAAAATCACTGAGCGAATTAAGGAGGAAATGGTAGGAAAGATTGGCCAAACTTGATGCTTCATTTGTTAATCAAAATGAAAAACCAGTACAAGGGTTGAAGAATGTTACTTTCTACCATAAACATTGTTGGAAACTTTTGTCTCTGACTGAAGTAAGATTAGGTTCACATTCTCATGTTATAAATACGGCTAAGCCTCAAATTAAGTTAGCTGCATTTGTGCACTGGATTCAGACTGTGGGTGAGGCTGAAAGCCTGTGTCTAAAGCTGGTTCTAAATCCATTCTTGGATTCCTAAATAGAAATATGTTTCCTTGTTTCATCTGTGGGCTACTTCATAGGCTGATTCGTGTAGTGAATAGTTATATCCCTGGAGTTCAGGCTGCAAGCTACGACTAACCAAAGCTCTTCTCAGAAGATCTTGTAACAACACTAGTTGTTTGCTATATGTCACTGATAGTTAGTTGAGCTCTGGAGTTGAAGAATTTAAGCTCACTAAAGAGGAACTCAGGTGAACTCAATATAATCTTGTGGACTCCATAAATCACCATGACCAAGTGCATAAATTTCATCTTTTAAAATGGAAAGCATGAGACTACGCTTCCTTGACATATTAGATCTGTTCAGGGACTTGTTAAGATACTTGGCTTCTTTTCTTCATTCATGAGAAAACAAACACTAATAAAGCAAGTAAAACACTTGGCAAAAAAAGTGGTGCTGTCATGGCACTTCAATAATGCCCAAGACAAATCACAGGAAAACACCTTATGAGTTGTTCTCATCAGTGTCACTAAATAAATCTTGCTTCCCAGACATAAAATGTAATCAACTGACAATATAAGAAAAATTAAACTTGGTAGTCCGCAATAGACTGTGTCCTGTTTTAAAAACAGAGCCGAACAATGGATAAAAGCGCTTTAGGCCATCAAATGTTAAGTAGCTGTTTCTAAGTGGTTAAAATGGGATGCAGGTAGATATTAGGAGCCTGTTCTGAGTCAGTGAACCTGCTCAGCTGTGTCCTGATTTCAGCATACGTTATCAGTCTCCAAGGCAGTGTACTGTGTTTTGCTAGTGTTTCTAGCACACTGAAATCCCATTACAATGTGGATAGTAGGCCTTTTGCTATATCGTACTGTGTTAAAAAAAAATCACCTCTTTCAGACTTCTAGGTTTCCTCTATAGTGATAGCTTAGTACTTTCTCTTCTCTTTAAAAGCGGTGGTAATGTTTCACCCTTTACGGAATTACCCAGCGGCTGAAGAACTGGCCTAAGATAAGGAAGTCACAGAATCACAGAGTATCTCAAGTTGGAAGGAATCCATAAGGATCACAAAGTCCAGCTCCCTGCTCCCTTCTCCTAAAGGGTTTTTTTGCAGCATAGCAAAAACTTTGTTAAATTGTTTAGGCACAGACTTTTACCAAAATTTTAGTAAAAGACTTCAGAATAGTTCCGTTGGAAGCAGCCTGATTTTTTAGGGAGGTAAGGTTTTGAATACATTCATATACAGGAGCTGGCTCTTTTCTCCTGAATGAAAGTAAATCTAAGATTTTCAAGAAAGGAAGGTTTCTAGAAGTGAAGGGAAGAGAAACAGCTTAACTATTCATTGTGTTGTTTGGAAATATTCATAACATAAAGTAATCCCTGTTCCATTCCTAAAAGGGGACACCTGCCGGGAAAGGATAATATGCTTAGAATCCCATACAGGAGAAGTTCTTACTCATAATACTGAGTATGTCCCCTAAGTATTGCAAAAGATTAATTTAAGGCATCTCTGTCATCAGCTTTTTCATTACTTGCCCACAGAGGTAGGTCCCTAGTCTCCCTAGTGTTTTGAAGAACACAGTCTGAGCTTTTTATCTCCTTGCATACAGTGAAGGCTTGGGGGAGGAAGGTGGGATCTTCACACCTATGTCACTTTTGCACCTTCTAACCAACCTGCTCACTTTCTAGCTTCGTAGTAGAAAAGGATGTTGATACACTAGTGAAGCATTGCGGAGGGTGAGAAACTTATTTGCGAGTCATGTTTGTGTTATTAAGGAACACCTTTCAGAAGAATATACAGGGAAATGCTTATGTCCTGTAAACAAGCATTTTTATCCAAATTTTCTATGACTTTTCAAGATTAACCGTTACATATGATAAAAACTGAAACTGCTTGTAGTATCCCACCACTTTAATTCATGGATCTAACTAATGATTTTCCTCCTCCTGCGTAGTCAAAGGACCAACCAGATTATGGATCGTACTGCCGAATGTCTTCATCCCCCACTCACAGCCTATACGTCTTTGTGCGGAATTTTGTGTGCCGAATTGGAGAGGATGCAGAACTCTTTATGTCACTATATGATCCACAGAAATTAACAATTATAAGGTAAGCTTTCTTTTTTAATTGCAAAAGAGTAGCAAAAGGAGCTAGGCAAAATGAAGAGTTGCCAACATGCTACTAATGCAGAGGAAAAAAATAAATAAATATCTATTTAATGGAGAGAACTAAAAAGAAAGGGAAGTGTGGACAAATCTAGTTCCTGTCGGCTACTAAAGAATTCTAGGGTAAGGGATGACAAATATTTTGATACATAATTTCTGGATTGAACATTCTGGAATCCTTGAGAAGCCCAAGACCACTTCAAAGTTAAGAGATTATTTTTGATGTGGAATGTTGTGGTGTCAGGAATAAAGTGTTGAAACAGGGGGAAAGGGACAAAATGGGAGTAACTTACATAAAAATAAGTATAAAGATTATATTGAGTATTCCTATCAGATTTATGATGGTAATGTTTCCTAAAAAAAACATGCCATTCTGTCTTATGTTCAAGTTATTAGTCAAAACTTACTGATGGTGTTTTGTATAGCGTTATTCGTTTTAGTCTGGTACTAGATTTAAGCAACCACGGCAGACTACTGTCTGTTACGCAACCTTTGTTATGTACTGTGGTTTTTAATGTACTATGGAAGAGAACAATTTTAAAATCACATGATAATAAGATATTTATCTTCAAAACAGTGAGAACTACTTGGTGAGATGGGGGAGTAAAGGCTTTCCAAAGGAAATTGATATGCTGAACAATCTTAAAGTAGTGTTCACAGTAAGTGTTTTCCAGTTTACCTTACTTAGTATTTATAAACTAGATAGTCTCCTCTCTCTAGTCACTATCAGAACTCCTGAAGATTGAGCAAGATGAAGAAGGAAGCAGAAGTAACCTTAGAAACAGAGCAAGATGAGCAGTCACTGAATGCTTTAAGGCAGTGACAATGCTTCAGTCTCCTTTCTTTAAATCAATTTGCTGCCTCATAAATTTACTGATGACTTGATATTAATTTTATCTGCTGTACCTCTTGATTTTCTCTCTTTATCTTACCTTTTATTTTCTTTAAACTTTACAGTTGGGGTTTTTTGGCCCCACTGATTACTGAGGCTCAATTTATTACTGGAGGTCCTGTTTAAATTTCACAACTTGGTTCTTCCCCAAGTAGTATTTCAATTCATTTTTTTGTTTGTATCATAGGATCTTGGAAATAAAGACCTTAGCAGAGACAAAATTTATTTAGTTTGTCAAATAGTCCGAGTTGGAAGGATGGATCTCAGAGACAGTAACTCAAAGAAACACACACAAGGACTAAGGCGGCCTTTTGGAGTGGCAGGTATCTGATGTCTCCCGTGCTACATCTGAATCAGGGCCCAGGCAGTACTTGCCAACCTGGGAGCTTAGAATCTCTACCAAAACATATCAGAATACAAAATAGCTATATTGACTATCTTCCACGTTTAATTTTTTAAGTTCACAAAGACTGCACCTACACTGGCATTTCGGTTCAGGTCAGAAATGTGCTTTTGAATTTAATTTCCTAATAATTCATACTTTCTGCTACGCAGTGCAAAGCAGTGAAGCACACTACCAGAGTGTAACAATAGAAATCCTTCCAGATAAAGCAAAACCAGCCATGATGTCCCAAGAGCACCACCAGTGCCCTCATACCTGTATTCACAGGATTAGGCCAAAACTAGTCTGAAGTAATTCTCCCTTTACGCAGTCATGTTTGTAGTGTGGACTTTGCACTAAATGTTCTGCCCCATTAATCTTCCCCTCTTGGGCTACACTGCTTGCTAGTGAAAAATCTGTATTTACCTTGAGGCACAAAAACATTAAGGTACATCTTTCATAGATAAGAGGAGCTATTTTGCAATGCTATTATACGTTTTGATGTATTTCCTTTTACTTTTCTAGTTATGGATATTACAGATATCATAAAAGGAAAAGCTGAAAGTGACGAAGAAAAGCAGCATTTCATTCCCTTTCACCCGTAAGATAGTCAAAGATATCTTTTTCTATATGCACAAAAATATTTCTAGATCTCTTTGATTGTAACAATTTGTGAAATGTTTCAAGAAAAAAATATTTTTTCTTTTTAATAATTCTACGTTGTAATAGTGTTGATTATTTAACTATCACTTTAAAAGGCATTTAAGACTCGACAGGGGTTACATAGCATGTTAAATGAACGTGTATTTCTATGAATGTGCTCCTTCAGACAGCTAGAACCACGTCCTATTTAACAACCCCCCAGTTAAATAGCTATACATACTCAACAATAAGCTTTACAAATATGGATAACTAGGAATTTATGGGGTTCATTCTGTTTTCAATTTTAGAAAAATCTGAGTAAATACTGGGTTTCAGTTAAAAAATAGCTGAATTGTTATATGTTAACTATCTTCAAAAAAAAAGCCAGACCAGCTGCCTAAAAATGTGATGCTCACAGATCAAATGCAGAGATGCCAGTATTCACTGGAAACATTTGCGCATTTTACATAGCGCTGCTGCTATGTACTATAGAGGCTAAGTTTAATTCAATAAGATCCAAGTATGATATACTGGTTTATTATCTCCCTTGTTTACAGTTAGATCCAGCAGGTTTGTTACGTGAGAATTTGTTTCTAATTTCAAAAGTAGCTGAAAAAATTTCTAAGTTCATTAATCTGTCAGGCTGTTTATCAGGGAAAGTGGACTGGACTGGCACATTGGTGAATGCATTAACATTGTGCGTCCCTACAGAATGACAAGCTTTCATATGCCAGTCTGTCACAAAATGCCATTCCTGAAGCTGTCGACTGAATCTTTTTCACTTCAGTGTACACTTAAGCTTAATGTCAGTGGTCTGTAACTTGTAGTGACAAATAATGAAGTTACAGAACATATCATAATAAGGCCAAGTACTGCAAAGAGGACTGAGGCTGTTTGTCATCTATGTTCTGAATGGTGTGTGATATGTTTAGCACTTAATTCCTAGTAGACATTGGTTTTTGCCTTGCAGGGTAGTGGCAGAAAATGACTTTCTACACAGTCTCTTAAGCAAAGTCACTGCATCAAAAGGGGACAGTGGTGGACAAGGTAAAGTAGATTATTTTTTAAAATTATTATTAAATTTTCAAGTAACGAGGTATTTTTTGGGAACTTCATTTTATATTGTTTGTTTTAGAGAAAGGCTTTTATGTTAGAGTTGTAGCACCAGCATGGAGGTGGGTCAACTTTGAAGCTGGAAGTGAAGAATCATGAGTTTGTTGCCAAATCTTAGAGGCTACTTAAATTAGCAGATACTGTTTGGGGTTATGGAGCTTTTACTTTCAGACACAGGAAGCAGGGGAAGTGAATTCTTATCCGTATTTTGGTGGGTAGAGGAGGCAATAATCTGAAAACAGATTTTTTTTTTTTTTTTCCTTTACCATGAATGTAATTTATATTTTTTTCCCTCTTAATAGGGCTCTGGGTAACTGTGAAAATGCTTGTTGGAGATGTGATTCAAACTAGAAAGGACTATCCACATCTTGTAGACAGAACCACTGTTGTTGCTAGAAAGCTAGGATTTCCTGAAATAATCATGCCAGGTAGGATGTGCATTGCTCCATAATAGGAATGGATGTTGGTTTTCATCACCTAGGTTACTGAGCATCAGCTGCAGCCTTATTTACTTAACTCTGTAATGGGTAACTCAGAGGCTCTTTATAATTCACTTTTCATGGTAAGTTTTGTTCCAATGTTAGAGGCTTATATAAAATAGCAAAATCCTTGGAAAGTCTTTTTTAGTACTTAAGCAGAAAAAATAAGACAGTGAGGGATAAATCCAGCTCTTTGTATAAAGCGTTCTTGACTTCCAAGTAGATTATGGTGGATGCTTACTTGAATTTTAAATTAACCTTATTTTTATTTTATCTTAACAGATGTGCTTACAATCTCTGGATTTTTTTTTTGGATTTATGACATTTTCCAATCAAAGTCACTCACTGTCTGCAGTGCTCCTTATTTAAAAACAAACAACATACCACACACCCCCC
>JAOXJK010000051.1:33609058-33647365 GCA_025774025.1 Xenus cinereus | reverse complement strand
AAACCCCAAACCCCAACAACAACCAAAACCTTACTATTTTAGAGAGTAAAAAATGTCTTGGATTTCTTTAGAGGCACACCAATAATTATCTAGTCTACCTTTAGTCTCTTTGATTGGAAAATGCTCAGAAGCTTCCAGAAGTACCTCTAAAGCATTTCTCAGACTTGCAAGTTGTGAATGAACACAAAAGGAGTACAAGTCTATAGTTTTAGAACAATAAAGTCGATAATTTAAAAAATTGTGCTTTTGTTAATGCAGTCGGCCTTATTTGTTGCATATTTGTTATACGTAGGTATAACAAACTAAAGAATAAAGCAGTCACGAGTTCCTGGGATTCTCCTCAAGGCTTTGAAACTGAATTTAATCATAAAAATATACTTAATTTATTATGCCACTATTTTCTTATCTTTTTCATCCCTTTATTAAATCAGTCATCAATTTATGTATATGAAATGTGGAAGTTTTAGTGCAGAGGTGTTGCGTATGGTTAACAGGGTGAGCAATGACTGCAGTATACTTATTTTCTAGCATACAAGCACTTGTGTGCTTTAACTCACTGGGTTCAGTGCTTCATTTCTATGGTGGTGCATGACTGAGCAGTCTAACAGATAATTGCTTATCTGCCACCACTTCTAATGCTGTGATCAGGCTCAATAGCTTTAAATGGTCTGTAAAAGGCATTATGGAGCCAGTAGAAGCAGTGCTTTTTTATTCTAAAACAGGAGCTCATTACAGGTGAAAACTTCACCCCCAACTCTGTTAATTATTTTCTGATTTTACAAAAGGTAGCAGTTCCTATTGAAGACATGCAAAGGATACATCTGCGCTTCATGTTCCGACACAGGTCATCACAAGAGTGTAAGTATGGAATTTTTACTTCAGTGAATTTTAATTCATTGATGGATAGTTAGCTGAAAATATTTTGCTTTGTAGCTAAAGATAAAGGAGAAAAGAATTTCGCAATGGCCTATATAAGATTAATGAAAGAGGATGGAACAACTCTTCAAGACGGCATCCACGATTTGTTAGTCCTAAAGGTATGGGATGAATTGTTTTCCTTTCTTTCCCCTACAAGACACCTTTTTTCACATTGTTGCCCTTGGTAGTGTTGTTTATTTTCTTAATGCTAAATTAATTTTTTAAAAATTATTCTATCAAAGATAAATATTAGAATTTTCATCTGAACAATAAAAAGATGTGATGCGTTCCATGGTAAGTAAAAGTTGCTTTAAATTTTATTTTGAGAGATATGTTATGTAAGCGCAGTGAGAGATTGCTACTCTTCCTACTATTTTTACTGAAGTTTGTGCTTTTGGCCTTCTGTACCATAGAGGAAGTCATGCTAAAGCTCAGTACCTGGATGTGTACCATTATTCTTGCTGAAGGAGGAAAAAGTGTTGTTTTGATTAATTTAGAGTCTTTGTTACATGAATAATCAGGACATGTCATCTTAGGCAATTGGTTATTTGACTCTGCCCTGTAGTTACTCAGATACAGAAGTGAAAGTTTCAGAAATTTGATTTTGGATGTGAAAATATTTTTGGCTAGCCCTGATTGGACGCAGGTAGCATTTTTGACTTTGTGAACTGAAACAGACAACAGATGTTTCAAGGTTGTGTTTTGTTGTTTATTTGGTATTTTTCCCTTGGAGAATATTGTCTAGCAGGAAGTAGGAACCAGTAATCACTTCCAATACAGAAGAAATTTAACTTTAGATATTTCTTAGTGCTCTTTCAAGTAAACTAGTTTCCTGTAACATTAATGGCAAGTGAGCTGCATGCAATTAAATCAAGTTGTTTAGGTGGTCCAACAAAGATTAATGGCAGTGTATAGTTAGTTATCTTCATTGATGTCAACATTAATAAATACTTAGACCAGAAGGAAAACAATGATCACATTGTATGACTGTCGTTAACATTGGTTATGAAATTCCATTTAATTCATTCCTGCATCAACCTGGTAATTTTTCCTGAAGTGACAGCATAGATGAGAAATGCTAAACTGAGTTGACCTAGTTTATGTTTAGGAGAGATAGACAGATTTTCTGACATATGTTCGCCTGTTCTAGAATTAAACATGGTAATTGTAAGCTCTAAGTGTTTTAAACAGTTCTACATCTGGCCTCTCAAAATAAGGAATTTGAAAATTGTAAAGTTTAAACAGTGTACTTTATTTTCACTACCTTCAGGCATTGAATCTTTTTAAGAGACTTTTGGATCAAATTTTCAAGTCTTTTCCCTATTGTCTAAGTTGTCTCAAAAAGAGGAAGTCAAGATTTTCTTCTGGTTCCAGAAATTCTGAGAAGTAATTATTAGGCAAGCTTGATGTAATTGTAAATGTTAATGATGCTGTTTTGCTGCAGAAAGATTTTGCCTTTTGTCTGTCTAGGTCTCTTCATGGTCAATTTTCAATCTTTCTTCCTGTTTCATAGGAAGTAAAGACTGTACACCTACAGTCATTGCTTTAGATATGAACTCAAAACTTGAGAAATTTTTTTACATTATGGGTTTTGTAACTCCTTGTTTATGCACAATTGTAGACTAAGGGTCTGCACCTGAGTCAGATCCATCGTGGTATTGTAGCTTTAAGTGACAGAGCTCATAAAGTCATTGGGGAAATTTTCTTGAGTAGTTTTGTAAAAGAAATTTATATTTTCTGAACAGTGAGGAATATGAACTTTATTGTCTTTGTCTAAAAACTGCTTTCCTGTCCTGAGTATTAATCAAAAGTTGAGACATAAAAATCTGTGAGGGCTGTGGCATGCACCTTGATGAAACAGAGGAGGGAAAAATACCTGTTGGCTGTCTGGTTTTGTACTGTTCATTCTACTGAAAAGCATAAGTTCCATAATATCTTTTTCAGTTCCTGCAGCACATTGTCTAATTTAGAATATAATCTTACCACGTCTTGATCTGTCCTGAAATTTTATGTTAAAGATCCAAGTATTAAGTTATAATGGGCATACCAAAATAGTGCTGCTATACTTTCCCTGTTCCCCTGTTCAGCCCCATTTTCTAGTCTTGAATTATGTGCAGACCTTGTAACTGCTTTGTCTATATCCTGTGTACAGCCTTCAAGGTGATGTTCAGTACTCTATTGTGTTATGTAGCTATTGACATTTTAATGAGAAATCTGCTCTTGCTTTTACTCTGCCAGCAATGTCACCCCTCATAATTCCTTGTTTATTGCAGCCTTTCTTGTTGACTAATGTTGACTCTTGGTTTACCTGTACCAGCCACGCTGTGACCTGACTATTCTTTATACTTTAGTGCATGCAGTTAAGACCATAGTAACATAATTTTTGTTTACTTTTCTAAAAAAGTACAAAATAAGTCTTTTTAAATCCAGTGGTGTGAAATATCTCATAAATGGCATGTTGTTTTTCAGGGGGAAAGTAAAAAGATGGAGGATGCTAGTGCTTATTTGTCATTACCTTCTACACGCCAACACATGGAAAACAAAGGAGCAACCATAGTCAGGAACACAAGTATTGTAGGGGGCCTTTCAGTAAGCTCACGAGATGCATTTTATATTTCAACTCTTGTTTGTTCTACAAAGTTAACTCAGAATGGTATGTATTTTCTAAACAGGTAGAAGTTTTAGAAAGAAGGCTTTTGCATGAATGTTAAATCACATTCTAAATTGTAACGTCTGTCTGTTTATTTTTCCATCAGTGGGCTTACTAGGTCTCTTGAAATGGCGTATGAAGCCAGAGCTGCTTCAGGAAAACCTGGAAAAACTGAAGATTGTGGATGGAGAGGAAGTTGTGAAAGTATATCTTTATACAGTTATTTTAATAATAGTTATTCTTCATGTCCCTTCAGGCCATGGCAGAAAAAATGCTATGTAGTTGCAAAATGAAACAGAAACTGGAGGGTTAGTTACAGTAAACAGGAACTTAAAGAAGCCCGTTGATTGTACTTTCTTTTAGGGGTGGGATACAGTGCAATGCCTTTGTTAGGGACAGTTTGCAAAAAAAATGAGCAAAGCTCTTCATTAGAGGCAGCTAGGAGAAACAAGCACCTGGACAGCATTCTTCAAAGTGTTATCCATTTTTTTCTACTTGTTAACTCTCAAACGTCTCTGGTACTGGCTACTGTTAGGCTGTGGAGATTTGCAAGTTCACCAGTCACATTTCCCTGCTTTCACTGGTAATTTATTAGGATCCTTTTCTGCTTTCTGTTGTTTTATTTTCCTGGAAATTTAGTGCAGGAATGGAGAATTCAATACCGAGACTATTATTTGGAGTCATTGCTGGTTTAGTCAGGTGCTTACATATGCCAGAGGTAAACTTTAATTTTGAGCATGAACAGAAAATGTTATTTTAAAAACTTGATAGGATGTGAAGGTAGTAATGAAAAAAATTTTAATATTTTCCACAATCTCTGTTCAACTGTTTGTTTTGTCTATCTGAAACATTACAAACAATTCCTCCTGCTTTCTTTACAGTTCTTAATATTAATTTACATGTTGATTTTTAAAAAAATTGTATTATCTACCCAATGAAGTGCTTTGTTAGTTTAATAAATATGATATGAATAAAAACTTGTTAATATTTTGGAAAGTGGCAGGCTCCAGCATTCAGATTAGGAGTCTATTACATTTGTGGTAAATATAAGCATTAGATGTCGAGAGAGAGAAGAACTTAAAAAAAAAAGGCAAAAAGATGCCCCAGCCAAACAAAGATTTTGTCACTGTAATGCTTTTCTTTGATTTAAAGTGGGCTTTGAATCAGATCACAGAAGTATGAAATGTGTTTTTAATCCTCATGTATATGTGAAAATATCAATCTATATCAGTAAGAAACTAGGAATGCAGTTTTAGATAGTTATTTCATTGATACAATAATTTTAGCTTTTCCATAAACTTTAAGCTAAACATATATTATTGATTTCTCATGTGTCTGAGGATGTAGGTTCTTAAAAATAAACTAAAGCCTAAATCCTTGGAAGTGTTTTCTGAATATAAGTGATGTTTCAGTGAAGGCCTTTAAAATTGTCA
The DNA here is from genome assembly GCA_025774025.1 of Xenus cinereus. Classification (NCBI taxonomy): domain Eukaryota; kingdom Metazoa; phylum Chordata; class Aves; order Charadriiformes; family Scolopacidae; genus Xenus; species Xenus cinereus. The sequence continues at coordinate 33,642,364 of JAOXJK010000051.1, read as the reverse complement.
CTTGAAAGAAAGCAGGTCTACTATCTGAAAATGGACTTGTAATATTTTTCAAGTTGAATTGGTTGCAGTTTGTCATTTCATGTTGTTTTATAGTTTCTCCAAGATACGCTGGATGCCCTTTTTAACATCATGATGGAACATTCCCACAGTAATGAGTATGACATCCTTGTCTTTGATGCACTGGTAAGAATCGGCACTGAAGGATTTTATTTGTCAAAGTAAAGAACACTATAATTTCCAGTGAGCTATCAAGTCCTTAATTTCATGGAATTAGTCTTAAAATATCTACAGAACAGATAGAATATTACCGTTTGACTGAAAAGCAAATTTCTTTAAAAACACTTAAATAGTGGATTATCAGAAACATTCCAGAAGACTAATATATTTAGATTTAAAATGTGATTTGATAAAAAATTCTAATTATATCCATGTCTGTTTAGATATATATCATAGGACTCATTGCAGACCGTAAGTTTCAACATTTTAATGCCGTTTTGGAAGCGTATATCCAGCAGCATTTTAGTGCAACATTGGCATACAAGTAAGTTTATTTTCTCTTCCTTTTTGTTTTTTTCTAAGCCTCCACCATCACATTAAAGAAAGTAAATCCTGTTTGTGACTTTTCTGTTGTAATTCATTATGACTGTTGTTTTGATGCTGCTGTTTGCTCATCTGGAAACAAACCTGCCTGTGAGAAACGCATATGATTTTAAGTAGAGTTAATTGACAAGTAGTAATTGATTTCGGGTTAAATGATTTTTTGGCATTTGTTTTTCTCTTGTCTGAATTTTGCTGTGTCTGACAATTGCACCTATATCCTGTCAAATTTGTTAAAAGATACTTTGCTGTAAAGCCTCTCCCTTTACGTTCCTGGCCTTCAGCTGAAATGCTCTAAGTGAGGGTTTGAGAATGTCCTTAACACATTTCTCTAGATTTCCCCGTATTCTTTCACAGGAAACAAACTCATGGAGAAAAAAAATTTGTTTGGGAACTGTCAAGTCTTCATATGGAGTTCACAGTCTGATGTTGCACCTGGAGGGTTTCAGTGCAGTGAACTGGAATTTTAGTCTTTGTTATGTGGTCTGTTGTGAACTGGAGTATTAGTGTTTGTTAAGTGGTCATGCCAGGGGGCAGGTGAATGGACTTCCAGTTTTTTGGGGTTTTTTTTTGTTTTGCTTTTTTTTTCCTAATTTCTTGAGCTTCCAGATAATGCCCAGATGGCAAGACATGAATTCATAGAAGAGAATAAAAACTCTAGAGACGTGTTATTCAGTAAATTTAATACTGGTTTTCTACTTTATTTCAAAAAGGTTTTTGCAGATGATGGTAGGATAAAATTGCTTTGAATTGTGAAGAAAGATAACATCTTCAGTTAGTGCTGATCTCGGGGAAGTGCATGGCAGGGGGGTTGGAACAAGATGATCTTTAAGGTCCCTTCCAACCCAAACAATTCCATGACTGTATAACAGGATAAATGTATTTTTTTAATCTACCTGAAGTCTTGTCCTGGCAGCTTAATGGGGTGGCAGATCAAAACAGAACTTTAATTTGTAATATGAATAATGGACAGAAGACCTTAACTGAAAGTTTGGAATAGTTGGGGATATCTTGTAGTGTCCTGTGCTGAATTTGCATCAGATCCAACTCAACATGAAATGTCATGCAGATCATGCATTGGAACGTGAGTTTGCTAGAATTGAAAGGCAGTAGTGCACAATCAAACTCTTCTCACATTCTAGGAAATTTGAAATTAACATTATTGAGCTCAGAAAGCTCAAGCACAAGCTACGTGCTCTTCTTTAATGCTCTTCCACTTCATATGTAATAAGCATGTGTAATTTAATGCTTTACATTATTGTGAAAGAAGAGGTGGTTGGGTATGGAACCTCTCAAGACAGCCTTGTTTGCTTAAAATATTTCTAAGGCTTGCTTGACAGGGACCTTGAGTGGACTGCCCTTGCATATAAGTTGGATAAATTTTGTTCCAACTCAGTACAAAACTGTGAATTCAGAGAACCTATAAAAAAGAGCAAACAGAAACACACAATAAATGTAGTGCCCAGAAGGCTGAGAGGCTGAAAGCATATTTTGGTCCTGAAATGTGTCAGGCTAGTGCAGCGGCACTGAGGATGTGTCTATTAGTTACACTAACTATAAATTAAGGGACGTATTTTTAGGTGAGCTTTACACTTCTTTAGCAGGTGTGTTTAGCAAAAAATTGCCTTTGGATACAAAGCAAGGAAGTGTTTAAATAAAATAAATACTTTAATCAGGTATTGCTGTATACCAGAATATTTTACTACTTGCAGTTCATTTAGAGCATGTAGTGGTGTTTAAACACTGCTTAATGTAGGTAGGTAGAAGTAACATTTTGTGTTACCTTGTGCATGTATATTATAAACTTCTGTAAAAGTGCTTCAAGGATAGTGTAGTTATGCTGGTGGTTTGAGATTTTGGATTGCTTTCTTGCTTGTGCAGTTAAGAATTTGCTCCTTGTTTGTTTATACTGGTAGAATTTGTGCAACATAAATGTGAAAAACCATGCAGTATATTTTGTTGGGTGCTTGAGGAAGCATAAACACTTATTTAGAGTAGCCAAACAAGTTAGAGAAGTTAATTTTTAAAAAAAAGGTTATTTTAAAAATGTTTTTTTTTAATTTCAGGAAATTAATGACTGTTCTGAAGACTTACTTGGATACCTCCAGCAGAGGGGAGCAATGCGAACCTATTCTAAGAACTCTGAAAGCACTGGAGTATGTTTTCAAGTTCATTGTTAGATCAAGGACATTATTTTCACAGTAAGTACCCAGACTATTGCCATTTAACTAGCAGTCCAATATCAGAAATAGAAGTAGAACTGAGAAATAGAAAAAAATGATTCCAGAATAGAACCTTATTTTTTGTTTTTTATGAATAAAACATAAAACCTGCCAACTGCCCTAAGATACAGGCATTGCGTAGATTTTTTGGAGAGGGAATCTTCAAAGATCTGCTTTCCAGTTCACAGAGTAAGTTCCAGAGAGGTATTTAGTAATAGCAGCCATTTTCAAAGGGTGATTATTCTTTGTGTCAGGTGTCTTGGCTGAAGACCAATGGATGGTTGTGACAGATGGCTTGAAGCTCAATGCTTGTCCTTGAGATCATGGTGTTCGGCAGCTCAGACTGTGCATAGGACAATGTAGTTTTCAGTAAGCATTGTCCAACTGGGTTAAGAGTTTCAGATCTCTAGTTAAGGAATTTATAGGGAGGACTCAATGGACTACACACGTATAGCTCAGCCAAACAGAGGAGGTGTAATATTTACAAGCGGTGTTCAGGTTTAAGGAAAAAGGAGCTGGGGAGAATGATGGAGATGAAAGCTGGAAGGAGAGCTACAGTAATTGTGTCCCTCACTTCCTCCCTTAGGACTTAAGGACTCTTACCATATTCCACAGATCCCATCCGCATCCTCTGTTTCCTCTTTTATTTTCTGCTTCATCTTTTTCCATTTATCCTTAGCTGTTTTCCCCCTAATGCTTCTTCTGTTACCCCTCTGCAGTGGCAGAAGATACTCAGGGGTAAACTCAGGACTATAGTTAGACCAAGTGGTTGGATGTTATGTTTATGGTTGGCAGTCAACAGAACAGAAAGGCATTCTGTTTTATCTGTCTTTTGCTTAATGAAAGTTCTAATACATTTTTTGTCTATTACTTCACTGCCTGTTTGTTTTTTTTTTTTTAAATCCATGTAAATTTACAGATTTGTTAACTCAATATATTTGATGAATTATGAAATTTTGGTTAAAGTAGGAATAGATTCAGAAGTTATTTGCCGCTGCTAGATAGTGTCCTGGTTTGAGCAACACAGGACCAATTTCTCTCCTAATGCTTGGGAAAACTGCGTTTTTAGAAGACTCTAGTGTCTGAATTTGTGAAAATATTTTCTTTATAGCCAGTTATGCTGTGTGGTTTTTAAGGTCGTAGTGTTTTCAAGTTTAGCCAGGTGCAGGGATGAGGAGGAGCGAGACCCAGGCACTTGACCCAAGCTGCCAACAGGATTATTTTGTACCATGAATGTCACACTCAATATAAATTAGAAAGTTTTTTGTGGAGTTCTGTCTTCCTTCATGGCAGTGATCCAGAGAACTCCTTGCTCCAGTGCTGGAGCCCGGAGCCTTTCCCTTCTGTCTGAAGCTGCAGCGCTCACAGGGTCCCACATTTGCTGTGCCCTGCTGGCAGTGCACAGCTTCCTGCTGATAGAATGAGCTGAGTATAATCCTCATGGATTTTGTATTGGTACTGGGATCAATATTGGTTCTTTAGTGTTATTAATGTTAATTATCTACTCTTGTTCTATTAAATCTGTTTATATTTTCAACTCTTGTTTTTCCTTGTTTTTCCCAATTCCCCTTCCCGAGTGGGGAGGGGTCCTTGGGTGTCTAAATAAAATAAATTGTTGTGGGTTTCTCAAACCATAACAGGTAGTCCCTTAGAAACATTCTTGTCTCTAGGAACGTAGTATTTATAAACAGATACAGATAAACAAGGTGAAAAGCTGTATAGGGAAGCAAATAGTGCTCATGAGAATAGAATATACCTAGTAGTTCAAAAGCTTTGTTTTAGATTTTTTTACTAGGTGTCGTGGCAAAAAGGGACAGTTAGAGTTTTGGGGAAAGAAGCATTGTGTAGGGGATTATGGAAAATTTCTTGTCTGGATGAGGGTCAGAAGGCAGGGCTTGTTGCAGGGAGAACTTTGGTCTCCATTTTAATCCCTGGCATTAGCTGGCAGCAAAAAGTTGTGTTGGACAGTCTGTGGTAAACTAGGTTATTGCAATATGTTGCCTGTTCAAGTGATGAGCTATACATATCTGCTCTCTTAGTTTTCTGTATAAACTTAACTGGATGTCTGAAACTCTTAATTCAGTTAGACAATTATTATTATGGGCTGTAATAGCTCTTGCAAATGGTAGCCTCTGGCAAAAATAGCCAAACAGTGAAAAATATCACATGATACTGTGTATCCATCTATAGGTGTTGTGATCTAGCTTTTTGCAGTCAATGTCCTATTCTCACGCTGGTGATGAAAAAGAAGAAAATATGGAAAAAATGGTTGAATATGTTTTCTTCCTGTGAGAGAAGTTAGGATTTACGATTAAAGTACTTCACTTTCAAAGTCTGGGATTAGCCTTCTTCACGACAAATATTTTGAATTAGTAGAGCTGAGACAGATCTTTAGATCATTCTTTCATTAATTTGATGGGGTGCTTAAAAAACTAAGATGCCTTGTTGAAAGGTAAGACAGATTACAAAGTGAAAATTATGTAGGGAAGAGATGAATTAATGACTTCTAATGTTAGACGTAATATGTGAGACTTTTTTTGTCTTTTTCTCAGGTAGATACATTGGAGGTAACCAAGTTCTACTTTAACTTGCATTCATTCAATCCTGTTGAAGCTATAGAGATGTAATGAAAGCAAAATTTTTTTTACTCGGATCAGCTGAACTAAGGTTAAGTCTGGCAGCTGTTTGCTCAGTGACTACATTTTGTAGAAAGATCATATGTATTAGCCAAGGGTGTACATAATAGAGACTCTGAAAACATAAAATGTTTTTGTTGGCCTAGGGTTGGTTTTAGTGGTGAAATTAATGTGTACTGTTGTGATGAAATAGTTACCAAAGCAAACTTGCTTTCATAAATGATTTTAATTGAAATGTTAAATTTGTGTCTAGAAAATGTAAGCTAGATGATGAGTCAAGAAATAGAATTGTCATTCTACATGGCTTAAATTAGTCCTGGTGTAAATTTAAAAAGCATGTGTAATATATGTTGTGTGATGCTTCTGCCTCCCTCCTTGCCCCACAGGTTTAGTCAAGAAAGCTTCAAATTTCCACTTGCATAAAAAAATAAGTTTAAGAAACTTCACTTACTTTAGAAGCTCTGTTTTATAGTCAATGAAAGCTGTATCAGTGCATTGGCCAAATAACTTTAATAAACAGACTGAGACAGTCACATTGTTACAACTTATATCTACTTCATTCCCATTAAAAAATAATTTAAAAAGCCCCCACATGCCACAACCTCCAGTGTGTTAAAAAAAAATTAAATCATTTAACAAAAACCCAAGCTCCTGAAATACCACTTGATAATTAATAAGATAATTAAAAGATAGTTAGTAACTATGTAACTGTGCTTGTACTAAAACTTACTTGATTCAAGATGCCTTTCGTGTCGGAGTTTTTCTGGTATGCATTTTTTATGCAGCTATCCCACCTCAGTGGTGACATACCCCAAGTAGTGTGCATCATGTATATATATATTTTTTTTTCCTTTCATATAGTGTTTTCAGTCTTGGGGCTCCTTTCCAATAACTGACTTAAGCCTCACTGACAAGCATTGACATAATCAGCACAGAGGCCGTGGGCCTGAGTAGTTTACCTCTGTGTTCTCTTCTCCTCAAAGCTTCTTACCAGTCACTGTATGAATAGCAGTTTTGATTTTTTTCCTTGCTGTAGACAAAAGCTCTTAATTTCCCTCTAGTTCTCTTAAGGACTTCAGTTTGAAGTTGAAAAGAAAAGAACGTGAAACTGGAATACAGGACTTGAAAAAGGGGGATTTTTCTCTTATGATATAGAGAAGGCAGTACCTCAGAGGTGCAGCATTTAGGTCACGTTATCCTACACACATTTCTGGCTTCTCTTATTGCCTAGGCTTGTTTCTTAGCTTGTTTTTCTTTGACTATTGACAGCTGTTTCAGATAACTAATTTAACATGACACCAGTGTTTTTTACTGTTTATGTAGTCAGTTTTTAGTATTAATAGCTAGTATAAGCAACGAGAATAATCTGAAACATTCAAACTTTAGGACAGAGAATGAAGAAATAACGGAGTGAGCTTAATTTAAATGCACTTTTTAACTTTCAAGCATCAAGTAGAGACTTTTTTCAAAACGCAGGCTGGTTACTGGGGACAGTAAAAATAGCTATTTGAAAAAGTGGCAATAAACAATAAAGGAAAGAAACAATGTAATAATATATGAAAACTAGCCTAGAGTAGCTCAGTTGTCAGGGAAAGAAATGACAACATTTTTTTTTGCATATAAGTAATTTTGAAAGTGAATTTATTTTTTTTGTTAAAGCTCAAAGCTGGAAGGTGTTAGTCTTTAGAGGCTTTTTAAAAAAAATTGAAATACTTAAATTGTGGTCAAGCTGATGAATTTCTACTCAATGGGGTGAATAACGACGTAACACGGTGAAATATCTGTGTATATAATATTGGGTCAAATTAAAAAAAATATATATTTAAGGTAATATTAAATATGGTACATCTAGAACCGTGAAACTTTCTGACTCTGAAAGGATAACCCAGTGCATCTTTCAACAGACTATATGAAGGCAAAGAACAAACAGAATTTGAAGAATCTATGAGGAGACTCTTTGAATCCATCAACAACCTGATGAAAAGCCAACATAAAACTGCCATTTTGTTGCAGGTTGGTGCGTGCTTGGAAACAAGTTGGTTTTGGTTTCTTACATGGTTTTGCTTTGTGAGTTTTTTGTTTTTGTTCTTTTTAAATTGCAGAGAAGACACTCTTGGGAAATTTATCCTTTGTGTTGCTTTTGTAATCCCCCTTTATTGGAAGACCATGTTATCTAATAAAATTGAAGCCTAGGCTGAAAAGGTCAGGAGTAGATACATTTATATAATGTTGTGAATGTAGTGAGTGAAAGAACCAATGTAAAGATGCTGGAATCTTTCAAGGAATTGAATGAAAGGAAGCCTTCAGTGGGAGCTGAATGTTTCATTCTTGAGTTTCTTCAGATAATGCTAAACAGGGATTTCACCATCCTAAACTAAACTTTATAGTAGCAGCCTTTTGGAGGTACATTATTTAAACAACTGAAAATAGGGTAAAGGTTTCCCTTTCGTGTCAATGTTAGTTATTCTGACACTTTGGAATCTGATGTTTTAAGAAAACTAGAAAAGAAGGAGCCATTAACATCATTAATATCAAAAAATTGGTATGTAATTCTGTATTAAAATGGAGAGCTATCAACACTTCCTGTCAAGTAGGAAGCAGAAGATTTTATAAGAAAACTGCAGTATTTATGCTTCGTACATTCTTTATTATGAACTCATTGTATTTATTTGGCTTGACTTTTCCTCTGGTTTGGTGTTTCGATTCTTTTTGCTGTGACTTATACTAGAGGTGGAAACCAGTGAAACCAGTGAGCATGTAAACATGTTTTAAAGATACAGTAGCTACTTAATGGTTATGCTTTGCTCAATATAATCTTAAAAATTATTATTTTGTTTTTCTAATGCGTGCTGCCAGTTGTGAAAAATTCATAACCATGGCATGGCAGTGGGCCTTTAAGTATCTAAATCTGCCCTAGCTACTGTAAGTTTTCTTTTTAGCTGAAACATTTTGTGGTGGATCTGAGACACTGGTTCATATCATAACTTATGCTGTTGTCCCCACTACTGATAACTCATACAGACATGTTTCTGAAAGAAACCTACCAAGAGGTTGCTTTACATAGAGTAAATACTATTGTGCAAATGTTATAAAATTCCAGTAGTAGAGGCATGGAATGAGAAGCGTCCCACTGTAGTGTAGCTCCTGCTGCTGGAAATAAGTTTATTGGGTAGAAAAAATAAAACTAAAAAAAGAAGCCACCGCATCATAAGCTCCATAGGCATGTCAGTCATGGTAGCTTTGACAATGGACAATATTTTTTTCTGTGCCTATTTGGAGGAGACTTCAATTATGATACTTGAGACTCCAGCTGTGGTAGCTTGATATAAGTTGTCCATAACAGGCCAGAAAAATTGAGATTATTTCTGTATTAGGTCAGATGGTTAGGCAGAAAGAGGTAGAAATAAATTCATACGCTCTGCCTAAAACCAACATTGATTTCCCTCCCCACAGCTCCCATATTAAGTTTTGGGATGACCGTGATAGACAACGTAGCAGTACAAAGTTAACTTTGCAGCTTAAGGGATGGGTGATTATTCAGAGATATTACAAACACACAGGACTCCATAGGTGTTATACTTTGCATACCCAGACAGGGAAATTCACAGAGTCTATTGGAAAAATAGAGAAATAATCAGAATATCAAAACAGCCTTCAATCTGTCACATTTGAAACTATTATTGATATGATTTGAAGTGGAACATAGATTGGTAAGATCAATTGAATGAGTTTAAGTGGATTACACTGTGAAGATATCAGAGAAGAAAATTTTAGGAGCCCTGAAGAAAGTTAAAGTAATTGGGTTTCTCAGGATATTGAAATTTGAGATTAATTAGTTTGCAGAGCCTTGGAATGTGAATTCTTAGCTCTTCTTTCACCGTTGGTTGTCCAAATACCTATGAGGTTCAGCTTTAGAAGATTTAAAGTAGTATTTTAGAAGCCTGAAATGTCTGTTGGTCTCTGCTAATGATTTTTTTCTTTTTTTTTCCAATTTGGAACTCAGTGTTTTAGTCAGTATTAATTTCCCAGTCATTTCTACTGATAGTAATCATACTCAGACTTGTGTTGAATATTAATTCAGTCAGGAAAAGATTGTTTATAAAACTACATGTCATATAAAACAGCCTAGTCAGTGCCAGAAGCACTTTATTGTTTCAATTTAACTTTATCTTCTGAGTGTAATCTTACTTCCTAATCTGTTACATGCTGTATAAGAATACAAAAAGTTAAAAATCTAGCTTTTCAATCTTTTGTTCTAAAGCTGGCTGAAGTGGATAGATGCTTTGATTTATTTTACTGCCCAGTCATTGAGAAGGGTAGATATCTGTTTCTGTTTTGCAGAACTGTTTATGTAAGCTTTGAACAGCTGAAGATTGAAGTGGTAATTTATTGTTGGTGAACTGGAAATTTACATGTAGATCCAAATTAGCTTTTTTTTTTTTACTGTAGAAAATGGTGAAGTTAGCTCTTTTGTTTAAAGACACAGACAGAATGCTTCTCAGCTTCAGCATTTTACTACACTTAGGATTATAATTTCAATATCCTAGCTGTGCTGATGTTTGAAAGCAACCACGTGAACTGGAGAGTGATCTATTTTTTAGGTCCTGGGATGTTATTTTTCAAGAAATTGTCCCATGTAGGTGAGATTGGGAATGTTATGAATTCACTACAAGTATCAGTGTGCATGTGCAGGGTAAGGGTTCCTCCTTCTAAGAAACTTCTCACATTTTTTTCTTGTAATTATTTCAAACAATTGTTTGAACTGTCGTGATACTGACTTAACGGTGGTGGCACTGATCTTCCTAGATATTAGACTTAAACCTGTTTTCATTTATTTTGGCAGGGATGATGTTACAGCTCTGTTTCATTTATCAGTTGCTTCTCTTTAGCCATTGTGGATGGATTTTTGTAGTTTTAGAGATAGTTTTTACTAAAGTCTTTATTTCTGAGAATAGACTTCTTGAAATCTGGAAACTTGAAAATAAATTTCCAACACCTGCAAATAGTTTTGTCAAGGGAGAATCTGGGGATAAGGGAGAGAAGAGGTGTGTTAGTACCTTCTTTCCTTTCTCTTAGCTCTCAGAGAAAAAAAAACCACATTATTTTTCTGAATATGTTTTGTGTCTGTGTAAATCAACCTATATTTTTTTTTATTAAAATCTGATTAATTGTTTTAAAATTTCAGACTATGTGTTTTTATAAGGTCATACTGTTGATGACTAATTTGTAGTCTGCATGTGACCTTTCATTGTCAAGCTTGTGCTTTCAACCTTAAATAACAAATCAAGCTGGAGCTTCTTTTCCAAAAACTCTTCTGTCCCCCGATTGACACATCACATTTGACCTACAGATGGTCTTGTCTGTTGCAAATGTCAGCTGTACCCAGCTTGCTCCCAGGCACTGATTTTAGAAAGTAGGTCTCCCAAATCTATGCATGTTTTTGGAAACCTTATATGACATATTCTCAAGGTCATGGACATTTAATACGAAGAAATTGTCTGTGGCATTGAAAAATATGAAAACAATGTAATATAAAGATGATACCTTTCTCCTTTCTTATTCTTTCCCACACATTTTTCACCCATCCATACCGCTGCAGAAGATTCTAAGAACATAAAACTGTAGAGAGATGCATAGATTGCTTATGAGAGAACAAGGCTAGAAGGGTGCTGCCAGTGCTGCTTTCATTGTGGTGTACAGTAGGGAATGGCATAGTAACTTGTTAAAGTTGCCTTGATAGCAAATAAAATTAGACTAAGAAACGGAGTGTCAATGATTTCTTAGAATGTTCTTTTCATCTCATGGGTACTTGAATTTCATGAATATGTATAATGTAATATTGCAAAAGAGGGCAACTAAGAAAATAAGCTTGGTCAGGAGTAAAGGTTAAAACAGATTTAACAGTACATTGTATATGTAAGAAGTAATTTTCTGCAATGCTGTGGGTTTATCTGTATCCCACTTAAAAATTAATCTCTAAGGTCTGAAGAATGCAGAACATCTTGTACTGCTTACTAGGAGATTTTTATGACTTCATTAAGGGCAGTGCTCAATTGTGTCCGTAGTGCATCATTTGAAGCAATTATTGCAAATGAAACTTGGGAATTTAAAAGAATGCAAGGGATATATTTGTTATTGTACTTCAGTTGGTACTACAGATCTGCAGAGAAATGGTAGCTATAGCCTTCCCATTTCATTCCTCATACAAGTGCAGAACAGGGAATATGTGGGCAGGCAGATGACAGCAGACAGCACAATAGACCAACTGTCAGCGGAGTGCTGCTTGAAATACTTTGTGGCCACTGATGGTGCTGTCCTTTATCAAATATCTTTTGCAGTAACTGGGAATTGGTGTATAATAAAATTTGGATGCTGTTATTGTACAGTATCTTCATATAATATTTATTGCGTGAAGAGCAAGGAACAACACATTGCTGAAGTAGAACTGGGGCTAAGGTGAGTTTCTAGACCACAACAGGTATTTGTGCGGGTGTTTTAAATAGCTCCAGTGTTTCACAGTCTTGTTATTTAAAAAAAAATATAAATTAACTTTTTCCCCCAGCCTATTTCAAGGACCTAATAATGGCTAAGACCAGTAGAAGATACAATCTTTTTGTTGAAGTGGCAGAAGCTGTTAAACACTCCTTTTACCTTCCCAGGATTGTGTATGAATGTAGGGATGAGATCTGCAGAGGAATGACTTGATCTAAAAGCATCTTAAGCCAACATTGAGCCAATTTGAAGTATTGTATACACCCTTGCTGAAGGCTAAAAAATTCTTTCTTTTTGAAACAAGACCATGAATACTTGGGTTTTTTTGCTTGTTTATTTAAAAATTGGCTGGTACAGAGGAAGCTTGTAGAAATATATTCAACTTCTGCATTTGCAATGCTCGTTCATAAAGTTTTTGTTTAGACTAATCTTTGTATGATGGTTCAAATGATTCCTGTTTTTTGGAAACAAGGTATAAAATCTCAGAAAAAGTGAATTCTAATAGTTTGTTAGAGGTTTTAGCACGTTTTGTGGGTGAGATTCAGTGACTTGTTGATTTTATGCAATATCTGACATATCTATACATTGAGTTAGAATTCACTGCAGAAGAGCCAAAAATTAGTTATTTCTGGTCTGATACAAATTTAGCGTTGCTTGCCCTTTTTATTTTCAGTTAGGAAAGGGGTGAAAGTGGCAAAAGAAATGTAAATTGGTCTGTTTTTAAAGCATAGCAGGCATATGGTAGTATGATTTCTTACCCTGTTTATTCAGTTTTATAAAAGTCCAGAGCAGTTTGTCTTTGCACCAGGTGGAGCACTCAGTTGATGCAGCATTGCTGTGATATACCAGTACTTTTTTCCAGTCTCTGGTTTATGATTCAGCTACAGCTCTTGGTAGGGCTTCTGCTGTTGGGAGAATTGGTCCTGTGAGTTTTTGGGGACTCCAGGCAGTTGTTGTTGTGTAGGTTCATGTAGGACGAACACTTGGTTCTCATGATTCAAGAAGGCTTTAGGGACTTGACTTGCAAACTTCCTCTTGAGTTTCTTCTGCAGGAGAGGAGCATTTAGCTTAGTGGTTAAAACATGAGAATCTCTTGTGACATATAGCCATACGTGTCTTTATTAGCAAAGTGTAGCTTTTTGCTCTGTGGTACTTAAATCATTGACTTCCGTTTCTTTGTAGAAACTATCAAATCACTTTACAGCAGTGGTTTCTGAAACCCGGTGTGAGAGATGGAACCTGATTTTCTAGTATTATTTTAAAAGCATTTAACTGCGAAACCTGGAGTGTTTTCACTTAAAAACAATGCTACTCATATTTCTAGGCAAACATAAGTAGTCAAGAACTTACCTAGATGAGTGCAGTGTAGAACACTTTCTGATCATTTTTTTGAATTAGTAGCTAACGATAGGTGTAAATAATTTGTTTTACCCTACTGTAACTTAAATTACCTAATGCTAAATTTAAAAGACATAAGTAGTCAAGAATTGTGTTCCACTGGTTCCAGGTTTACAGTCTTTTTAGAATTCTTGTGTAGCATTAGTTCATAATTAAAAATCACATTTGCTTGTATTTAATTCAGTTTATCCCTTAATGTAGTTTAAAATATGTGTAGACTTCTGGGGCTAGTGAAAACGTACTTCCGTTGGGGCTTTTAAAAATTCATTTGGGTTTTGCACTTTGCCAGTGTAAAACGGGAAGCGTTACCTTTACTGTTTCGTTACAGTCCCTTTAAACAAATGAGATATAGCAACAGTTACTCCTGTTTTCAAGGTGGGCAATATACTCCACTATTCTGAGTGAAAAGAAATTGTGCAATTTCAGCATGTATTCATTGGATAACTTGTTTAATCAGTCATGTAGCATACACCATATTACCTTGAAGAAAAGACGGTAAGGATCTGTGTAATGCTTAGTTTTGGGATTTGTTTTAATTTTCTTACTAACCCAGGATGTATCATGAGTGGAACAGGCCTATTATGAAAAATAGACCTATATCAGTAATAGAAGGCTTCACATAACTGTAACTTCGTTTTCAGCAAAGTGTTAGTAGAAATTTACACCCTAAAGTTTCACAATGAAGTAAAGCTGTTATTGCCTTTGTAATTGTCATCTGGACCAAGAAGAGGCTAGTCAAACTAAGACATTGTAAATTGATTCTCTGTACTGTGGTTGGATTTATAGCAGCATGTAAATGTAATTGATATGATTAAATCTATTTTCTTCACTTGTAAGTTCATAGTGGCAGCAGAGATTAACTACAGCTTTTTGCTGAGAATTCTTGCACAATAACAAAAAATTGATGCTGTGTTCATGTTTTTAGGTAGGCAGGAAAACATTCTGGTTTTCATCTGAAATAAGAATAGAGAAAACAGCTAATTTGTTTTAGATAAATAACTATCCCTGGATGTTATTTCTTTTAGCAATCGGTCATTGCACAGCATCTTTATGCAGATTTGAACTTCCATGAAAAGGCTCTACTGTAGGTGACCTATTTCAATAGGAAGAAGAGGGGAAGGAAGAGACTGATGGCCTGCTTTAGATCTGCATCAATGTGGCCAGATTCTCCTTCTTGACAAATTACTTAGTACTTTACCAAAAATACTTTCAAAACCACAGAGTCTATTTTTGCTTGGGATTTATTACAGCTCTCAGCCGAGAAGTATGTCGTATCCTTTTGGATATGCAAAGTATTTGAGAAATACAATCTTGTTAGTGGAAAGATAAGTCACAGATCATTTTATGAACATAAAAATCATTGTAAGCAGCTCTTATCTAAAGCATAAGTATAGAAATGAGTGCAGCAAGTGTTAAATATGTTTAACGTTTTTGCTTTTTATTGCAAGTTTATTTTCTATGTGTGCTTTCAAAAGGTATTATAGAAGCTAAATACTTTCAACCTAAAAAGGGACTTTATGACAGAGTACTGCAAGTTAGTCTTTAAGGATGCTAGCCTTAAATGTTAGTGATGATTTTGAGCCTGAAAATTACCTGCTTAATTATTCTTGTCCATGTAAGAATAGTAACATGTGCCTTTTTCTTACCCTTGTCATCTTTTAAGGTTTGATTATTCCACTGTGCTGTCAAAGTATACCTTAGAAATTGACAGGATGAGATAAACCAGGTAGCTTAGCTACAGGTGGTTGGGTAGGGAGATGATGCTCTGCTTAATCTATTCCAGAAAGTGTAGCTTCAGAGTGGATAGATGACTGTTATCCTGATTTCTGCCTCCTGCATGGCACATTTCTGGGATGGATGATAAAGTCCAAATTAATCATTGTTTGGTTTGTGTGCATCTGTTTCAGGGGTGTGCTCTGTATTGTTTGTATGCTGTATATGCAGATAAACCTACAAAATTAACACAATCTATATATCACTTCAGGTTGCTGCATTGAAGTACATCCCGTCAGTTCTTCATGATGTTGAAATGGTCTTTGATGCCAAGTTACTGAGGTGAGCTGCTTTTGAACATTTAGTAGCTGTGTCATATGCTATATACAATGTATTGCTGCTGTCAACAATCAATTCTTATTGATCGGTTTAAGCCAACAAAGCTGTGCCAGTTTGTACTGATCAAGAGAGTGGTGGACCCCTGGGCACAGGGTTTTAACAAGGAGCTCTCACCCGAAATACATAATAACAGAATTCATTATGGCAGCCCAATACTCAAGCAGTAATTTGGTGAATAAAATGAGCAAGTGGAACAATCTTTTTTTTTTTTCCTCTTCCTCTCTGCTTGCCCCTCCCTTGAATAAACTGTATTCCAGAAAACCAAGTCTGATTTTTTGCAGTTTGAAAGAAGACTTTTATTTATTTGTCAGACAAAGATAAATTGCCTTTACCACACAAAAGTATCTTTATTCCATTGAAAACAATGGAAAGTAATAAACATTTGCAAACATGGCAAAACCTAGTTCATCCTCATCTTGTTTCTCTTGAAAGTTTTCTTTCTAACCTGCAACTGATCTCTTGTTAATGTTTGTGATATGGTAAATAAATCTAAGTCTTAGAAATAAATGTTTAGAAAGATGTAATCTATTGCTCTTTCTGTCTTTATTTACACATGATGAATTAATCTGTATAGTATTTATGACACTTTTCCTTTACATGCAGCCAACTCCTGTATGAATTTTACACTTGCATTCCACCAGTGAAACTACAGAAGCAGAAAGTGCAGTCCATGAAGGAAATAGTACGCAGCAACCTTTTTAAAAAACAAGGTAAATATAAAATGCCTTTAAGGCTTAAAATAAATAGGTGTGAAAATGTTGACTGACTTCTGTTTCGTGCAATTTGTGTTTGAAATTGAGTAAAACTAATACTGAGAGAGTGTGAAAGCCAGAAGTCTGACCTCTGGAGAAGATTTGCCTCTTTCTACAAGGCGGCTATTGTGCAAAGCATGATTGCTAACCTACAACAGGTCTCAGTCGACCAGTTTTGTGTTTGGGTTTTTTTGCCTATGCTATAACGGTTAGATGGATGGAGCTATATATATATATATCTTTTTAACATATTTGTAAGTTCTGTAGTGGAGTAGGAATATGAATTGAAACCTTGTGAACAGGTTTCATAACTGAGGGCCCATAGGTTTCATAACTCTGTAAGGTCACTGCCTGGTCAGAGGAAGAAAGTCCAATTGTGCTGTAGTAAAGCTTACCAGCTATACTGGACTATACTATGCATCTCCGCTTATTGCAATTATGTTTCTTAACCTTTATCAGATTCTTCATGTCTTTCTCCACTCTGGGAACACGAGTGATAAGTGGTACTGAAATGTCTTTTTCGGCTTTCTGCTTAGTTTTCCTTCATATTATCACAGAAAGGGAATTTTTGCTGAAAGAGTCCTAGCAGAGAAGCCCTGGTTTACATGGTTGACTTCACGTTCACTGTTGAGTGTTGTTTTTCCTCTTGTGTGGACTGGATGGCTTGCTTCTCTCTCAGCATCTAACTGCTGTCTAGAAGACCTCCAGAATTTTGAAAGGCACACGAGTTACTCACGTGGATGTCCATTTTGTCAGCATCTCAGTTTCTGACATTTCATAGATAATGATTCCAGAATGCTCTGGAAGAGGAAAGAGTGGCTTTTTGGATTCCAAAGAAGCTGTGATTATAGTCTGCTTAGTGTCGTGCTCGTTTCATGTGTTTAACAGGTCTTTGCTTTAGCTATGATCTGTTAATGGAAAATATTTTATAAAGCTTTTACAGCTTGCAGATAAATAATAATAATAGATTGCTGCTTGCTTATAAATGCAGCGTGTCTAATGTCTTGAAATATATAGCTGGTATATCATGGAAAATGCTACCCCAGAATATGTTGTGAATTATAAAAAGGGTAAATGTTTTCTGCTTCTATATTTTTAAGGTAATAATGAATAATAAATTCTGCTAAGAGGATTTCTAATTCTGAGGAGTTTTTTTACAAAAAGGTGCTTTTTGTATACTTCTAACCAGGTAATCAATGCATTTTAATTTTTCCCAGACAGGTAGATAGTGGGTTAATTTAGTATTAAATTTATAAATTAAAAATAAATAATATCCCAAATCTCTCTGTGCTAACATCAAACACGTCAGCAAAACTAAGCAGCTGAGACTGTGAATACTTAAATGATTTGTCAGCCACGCTGTTTTGCTCTGGATCCTGTATATCGCAATAGGTCATTGTGATCCAAACTTGCACCACTTAAAATGTATGCATTTGATAATACATACAAATTAACAACTTGGCCCATATGGCCAAGAAGGCCAACAGCATCCTGAACTGTGTCAGGAATAGGGTGACCAGTAGGACTGGGGCAGTGATCGTCCCCCTGTACTTGGCACTGGTGAGGACCCACCTCAAGTGCTGTGTCCAGTCTTGGGCCACTCACTACTGGAGGGACATTGAGGTGCTGGAGCATGTCCAGAGAAGGGTAGCGGATCTGGTGAGGGGTCTGGAGCACAAGTCTTACGAGGAGTGGCTGAAGGAGTTGGGTTGTTCAGCCTGGAGAAAAGGAGGCTGGGGGGAGACCGCCTGGCTCTCTACAATTACCTGAAAAGGAGGGTGTAGAGAGGTGGGTGTCACTCTCTTTTCTTAAGTAACAAGTGATAGGACAAGAGGAAATGGCCTCAAGTTGTGCCAGGGGAGGTTTAGATTCAATATTAGGAAAAAATTATTTGCTGAAAGGGTTGTCAATCATTGGATCAGGCTGACCAGGGAAGTGGTTGAGTCACCATCCCTGGAGGTATTTAAAAGACCTCTAGATGTGGTGCTGAGGAACATGGGTTAATGGTAGTTTGGCATCCTTTGGGTGATGTTCTTTATAACTTTCCTTTCACCCAGCCTGCCTCTACATTACTAATGGCAGAAAATCAACCTTAGGGTAATCGCAGGGTGTTTTCTATCTAACTGATATTTTGTGATTACTTGCATTTATGTTTTGTTTTCATATTCCTTGGATTTAACCTTCAAGTTGTTATTACCATAGCGGAAAGTTCACAACATATTTAAGCGTAGGCACCAAAGAGTGTGAAAAGACCAATACACAGTTAAGTACCTCTGATATAGTAGTGTGAAACATTTCTGCACTGTGCTATTGTAATACTGTGCACAGTAATAGCAAACAAGTAATTTTTCATATACATTGCTGTGGTTTAAAATAGAAAATTCCAAAGATGCTTTTTGCTCTACGTTAAATAGAATTGATTCTGCAATTAATTGGGTAGAGAACCACTCTCTTTGTAGGGTGTAAACAATGCCTGATTCATTACTCCAAGCAATGAGGTGGAAGGTAATTTACAAGAATGAAAGCATATGTAATGTATCACAAAATACACTGCAGCATGATAATTAAGGTAAGATTGCCAACAGTATCATTAACTAAAGTTCATATTTATCTAGAACAGGTAGTATTTCTTTTCTGCCATGAATATGGATTATGTTTAACTACATTGCTAATTACAATGGAGTCTATTAATTTGCATGTGTTTCAAATTACCATTTTTCCTTCAGGCTTTAGTATTTAGTCTCTTTCCATGTAGTTCATTACAGTTCCAGTTCAATTCATTTTCTTCCATTCCCAATGGAATTATCTTTATAATTTAATTGGGTTTCATATATTGGTATTTCTTTTCCATATTCACATGTTCACAGCATTTTCTGAGGAAGCAGACTTGTGAAAACATGAAAATGTGTTTTCAAAAAATAAGAAAAAAAAAAAAAAGCCAGTGAAATTTGTTTTTAATAAATGTTACACATGAACCTGAAGTTGTAAGCCTTGAGGTTAAGTTGAATTTATCGGTGTGTATACACAGGCATTCAAAAGTTTTCACTGTAGACTGTCATGGACTAGAACGCTTTCGTCAGATAAAGATACAGGTTTCTGTTGACTGCTGCTGTAACTGATCTTCAAAAGCCCCACAGTGCTACAGCACTTTTACAAGCCTTTAAATTACATTGACAGATTTTTTTTGAGGCATTGATTTCTTGTTCCCGCTCTGTAACTATAATATAGCTTAGGGGTTATGGTAGTTCAGGTGTTGGTGTGGCTGAATGAAGACTGATGCTTTCAACCACTTGTGCACTTTCCCCATAACGTGTAGGAACATTCTAAGAGGATGTGTGAACTCATCCACAGACATCTGTCCAGTTTGGACTTCAAACAATATTATGTCCTTCTTATTCAGAGGACAAGAAATCTTAAACTTAATTTTTGACACTTTCCTCTTAGATCACTTGCTAATTCATTATTTTAAAGTATCAGAGGAAAATAAATGGTTGTCTTGTCCTGTATAAGCACCTCTCATGGGATTTCAAAGTCTCATTTATGATGTAAGAAACCGTCTCCTGTCATTTATCTTTATATAGTGGGATGTGATGGATTATTCTCCCCCTCTTGTGAAATTCTCTATTGGATGTACCAAAGAAAAGTTTTTTGTTAGAATTGCTTCATTTCTATGTAAAACTAGTTTAGATGTCTGACTGGATTTTTTAGGAAACCTATTGCCAAAATTTTCTGACCATCTGTCCATTTTTGAGGGATCACCAAATGAAGATATTGTTGTTTAAAAATTACACACAATTTTTCTTGTAGTGTTTCAGTGTTTATAGTATTTGGAGGTAGATTTTTATTCTAAGCTGACCATGGAATATTCACTGGCATAATGCTGAAAGTTGTACATTGGTTTTTTATTGTTGTGAAATTAATTTAATATGCTTGAACATATGATAAAATGTGTATGTATGCACACTCCTGCTTTTGACTTTATATTCTCTAGGGATCCACTCCTGGTTAGAAGTTAGTGCCGTAGCAGAACCCTCTGAGATCTACTCCAAAGAATAGAAACTCTAAGTAGGTCACACAGATGGTCACTGGCAGGGGTGGGAATAGACTTTCAGTCTCTTGGCTTGAAATCCAAGTCCTCTGCTCACTACTGCATGTTCAGCATATGCAAACCACTTGCTGATTTTGGAAGAACAGCAGCAAGAGGCATATGTTAGCAGTAGGGGTTAATTTGCCAGATGCCAGAAGAAATGCTGAGACTACAGTAATTTTTTTTTCCTCACTGCAGAACTCTCTCTATTGGGCTGTTGCTTGAACAGGATCGGTGCTCGCGCACACCGATAATTAGACTGGTTTCCTAACATTTGTGTGTACATTACTGAGTTTTACCTGTGAAATATTCTGATTCTTTCATTTGACTGCTTGAGAAGTATTGGTAGTTCATGTGTTGGTGCTCTAGAAGAGCAAAGATTTAAGTCAGATCTGAGACATTCCTTATTAAGTAATGCACATATAAATGTGTTCTAAATTTTTGAGGTGTAGCTGAGGAAAACTGTCAATAGGTCAGTCCTGTGCTATGAATGTTGTGTGCGTGTTAGTAATTATATACAGGTTAAACTAAGGCATCTTTTCAATTACATTATTATCTTAAATACTGTAATATTAAATTTAAGCATAACCAGTAAAATAAAATGAAATAGGTGAATTTAATATAGCATGTGTAATATGGTCTGAAGTGAATGCAAATGGATTTGGTGATGTTATGTTTTTGTACAGCAGAGCCACAGCAATCTAAGATTGTCCTACCAGACTCTTTAATGAACTTCTCTGTCTTGAAAAAAACACTAAGAGAGTGGCTTGTACTTTCATGTTCTTTGGAATTCTACTTTCTCAAGGTTTGAATTTGTTACATGGGCCATGATCTGTCAGTAGATGCCAGTTTCTGTTGTATAATGCCTGTGTTTCACAAATAATACAATGTTTGATTTTTATTTTTTTTTCTTCTGAAGATCCACCTGTAAGTCCATGTTGTGATTTCAGATTCGTGCAAGTCAGGGTCAACTTAGAAAAAAGTGTTAAAATGGGGGCATACAATCAGCATCAAGTCTGTGCTCTCTTTTATGTAATGCAATTACAGATTTAGAAAAAAGCGTATTGTTTTTACCTTCAGGACCATTAAGCAATAAGTTTTAAAAAACTAGAAGGGACACTAATTTCTGATTGAGGGTCTTTCATTTCAATTATTATTGCTGGAATTGAGTTATAGGTATTGATTTTAACGGTTCTTATAATCTTAGGTTGTGTTCCTACCGATACAAGTTCTTAAGCCAGAGTTTTATTTTTAATTTTCTGTGATTTTTTTTCCTGTACTATTTTCAACACAACTTCTCAACATTTAAGAATGTTTGAATGTAAGAGATTTTTAATGCATTTGACTGTCCCGTTTTTACTTACTGGGAGAAAATACCCTTCATAAACTCCTTTGAAATGGTTCTCTATTGAAACATAAAAATCTTTCCTGTGGATTCATTCTTGAATTTTGTACTTAGGTTTGAAAAGATTCATTTAAGAAACACAATTCTGAGTAGTTTGGGTTTTTGGTTTTTTTTCCCCCCTTCCTCCTTCTGTAATATGCAGTAGTGTTTTTAGGGGTATGTTACCTTTAAAGCATCACTTCAGATCCTGCATTTGTTTTTTGCCAGTTCCACTCCTGCAATATTTTCGTATGGATAAAGATAGCATATGCATATCTGTAGGTATTTATCTGCATATGTTTGTTATGACACATGTAGATTAAAGCCATTACTTTATTCTATTTCTGGAGGAGTAGGTGACACACTCAGTATTGCTACTGGTAACATTTTGTTAGACTTGACCCATTAAGGCAGGTGTTTTAGTTATATTTTAAAAAAAAAAATCTTCAGATATTGAGGGAAATCAAAATCCAGTTAGGTGAACTAGTTTTTAACAATGAACTCCTAAGTGTGTATGTAAAACCTTTGTTTACAACTAGTTCAAGTAGAAAAAGAGAGAACAAAGACATGCCACAGAAGCTGATACGAAGCTGTTACTTTAGCAAAATTTTGTGCGTCAATTAAATGAAATGTGGAAACATGCAAGTTGGAATTCCATAATCAGTGTTCCATAATCCAAACACAAGGCAGATTTTAAAGTCTGCCAGAGAGGAAATGCTGACGCATTCGTGGCAGGCTGGCAGACTGTGACTGCAAGCTGGAAAAGCTCTGAACGCTAGAAGTGTTTTGGCTGCAGCAATGATAGTGTTAGATGTTGCTTTGGCTGCCTTCGGATACATGGCATCACTCAGCTTCCATGAGGAGTGGAGAAAGTTGAAGATATGCCTTCAAGTAGGGAGTTGGATGTGTTCTGTAGCGTTATGCTTGGTCGCAGTTGTGTGCTGTGACTGCTAACGCTGTACCCGTTCTGTGTCTCACCTTGCTGGCTGACACTTGCTTTGAATGGCCAGCAACAGTGTCGTGTGCTGGCTTCACAGGATCAACCATTGTGTTTCTCCTTCCCATGTTAGTACTGGATTCCAAGAGGCAGAGAGAATATGCATGCTACAGTGCTGTCAGAGTCTCAAGGTGACCTATAGTACCTCCCTTTTCCCTGGCTTTTATCTAAACTGTGAAATTTGAATTTAGATATAGCAATGAATAAAACGTATACAATTGTGAATACGTGGCTCCTAGCAAAGAGTTAAATGGCAAATAAGGGAGAGGGAAGAATTCTAATAGAAAGATGCCTGCAGTTGTGAACAGATGTCCTTTGTGAAGAAGCATGGCACTTTAATTGAGCACTGACTGCTCAAGGAAGTCTCTCCTCGTTGAAAGAATATTGTTCACTGATTTTATTTTCAAGACTGCACTCTAAATCTGTATTCAGGTGACACCTATGTCCTTATTAAGTTGGCATGCCAGTTTTTAAGTGGGCATGAAGCCATTCTAACAGATGGATATGACTACAGGCATGCCAGGGAATCAAGAGTAGTGTTTCCTAGGGGAGACAAAAGTGGTGTTAAATCTTTATTACCATTTTGGCTGCACGTATGAGGCAGTCAGGAATGAAGCCCGTCTGTGATTTTTGCTGAAGGAGACCCAAATGTCTTTTTTTAATGACATTATTGCATTAGTGACTTAGAGTGTGAATTTCACTTACCTAGTAGAGAAGAAATCATTATAGATGTCTTCTGAAGCAGAATAAGGTGAATAGAGGGGTTAAAAAAACCCAACCCAAAACCGAAAACATGTAACTCCTTAATCTTTTATGAGAATGAACCTGCCTATCCTTATTCAGGAAGGTGCTATCAGGAAATCTCTCTCTGAGAACTGCATTGGATTTTGGGTTTGATAAATACATAAAACAATGTGTCTTTTGACAGACCTTGGTAAAATAAATGCAAGATGCTCGAACTGTATGTTGATCTTTTATGTGTTCAAGTACAAAAGCATGTGCTGTAGGGCAGCACATGTTTTATTCTGGCTTCTAGAAAAAGAGCCAGTCAGAACAGTAGTTTTTTCATTGGTTTGAACATTAAGAAGGAGTCTTAGATCTGTCTTTACCAATGTTATCACGTCATTTATCAAGCAGAAAAGCAGTTGGTACTTAAATAGGCATCTGCCCCTGCCCCCATGTCTCTCCTCCATCTGTCTTGAGCTTTCTTGAGGCAGGAGGGGAGATCTTTGTCTGTGGATTGCTTAATCATAGAATCATTTAGGTTGGAAAAAACTCTTAAGATGGAGTCCAGCCATAAACCTAACACTGCCAAAGTCCACCACTAAACCATGTCCTTAAGTGCTGCATCTACAAGTTTTTTTAAATACCTCCAGGGATGGTGACTCAACCACTTCCTTGGGCAGCCTGTTCCAGTGCTTGGTAGCCCTTGAGGCAGTTTCTTTTTGTCCTGTCACTTGTTACTTGAGAAAATAGAGCGACACCCATGTCTCTACGCCCTCCTTTCAGGTAGTTGTAGAAGGCCGAAGGGAGACCTTCTTCTGCTCTTTTCTCCGGGCCGAACAACCCAACTCCCTCAGCCTTTCCTCATTGGGCTTGTGCTCCAGACCCCTCACCAGCCTCACTGCCCTTCTTTGGACACGCTCCAGCACCTCAATGTCTTTCTTGTAGTTGAGCGGCCCAAAACTGAACACAATGCTCGAGGTGGGTCCTCGACAGTGCTGAGTACAGGGGGACAATCACTTTTATCTTTCTGGCCACTCTATTTTCTGACGCATGTCAGGATGCTGTTGGCCTTTTTGGCCACCTGGGCACACTGTTGGCTCATGTTCAGCCATCTGTCAAGCACCACCCCCATGTCCTTTTCTGCCAGGCAGCTCCAGCCACTCTTCCCCAAGCCTGTAGCGCTGCCTGGGGTCGTTGTGACCCAGGTGCAGGACCTGGCACATGACCTTGTTGAACCTCATCCCATTGGCCTCCGCCCATCGACCCGGCCTGTCCAGATCCCTCTGCAAAGCCTTCCTACACTGAAGCAGATCAGCACTCCCACACAACTTGGCGTTGTATGCAAAGTTAGTGAGGGTGCACTCAGTAATGAGTCCAGATCATCAAATGCTACAAGAGAAAATTTTACTTTGGCTGTTTCTTTTCTCAATTACTGTCTTGCATCATTTTCTTAATTTTTTTCTCCTTTTCTCTGGCCAATGAGTTGTTGCCGCTCAAATGAGCTCTTTGCTTATTTTTCTTACTTTAATTGTGCAAGGATACCTTAATAGTATAACCTGGAGTTTATATACCCATTAAAAAACTTTTTTTTTTGTCCCTGGATAATAGAGGGATTTCATATTTTGTGTAATATTCTAGTGAAATTATTTTAACAGGGTTTTTAAAGATGAGAAGGCAAGAGTACAGCTTTATGTTAATACTAGTCCACCTGCAGGCTCAGGCCGAGACCAGGGCTTGTTTGCTGTGGATTTTAGTCTTTTTAGTTACTTTGATTGTATGTGTTCATCAGAGCATCTTGGAATTGCATCCTCATATGGGATGACTTTAACTGGTAGGGATCTTATAAAAGCCAATAAATTTTCCTTTTCTAAGGCTATTGTCTTTTATTTATTAATAATGTCCTAGAAGAACATTATCTGAATTTAATAAATGCAAAATAAAGTAGTTCTCCTGTATTGCCTTAACTAACAAGCTGAGTTTCTCTAGCAGCCAGTCATAAAATACAGGCATATAGCCTTAATCTAAACCAAAGTAATTAATACAAAAAAATACAATTTGCTTATAAAAATATATTGAACAGTTATTCCATTAATTACAATTGCAGGTGTTTGTTGTTTTTTTTTTAAAAAACGAAATAATATAGCTAAAGCTAGTTAAAAGACCTTTGAATTTCCATGTAGCTTGACGCTTCAACATTGTTCACATCTGAAAATGCACTGTAAATAATTAATCAGCTGCATATGTTAAGTCCTTGTAATAGATTCTGTATGTATCAAATATGGAACAAATTCTAATTTATAATGCAAATTACAACTGGGAGTAATGAAGCTTGCAGAGTAATTAGCTCTTAAAACTGGAGGAAATCAATTGTACCTTCTGCCTCAGCTGTCCTCTTGGTAGAATAGGAGAACTTCTATGCAAGAAGCTCTGCTTTCTTAATGTTTAAGAATTATGGAATGGCTTTATGCAGAAAAAGAATTATGTCAAATACTCATTTCTTTTACCAAAATACATGTGTGTGTGTGTTTTAGATGAGTTATAGGCGACAGTGGGAATTTTGCATTCTGGTAGGAAAGTTTTAGATGGCGTCTGAAACCCTGCTGTGGAGGAGTTTTACATTCAATGAAGTTTGCTTCCGCTCCTTCGTAAGGTGTCCAGAGCAACTTGTAACTCATTGCTCAAATGGGTATGACTGGCATGTGAAGTCAGATGTAATGTAGTTATTAATATACATATAACACCTACTTTGAAGTCCTAGCTTTTTTCTACATCAGTACAAATGTAAAATGTATTTTAGCTAAAATACAGAATTCCCCTTGAGCAATAACTTTGTTAGGCCTAGTCTCTTACTTTACTTTTGAAATAAAGCTCCTTAAGTATAGATTTTTATTATGATTTATTATCCAGTTGCTTTCTGTAACTTTAAAAGCTACTCAAAGAGAATTTTTATATTTGCTAGCTGTCAGATGTTTCAAAGGAGATCTTATGGCTTAAAAATTGAGCTGGATATTATTTTGGAGGAGTGGGGGCAATCAGTGTGTTTATCCTGGCAGATGTGAAGCCGGTATGTGCATATAACATTCCATCCTCTTTGTAAGTGGTGAGAAGTAGCTGAGGTGTCAGGTGATTTGATATGACTTTGTTGTTAGGAACAGGCCTGTTAGCATAGCACTCCCTACGGATTGTTTTGAAGTGGAAATGTTTTAAAGGCACTGTTTTGAAGAATGGTAGTTATGAGCAAACAGTTCCCAGCTAAATTTCTTGCATGTTGTTGATTTGGAATCTGTATTCCTATGACACGTGATTACACGTGTCTATTGCAGAATGTTAGAGTAATGGTTCTGCATCCTCATAAAAAGTGCAGTTTGTACACAGCAGGTTTAGAGCAGAGAACATATGGCACAAAGCGGTGCCATGTGTGGACGTAGATAGAACTGCGGACGAGTATGTACAGTGATACTGTAGGCAGATGAGCTTTGTAGATTGTCTTTTGGGTTGATGTACTGGATCCACAATTGTATGGGAAAGGTGGGGGTCTAGCTTGTGATGAATCATTCCTTCAGCATATCTTGCATGCGAATAGAGAATCTGAAACGAAGACAGAGATGAGTTGGAGTGGGTATCAGAAAAGAGAAATTGAATTTTTGATGTCTCTCAGTGCTTGCTGCATGTGTACTTTCATACAGGTTAAATAGACATGAAGCAATTTTTTTTTTTTGCCTCTGTAGAGATGCTGTGTAAGCTATATGGTCCGAATTGCCAAGAAATAGGTTTCTCCCTTCTGTCTTTAGAGTCATGATTTCGATGTCATCTCTTCTGGTATAGGAAACCTTATGTTACAGTCTATGGGTGAAAAAAATTGTAAGCCCTAAAAATGTCATGATTTACATATATAGGTGTATATAGAGAGATATATCTTTGTTCCTAACTTTCTGACAGTCTCCATTCATTTTCCAAATAGTCAAGATCTAGCAGTCTGCTGTGAATTTATTGCTGTGTGCTGGCATTTCCTTGTTATTGTAGTCGGCTGCTGTCTTCTGTTTCTGAGGATTAGCTACTGGTCATCTGCAGTGCACCAAGCTATGCTACCGTTAATGAGCAGTTTTTGCAATAAAGGATCATAGAATAGTTCAAGTTGGAAGGAATGTGAGAATGTGTCTTGGGCAGCCTCCCACTCAAAATGGGCTCAAAATGTGAGGTCAGACCAGGCTGCTCTGAGCCTGCCCCAGTTGGATCTTGAAAATCTCCAAGGATAGAGACAGGGCAACCTGTTTGTTCCGCTGCTTGACTGTCTTCACGAGAAAGAAGTATTTCCTTATATCCAGTCTGAACTGCTTGTTTCAGTTCAGTCCATTTTTTTTTTTTGTGTCTGATTCGTTTTAAAATCTGTTAAATGCATGCCATCTTTCAGTAACAGACTGGAAATCCACTGCAGTTCCATTTTAGTTTCTCTTTTGCAACTTCTAAGCAAGTTCTTTCCATGTATCTCACTGAAGTGACATACAGCTTCTCTCTCAGCAGCATATGGACTGCGTGGAGAAGTTAAAAGTTTAACAAATAACTCTTACAGCCCAACTCTGCAGTGGGAACGAAACAGTCATTGCTGTTTTAGGGAGGTGGGGTTTGTACTAGTAGGTTTAGCAGGTGTTTTCACTAATACACTTTTGCTCTTTTACGTAACCCTCATGAACTGGAACTTGGTTAGCAATAGATGTGATGTTCAAAGGAAAAAGTATCTTAAATAATTTTGGAGTGGTCAGAACCGTGACAAACGAATCCTGAACTGATCATACTATAAACTGTTTCCCCCCTGATTAATAACCTTTGACTGTTGAAGGACAGTTTCCATAGATTGCATAGATTGCAGTGAAAACAGAATTAAAGTTTGTTTTCTGGTGTTTTCAGGTAGGTAATAATCTAATTTACAATTTATACTTATGTTTTGACTGAATATATAAAACCTTTCCTGATAAAAGAAAGAAGGTACTATCACATTTCAGCAAGTTTTAAAGGTATTGCATATTACTTTTAACATTGCTAATGATGTTTCTTTGGTTTAGTTTTTGGTCAAGAAGCTAATGACGCTGCATTTGTTGCATTTATAATTAGTTATTAAAAGTGGTTCATATGAGCAAATAAAGACAGAATTTGCTGATTATCAAATTACGTCTCAGCTTCACAAAACCGTATAATGTTGGATGTCTACGGCTGGTGACTCGGAATCTATCAGTATTGATGCCTCTTGGAGGGGAGTTTTTCTCTGTCTCCATGGACACAAATCCACACTGAAGTGCTTTAGGAGTGTTAGTGTTACCTGCTGGTGCGCTCCACTGAGTGCTTTGTAAGTGCAACTCTTTGGTTTCTGAATCAGAGGGGTAGGCTGTGGCACGCATTAAGTGCAGGAAGCTGGTCTGTGTGCGGAACCCGTCATATAAATGGACTGTAAGCTGTGTGAAATTCCTTTTTATGCTTCTCTTTGAACAGGTCTTGTGTTGATATGTGTTCTTTAACTGCTGTTTTACTAGTGAGTTTGTAATTTAGTCACTGAGAAAGATTTCTCTTGTAGCTTGGAACAAGGGTTATAGAAAGTCAGATACATAGCTTTTTATTCATGTTGTGGCATTACCAAGAGTAGAGATACTTTCTGAGTCAAGAAATTATGCTGCCCCTTAGATGTGATTAAAAGCTCCTGGCTTTATATGGCTTGGAGCTGTTACTTGAAATAAGAATGATCTGCAAGGATGGCTTCTGTTGCTTCATCTCCAAAATTCAGAAATTTATAATCTACCTCCCATTCTTTTCCTCTCTTTTGTTTTTCACCCTCCTATCTTCCTGTACTTAGCACCCTTATTTGGGGGATTCTGAACCCCAGGCTTGTTTTAAATCCCATTGGACACAGTTTCACCACATCTCTCACTCTACTAGTTTATCAGTGAGAATGCTGTAAGTCTGGGTAAAGGTGTTCTATTAATTCTTAAAAGAAAAAATAACAAGCCACATATTCATTGTTGATTGCAGTAATTAAAAATTTTTCTAGTTTTGTTCTATTATTTTTTCAGAAACTGTAATATGTGATACTGAGAGAAAAGAGTATCCAGTTGGCGACACAAATATTTTTCCGAAGAGTTAAGACAGACAAGAATTTTAAGCAGTAGGAAATCAGTTGAGTGGAAATGAATAAGAACTTGAGCTCACTGTCTGTGACTAGAACTCTTCTGCAGTTCTATACAAATTTTATTCTGAGGTGGAACCTTTGAAGCTACATTTAGCTCTTTTTTTCATCCCAGGTTATTTTCATAAATATAACAAATCTTTGAAGCATCTGCCTAGTGTTATTCATGCTGTCGCACTGTACTCTTTAATTACATAGCACTGTACAAGTAGGTTGCTACTTAAATCACTCAATGGCATGTACCAATTAAATTAAAAAAAAAAAATCTTCTGTATCTTTTATCCCAGACAGTGCCTTCATTGAAGTTATTTCAGATTTGTGCATCTTGTCATCCCAACATTTCCTATAAGCACCTCTCTCTTCAAAAGTCAATGTACACATGAGATTGAAATGTAACTTGCTATTTGTGTCAGCTTCCTTAGATATAAATAAGGATGAATGTATTCATAGCTCACACTCTCATTGGCTTGGTAGGCCTTTCATTAGTCTTTTCCTTGTCTGCATTCTTTTATGTGTTCTTAGAAGGTATGTTTCAAAATGATGCATGTGGAACTATTCTGTTGTTGTTTGTGTCTTATTTTCAGAAAGAATAATTTAATTAGTTTAATATTTTTCTTACATTAAAATCCTATCACTAATTAGACACAGCTTATTTCTAGGTGCTTTGTATGCAAAGTGAATAATTTGTCCCTAAGTGTTTGGGACAAGCTAAAGAGGCTTCAGAATTTAACTTAAACAAATTATTTGTATTAGGAATTTGTGTTTTTCATACATGAGAAATCTGTTGACTTAGAAAAATACCATACAAGTGTAAGAGTATCCCTGAGGCATGATTGGAAATTCAAGAATTCCACGTTGGAAGGGACTGTGGCTGTTAAAGCATATTGGGTTTCACTCTTTGGAGGAGGGTTTATTTGCAAGTAGTATTTGATTTAGATTTCTTTTTAAGATAATTTGCTTTCTTTCAGAATGCAGGGACATTCTGCTTCCTGTGATTACAAAAGAGCTGAAGGAATTACTGGAACAGAAGGATGATCAGCAGCTCCAGGTCCAAGAGAAGAAGCACTGTGTTGAATTACTCAATAGCATCCTGGAGGTTCTGAGCTGTCAAGACCCTGTAAGTATTGATGATGATGTAGATGGCCCAAGTATGCAGTAAGCCTGAGCTGATTAGGTAGTAAATTATTGATGCTGATGAATCTCATTTAAATTTTTAATACAAGTCCAGTGGCAAATTGAACTTTTCTCCTATTTTTCATAAGCTTAAGTTAAAAGGCAGTTGAGGTATTAAAGGTGAAGTGGTGAAATCCATGCTATCTTTTTTTATTTATCAATTTTATATTCTTTAAATAGTCAGCTGCTGTAAAGCACCATAGTATTATTAAAAGCAGTGAGGCTGCTGCTTTTTTTCCTAGCAAATGTTTAGGCACTTTTAGTTTTGACTGGTAAAGTTCAATGGAACATACTTACTGAAATGAATTAGAATATTATGACACCAAGCTGCGTGGTGTGGTTGACACACCTGAGGGATGGGATACCATTGAGGGATGTGGCCAAGCTCAAAAAGTGGGCCTGTGTGAACCTCATGAGGTTCAGCAAGGCCAAGTGCGGAGTCCTGCACCTGGGTCGGGCCATGCCCAGTAGCAGTACAGACTTGGGGATAAAGGGATTGCGAGCAGCCTTGCTGAGAAGGGCTTGGGGTTACTGATGGATGAAAAGCAGGACATGAGCTGACAATGTGCGCTTCCAGCCCAGAAAGCCAACCGTATCCTGGGCTGCATCAAAAGCAGCATGGCCAGCAGGGTGAGGGAGGTGATTCTGCCCCTCTGCTTCGCTCTGGTGAGACCCCACCTGGAGTAACGTGTCCAGCTCTGGGGCCTCAGCACAAGAAAGACGTGGACCTGTTGGAGAGGGTCCAGAGAAGGCCACAGAAACGCTCAGGTTATGATTTTTGCTTTCAGCAAGGTCTGTGTAAAACAGATTACTCTTTACTATACTTCACTGAGTCTGTAGTTTCTTTCTCAGGCTGCTGAAGTTTTGGAGGACTGTAGAAATTGTCATCTGGGTGGTTGCTTTTCTCACTTGAGAGGAAATTGAATTGATTTGAGTCCCTCACTTATTAATGACTGTTAGGTTATTCAATGAAGTTTCATGATAATTTGAAGAATTTATTCTGAGAAAACCTCATAATTAATTACATGAGGAAAGCTGTAATTTCTCCAATAATACGTCCTGATTTCTCCTAAGCTATAGTTTTCTGATACACGTGTTCAAACTTTGTAGGCTTTGGATAAAGCCAGTTGTCATTTTAGTTGTTTTTCTCTATGGGTCCTTAGATCATTTTCTACTAATGAAATCATAACAGTGTGTTGGTTAGTTTCATAAAAATCTTTGAGTTTGAAGCTGAAGAGGCTTGTCTGTTTGCACAGGGCAATCCTCATATCTATTCTGAGCTATTTTCCTCATTGTTTTAGACATAAGCGCTTCAGGAGGGATCGATACCAGGTAATACCTGAAGAGGGATCGGAACATTTGAATTTCAAATAGAATTTGTAAGGGAAACGGTGAAAGCATAACAAGGTGAAGAGTAAAGTTACATGTTTATAGGGCTATAATGTAGAGTAAACCAGTTTCGTTACTGTATACTTTAAACGGTGAAAAACAGTTGTAAAGCAAGATGGATTAGTACTTTATGCATGTGTACCACATTAATTTAGTTTATTTATTTTCAAACTTGACAGTTGCAGTAACAGTAGCTGATATGTTAAAGACTTGTTAGCACCTACTGAAAACATGGGTTTGTAGCTCACGTTTGCTTGGGCAAGAACATTGCTAAAAGCACAACAGCATGAAGAAATTGGATTCTTGTTGCTTGATACACATATATGTAGCCCCATGAAGTCTGAAGGCTATTTTGTAGATTCTAATTTGTCCAGTTGCCAAGAGTAGGAACTGATATATCCAGAATGGTGTAGAAACACGAGAGGCTGTTTTCCATGGAAGAAACACCTGAAAATGTAGGTTTTTTTTAAAAGGCATCCCATTTTATTTATTCCTCAAATGACTGTTTCTGAAGAAAAACAGCCCTTTCAACCTGTGTCATATTCATATTTGAAGTGTGACTGTTGTCACGAAGCCAGTTCCTAAGTAGAGTTCTTGCTAATAAATAGTTTTGTTTGGTTTTGGTAAGCCTTTTAAGTTTCCGTCTTGAGGAAAAAAACATTTGAAAGTGTGGATAGATTTTTTTTTTCCCATTTTTTTATTCCTCAATATTGGTAAAAAGAAAGCTTGAGGGACCTATATGTGAACTGATACATCTTCTATAGAAATGTCTATAGAAAAAAAGGTTTAAATGGTGTGCAAAGATGACTGAAGAAAAGCAAGTGTTTGATTCAATAAATTCCATGTTTGAGAGATTTGTAACTGCTGGTTTTGGACTGTTCTGCAAATGCCTTAATGTACATATGCCTCAAGGACTTAAAAAAGAATAATTAGACAAATACTTCAGATTTCATTTGGGAACATTTTTGTTGAAGACTACTTGGTTAGTGTCATGCTGCTGAGAGCTTTTGAAAAGCTCTTAATTTTTTTTTCCTTCAGATGTCCTCCCTTGATACGGAGCAAATCCTTAGCTGTATTTAAAATCAAATGCATTTTATCATTGAGGATAATGTTATCTTTAATAATAGGAATTTTTGTTACTTGGTTTTTTTTTACCAAACATTATGATG
>JAOXJK010000051.1:33586797-33608958 GCA_025774025.1 Xenus cinereus | reverse complement strand
ATGTTTAAACACAGCTGGGGACCAGAGGTTTAATGGGTGATCGTACTCTTCACAGGTTTGGACTTCATTCTTTTAACAATCCAATTTAAATGATGTAATTTGTCTAGAGTGGTGTTTTTTAAAAGCATGTAATGCATTCTGTGCTTTTACTCCAATTGAAGGAGGTAGGCAGGCAAACCTTTTTGCATTATGACAAACTGGCTTTTTAGGCAACACGTAACCCATTGTGTCAGGAAAATTGCTGAGAATTTTAAACAGATGCATTTAAAAAAAACCAACCACATTGACATTTGTTTAAAACAAGTGGCATTTCTTCAATAGGTGCTTTTAAGGAAGGTAACCTGTAAACTGGAAATTCTCTGAGATGTTTGGGTGGCTGTTATGTACAGATACAGGTATCTACAGTTTGCAATAAATACTGATTAATTTGTAATGTAAGTAGGAAAGTCCCTTGGAGTAGCTTTAAATCCAGTAGTGGTATCAGCATATGACAACCTATCTGAAGGCATCATATTAATAAGAAAAATTGTAGAATAGTTGGAACATTAACAAAAGGGCTAGATGCTTCTGTTGAGAAAAATGCATACCCTGGCAAGCCTTCTGGCAATGCAGTTGCTCATCAGAGACAATATGGATGTTAGAATATATTAAGGTATATGTCATTAAATGTAAGACTGTTTTTTTAACTACAACAACAAATGCTTGATTATCACTAGTAGTTTTTTCTTTCCTCGACAGAGAATCCATGGGTCACGGTCTTATTTTTTTCAGATACTCTAAACACTGGTCCTGCTTTAGTACTAAAAACCTACTTTTGAGATGACTTATCTGAAGGAGGAAAAAAAGACCAAAGGCAGGGAAGACCTTCAGTACAGCAGTATGTAAGGCATCAGACAGTAATTTGTCTTTAAGAGACAGTGCAGATTTCTCTTGAGTGCAACGTAGATGTTTGCTTTCCAGCTGAAGTGAAAAATGTTGTTTCAAGGATATACAGTTTTGACTTGCACTGGGAAATAGTTTGTATCCTGCCCTCGTGCAGGCAAATGGAAAAGGTTCGCTAAGTGACCAGATTATTCTGATAGTAGTACGTAGGTGGCCTCCTTCACAATGGCTTTATTAAGTGTAATCTAGATAAGAAGAATTGTTTTGGTAATTAACCAAATTATTTCTTATGGGGTTGCACTTGAACCTTAAGATTAACACAATGTTCTATTGGACAATTAATTTCCTGCATCTCTTAGCATCTTTCTAAGAAAATGGATTATTTGACCTGCTGGAGGAGAAAACTTGAGGCATTAGCAGCAGACTCACTTTACAATATTAATTGTAAGCTGTTTTGGAAACACCAACATCTTGTCCATATTTCTTCCATTTTTCCATCTCAATAGAGAAATCTGGGTTTGGCTTCGTATTTAAAACTTTTGTATACTTAACTTTGATATTTTTGCATTGGAATTATTCTGTGAAAATCACCAGAAGCAGAATATACACAAAGGACAGAAAAGGAGCAGCAGTAGTTCTTCTATGTTTTGCGTGGGCAAAATTTATATTGTGAGGTGTTCTTTGAAGTCATTACAGAATTTATGAAGAATGTATTTTCTTTGTCAAAGAAAAAGCTATTGTGATATTACCAGCTCTGCTCTACTGTTTGGGAAGTGGGAACATGTGAATCATCAGGTCCTTGTGTTCAAACAGCTGCTGTCTGGCTGCTGGGTCCTGCAGGTAGGAAGTACATTAATAAAACTGCTTTGTGGTAAGGACTTTATGACTAGGCACTCATTGTTAGGCATCTGGGTGAGATGCTTATGTTTGACTTTAAATTGCCTCTACAGCAGACAACTTTTGGACATTAGATGACATTATTTTGACTGAATCATGTCTAAAATTATCTTCATCGTTTGAAACACTCTGTGCTTTCAGTACCTGTGAAATACAGATAAAGCTCAGAACTGCGAGTCGTTGATGAAGGTCGCAGTGAGATCCATGACTTTTTGTTTCTGTTTTAATTAAGAACACTTCCTTTTCCCCCTTCACAACAACTTTGATGCGTGCAAACTGACAGCCCTTCATAAGGTGTCATTGTATCTAATCTGACATATATTCTAT
This sequence comes from Xenus cinereus, assembly GCA_025774025.1. Lineage (NCBI taxonomy): Eukaryota > Metazoa > Chordata > Aves > Charadriiformes > Scolopacidae > Xenus > Xenus cinereus. The sequence continues at coordinate 33,606,852 of JAOXJK010000051.1, read as the reverse complement.
AGTTTAATATTTACTGTATCAGAACAAGTTTTTATTTATTCTGCTTACATGATTAAATGTAATGGTGAATTCTTTCTCTTGGAATGTAAAATCTTGGTTGAGACCACAAGTGGAAGTGAGATGTATAATCTTTTCCTGTTCTGTGCAGAGTCAGTAATTGGCAGCAGCTGCATTTTAAGCTGTTGATGATATTAGCCTGGAAGCATTTTAGAACTGTAAGGAAAATTGTAAAGCATTTGCCTAACTTATGGCAGATCTTAAGACGTTAGCAGAAGAAAATTTCAAAGGAATTTGGACAGGGAACCTGCATATTCCTTTAGGGCCAGTACCTTAAGTCGTTTTGCAGACAATTTTCAGTCAGAACAATGTGTGATTATGAATTATGTGATTTTAAAAAAATATATCTTTGGCCTTTTTGTGCTCTTTTTTGTGTGTATGTCAGAGGGAGAACACAAAGTTACAGATCTGGATGTGTAAGAGAGCGAGCATACTAGATATGGTGGGTATAGAGTTTGTCTTCTTCATGGCAGCCCATATGGTGCTGTGATTTGTGACCAAAACAGTGTTGATAACACACCAATGAAGAATTTGGCTATGGCTGAAAAGCGCTTGCACAGTGTCAAGGCCTTCTCTGCTTCTTGCTCAGCCCCATGCCAGGGAGTAGGTTAGAGTTGCGCAAGAGGTTGAGAGGGTAGACAGCTGGGAAAGCTGAAGTGAAGCCTGAAGAGGTATCTCCAAGTGGTTATCTCAAGCACAGGTTGTGTAATATTGTAATTGTGAAGGAGCCATTCAGTTAGTCCGTGTTTGTCACTGTCCAAATAAATGAGCACTCTGTTGTATTCTGAAGTGCATGGTTGACTCTGACGCAACAGAATTACTCTAATTTTTGTCCCAGCCCTGTAGAAGTTTAAATAGAACATGAAAGCTGAATCAAACATTAACTGCTATTACCCTGCACATACATTTTTTTAAAAGAGGGAAATTTTGTTTGGTTTAGTTTTTCTATTAACTAATTTGTGTTTACCAATGTGTGCCATCCATCCCATCAATGGAAGTGAAGGCATTTGAGTTCTGTGAGAGAACTTCCTACTGTGGACCTGCTTATCTTCTACGAGCTGTGATTGCTACATACCTTGGTCACCTAGCAAACCCTTTTCAAGAGGGAAAACAAGTGTACATTTTTGATGATCATTTTCCATTACGTGGAATAATACAATTGATGTTTTCCAGGGGAGCATTTATATATGGTACAAGTTGTTAATTTCACTTCTGAACTATCTTACATTTAACCAAATGGACTGCAGCTAAATGGTGGGTTTTCCAGGTTTCACTAAAAACCAGATGTCATCCTTGTGAAGTGAAATACAGTGGGTTACTAGGTTGTCTTCTGAAGCTAGAAGATCAGTTAAAATAAAAGCTGAAATCTTGTGTACAGGCAGTGTGTGAAAAAGCTATTTTTTTAAAAGAATATCAGTATTGAATTCTTAATTGTTCCCTAGATTACCAAGACAAAAGGTAGTCTCGGTTTCATAAAGAAACCATTTTAATTCATTTGCTAACTTTTCTCTGAAAATTCAGAGGCTTAGCAGAAAATAACTTTTGCATGCCTAAGTGTATGTTATATTTTTTCCAGGACAGATTTGGTATGTGCTACTTGTGAATTCAGAGTAGAGCTTATCTTTAATAATGGAGTCATGGTTAAATGTTAAAACTATAATGTAAAGTTCTGAAATGTTGCTAATAATGGTATTGCACGTCCTGAAATGTGGAAGGAAGTAAAGTTAGATTATAAAGGCCATCCTGAATTAAAAAAAAGCAAGCTAATGATTAAGTGACTTCCCTGTGCCCAAGGAAAGTGTGTGAAGATGCTACTGCATAGTTCATGATTTTTGGCTCTTGGTTTTTTTAATTATAGTGGTAATCAATATTATAAGCACAGCTATGAATAATGAATATATCATGAATTGTAACAGAGTCCAAATCATAGACTCATAGACTATTTCTTGCAGCGCTGCAGATTCCAGCTGAGCTGCCACTTTCTCTCATTACGTTGGCTGTGGTAGCTGCATGGGCAGAGTTCTGATCAGAAAGACATTTGAGTGTTGCAGTTCTTAGAGTGAGGCATAGTATCTTTCCTGGGTGAAAAGAAAATATGCTCTGCAAAATACGTGCTATGAGTTTTAGTGCTTTTAGAGACTGTTGGCAGAAGGTAGCCACTGTTATAGCAGATGGCTTTGCATACCTTCAAATGAATACTGAGAAGTATCAGCAAAAAAAAAAAAATCTATACCATGTTTACTTTGTTTAATGTGGCTTCACCTTTAATGGTGCTTTTTTTTCCCCACTAATGCAGATATTACCAAAACAGCCTATGCAGTCAAGGCAAGGGATGTGTTACAACACAGATGTACCACTACATTCGTGTGGTTCATTGTGGGGTGGCTGATGAATCTGTTGTACCTGGCTTGGGGAGCTCACACAGAGTGAGATGTGGTCTGATACTGTGGTTCAGACATCACCATTATGCGTACGGCTCGGCTTTCTGAAGGCAAACAGATTAGAAACATGCTGGGGGACCTTATATTGGTGTGACCCATTGATCATGAATCTAATGTCTTAATTTCTAGCACTCTCAAGGAGCTTCTAGTTTATCTTTTTCTGAAACTGATCTAGTTTGTATGCAACAAAACCCCTCAGAAGCATGGTAAATGGTAAGGATTAAGGATTCGCCTCAAAATTGTTCTGAACCCAGTTGCTGAAATAGGCATTGCCATCCAACTTTTAGGGGCTTGATTTATGTTTAAGATGAAGGTATACATAATTGCTGTGTTTAACCTTTGTAGTCATGGGGAGGAAGTTACACAAATATTGCAGTTTCTGGTTTTGATGCTTGTATTTTCCAATTGATAAACAATAAGAAATGGAAAATTCTGCAGCAGAGTGTGTAATTGTATAAATGTTTTATACTCTAGGTTGCTTCACCTTTCCCCTACTGCTGTGTTAACTGGGAGCATAATAAAATTATGTATTTTACGGCAGGTGGCTTGCCATAGGTCTCTGCTCTCCTAGGATTCATTCTTACAGCAGTTGAGAATATTTGTTTGAAACAAAATGCTAAATTTTGATTGGTACCTCAATGTACAAGGGTAACAAATCTTATACACTTAAAAGCAAACATTGAAACTGTTTGATAAAAGCAATACTCTGGAATAAGAGATGAAAAACTACTTTTGGACAGAAGTGCACAATAATAAAATATATTGCTATAATTGAAGTTCAAGAAGAATATACAAAATGGTTTGAAAACAAAATCAAAAAGCTGTGTAGACCTCTGTAAATAAAACAATCTTTGTAGTAGTTGAATATTTGCCATTGAGCTGCAACGATTAGTGAAAACTTGGTGCTGCCAGGAGGTGGGTCTTAGCGCAGTCTCAGTCAGCCAGACTGACTGATGCTTTGGCAATGAGGCCAAAGAGCAGACCATCTTTAGTTTGTGCCCTCACAGAGCTGCAAAGTGAAATTAAGATGACTTTCTACTTGAATAATTATTAACTTTGTGACTGCAAGCTAAGAATATTACTGATCTCCAGACTACCCCTCAAGGTAGCCTTGAGACTACCTCAATCTGTTGCCAGGTTGTTGCTATTAAGGTATAGGCTACTCAGTTACCAGGAAAACAGGAGTCCCTTGAGTGAGGGATGGGAAGTAACCGCTTGGAACAAAAAACAGGTATGGCATAGAAAGAGTTAAAATTGGACTGTGCCCCTTGAAGTGAGTATTCCACTGAAATTGCTGGAACTAAGGAGCAGTGTGAGCCAGAAGAATTAGTGTCATTCTTTCAATAGGGTGATTATATTATACAACTTAAACTGTCAACATGGAAATAATTGGGTTTTTCTCTTTTTTACAAGAGATGTGGATTTAATGCCAAAACTGTTTTTTTTTCATTTACAGGCATCAACTTATCACCATATTCAAGAAATAATGGTACAGCTATTACGCACCGTGAACCGAACTGTTATTACAATGGGACGAGATGATCCCTTAATTGTGAGTAGTATTTTGATGTTTTTTAAATGCTTTGAAAGTAATTTTATAGTTATCCTGAAAAATGCAAATACAGTTTTTGTGGAGCTCTTGTTAATGGACTTTTTTAGATTATAAATAAAAGGTCTAAAGCTTTACTCTTTTTTTCATTCAGCTGTGCCAATGTGGTGTCTTTTGAAGTGTAGTCAAACACTGTGAGATTTGTGCATTCTTTCAAAAAACAAATGTTAAATATGAAGTTAATTGCTGTCTGCAAAAAGAAGAATGTTTTACAAACCTACATAAAGGGCTCACTTTAACACATTGAAAATAGTGTTTCTATTGATCTAAAGTGGAAGTGTCTGAGTAAAACTGTAAAAAAAAAAAAAAAGCGCTATTCTGGATAGCTTATATAGATAATTGGTGGATGCTGTTTTTCTCCCAATTTTGCCATGTGCTTTACTTTTTGGTGGGTTAGAGTTGCCATGGAACAGCTGCCATTTCTGGTTCTGGAGGTGGAAGATGATGCCCTCTGTGCACAAGGACAATATTTGGGGACGTGCTGGCACAGAGCACTCACCTGAGATTGCTGCCGAGATTCCATGGTTTGAGAGTTACATTCGAGGGCAGATTCTGCAATTCATCCACATTTCTGTACTTGCAAAGAAAACATCGTGTGAGTGTCATGGATGATGTAGTCAGTCTGTTAAGGATTATGTCTGGGTACCATAAACAGTCATGAAGAAGCAAAATGAAACTGTAGTAAAACTGCAAAAAGGATCCTTATCATTAGGAAACATTAGGAAACAAGCTGGTTACAGTCAATTGAAACAGCTTGGAAAATCCATTTGTTATTCTTTTGCCTTTTCTTTTTTTTTTCTCTCATCTACTGTAATTTGTTCAACTTTTCTTACCTAAAAATATGGAATCTCATGTGAATTTTGAAAACCAGATGTCTGAATGCTAATAATGCTCATAAGCACATATGCATATGTGTATATTTAGACGTTTTTCAAGGCAGAATCCAAGTAAGTTACAAAGAGTTTTCTGGAGCTGAGGCAAGATCTCTCAACAAAGTGGGCTTTCTCTATGTGAAGAAATTATTTATGATGAACAAAACAGTCTATTCAGAGAGAACTGGCAAAATAAGCTCAATACATGCTCCATGTGCTACCTTTAGTGCACTCAGTTAATTTGCAGGTTTGCTTTAAGTGCTCTTGAGGGGGCCAAACGTGCTGAAAGCCTGTATGCTTAATCTTTTAAAAATCAAGTAGTCAGGAATTGTGGCCTTCTGCAGAATTCTTAGATGAGCTAAAGTTGCTAGAAGTATGGTGACCTCTGCAAATACAGGTGAGACGTACAGCTGCAGGCAGACGACGTAGCTGGTGTTATATGGGTATGAGTGACATTTCAAATTTGGACTACATCTGTTATTCACTTCTGGGAGAACAGAAGGTTGCTATTTAGATACTTAAATCTGTTACTGTGTTTCTGAGGATTGCAAGTGTTTTTATTACATTCTGCTGTGTAGTTTTCTAGAATTTGAAAATGGTGTGAAAAACAAGTCTAATAGTATTGTTACAAGGCAATGGTTACAAATTATAAGACCTTGCAAGATGAAATGTCTTACACCTGATAGAGTACTGGATTTTATTTACCTTAATTTTTTTTTTTGTTTTCTGTCAGGGATAAGCAGGTTAATGTTTATAGTCACGTGTCCTTTTTAAAATCTTCTAGCTTGGAGGCAGAGGAGGGGTTAAATGGATTTTCGAGTTACAGTTGTCTTTGTCTTTTCTTGCTGCAATGCCGGTAGAAACCAAGGGAAGGTGCTGGCTTTTGCTCAGCTGGTAGCAGCAGTGTGCTGTGAGCTCTGCTCCCGTGATTACTGGAAGCAGGCAGGCTTAAGAAGGACATAATCCCTTCCAGAGAAGGTGTTGGTGATGGAAAAGTAACTTGGCTCTCTGCAACTGCTGCAGAGAAGATTTACTTAAATACCACTCTTGCCTTCGTTATGATGTTTTGGCAGTTGCAGGCTTTAACAGCTGCGTGGTTATTTTCACTATTAAAAAAAAAAAGGAAAATTAAAAGCTTTGACTGTTTATCATCATAGAAGTGCTTCTAAACTTGTAATACAGAGGGACAAGTTTATTGTCTGAAACTGGCTATTCAAGCTTTGTCTTGAATACTTTATGAAACTTAGATTTTTAGTAAAAGGGCATCGTGATGAAGTCCTACTAAAGTAATTAGAGCAGTAAAATGTACAGAAGCATGTAGAATACAGAAGTACTTGTTTTCGGTACTGGCTTTGATAGGTGTATACAAAAGTGTAATAAATCCACCATATGCACTTAAAGCTTTCCTTTGGTACGCCTGAACTTGATGTTGCTCACAGTATCTGTTTAGCATGATGAAGAGATGTCATGCTGTCAGGCTACACAGAAAAGCTTTTAGACAATATTTATGTAAGATAATGTCCAAATAAAGACTTCGCTGAAAACACTGTGCTCTGTTAACCAAAGCTACTCTAGATAACATGCTTTTGCAAAAATCAATATTCTTTGGGGAAATAATGACCAGAGAAAGCATTTTACAGAGCTGCACTAGTTGGAGAATATGATATATTCAAATATATGCATGGTCTAGCTAAAAGTAACAGCTTTTTTATTCAGTAATCAAATTGAAATCTTTTCTTTACCTAGAAAAGCTGCAAATGATTCAGTGAAGGAGCTACCTAGTCATTTCCCATTCAATTTCCTTTTCCAAAGAACAAATGTTGGTTTCCTTTGTAATCTGTTGTTTGTTATTAATTGACTCCTGAAACCTAAGAAAAATATCTCATTTTATTGCAAAAGATAACATCACATTTAAAGAACCTACAAATTTACAAAACATATATTAGATAATACATTTCATTAGGAAGTTGTTTTGTATCTAAGCTAGCATAATTACTCGGTATTGTGACCTTTTTCAAAAGAGCTACAGTGCGCAAAACTATAAAAAGCCCTACATGAGCTGCTGTTACATGACCAAGAGAAATCAGTATTTTATTCGTACATTCTGAGGTTTTAAAGAAAGTTAGGTTGACTCCTGAAAACAGCAATTTCAAATACAGTGATTTTGGAATATGCTGTGTTCTGTGCGAAGTTTTATAAATAACATATTGCAGTTGTCATTTAAATATGTCTTTCAGAGAAGCCTACAATATTTTATATGCAAGTGCTGTCAAGTAGCTGTGGCTTTGGGGTTTTTTGTTCTTGGTTTGTGACTTCTTTATGGGTTTTAAAATTTTATTTAACGGCATGTTTGTGTGTATTTCTAACATTTATTCCCTACTCTGGGAGTAATTTCTATTGCTTTTCCAATCTTGACACCATAGGTTGCATAATGTTTATCTGGTAATTCTTTTATTTCTTATATGAATTAATAATTATTAAAATAGTTTAAAAAATTAAACAATAAAAAGCAATGCTTACATATTACATTTTCATGTACTTTAGATTCTCCAATAATGTGTTACAATGCTATTAATTTTTAGTTATTTTGTGTTGCTAGGATATAAATTTTTACGTTTAATCTAAACAAAACATACAGCAACTAAGCAGTCTTACCCTCTTGCTGTGGTCGTGCATACCACGACTGACACTTTCCCACTGTCACCTTTAATGTAACAAATAGCCTTTTGCTTCACAAAAATTGTGGAGCAATTTTGTCTTTAAAATTTTACGTAGAAAGCCTATTGTGTGTGACATACTGTGGAGAAATCTGGGTATAACTTCTTGCATTTAGTAGGTGTGGTTTTATTGTGAAACTATGATGCTTATTCTTTTGTAGGCATACTTTATTTTCAGTTAAATTATTGCATGTTTGTGTTCACGGTAGTCTGAACCTCTGCAAGAAGAATGAGGGAGTTCTGCCTGTGTTTCAGATAAGCCTTTTGTGTGGACCTTAAGCATGTATTTTAGAACTTGGCTGTCTGTTGCTACTAATACTGATGCAAAAAAATCTCCTTTGTTGTACTGAAGTCGAGAACTCTAGGAGCAACCTTTCTGAAGGACAGTGCTTTAGCAGCACTGTAATTTTGTATTTTCTTCCTAGGAAAACAGATGTCTTGAAGGGGGTGGATTTTAAAACTCTGAACAGAGAGCAGGCCAAAAGACAAGTGAATGTTCTTAAATAGCAGCATTGGGAGCTGAGAGTTGGTTGGCCCAGATACCTTAAGTGTTTCCCTACTGCTGTGTGTGCATATGTTAAAAAGAGAATTTCATATCCACATATGGATAATCTATACTTTACTGACTGAGAATTGAAAAACAGCCATCTGAGGAATATGGAAAACAAAGCCTAATTTTGACTGGGCAATTAAGGATTAAAAATTGTCTACAGTTTGGAATTCCATCAAGATCAGACATTAAAGTATAAAAGTTCTAACCATTTAAATCAGTATATTTCAGTTTTTTAGAAGTATTGATGCTCATTCAGGTCATAAGAAGGGCTTAGAGCCTTACTTACATCTATCTTTGGTTGAACTTTCTTAAACTAAACAAAGTATTTATGTTTTCTTGCGTAGTTTTACTGGCCTCAGGAATTGATTGGTGCTATGGGGTGAACCAAAATGCCACGGTTTGTTTATATTGAATAATCTGGGTTGTTTGAAAATGTATTAAAGGCATCATGTTCATTATGTATGCAAAACTAAAATCAGACAGCTTTAAATGAGCTTTTTTGTGCTTATTAACAAAAAGACGGTCAAAAATATTGTTTTCATATAATACCAAGTTAGTGAAAATGAGTTTGTTACAGAAAAAAATTCCTGGGTTTGCTAGTGTAACGTCTGTTGGTGTTGCTTATTATTATACCTTTCCTTCAGAGGAAGTTAATCTTAGAATGTTATTTTAATATGCAAGAACCATTTATAAGCTGGTAAATCCTTCATTATATCAATTATAGAGACTAATGCAAGCTAGGAATGCTGTTGGCATGCCAGCATAAGAAGGATGTGTATTTGAGTGTAATATAATGGCATGTTCTCATGTAATAATTTAATTCTTAAATTTGTTATACTCAACAAGTTATTATTGAAGAGCTTTTCTGTCTCAATAAAGGCATCCTTTTTGCTAGTAAAAATTCTAAAATAATAATAATTTTAAAAATTCATAAAATAATGAAAATAACGGAATGTCATTTCCGTACTGACTGAACTTAACATGGAAATGTTTTTTAAAGCTGTAAATTCTTTAGAATTTGGATAAATTAAGCTGTGTCACATATCGTACTCTCTTCTAACTGAAGACTAGTTTTATCAAAAAAACTTAGTTCTTCCAGACAAAATTATTCTGTGCAAAATTGTTTTTAATGTGTTTTCAAATGTGTAATTAACCCTAAGAATTCAAGGAACACAGAAGTTTACAAAAGTGTACAGACATTTCTAAATAACATTGCACAATTAATACAATATGATTTAGAAAAATAGGATCCAGGGGTTAATCTATTGAATACCCTGGCACCATTTGAACTAATTAACCAGAGTGACTTCTAAGGAAAGGTCTGCAATACATTCCACTAAACATAAAATACATTAATTGAGCTTTACAGTGTGCCCTTTAAACTTGCTTTGGAAAACCTTTTCCTCTCTGCCCCCCGTGTGAAAGGTGACCATGTTTTCATGAGCAAAATAGGAGTATTGGCAACCCTCAGTTAGGTTACGTTGGCAGACCCTGTGCTAGCTGGTAACTTGGCTGGTTTGGAAGGAAAGAAATAGCTGCATTGACATCTGATAAAATCTTTTCAGCATATATAATTTTTTAATATAATACAGATAAGTTCATTAAATATTTTTTTTTTAATGATCAATTTTGTATCACGTATCAACTTACTTAAATCTTAAGGCCAGAAATCCACATCTTGGTATATTTTGGTGTATCGATACAGGTCTTAAATGGACAAATAGGGCAAGCGGTTTAGCAAGACAGTAGCCAAAGCAGTTTTTTCCCCTCTATTCAGCAATTGCGTGATGACATCTGAGGCTTTGTGTCCGGCTTTTGGCTTCCAGGTAGATGAAAGATATCAACTCCCTGGAGGGAGACCACCAAGATGACTGTGGGCTGCAGCTCATAACATGTGAAGAGAGGCAGTGAAAATTGGATTTGTTCAGTCTTCAAGAAGTGAAGGCTGAGGAGAGGGGTCTTATTATCTAATTCTTCTTGAAGGTGTGTTTGCATAGGGTAGAGTGTAATGGACACAAGTTAGAACATGGGAAACTCAGATACGATGTTAAGAACAAATTTGGAACAGCTTGTCCCAAGGGGTTAGGGATTCTTGTCTTTGGACATACTCAGCCCTCAAATTCACCTCATTGGACCTCGCTTGAGTAGGGGGTTAATACTAGAATTACCGAGAAACACGCTTGCTTTATGATTCTGTCATTCTTTACAGAGAAGTCTATTGAATGGCTGAAACTTCTAAATGGTTGCTTTTTAAATTGAACCAATAAAAGGACAGACTAAAACTTAACCTGAAATTAATTTTTTGTGGTTAAACGTTAGATGACAGCAACAAAAATATTTTCAGTGTGGATGTGAAATAATTGTAATTGACTCCTTCGAGGAGAGATTTGTTTGAACAATGTAGATTGCCCTAAATATGTTCTTCGTTATGTCATCTGTTTAAAGATCAATGAAGTTCTTTCTTTTTAGTCCATGTTGCTTATAAATAGCAAATCAAGACTGTGACACCCTTAGTGTGTCTACCACTGGTTTTTGAAGTAGAGATTCAAACCTTGATATTTTTGGAAAGTTGAAAAAAAAATTCTTTACAAAGCATATGAAAGTGTCTTTGGAAAAAATGAGAAAGCTTCCTTTTGAAAGAAACATTTTCTTTTTGAAAATAGTATCTTCATGCGCCTTTAATCAGTGAGATGATTTAAGTAAATTCAATTCTTTTGATTTTTCAGATACTCTAATTAAATGTTCTTTAGCTTTGTGATTTCGTAATAGCACCTTTTCAGGTGTGTGCTCTCAAACCTCTTTCTATTCTAGTGTCTTTTGAAATGTAAAAGGATCCATAAGGAAGTCAAATCCACCAGAAGCATTTTCTTTTCACCTTTTTTGGTTTTCTTCTTAACTCCTTTTTCTCGGGAGCTGGGTGATCGGATGGTAGCTTCTGAGGGGAAGCTGAAGCTGGATTTTGCTCTGCGTGGTCCAGTGTTTTCAAAATCTGATGAAATCTTCCTTCTTGTTGTCTGAAGTCATATTCTACACTATGGAAAAATGAAGACATTTAAGCTAATAAGTGGAGAAATTCCCTCTTTAAAAAACATGTGGGATGTTATAACACAAGGTTATATGATGTTGCTTTTAAAGTAAGTTCATCTCTTCATATTCTCTGAGGCAGACCTTTTTCATTCTGTGAGTTAAGAACTCCAGCATTGCACCCAGAGCAATAGGACCAAAAATGAGGTGGGGAAAAAAGAAAATATACTAGGATGACCTTTCAATTAATTTTATTCAGTCCTCAGATTTTGATACTGTTTCTAACTCAGTCACAGGCTTGGCATGGACTCAAAACTCTCACATCCTTAACTTTGTTAAATGGCAATGTCTCGCGCTAGGAGACCTGCTAGGACTAAAAATATACGAAATTAAGCAAATAGGTAAGTCTTTGAGATAAATGGTATTACTTAACAGGAAAGTAGAACGTAACTAATTTTCTCCATTGAAACCCATAATTCTTGATGTCGAATGAGAGCCAAGATGTTAATTACATAAGAGAAGATATGTGCACAGAAATAAAGGTAAGGTTCAATAGAACCAGTGTGGATGGCTGGCAAACTGAAGACTCTTACAGTTGTTTATATTATATAGACACAGCATTTGAAATGTGTAGGGCTTCCAGAACACAGTACTACAGAGCTTTTGGTCATAAGAGTTTAACATAAACTGCAGTTTAAATTTGGAGTAACTTACACTCAAATAACACTCTCTCAAAATAATAACAAATAAACATTTACTGAAGTGAGAAGTGTGGGAGGTTTGTTTTTGTTTTGCACATAAACATGCACTGTAGCTGTAGCTTACTGGCATTTGGAGAATTGAGTGTTTATCTTTTCCAAGATCTAAATTTATTACAGAAATTCTAGCTTTAAAAATGTAACACACAAAGGGAATTTCATCATCAGAAATGGCATCAACGCTTTTCAAAGCATGCTCGTGATAATAATGCTGTGAAATGTTAGTGGGCAATTTCCATTTGAATTCTGAGAAGTACAGTACCTCTTTCAGATAATGCCAATATTAATTATTTTCTACTCGGGAAAACAAACAAACCAGCTCACACATACCACTGGGGCTTTTGTTAAACACTGGATTAATAATAACTGAGACCTTTCATAGCTGTGAGCAAAACATTGTATTGTACGTTTGTGAGAGAGATACAGGCAATACAAAGTTGGGTGAAGGAGCGAAGTACCTGTAAATGATGCATGCGGTGTTCTGGCAGGTGCTGCAGTTGTTGAGGTCTTGCCCGGTGTGATAGAAGTTACGCCTGTAATAGAAGGTAGTTCATGTAATGTGTATTCATAGAAACATTAACCGACCTTTGAATCTTTCATGAATAATAGTAATTCTGTTCACCGCTTCTATTATCCTTACTAAAAATTCTAGTGTCAAATTCTAAATTAGAAGGTTGCTCTAAAAAGCCCAAAAGCTATGTTGACTTCTGTTTTTGTCTTTCATCTTTCCCACTTCATGCTGTTAAGATTCTAGTTGTTGGTTCTTGCATGAATTTAGCCATGCAACTGCTTCTTCTAAGCACACTTTTAAGTATTTGAATATCTGTACTTTTGGTGAATTTATCCGATCTCTACTTTTATTCTTGCCATTTTTCCCCTTTTCATGTTTCCTCACTTGAGTATAAAAAAGTCAGATTTTTACTGCTGATTATATACAAATTTGGAGTATTGAGAAAATAAAGAGAAATGACTTTCATATTTAACACCAACCAGAGTTGAATTATTTTGGGATGGAGAGATCTGTAGTAGAAACAGTTTGAGGTCGGTGGCTCATTAAATATAAGTGTTATTACATCCTTCAGATGTAATGAGTTTTCTTTGAATTAGGGGAGTTCAGTTGGTACCAAAATAATTGTCTGATTGCTATTGAAATTGAAGTGAAGGTTCTTCACATGTGTTGTTGTGCCACCTCCACAAGTACTTGGAACGCTCTGTTTTACTGCTAGATGATTCTAGCAAGATGGATTGAAGCTTAGCGTTGAATCTCAGTGTGAAACTTCAAGATATTTGGCAAAATTTTTGGTTTTGACCATGTGGGAACTGAACAGAAATGGTCTATAAATATTGCTGAATAATCTGGCAGTGCTTTACTGAAAGTTACTCTTTGTAATGGTCAGATTTTCAAAGATAATTGAAACTTGTCCACTCTGTCATACATAACTACGTTGGGGAGAATTTCTGCAGTCTTCTCAAGTCCATAGTCAGGTGATAATTGTATGAAATGTTCTACAGACATACTTGGGATTCTCTGCCCCTGCTTTGGATCTTGCTTCTAAATGAAACTTTTTGGTTTTGGTGTTTTGGCATTTTGTTATTGCTGTGTGTCTACATGGATTTTGTCTATTGTGCCTGGGCTATTACAGAGTTGGTGCCAGAAAATTGTTTGAGCTTTTCAGATAGAGAAAAATGACAGAGAGCAACCCTCTGAGAGAAGGTAGTTGGAGCTGAATTATATGAGGAAATTGTTACATGGAATAAAAATTTATGTGGGTGTAGTGGAAACTAACAGAAATATTTTCATGCTAACAGCCAGATGGACATTACTGGTTCATGTTTCCAGATAAAAAAGGTAATCTGTACAGAGTAAAATCACATGTCAATTTGATTTATATTATTTTAATTTTTTTTAATGAGTGTAAATTGTACTTGGAGTGCAAGTTGGGAGAATTGTTTATCAGAAATGCAAGAAGGTAATTTCAAGCCCCAGATCGAATACATTGAGAAACAAAGTATTCTTCAGAATAGATTTATTTTTCTTCAGAAGCTGTAAGAAAATTGGGCCGTATAAAATTGCGGCTTCAGTTAGTTATATCCTGACAGCTTTTGCACAACCACACAAACCTTTTCTGTCCACATGGGAACAAGTGCAAAGACTAGGTGCCAAGTCAGGCAAATCAGTGTTTTGGTCTGGGCTATTTCTGTGAGATTGAACCTACACAAAAATCTCAATGCAGCCTTCTCTTGGTGATGTTTGCAGAGCTTGTGGAAATATGGAAGATTATCAGATTTATTTCTTAATAGTAGTCAGTAAATACTATTGATACACATGGCCTGATTTTAAAATGAAGGATGCAATTTTACACACAAACCAGTTGCGCATAAATGATTATTCCAGATGCCTAAGTTGGCTGTGCTAGGTATAAAAGGAAATGTATGTTAACATGGACTTCATGTTGGTTTATCTTTAAAAAATAAAGTAAAATGGAACCTTTATTCTCTTGATACTTAGAAAAAATTATTTGTGGGTTTCTCAAAGACAAGTTATTTGATAGATATAGTGCATTATCATAAAACAGAACTTGAAAGTGTATCCTAGATACTTTTACTATGAGTACGAGCTGCTGTTAACGGTTTGGAAGGCATTATTAGGATACTCTAAAACCTGTCTTGAGCGTAGAAATATTTAAAGTTCTATTTTAACCTTGTCCTACAAAAATGCCTAATGTTTAGACGTTAAATTATTGTTATTTATAATGCATAAATAAGTTGCATAGATAAGTTGCTAGTAGTCCCTATGAGAACATACTACAATTAAATGCAGGTTGTGCATTCATATGATAGTGCAGAAAGCACAATGATTCTGAACTCTGAGATTCCAAAGTGAGTTCTTGCTAACAATCTTCCCATGCTGTATGTTCATAGGTTTAATCCCTTTTAAGCACCTACCTCCACCTCCCGTGCAATTTTCCTGACGTATTGAAGCTCTTGAAGTAGCCAGGCACTGTGCCCCTTCCCTTGGGGCATTCCCTTTAGGCAGCTATGTTGTTGTGTTACTATGAAATGTAACTAGCAGTGTGGTCCCCAAATGTCTGCAGATGCCATGCTTTAGCCCTAATACTTTTGTTTGCTTATGAAGGCAGTAATAATTCATTGAGCAGAAACATGGTTTTGCTGATACAAACTTTCAGCAAAAGGACTGCTTTGGCACTATATGCATATCTGACCTTGCTAGTTGATTGTTGCTAGAGCTGGTTGGTTGCCATAGCTTCCTGTTCTACTGCATTAGTATATTAGACTGTTAGGTTTTGTTGTTCTACTGCATGCAGATTTTAGCTAGATGGAGACTGCCAACTCTTGGTTGTCAGTGGCTTTGTATCTGATACCATAAATCAAAATTAAAAAGGGAGTTAATAAACTCTCACTGGATTTAGTAAAGGCAGTGTCAGCTAAAGCCAACCTATAAAGAGACTTGCTTCTCTGCCGAGCCCCAAATAACAGAAAACAGGCATAAAATAGCATTTTTGCAAACTCATCTTTAAATATCGCAGGAAAGATTTTTTTCAGCAGCAAAGGTTAAAAGAATGCTAACATCTACTTTACACTTCTGATGAATTACTGATATTAAAATGCACCATACCCTTCACTGAGGGCTCTGGATTTTTCCAGGTCTTGGATTACATTCAAAAGGACTTTAATCTTCTCCTGGTTCGACTGCAAGGATTCCTCTACAGACTGCAGCCTGCCTTGTAGGGCACAGAGTTCGCCACGTGCCAAATGAATTTGATTTATTTCGCTAATCTCTTTGTTGGTTTGTGGGTTTATTTCATTCCTTGGCAGATAAGACTTTATGTGAAATCCTTCTAAACAGCTGTTACCCTGGGAAACATCTGACTGGGTAGAATTTTTCTCGGTGTCAGTATTACATGACAGAATAGGTTTTGATGCGTTACTGCTGGTCAATGACATTATTGTGTGATCATCATTTGTTAATGTCACACAGCTGGAGTCTGTTTTGTGCTCTCCTGCCTGTTGGTAGTCTCTGAGGAGACAAGGAGATGAACTGTGGTTTGATGGAGGTGATAATGGAGTAGTTTCCTTACTGCTTGCATCTTTGCTGGCTACAAGGAACTCGGAATCACTTTTATCTGCTTCACAAGAGTCAGAATGAGGATTACCTTCCCTGCAGTTAGTAGAATTGCTTAGGCAAGGGTATGCTCGTTCACAATTAGATGGCAGCGTGCTGTTTTCATTATTTTCATTGCTATTTATGACAGTAGAAGAATGCAGTGAATTACTTAAATTCATGGTTGGTTCTGGTGCATCCATGGAAACATTGCTGTCTTGTGGAAAACTCACGTGTATGTATTCAGGCACCTGTGTAGAAACAGTTGTCTTCTCTGATGCTGAGAAATTATCTGAGTGGATAGGTCCATTGCTTTGTGCTTTTGGTGGTCTTTGACTTAACTCACCGTCCACCTCACTATTCCCAAATCCATCTTCCAAATCATTAGTTATTCTTAAATAACAGAGATCAGAAGACATAATGTCTTGTTCTGAAAGATTGCCATTGGCTTGGATAGAATTCGTAGGCTCAGTTGGCATTTCTGTTAATGATTTGCTTACTGTCAGCTTTTTCTTTTTGAAAACCGGGAAGTGTTTCCTGAGGCTGGGAGATGTTTGTATGGCAATATTCCGAAGCCCCTTCTGAGCCCTTGGAAAAGATGGAGATTGATGTAGCAAAAAATCGTTATCCCTAAAGATTTCTGTTTTCCTGGTTGTGAATGCTATATCTTGGGCAGGATCGGTATCCATTTCCGTCTTTGTGTTCACACCATCATCCTTGAATCGAACTTGCTGAGATTTGGTCCTGCGGTGGTGGGGCTGTCTCATAAAGTCAGCTGAATCCAGACTGTTCCTTTTCAATAGCACTGGGCGCATTTTCATGTTTTGCTGGGCCATTGAATCACAATTTAAAGTCTGTAAGTAACGTGTTTCTTTGCGACCCATTTCATTTGTCATTTGAACCGTATATTAAGATTGTTCCCAAGATGCAGATGAATACCTTACTCCCGAAGAAGCTGAGCTTTTCATTCTGCTTGTTGTAACTGTGTATGCTTTTATCTGACATGCTCTCTTTCAAATTTAATTGCTGATTAGACCAAACACCTAAGATCAAGAAATTAAATATCGAGTTTAAGGAAAGATTTCTTGTAGGTAGGGAATGCAGAAATCCTTGTGTTCTGAAGCTAACATGATCTTCATATTACAAAATTGCAACAGGCTGTTATGCTTACACTTAACTAATTTAAAGGTGGTGTTGACTCTATGGCTTTCCTGATGGCTGGTGTTTGACAATCAGCTCTGCATTAGTGATCCAGCTCTTTTTTAAATGATGGACCGGTCACATCTGTTTTATTTGCATGTTGTCTAAACAACAAGCATAATAACTTTTGGTGGCTTTTTCATTTCTGATATATAGTTTTACTGATGGAATATATCCATTAATACCAAGCTGAATTGCTTTCTTCAGAGAGAGTTTTCCTTTCTCAGCCATCTTTTAATGTTGCAAATGAAACTAATCTTCCCAAACAGTTAAGCAAAATGTAACCAATTCTGACCAGGCAAAAATCCAGCATCCGGTGGGTTTCAGTGAGAAGAGTTATCCATGTCTAGTTGTTCCTTCAGTTGATGCAAGAACAAGGCCAATCATATCCCAGGGACTGTTTCATTTGTGGAAATTCTGTAAATGCTTTGGCATCAAAGAGTGGTCCAGGCTCAATAACCAGCAAATGCAGAATAACAGTCCAAGTTTCCTGAAAGTAAAAAGACAACAGTTATAGATGAGCAAACTGCCAAACACTGTAATTTTCTTCTGCTGTCTCCTAACAACCTTTCATCTCCAGTGGTTTTGTAACTTTGACAGTGAGATGTATAGAAACTGAGGAATGTTTTATAATGTTGAAGTGCCTAAATTTTTCTTCGTATGAAATATAAACCCCCCAAATGATTATATAATACTCAGGGTAGTAGTTTTCTCTTTGGGATCAGTATTTATGTGTGGGCCTGAATCTGGTCCCAAATATAGAACTTAAAAATTAAATCTTTATATTTGAAAATGGCTATTAAATCATCTTATTAAAAAATGAACAAAAAGCTCAACAGTACAAATGTGAGTTCTTAATTTCGAGGCAAGTTACAGTTCAAATAAAATGCAATTTTTTTTCTTTGTTTTTTGAGAGATGCTCATTTCAAAGTATTTGGATTTGAGTACAACTCTTGGTCAAGGAAAAATTAATTATCCTGATGTAATTAATGTGAATTATGCAAATGGAGCCTCTTCTGGGGAGATGAAATCTCTTTCCCGTGCAGTATGAATTATTTGGGAACCAGGACTGAAACTGACAGCATGTGTGTTAGTGTTCTACTCAGCTTGCATGCAGGAGACTGGCTTGTAAAGCTGTGGTTTGTCACGGTTCTCCAGAGCTCAGAGGGAAAAAACAAACACTGAACATTTTGAGTGACCACTAAAACTTAAATTTCTGAAAAGCGGGACAATAATACAGTCATAGCAACCACGTATTGCATTAGGTATACTGGAATACTGGAGGAGAGTAAGAGAACATATTTTATTATGGAGCCAGCGCCTACCAAAATTTTATTTGCAAATATTTTAGTCTCTTTCAAGTGTGATGTAACCACTAATCTCTTTTGTACCCCCAAAAATAAAGCTTTGACCCATTTGTCACAGCTGCCACTTCAATTATGAGGATGTTTGACACAGGGACATTTTATTCATAGGTTAAGGTGTAATGAGCACCGACTACTTTCAAGTTCTCTGTATTTATTCTGTAAAAGTGGTATTATTAGTGAAATTTGAAGTGCCATTGAATTGTCACTCCAAATGCAGGTTATGGATGTACCAGGATGGGTTGTCTGCAAGTTTGTGCTTGAGTGTAGAGATGGATGATTTTTGTCACACCCAGGCTCGTTAATGGTACCTCTTACTGATTGAAGGGTGGTGCAGTGTATTGTGCCCTCTTCCCTGGAAAATGAACCCATATGCTATGATGTGTTGACCTGTGGCACAGCAGAGTGTGGGAAAGACATGTAACGATGCATTGCTAATTAACACGTGATGTACTAGGGCTGCACTAAGACTATATAAAGGCAGTAAAAGTGAAAACTTTTGCACTTCACCCATGTGAGTAAAGAGCTTCAAATATCACCAGCAATCACATAGGCCAAGACTAATCTTGTTGCTTCAATATTTTAATGTCAAACTGTAAGTGACTTTGATAGAATTTTGTTGGCAAACTTTCTGCTACAAATTTAGATTTGTTATGGCTTCCTGAGATAGGCCATATAGGTGAGTGTATGCCATATATACTTTGTTCAAATTATGCACATTTAACTCTATGTATTTTATCCAGGACTTCTCACTCTAGGTTTCTACAGTGTTAAGGATGGTTTTGCAGTTTCATACCCAAATAATCTGTGGGATAGACTTCCTTACCAATGTGAATTCTCCTACCCAAATCATTCCAGAATACTTGGAGCCCAAATTTGGTATATGCAATGAATAGTGCTGGACTAGTAACAGATTTTAAGTCCTGAATTTCAAAACTCACTCATGGCACGTACTGTATCTGAAATATCTTTCCTGTACTTTTAATAACCTATGCTATATCTGAAACCAGCTGTTAGAATAGAACAGGGAAAAGAGGTGAAAATTATGCGAAATGTGGGAAATACTCTATGAGATTTTTATTAATCCAACATAGTTTCCTTCTAGGATTACAATGGATTTTAAGACTGTGGCTAAATTCCTCGCATAGTGTTAATTTGCTATTAATCCTGTTCCCTGTTAATTCACTGGTGGTTTCATTAGAATCATAGACTCATAGAATGGGTTGGGTTGGAAGGGAACTTCAAGCCCATCCAGTGCCACCCCCTGCCCTGGGCAGGGGCACCTCCCACCACACCAGGTTGCTCCAAGCCCCCTCCAACCTGGCCTTGAACCCCTC
>JAOXJK010000051.1:33553778-33586697 GCA_025774025.1 Xenus cinereus | reverse complement strand
TCCAAGCCCCCTCCAACCTGGCCTTGAACCCCTCCAGGGATGGGGCAGCCACAGCTTCTCTGGGCCAGGGTCTCACCCCCCTCAGAGTGAAAAATTTCTCAGTGTACCTTTAGTCTAAGCATTACGCAAACTTTACCATATTTAATTTACAAGAATTGATGAGATGGGTGCAGTGGGAAAGATCTTGTTGCAGAATATAGCAAACTGTTATCTAGCCTCATGTAACATTTAAGCAATGTAATATAATTTAAGCAAACTAATAATCTGATATTATTCTATTATTAAGTTTTAGAGGAAAATGAGTGTTGGATGATTTCACTGCAGAGAGAAATGTTGCATAAGATATTAAGGAAACAAATATGTACATTAACACCAAATTTTACTTTCATGATATGCTGGCATTGAGTCACTTAAATCACTGTACTCCTTGTTCACTGGAAACAAGTATACACAATAAACAAGTCAAACGGTTTCTGCAAATAAAGTTCCAGTGCCAAGTTCTGAATTCTCATATCATCCACTAATTGCTGGAGGCTTTTTACTGTTTTGTTTGAGAATTTATCCAAATATTGCAGTAGCATTCTCCACTTCCCATCACGACTGCTGTGCTCCAGGCAGATGGACTACTTTAAAAGTTATACTTGTCCAATTAAATTCAGAAAGAAGCTTTAGAAATCTAATCCTTTGTGTTTCAAACACAAGTAAAAAGCCCTCAAGGGTTTTAGGAGAGCTCTCTACTTTGGCTATAGAGGCATGCGAGCTAGAATCTCGCATTCTTAATTTGCAAATCGCTATTTTAATTCAGTGTGAGTTTTAGCTACCTTGGCATCCAGTAGTCTGGGGTTCATATGAATTATTGTAATGAAATTTTTGATGCTGTTATTTATATTAAATCAAGCTGAAATAGAAAAATATGTAAAAAAGAATGCTCAAATATTTGGATTGGAAACCCAAACTATGGAATTTCAATGAGTTATAGGTGTCTGTGTTTAGATTAACAAATCAGGGTAACATTGCCAATTACTAAGTTTAAATAATGTTTTCCCGTGCCCAAAGTATAATTCCTCATTCTTTTCTGGCACAGCACTTTACAGGTCTTGTGTTGCTTGCCATTTCACATTGACTGAAGTATGAAAAATTCGAAGGCTCTATTTTATAGAAATGTTTTCAATATATTAACTTATGTCACTCATAACAAAAAGCATGTGTCAGTTTTAAATTTGTGTTTCATAATAATAATAATGACCACCATTTTGGTAGGAACAATTTACTGAGATTTAATGTCTGCCAGGGTTCTATGACCTCGCATCCAGCCTCGTCCTCTTCCTCTCTGTCCCTTCCCTGGGCAGCTGCTCAGCAGTCCTGAGGAAATGCCTTGTGCCTTAGTTGTTTTGCTTAATTAGCGCTGTGGATTTGTTCCGATCTTTCCATTCACTGGTTTTTTTTTTCTTCTATGCTTGGTTTATACTGTTAAAACAAATCTTGATTATTTAAGTCTTTACATGCTTTCCGCCTGCATTTCTTAATGGTGATAGTTACTATCCCCTGCAAATTTATTCCAGCTCTGGTGCAATTGTATTCCAAGGTGTAATAAGTGAGTTGCCTGGAAAAGACGAAGGTGCAAATCCTGCCACCTCACACAGCAATGGGACTGGTTTTCCACCCTCAAGATGGTGGTTTTGAGTTCTTAGAAGGGTACACACAGTTTAGTTAGCCAGCCAGGCAGAGAAAATTTTAAAAAAAGAGATAGCTATACTTTTTTATTATTATTAGTCTGTCTTTCCTGCCTCTGCTTTCCTGGTTTCTTAAGTCACATTTTTTGGTTCTTATTTCAGTTTAATGACTGAAGTTGTGGGTAGTGGAGTGCAGCTGGTAAGCATAAATGGAGATTATGGGGAAGCGCATGAAGTGTAGCAAAGGGCAGTGGGTATTTTGGAAGAGTGCAGATGTGCGAGTGTGGTGGTTCTGGGGGGTTTCTGCAGTTTGTGGAAAAAGTTATATATTCGTCATGGTTTTCAACCTCATTCAGTTGCACGTTGATGCCTTAATTTCCCATTTGATTAATTTCCTCAGAAAAATAATGTTTTTTCTTGTAGTGAAAGTGTGACATATATTTGTAGTATTTTGCTTTTCTTTTATGTATGTTTTAAAGCCAGTATTTCTTGAAAAACAAGTTTGGACAGACCCCCTTCAATAAATAAAATCACTAGGCTAAAAGCATTTTGTGGTGGCTTTCAATGGGAAGATGATCAGTGTAATTTACCTTGTACTTTTGGGCATCAGCACTTTAAAATTCCTGATTCACTCTAAATTTTTGCCACTTCCAGATGATCTATCTACCAAAGATTAAACAGCAGGTAAATTCAAGCATGGTAGATGCAATGACAGCTGACAGAGCTGTAATAGCTGTAAGATAATACATTCAGACTGAGTATTTTTATGTCATGTCTGATTTGTGTTTTATCCTTTATAATATAAATTTTCTATAGTATGCAGCTAGATGGATATTTTAATTTTGAAGAGTCATCTTGATTTATTTAATTATGGTTTGTGTTTGATAATAAGCAGTTTTCTAGGTGGGACAATCACGTTCCTCAGTTTCTAAGAAATTTGTGTGACTGTCACTCTCCCTTCATGTTGCAAATCTCTTTGATGTTCCTAAACTATTGGTGGGAGAAGAAGCTCCATCTGTTGTGAACTGGGTGCTTCTTAAAGGCTGGATGACAGACTAACCGCTGCAGAGGACACAGTCCATATGCAGGTTTGCCACCGCCTTTCAAAAAGGAAAATCAGTGTCTGAAATGAAACTTTTTTTGATTAACAAGTATGAATACATGCTTTAAGTGCATTGGTTTGGACATCAGTTGTCTTTGTGGTAATTTTTCCTGTGCCAGGAACTTCAACAATAGAGTTGGCCAAGCTATTTAATTTAGACCTCTCTAATTCTTGTAAAACTCATGTTGACTTTTTTTCCTCCAAATAATGAGAGATGTTGAGGATAATTTTAGATATGGCTCTGAAATCCCTGTAGGCAGAAGTGAAACCTACATCACCAGATAGCATGAAGAGCTAGAGATCAATTTAAAACCACTGGATGATGCTAAAAATTCTCTCTTTTCCCCTTTTCCTGTCCCTCTGTCACAATAATACAACATTAGCTGAACTGCATTGTGTTCTCCTTGTCCCCAAACCTAAATGAAAACTACAGTTTGAAGTTGACTGTCTCTGTTCTCCCTCCATCCGCAGATCTGAGTCAAGTTTAGATGCTTTGCCTTCTTTACTCTTTTCAGTACAGCACAAGTTTTAAAACATGCGTGCTGGCAAAAATATGATGAGACAGAGTGGTACATATTTTTCATTTGACATGTAAAACTTACAGTAGGAATGAAAAATACTCTATCCAAAGTAGAAGCGATCTTTTAAGTCTAAAACTATAAAGCAATTTAATATTTAATGGTTCTGTAACTGTCAAAATTCTTAATGTTATTACCCAAATTTTTCTTTGTTCAGTATTCCCTCAAAGGTAACCTCTAAAGCAACAGTCACAGTAAGTCATTTTAGGATGGTTAATAACGAACATCTTACATTTTTATAACTTAAGAAACCCAATGTAGTTTACAGTCCTATTTTCTGCAAACCACTAAGTTCAGTAAGTCCAGAATGGCATTCATTCCAGTCTGGTGGACTGTGGGATGTTTTTTAATAGTTTTAACTTTAATTTAAGGTAACCTTCATGTTTATAGCAGGCTTTTTTATAGTAGCAGGTTATTGGGGGATTCTGAGACCCTGGAGTAGAATGATAATAGAATAATGGAATACCATTGTATAAGCAACTTGTAGCATTCTCTTGATATGAGTAGCTTTAAAGATAGAATAAATAAGTCTCATACTTCACTGAAAGCTTCCTGCTCTTTTGCATTATGAAAGCATTCCTTTGTTCTTCTCATCCTAAAATGTCTATTGAGTGTTTTTCAAACATTCATTTTCACTTTCGAATTAATCAGTGATAGATACTTTTAAATGCAGTTTGTAACCTTCTTAGTAAATACTGTGACGTTACTGTTTCGGGGAAAAATAAAAATTGCAATTGAAGTTCTCATTTTATGAGGGAAAAAAAAATTCAAATTGCTTCTGAATAGATTCTTTTTCCTCTGCATATTTTTCCTGCATTGTCTCAGATTGCAAGATGTTTTCTAATGTTATCATACACTTACTTTGGGTTGTTAGAATAAGAGCTCGGCTATTCTTGCTTATCTGAACCATTCCACATCCAGTTACATCTTTTTACAGTGTCTGTAGCATGGTTCCACTCCACTCATTTTATGAGTGTGCTGACAATTCCTTAGGCTTCCCCAGTCTGAATTAACCATGGACCATTCCAGGCTAAGGAATTGGTAAACTGCTGCTGTTGGTTTCACCACAGTCTATAGGTCTGGAATTGCTGCCATGTCTGCACTTGAGAAACGTGGTATTTAATTCCAATGTTCAGTCAACAGCTGTAGCTGGAATACGGACACTGCAATTAGGTCCTTCCTTTTGTCTGGAACTTTCACCGCTTCGTTTCACAGTATTACAGTTTCCAGATTGGAGGTAACTGAAATAATTAATGTTTGTGGCAGTCCTTTAAGAGTCCAGTTCGGTCTTAAAAGTATGCCCATAAAGTGCTGAAGTGCTCATGAGAAATGAAGTTGTGAACTTTGGTCATTACCATACATAATGACTGGACATCCTGGGCCCAGACCACGGACTATCTCTTTGGACACGTTATTAGCCACTGCAGTACCCGGCATGCTGCTCAGGTCAGTGTAATGGTTCTGTTGGAAAGCTTCACTTCAAAATTTGCTGGGATGGTTTCTGTTATATCTGAGAATATTTTTACTGGTTACCAGAAGGGTTTGTGATGAAGTACAGAGGAAAACTTATCCCACTTCGCAGTTATATTTGTTAGGACACACACAGTTACATTTTTTAAATAATTTTTAATAGTAACAAACTGAACTTAGGTCCCCATATTTTTATTAGGGTCTGCAAAGGACTGTCTTGAAAATTCCATAGATATCTCATTTAGTTTCTCTTTCAAGATGTTCTTTGTTATTTTATTCATTAATATGTTACTGAAGTACAGCTGCTTCTATGATATGCTTTGGTTTGTTTCTTGGACTTAACCACTACAATTGACTTGCGTAAGTACTTGCTGCACTAAAAATGTTGCTGTAAGAATGGACTGTGAGAGTCCTCTAACTAATTCTTTCAGTTTGTTTTATTTCACTATTTGCATCTGTACTGCCAAATATCCTCTACGTTACTGGCCCGCTTTTTGGCACAACCTTACTCCTCTCTTTCCATCTGTGTACCCTGGGTTTGTGCCTGGTCCCCGGGCAAAGAGGTAGCTTTGGTGAGCGCCCGCTGAATTGATGAGGTTCCAGTCAAGCACTGCAGAAACAACCACAGATTTCTGCTGACTCTACATTTATTTCTCCCTGGTCAGGACAGATGGATTGGTGAAAAAAAAGCTCTGTTGTCAGAAGGTATCTTTCTAACATAAGTGGGAGAGTGTCTTGGAGCTTTTAAAAAACATAAAAGAAGTGTAAAAAGGACTAAAAGGCAAAGTCAGAGAGAACTTTTTAGGCTTCCTTTTGTATTGTTCTACATGAAAGCTTCACGTTTTTAAAAATCCTGTATAAAAAGCCAGTACATCTGCCTTTACAGGAAAAATAGCACATACGCCCAAACCCTGCAAAATCCAACCAAGTACAGCTTTATTTTCCTTGGCCTCTGTAAATATAGTGTGAAGTTTTATGTTTCTGTGTTGATATTTTTCACAATACCTCAGCTAATTTAATCTTATAAAAGGTGGATATATTTATTCAGTTAGAGCTTCAGGCTTAATTTCAAAATGGCAAAATTCTGAAGTGGCAAGGTTTTAATGTTCAGAAGACTTAAATGCTATCTCTCTGATAGCCCAGTTAGACACTCTAAACTGTATCGCTTCTTCCCTGCCTTTTGAACATAGAATATAAGTGGTATCTACTGAACAGAGACAGTCACCATCTTTATGCACATGAAAAACCCTAATCTGTTTTCTGATCACAACCTTTCTTTAACTTGCAAATGTCCCAGACTTGAGAATGTCAGAGAACTCAAAGGAGACTTGGGTTCTTCCTTTTCTGAAGCTAACATCCAGAGGCAGCACATGGCGATCCCATGTATTTGTTGCTAGCAAAACACAGAGAGCAAGGACAGACTGTGATGTAGCGAGTGGCTTGGTATGCAAATCTGGGTGATTTCACAAAATTCTCTTCCAGAATCTCATTGGCACCGAAACAAGAAGCTTTTCTCTTTTGAAAAAGCCTTTTAAGATTAGAAGGAAGAAGTTTTAGCAAACACATTTTAGATGGCGTTCCTTGCAGAAGGAAATTAGGGAAATGTACTGAAAGTTCCAGATGAACTGCAAGGAGGCTTTTGAGGGGAATATTTTGAGATGAAAATGGATGAAAGGATGCAGAGCTTATAAAGTCAAAACAATCCCCCAGAAGTGCAAATTTGCAGCTTATTGTGATACAGAGGAAAAAGCTGGCAGAGAAGAGCAAAGATGAAGCTGCTGAGAGAGATTTTAAAATAGCCTGTGTGAACAGGGGACCATCATTGATCACAAGGAGTCTTACTGCTTGGGGTCCTACAGAATAAAGCAAAAAGATATTTATGAAAGTAAATGTGTTTATTATAAGAGATGGAATAATTTGTGTAGTTTTGTATCTTCTCCAGTGCCCAGGTGGTCTTGTGTAGTATTGTTCTATTGCTTGTTCTCATTGACCAGTACACAGAATATCCTGTTCCAATTGTGGTCAGTGCCACTGAAGAGTTCTGTGTATGTTCCTATACGTCCTCAGATGTTCCCCACTGCAGTGGTTTTGGTAATGCTGAATAAACCTTGCTTGAGCACCTAGGAAGAAGGCATGAACATTTTTACAAATCCTGCTAGGAGGCTTTGTGAACCACCTCAAGGTGGAAACCAAATGAAGGAGAGGAGGATCTAACACAGATAAGTACTACAGGGTAGGATATAAGCTTCTGACTTCAGAAAGGGAACGTTTTAGTGAAGAAAGAGATTATAGGATTTTATCCCTGAGTAATATTACGGCAAGATTTGAAAACTATTTCAGGTTGGTGAGACTGGGTAGAGAAGATGCTGCGATTTTTACTGGAGCAGAAAAATGGACTTAGGTAAGCAAGTTTTAGTCATGAAAATAGAGTGTGATTTGGCTATACTTTGATGGAGATGATGCAATGCCGTTCCACGTGAAGTGCTGAAGAGGCACCAAAAGATAATATCATTATGATCTTCTAAATATAATTTTCAAAACCATAGTACTTGAAAATCCTTTATGCTACTCTAATCAAAATAAGAGTTCAGCCATCTCCTTTGAAGAGCTGGTTCATTCCATTGGCTGTTTCAGAACAAAAGGTTTCATGGATTAGAAAACATTTATGTTTCAATATTTCTTTTGGAGCACATATTGGAAATTGTTAATACAAGGTTTACTGTCAGGAAATAAGATACAGGACATACTTTTCTCTTAAGTGAGTGCATTCAGTCACATCTATATTGTACACAAGTTGGATTTTTTTTTTCCAGTGTTAGTTTGCAGAGACAAGTGTACTTAAAACTGAGACATTTCTGACATTTCTCTTGAAGCAATGGTTGAGTGCATCCAGGGAGATGGAAATTATTCATTGTGACAGGGTGGTGAGCTGGCAAGCGTCCAAATAGCTGGTTCATAACATAAAATTTCAGTGCACTTTCTCTTATAAATGTGGTATTCTACTGTTTTCTTGGTAGTTGGAAAAATACTGGCAAGTACTTGATGTTCGTGTAAAATTGTGCATATGTATTGTCCTGGTTTGAGGACCTTACACCTTAGATTGCTGTAAAACTGTATTCAGGCTTTATGAAACGTTAAGATAACTATATCTATAGATATGTAGGCAACCTGTGCATAGGCAGATATTCCCATCTGTGTGTGTATGAGAGAGCAGGCTGCTTTGCAGGCCTTAGCAGTTTGATTACAGATATATTTGTTCAGGAAACTTACCTTTTGAACTTTCTCTTTGGTTGTTTAGTTATAACAGCTATACCTGTTATAACAACCAAACCAAATATTTTTCTAAGCAGCAAATTTAAAAGTAACATTTACACAGCTCTTGTGGGGACAGGTTGCCACTTCCCATCACCTTTCTTCTGTGTGTCTTTGGTGAGAAGGCTGCTATAGGAAATCTATGCTACGTATTTAATGTTTTGGCACCTGTGTTCTGCTATCCCCTACTTTACCTGACACTTTTGAGCTCTGGCTCATTCTTCAGATGTCAGGTACTCATATATTCACAAATGATTCTTGGGGGATGAAAAGTGGGTGACACAGGGCAGTTGCTTTTTTTTTTTTTTTCCTATTTTTTTGTCTTCCTGCGAGTCCCTTATCCTCCGTCCTAGGAGGAGAAATCACTGCCTAGACTTTCATACACTGAACATGATTCCTCTGTCTTCATTTATAAACTGCAGAACTCTTCCACTTGAATGTGTATGCTCCTCTCAAACTGAAATTCAAACACTAGCAAGATGATATCACATGCTTTGTTGGGTTTCAGTTGTCAATGAAAAGTTATGAGGATGGTTGTGTGCCCTTAAGGAAGGTATCCGTGCAGTGGACAGCATGACTTTAAGTAACAGGAAAAATATTGCCGTCTTCTCTAATAATGTTCTCAAGTTTTACAAGACACTACTGTTTTCATTGTTGTGCTTCTGGATTTTGAAAACTTCTTAATTGAATTGATATATTTTCCTATAGTAACTATATGTGTTGGGAATTCCTTGTAGTATGACAGCATCCAGCCCAAGTTATATAATTTTTCATTATGAATAATTGTTGCTAAATATAACATATTGCTTGATTATTGAAGGCAATTTTACTTCTTCTAAATAGGCTCAGTGCAGCAGTGCAGTCTAGGTAGGAATCTAGGAATCTTAGATAAAGACCTTACACTAGACACTGTGATGCCATTTAAAATGTGTGGGCTGCTGCATTACCAGTGCGGTTAAAGCCTGGCTGAGACATAGAGTGTTATTTCTTCCAGCAGAGCTCCCAGCTGACCTGAAAGTATGATTTATAGGTCAGAATTAGTTCTCAATAGCCTATTGAGAATATGACTAGAACGACTGTGATTTGTCATAAGAAGGCCCAGGGGATACTAGGGGCAAAGACTGGAGTCCTGCATTTGGACTGGATGGACAACTGGTCTGTGTTCCATGACTCTGCACTTAGTCTTCCTTGCTAAAATGGGTGTGCAAACTGTAACTAGAGCAAACGTTGTTACTTTTAAAAAAAGTATTATGTATTTTGTGTATAGTCTTACATACTTTCATTTTCTGGGCAGATTTGTCCTGAATTCATCAAGTAAGAAGTTACTGTGTTAGCTCTATATTCTTTGTATCTGTGCATGTCTTAGGATTTGATGGAGGGTTTCTTCCATTCCCATCCACTTGGAGGGTGCGTGATAAATTCTCCATATTGGAGCTCTTGGGTGAATATGAAAAGAAGATTATGGGGGTAATACTGTTTTTGTAGATTAAGGCATGTTTCCCTTTTGAACTTTAGGTATGTGGGATGTATCTAAGAGACTTCAGTTCCAGGAAAAAAGACTATTTCTATCCTAAACCATCTAGAAACAGAATAAAGCACTTGCTGAAGGCTGACTTCTACACTTGAGTTGTTTTCATCATTACAGTATTTATTTACTTTCAAAAAAACAACTTTTGCATGTATTTGCTGCAGCCCCTTTGCTTTCAGTTGGTTTCTGTACTCTGGTTTTTTTTATTCCAATTAATTTATCACTTCAGAGCAAGAAGAATGACATGGCAAAGCTGAGTCCAAAAATATTTAGCATTTTGCTGTGCTGCAGCTGTACGTACTGCCGTGTAAGCACCGTGTTTTCAGTTGTGATTATTCAGGATCTCCATAACTTAATATTATTTTTTTGCCACTTCTGTGTGTGGGAGTATTCAGTAAATGTAATGAGTCAACTGTTACTCTCACTTATATCACAAACCTTCTGGATATATTGGGAGAGAGTGAGAGAAGAAACCATGCCAGGTTCTTGCTGAAATACATTCTCCCATGGCTTCTGGGATTCCTAGGGAAATATTGAAACCTGCCTGGAAAGATTGTGCCAGATCTCATCACGGTAACAGGGCTGGAATTTAAAATCTGCGTCTTGAGGCTTTTTTACCTGTATTCCTTCAGGGCAGTGAATGACATCAGAAATGCCAGTGGCAGTATATTTCGTCCTCATGAGATGTATTTTGTGTACTTAGCTGAATATACCTTGCTGTATCCCTTTCCAACTGCTGGTTTTGAAAAACATTTTCAGTGTGAGGGAATTGAATTACGGCAGTTTAGAGACTGGGTTACAAGAAATTGGCTGACAGTAAGCGCTGGAGAGACTGAAATTATGCTTATTGGCTTTGGCAGGATATATGCAGAGAATAACATTTCCCCTAAGCTCCCTACTTCTGGTGCAAAAAGCTGCAGGTGGAGAAAATGTAGGTTGAGATCTAATGAGCTGGGAACTCCTCTGAGATAAGTCGGTATCAATAGTGATCATGGCTATTTTTCAATGTCAGAGGAATCTTTTCTCAAGTGTTATCCTTCTGCAGTGTAGTCTGTTAAGATAGTATAATGGACTGGAATGTCTTTTCTTTGAATATTTGCAAAATGAAGCAGTGATATAAATGTCAATGAGGTTGGTAATTTGGGTTCTTGTATGAATTCGGTTTCGTTCTATCCTCAACCTGCCATGAGCCAGAATGACCCATTCTTGAGCGCGACTGGTGAGAAGAGTAGAGCAAGAGAGAAACCTCTCTTTATTACGAGTTCCTGCTATAAGTTATTTTACTTCGAAATACACCAACCTAATGACGTTGGAGAGTTCAATGACATTTATCTGGGGGGATTACAATGCAATACCTGAGAATTACATGATAGACGAGTGTTTGGGCATGCTTGTTCTCTTCCTTTGGCTTTACATTTGCAAAGTTTAGATCTATTTCATATTGTCCGTAGCGTAGGCATTAGATAAAACTCCAAGTTCAGATTTATAAGACAAGAATTTGCTAAAAACACAACACTTAGTATCCTGACCAGCTATTAAACAACCCAACAGCTTGGTGTTGCTAATAAATAATGGGAAGTGACAACACAAGTATATTTTTGCTTTGCTTGCATCTGATCTGTTGTGGAGTACTTCTCAGTCCATGAGAAGAGTTGCAGGTTTAGTTTCTTCCATGAGCATTCTGAAAGCAATTTTTTTTCAGCCGTGTTTTCAGTCTGGTACATCAACTTGTCTGTAATTCTCTGTGACTTTATTCTGTCATCTTATAGACCACTTCCATCCTGTATATTTTAATGCTTTGCAGTTCTACATTGCTTATGAGGTGCATAGATTATTTTACAGGGAAGGTGCCATTAAAAATGAATTGTAGCACCATTTTTGCCTGATAACCTTTTCTAAAGGCAGAAAGAAGTTGCTTTTCCAAAGCCTTGGTGTTTGTGAGGGGAGGATTTGAAAAAAAACCCACTTCAGTTAATTATTTGCAGCCTGAAAAAGATTGTAGCTTAGAGTTGCTCTCTAAGCTTTGCACCGCTCCCAATGACGGGAGCTCCGGGCACTGAATGTAAGCTCCTCTGCGGCTCAGTCTTTCACAGAGATACCAGTTCTAAGTCACAGCATTATTGCCACGTGTAGCATTATTTTAGTATATTTATGGCTAAATATTGTTCTTTCTTCAAAGCAATAGAATGACAAATCAGTCAAATCTGGTCCCACTGGGGTAAGACAAACAGATACTGAGGAATGTAGAAATATGGAGTTTTCAAAAACAACAACAACAACAAAAAACAAATAAAAAACACCCCCCAAAAATCCAAACAATTTTGTCCCTTGTTATTTAGAAAGAAAATATGCTCATCTTCTTTATCCAAAGCTTGTTAATTTGTCAGTGCAGTGAGCTGGGGAAGGTCTGAGTTCCATAGGGACTGGACACTCGGCTGGAACCCAAATGCCCTTGATGACCAAAGTGCTGAGAGTGTCATCTTAAAACCAAACAAACTAGGAGGATAAATTTACAGTTTTTCTATCAACCTTGTACCTCTGTTTGTAAACTAATTGCTTTGTATATTCAACTCTTAGTCTTGACAATATTCACTGTCTCTTAATATTAGTTTTAAAACACCTATGTGAAGAAAATGAGGCTCTGCAGTGAGAGGTTATTATCGAGATGTCACAATGGTCTAAGCTGAAGGGCCGAGATTGAGTAGCTCTGGGTCTTTTGGCACACTGCACAACACTGCATGGAGTAACAGAGGATGAAGCAAATGCTGTGCAGTTGTGTAATCTTAGGATGATAAAATAGAGTAGAATCATGAGGTGGGTTTAGTGCGTGTAGTGAGATAATAAAATCAGTATGATATTTAAAAGGAAGCCAGTACAACGGCAGAAAAAAGTGAGATGATACTTTAGTATGTGTTGAGATGGGGAGTAGGGAGAGATCTCAGCACATACTAAAGTATCTGTATCTCCTGCTGGAGGCATTTAGAATCAACTGGATCTTGTGCCTAGTCTGTGCTGGAACGCCTCCAAAATGCAGAGGTGCAATAATCTGGTAAAATAAAATAAAATCACAAGATTGTTGATAAGCATTTTACTGTCCTCTTGGGAAAGGCGATACTTAACCTTGTTGAGTCTCTAAGATGACAGAACACAAAAGATGGTAGATCATCCTTTAATGATCTGCTGCTGTGGTCACTAAAGGTAAGATTAATATCTGTGAACACATCAAGAAGCTGAAGAAAACTGAACCTTGCTGAAGAAAATTAACAGTGGGTTGTTTCGCTGGGCAACATAAGCCAATGTCCCACTGACGTCAAGGGCAAAACAAAATCCTGTTTCTCTGCCTTTTCTCATGTCAGATGTTTCTTAATATCTGTATCTGGTCACTGATTTTATAACTTGTCTACATTCAGATTTTATTTTTAGCTAGCAAGGTTATTATTAGATAGTCAGAGAAGCTAATTGTTGATAGACATCTCTAATTAAGAAATCTGCACTGTCCTAAGCTGCGTAGCACTTGCTTGTCATTCAGCGTTGGGTTTGTTGTTATTCAGTCATTACTCAGGCTGGCGTTTTGAAGAAGTCCAGAAGCTAAATGTAGTAATTGAAATGAGCTTAACTCAGAAACTGCATGGAAATAACTATCTTCAAAAAAGAAAATCTTGTGTTCTGAAGAGTTTTCCACAAGCAAAAGCAGTAAGCTTCAAAGGAGACAGGAAGATAGAATACATGTAATAGGCTCAACAAATTAATAGAAAAATCTTGTTCCTCATATCTTGTGAAATATATGAAATCCTTAAAAAGTATTAATGTAAGTTAATCACGTAAGTTAATGCATATTGCCTTAAAATCACTTTCCCTGTGCTTTCTGGTGCTATTCTAAGCATAAGAATGTAGAATGGCCCACGTAATTGAGTGTTTTACATGATTGTAACATCTCTAGTGAGCTGGAGAAGAAAACAGCAATCTCTGCTCTTAAGTGGCAGCATAATATGGAATATGGCCTGCCCTGCTTCAGTGTCTCTGGAATAAAGAACAGCTTGCTGGCTTTTTTGTACCCCTGGGATATTCTCCTGGGGCCTGTTATTGTGATGTCAGTAATTTTACAGAAGGTATTTCCTTTCTTCATTATTTACCATACAAGCAGTACGTTTCCTTAGTGGCTCTGCAGTGAGGTTATTGGCACAAAATTGTACTGTTTTTTATTTTAAACAGTAATTTCATTTTAAAAGGTCTCCCTGGGAATAGCTTCGGGTTTAACTTGGTTAAGTAGCAGTTTGATTCAATGAAAATTTTGAAATGTATTCCTGCGTTATTAACAAGATAGATAAACATAAAGCATGCAGGCGTGGGGGTTTGTCTTATTTCAGACATGACTGAACATGCAGTTTTTCCAGTGTTTTCTGGATAAGGTTGACCAAGAAACCAGAAAGTTTGCCACAAAGCCGAGCAGGGCAGGCAACCTGGAATCTGTTAGAGAAGCTTGGTTTTTGTTACATTGTGTTTGCAAGAATAATTAGGTACGCGTTTCAGTTTCTTTTCTTTGTTTTTTGTCCTGTAAAATTAAAAAAAATATCCAACCACAAGACTTTAAATCTGTCAATGTTGCTCTTATTCTCCTAACTGTAAGCCCAGAAAAAGCCTTATGAGGCTGTTTAACTGGCAGCCTAAAGGCATGTATATCCTTGTATAACAGGAATGACCTAGTTCAGCGGGAATATCCTCCGCTTTTTTTTTTTTAATTTCATATGTTTATAGAGATGTTTGTGTTCCTAGTATTATTTATTTTGTGAATAAAAAAATATAGGATTCACATAGTTATCTCTGGTGCAATGATTAATATTTCTCTTATCTGTTATCTTTCTGTGAAGACTCATTTTCACACATTGTCCCCATGATACTTCATAGGCTTGTGTATTAGGTATTTTCCTCCTTTGGCTTGTCCTGAAATGCTGATTTCCCCAAACCTGTGGGGGAGCACCTGTGATAAAGGAAGAAGAGTCAGGAACAGAAATGCAGTTGAACAAGGCCTGGGTTTAGGGGTTTCTTTCAGCTGCTAACAGTGGCCAGTGTAAACTACTCTGCCAGCCCGCTGTCCGTATCCTACACATGGATTTTCTTTGGTTTCTTTGCCACCAAAGAACCTCTTCCCCACACAGTGCTGTGAAATCCTGAATAATACGTTCTTGAATTCAATAGAATGCAAGTTCTTTTTCTCTTTCCTCCAAAATCTTGGTGACTATGTTATCGGTTTCCTGTTTTCATGCTTGATTACTCTGTTCTTCCAGAGCATCTGTGCCTTGAGCTGTGCAACCTGCTAAGTCCAACCTAATGTCCTGGAACTCTCTAATTGCAGCACTGTCATTTAGATTTTTATGATGATCTGGAAGGGGTAAGGGAGCTCCACTGCTGTTCCTATATTTCAAATTTGCTTCTTCTCTTTTGCCTTATTTGGCATCATATTGTTGCCGTATATACAATATTCTTTCTCCTCTTGTTTGGTTGTAAACTCCTTTTTGTCTTCATATTCTTTACAAGTGGTTTGTAAGTAGTTGCTGAAATTATTTAAATATTTGTTGTATTTCTCAGAAGAAATCATACCACGTAAAGATTAAGTAAAAGTCACTTTTATCTTACATGACTACAGTACCATTAAAAAAAAAATAAATTGCTTTGGCATATATAGTAGTAAAAGCTCTTTTGCAACATGTTTTCTAAATGTAAGAAATTCTGTGGGAAAGTCTGTACAGCATCTTGTGGTGTTTTCCTCTTTTTTCTTTTTTTTTTTAAGAAAAAATACTCTAGGTTACTGAATTCCTGGCCCTAAACTCTGCAGTCCAGTAAGTTCTGTTTTAAGCTATAAAGTGCCCTTCTTTTAAAGTGCCCTTTAAAAGAAAAACTAAACAGAACAAATTAATTTTTTTAAATTCTTTTCATGCTTTGAAAATTGATAGTGATCCAAATGGGAAATTTGATTCCAGTCCTCTTTGAAGTTAAATAAGAGCATGAGAATCACCCCTAGTTTTCCAAACTCTTTTCTTAATATTGAAGGGTTGCAACCATAATTCTGAGAGGGCTTTGTTTTAATAGAGACCATACAATAGATGACAATATACAGGTTTAGGAAGCTGTAATGTAACATTCTGCTCAATGGGTTTGTCCTTATATGAGAAAAGAATTTGTTTATAAAACATACCAAAATTACATCATTAAGAGGTTAGTCCTCCTAAAATATTTTGAAAATTCTTTTGAGTATGTGCATCTACAAAATGCTTGTTCTGTCCTTCAGTTCGGCAAAGGTGATTGTATGTGTATTCATTACTAAATTAAAATGACAAAAAATTACTTGCTTCCTACATGGGTCCTTTTGTATCATTTCAATGGAGTGGTATAATAAAGATGATTCTACATATCATGACCTAATAAGCTTTTATGAACAGTTCCAGTAGTATAGTTCTGAAACTGCTGCTAAATCTGATAGCATTAATATAGAAATGTAATTAGTGAAGGTGTAGGTTGCAGTAGTTCTAATCATAATCTTTTTTTCACGGTGTGTCGTTAGATATATACTGATGCTCCCACGCATTCTGTATTGCAGTGACTAATGATAAAAATAAGAGACATAAGACTGTTTAGAAGATACATACACTAAATATCAGAGGCATAACAGATTATATTTTTCATATATGCCATTTCCCTGGCACTTATGTATGAGTGTGATTCTGATTTTGTTTGTTTTCTGCTAGGCATGCAATTCCCTAACATGTATCTACACCCCCTGTTTGCTAGGTTTAGGAGAGGGTGTTAGCATCCTGGGTTGTTAGCAAGCCAGTTTATTTAGATGATATTCTAGTTTAGTGATTAGGAAAAGTAAATCGCTGCAAATATTTTGGCAGTAAAGCAACACAAAGAAAGAAGTGTCTTTCTTTTAGCATCCAGTTGTCAAGGATGTGAAGGAGTTCATATGGCCAGATGACACAGTGCTGCAAAATATTTTGGTATTCATGTTTGCTAAAATGCTGGGAAAAGTTTGAAAATCAGTTTGTGTTCAGGAATACCTGTTGTAACACAGGGCTGTTTTATCTGTACTCGCCATTTATTCTGAGGAGAGTTTATGTTTGGGGTTTTTCTTGGTGTGAGATGAATTTCTGAATGAGACTATCATTTGTTGTCAGAAGGATTTAAAGCCAACGTGGCAAAGGTGTCGCCTTTGAGTATGCTTATGTGTGTTACGAAGAAACAAAAGCACCAATATGGGGAGTGAGGCCAGTGTTTCTTCATCCACTCGTGTGACATTTTCTTCTGCTGTGCTTAGTGGGAGTGAGGGGAGAAGAGGGATGGGAAAAATGCACGTAGGCTTCGAGTGGCCCATGTGGAACTGGAGTTCAGTCCTGTCCTGTTGCAGTTTTAGGATTCGGAGGCTCCTGTATTGCTGTCATTGTGCAACTAAGGGACAGTCAAACTATTCATGGGTCATAAATTGGGGCTTTCTGGAATTCCATGTCCTCTTCTCTTCATTGGCAAAATTACTGTCACAGCTTCGGAGAGCAGCTTTAGCAGTCGAGTTTGGAAGCTTCCCAAGTAGATACGGGTTTAGAACTGCTCAGAGCACATACAAACTAAGCGAGTTCCATAAAGGCTGCAGTCAAAACAAGTAACTTATTTACAAATAAATCCTAACTATTTCTTAAATATAGCATTTGTATTAAGAAAAATGTCTTGTTCAAATTCTCAGCAGTTTTCGTTATTAACTTGTGGTTGTGAAACACAGTGAATGGTGCATATTTTCTCGTCTGTGTTTCTGAAAGAATGTTTTTTATATATATGTGGTTAAGTATTTACCCTTAACTGTATAATTATGTGATTGATCATCTCCTGTACTAATGACCTTGCCGTTTACAGGCTTTTGACTGATTTATCTTGTCTTCATTTAAAAAATGGAAGAAAAAACAAGAACTAAACTATCCCCTGTTTTAGTTATTCAAAGAAATTTCTAATCCCCTCTTCATCCTAGTTTTCTAGTATAATAAATTCAGCTCTCATTGGGCTGGTGCAAAGAGTTATTAAAGGAGTATCCCTTATTATGCCAGAGCCCAGGTATAGTGTGTTATTGTGACACAATCTCCCCAAAAGACATTAGTGTGTACACAAATTATCAGTGCAGATAATGTTATTTTGGTAAATTTCTTTATATATTATCCCAGTTTCAGAATTTTTTCTTTGTGTGATATTATAACTGAAACTAAATTAACTGGGACATACTAAAGGTGGCACCCTAAGAAGGATGCTTATTCGGCAGTAGTTTGCAGAATACCCACTAGCAGGTCATTCTGTAATTTTTGAAGTTATATCCTTCTATGCTTATACATGTCTTCCCATGGGGTTTTCTCCTTTCACTGAGTATTCCCTATGGTTTCTATTAACCAGCTTACCCAAGATTCAATAGGAAAAGCTCTCTGTCTTAGATTTTATAATTTTTTTTTGTTATGAACGTTCTTTTTTAGCCAGTTACTTGGCTAACCACTCTCTGAGATTTTTTTCATGTTTAAAAGCAGAGTCCACTGTTACATAAAATTTAAAAACCCCTATTGGACTTTTTATTCTATCCATAGAATTTAAATATTTTTCAAATTTCAGAGACAAAACAAAAGTGTTCCTACAGTTGCTAGTTATTCCTTTGGCTTTACTTTAAAATGAAAATTTGATGTCTGTGCGCTTTTTCCCTGCTTTCATTTGTGGCAGAGAGTAGCAACTCAACAGAACAACATGAAGATGTTCATATAACTCTTCTCCACAGCCTAGTTGGCCTTAAAAGCCATGAAGTATTTTATCCTGTGTAAGAGTCATATAGTTAGAAAATTATATGAAATATTGGGATGCATGCTTCGTTACACTAACCAAGATTTATGCCAGTACATCTTCCTTCCTTGATGGAAAAGTCCCCATTTATGCAGACTGGATGCATTTTACATCATTGTCTGTTGATGCAGAATGAATTAGTTTTAAACTCTGTGGGTAAATTCTTATATATATTGAAGCTCCTGGGTATACACATGCTTGAATCTCACTGGATTCTTCTGTTTTCCCCTACTGTAGCTGTGAAAAAGCAGAGAGCAACATTATTCTCCCGAGAGTCCCTTTGCCAGGATAGTGTTGGTGAACAGCGGGGTTAACAGGGCAGCTTCAGGGCAATTACCTCTGCATCTCTGTTTATTTCAACTGTTTTGTTACTAGAATCTTGAGGGTCCTTGTGAAAGGTTCAGGATATTTTAGGGGTTTTTTTTGTTCCCTTTCGTATATTCATTATCTAGGTCCTGGAAAAAACTCTTTATAGACATTTGTGTAATTTTCTGATGAACAGTGATGAGTTAACTTCTTTTTTTAAGGCAGGCTAAGTGTGAAAGATTGCTTTAAAGGAAAGCATTCAAAGTTCTCCTGGCTTTAGTCAATGTGTATTTGCAGGGTTTGCTGAGTATGTCTTATTTACCCTTCACCACCTCCACAGATCAGAATAGGCTGTAGTTGGACAGCTTTCAACGCACAAGAACAGTAGTCAAAACAATTTTAAAATACGCAGGTAAAGAGCAATTATTATTCCTTCAAAGATGCTATAAATAAAATAGTAGCTTATTAAATCTTATAATTTCCAGCCTGGTTTTACTGTTCTTTATAGGAAATTAAACAAATTACTAGAGTGCCAATACAATGCTCTTAATGTGGAAGGGGACAAAGAACAATCAGAACTGCCAAATTAAAAGCACTTCGGCATTAGTGTACATTTAAAATGTCAGGGGAAAGTACCAGGCTCCTCACTTAAAAGTTTATCTGGTTGTTACAGCTGCTGAAAAAGAAATTGTGATTTTAAAGAAATTTCATGTTAATTTTGCAGTAACTTGGATCTTATGTCTTACTTAGCTGTGCCTAAGTAAAAGGGCAGACTCTGAGCTCGCAAAAGGGTTATCTGCCAGGTGAGGGGTTCCTGATTTTAGTCTCGGCCTAAGAGAAGGCTGCATGTTGGCGTTTGCAAATGTTTCAATACTGGATTTCCGATGCTTTGGCAAAACCAATATTTGTTCTTCAACAAGAATGTTTGGTATTAAACAGAATTAAAGATTTATTCTATGAGTATTTTGGGGATTTGTGAGATTTTGGTGGCCTGGTGACAAAACACATTGTATTTTTTGCAAGCTCAAGTGCAGCTATGCTATTGATCAGAAAGAAATAATAGAATAGAATCTTACATAATTTACAATAAAACATATTGTTGGATTCCTTAGAGATTGCTATTAATTAATCATAAACATACACAGTAAGTAGACTTGTTAGTGAAATGGAGGTGAGTTGTTGGAAATATATTTTTATTGGGCCTCATTTGCCTTCTAAGATCAATTTGAAAGCAAGAGAAGAGTTTCTGGAGTTGTCTGACTTTCAGCAGTTTTAAGCAGAAGCATTGTTTTAATTGTTCACAAATGTATTGTATTAGCCTCATCTCTGATCATGTAGCTGAAGTTTAATTTAATTTTTCTGTGTTCAGAGAGTGCAGCTGTAAAAGAACAAAATCAATTAAAGGATGGCTGAGTTCTGGGAATACAGGAGGCGGCTCTGTTTACTTTTAAGGAAGTGAATCAGCATCCAAGACATTGATCTTCACAATATGTGTAAATTTAAAATATATGACTTAGAAATAAAAGATGTTACTGCACTTTCATGAACTTAAATCGCTCAGTTCTACCCTTTTCTCTTCAATCCAGTTATTGATCTCCGTTGCAGCTTGTGTGCTTTGCGTTCTAGTCTTGTATAGTTGGCAATCCCCTCTGGGGTTATTTTTTCTGCTGTTTATTATTATCCCCCTGGGCCAGGGACTAGCTCCAGCTCATCCCAGCCATTCTGGCATTTCCTTCAGGTTCCCAGTTCTAGATGCAAGAGACTGGTCAAGCTTTATTGCAGTAAATAAAGTGAGGACAATATTTTAAATCTTATTCTTTGC
The DNA here is from genome assembly GCA_025774025.1 of Xenus cinereus. Classification (NCBI taxonomy): domain Eukaryota; kingdom Metazoa; phylum Chordata; class Aves; order Charadriiformes; family Scolopacidae; genus Xenus; species Xenus cinereus. The sequence goes on along the minus strand of JAOXJK010000051.1, from coordinate 33,566,050 downwards.
TTCTACTCTGTGTGTGTGCTTTTGTGGTTTCTATGGAATACTGGCTGCATCATCTTTTAACATGGGAATAAGTGCACGGGGACACTTGGCAGGATAAGCCATACTTTGCCAACTTGACTGACCATCTGCTCTAGTGGCAATGCGGAAATGGAGTAGAGCTTTGAATAAGAAATTAGTGAAATAAGCAGCCTGACAGCACTGGGGTGCTTGGGATTCTCAGTGGATACCTTATGTGCCAGGGCAGGAAGTTTCTTCTGGCCTGTGAGCCCAGCCTGGAAACGAGCTAATTGTGGTGAAGCAATTAGTGGGTTGCAGAGGAGGAGGGAAGATACACGGCACGAAGCTGCATAGATCCCTGAAGGATGGAAGAGTTCATCTGATCCAGCAGAGCTGAGATGGGGAGTGTGGACAGCAGTGGTTAAGTGAGGAGGGGAAACAGCTCGTTGTTTTTTGGGGGTTTTGTTGTTGTTGTTGTAACTGCTCCAGACAAGCAAGTTCAGTTTTGAAGCAATGATGGCTCGTTCCAAATGCTTGCCTTCTCCCTTCATACTAAATAGTGTTAGCTAGAATTTATTTGTAGTTACACCTTGAGGATGAACACAATGTTAACGCTCTGGGAAAAGCAGTAAATTACACAACTGTGTTTGAGCACAGACTTAAGCGTAAGTCAAATACAGTAGAGTGTTCGTCATAGCCAGAGAGTGTAATAGAAATTCTGGAGTGGATTTATGGCACAAAATCAACCAAACAACAAAACCGAGCGTGAGCAGTAGCAAAAACCTTGTAGAGAATATAAAAATCTTCTTTTGGGAATATTGCTGGGAAATCAACTAAAAGTTAAAAATAAATAAATAAAAATCGATGGCAAAGGATATAGTCTAAAAAAAAATAATCCTACTTTTATGTCATCCCATAAACCATTGTCTTTCTGCTTTTATCTGTTTGAAAAAGTCTTAAATGAAAGAATTTTGAAATTGCCTTGATTGTCTAACTTGTAACATATCTTTTAATCTTACAGAGCAGCTGCTATTACTATTTCATTGTGTTATAAAATTGTCCTATATTTTTCCATCTAGTAGTCTGCTGGTTTTATGGTTGTGTATCCTTTTGGCTAAATCATATGAATGTAAAGAAAACAGTGGAAGAAGCTAAACCAGCCCAGCATGTCTTCAGTCACAAATGAAAAGCTGTCAGGAAGGTGTAGGGGCAGGAGGCCTAAGCTTCTGCTCAGCCAGCTATAAAAGACAAGGTGACAGAACCAATGAACTATATGAACGTATAAATGGAAAATTAGGAACTCAGACTTATTAAAAGTAGATGAATCTCTTGTTGTAAATTAATTATTAGTAAGGTGCGCTCATTGGCAAACCACGGGTCTGTGTGGATTCGGAGGTGTTTCCCATTTCAGATGTACTCTGTGCACCTGATGAACATTCTGGGTAGTTGCAGAGCAGCCTATTCCAATGTTTACATTTTTGCACTTTTACAGCTAGAAACAGTACATTTTAAGGCATAGGCAGTGACGTCTATTTCTGGAGAAAATCCAGAACTACTACATTACACTTGAAATTCTGCTTATTTTTCATTTCAGAGTGCTATTATTCAGTGTTTACATAATATGATAAAAAAGTTTGTGCTAACCTCTACACGTGCCACAGTTCTCAAGGTTTAATGTGTTTTTCTGAGGAACTGTGACTTCAAACCACTGTGGTTCTTCATGGCGTCACTGAGCATCTGCCAAACTTTTCTGGTGATTTTGTTGCTCTTTAGCTTATGACACTAAACAGGTGTGATGACTCAATAATTCTGAGAAGACAATATTTTGAGAGGCCTTCTCAATTATGTACTTGTGCTACAATGTAAATATTGATTGTTTTTAACATTAGATTGGAACAGTTGATTGGTTAGCTTTTCTTTAATTACATTAAAGATAACATATTTATCCCCTTTCCTCCAGAAAGACTTTTGCACTTGGTTCTGAACAAAAAGAACTGTTTGGCTGGTAGAAATTCTTGGTCACTGTTTTTTATGTGCATCATTTTTATGATTACTGTCACTAACATACAACGAGTTTTGAAACTTCTGGCTTAACCTGAAAGGGAATTCAGAATTAAATCTAATCGATGCAGTATGATCGATTCATACACCACAAAAATGTTGTATCTTCTGGATAAGACTCTTTGACCAATACAGAAAACTGTTCATGAATGAAATGTAAACCCTCGTTAGTGAATATAGGGGTATAGATTGTGAGGATGGTGGTATATAAAGGAGTTCCTAGTACCTTGCATTAATTGTGAGGGTAAGTAAAACGAGCATTTAAAACATTCGCTATTCTGTTAAACAGGGGATATAATAATAACTACATTATCTTGAGCCTTCAGAAATCTTTGGATTATTAGGAATTATTCATGTTTGTATTTTGTCTGCTTTTTAATGATGTACAGGTATTTACTGTCGGGATGTGTTGTGAAGCACTCTATTAATGAGGATAAACGATATTTAAGTGTCTGCATGAAATAAATATCCCCCTTAGTGCTTCCAGAAGTACACCTGCACGAAGATTACCCACCCTACAGCCACTGAAATACTTCTGCTAGCTCAGAATCCAAGTGTAGCTCCATTCTAGGTTACTTCTCTTGCTGTTTGTTTTTCCAGTGCGTTTGCTTTATTTATTCTTGTGGTGCTAGTATTACTTGAAGTTACTACGGCAACCTGTCACCATCTGCTATTAAGAAAGTATGCTGGGATTTAGTTGCTAGGTGTTGAAGTTTGTCATCTTACTCATATGACCCTAACGTTTTTCTGATGTTTCTTTTCCCATACACATTGCATCCACAACTAATATGCACTTTGACACCAGTGGGAGAGATTTCCCGTTCTTTCGGCTTGACCTTAGAAAGCCCTAGTTGTTTTACAGAATATATGTGTGATCCCTTGTGATGTACTTTGTATAAACTCAACCAAAACAGCATTTCTTTTACCTTGGCCACTGTTTTGCAGTGTTTATACTAAAGCCAGCCAGCATTATAGTTAATTTAAATTTGATATTAATTATGCTTTTTTTTAAAGTGAACAGGGAATTTGAATGTTTCCTAAGACATTTTCTCCTCTACCTCATTTTCATTTGACTACCTATTTACTTGTGTTCCTGATAGAAGTTAGTTGTTCATACTATTGATTTTCTTATTGCTTTACACATTTTAGGAAAGGCTATCAGCCAGTTGGTTAATTGAAAAAACAGAGTTCAGTGGTGTTTCTGTTCTGTTTAAATGAATATTTTTAACTTGGAAAACATATATTTTATTAGATCTTTTCATAGTAGTGCAGCGTAGTCAGTTATTTCTGGTTTTCTTAGTATTGTTATCAGTCAGGTGTTTACTTAGAAACATTTATTTTTTTATACATTTGACCTAGTTCTAATCAACATTTTCTGCTGTAATTCACAGGAGAAATTCTAACAAGGGTAAGCACAGCTGAAAGGACCTGTTAGGATTCTATCTGAAAAACTTCATCTACTCTGCCACAACCCTTTTTATACTGTCCAATCCATACATACAGTGCTTGGCTTAATGAAATACATTTTTGAATTGTAAGCATTGAACTATTATGTTTGTAGGCGGTGCTTGACTCCGAATTTCTTCTGTCCATGCAGCGAACATGCAGGCTGCATTCAAAGTGTAACACATCCCTCTTGTGCAGAACTTACTGTATTTTCAGGCAGCTCATGCTCTTTGCACGTTCTAGTAAGAGGTACCTTAACAGCACAGGGGGATTTCAGTGAATACATAGAGATGTTGGCCGATTTGATCACAGCTCTTTGTAGCCCTGTATTGCACTGAAGTTCTGTCAGTGGGAACGGTGATGCTGAGAGCGCACGAGTTACTTCAGAGACCTGAGGCTGCATCCGAGAAGCAAATCTTTATTGCTGGCAATTGGGGATTAGGAGGGAGGGGCAAGCTTTTACCCTATAAAAAAGCTAGCAGTTAATTTCTAATAGTTGAGATCGCTGGCAAGAAAATTATTAAAGATCAAACACTATTTATGTATTTTCCTGCTTTACAGTTACATGGAAATGACGGAGGAAGTTTTTGTAGCAAACCAGCTTTACTGTGCCCTTCTTTTTTTTTTTTTTTTATGTATCATTCAGTCCCACTGATGTGAATTTGACAGGTTTGGGGCGAGACACTGGCCAGCAATATGTGATCTTTGTTTATGGCTCTTCTCAGTAATCGAGCATATCATCTGTTAATTTTAAAATCACCATGCACAGTTACTAAGGATAGGCATTCATGCTGTACCATAATCACAGATATAGCAAGACACATTTTAGAAGTTGGTTTCAACAAAAGAAATAACCTTCTTAAAGTCCTTATGCCTTTAAGCAAGATAATACATCTATTCAATTCCTGTGAAGAAATGCTGCTTATTTCAAGAAGTGATTATTTAACATGAGTACAGAAAGGCATTCTATGGTCAATGTCTAACTACTAAAAATACAAGCTGTTGTTCATGTACAATTCTCTAACTTCTGTCAGTAATCTTTTCAAAATCAAGACATCAGAAGAAAACCCCCACACAATTTCATTACTGAATCCTTTGCAAGTCATTATTACTTTCAGCTGCAACATTTAATATCACCGAAAAGATTTGTCTGATCCATAACTGTAAAAGTGAACTACTACAGCAGCAAAACCAGCATTTCTTTTTAGAAGAGCATCAGTACCCGAGAACACACGATTCCTTACCTGAAAGCTTTTGGTTTACCTGCAGAAAATGTGTCTTCTTAGCCTTAAAAAGTAGGCAAGCCTCTCACTAGCACTAATGTTACTCCAAAAGAAGGTATAATAGCTCCTTTATATTGTAATTTTCACTGTTTATATGCAAGAAGTGTGCTGGGGTCTGCTCACGTAGGAATAAATAAAAAAAAAAAAAAGGCAGTACAAACTGAAGAGCAGCTAACATATGAAAGTAAAAGACCTCTAGTGGCCGTAACCTGAAGTTAAAGAAGGCTTCCCTTCGAAGTGGGAGACAAAATGGTTGGGTAGAACAAACTGCAGCTGAGACTTTGTTAACGTGTGCTCTTGGTGCCTTTCTGATGTCAGCAGAGAGGTACACCGTGAATCAGGGTTTCCCAGAGAATCTGATCAGAACCAGGTGGAAACTAAATTCTGGGCAGAGGCACTGGGGAGCCCCTTGAATCAATTCTAAACAGGAATGATGAAAAGATCCAAGTATATCTAGAAAATTATTTTGCATGCTCATCTACTTCGTAGCCTCTTATTTTAACAAAATCAAAGCATTTAAAGCTGGTTCACTTTTTAAAAAAATAACTAAAATTTCAGAAAATTCTAAGACAACAATAAGGAGGATTCTTCACTGTCTTAAAGGAAAAGTGCAAATCATTAAAGTCACTATTATTGCTTGAGAGATAAACGTCTTCGTAACTTTCATTAGGTTACAGTGAAACCCTAGGATTATAAATGACCAAATAGCTTTCAGCATTTCTGCTTTAGGCATTGAGAAAAATAGAATATTTCCTTTTGAGGAAGTTTGAAAAGTTTTGAGAAATGAAATAATATTCTAGAGTAATACAATTATTGTAGAATAGTATTCTATAAAAGTTTTATGGAGTTCTGTAATAGCTACTTAAACACCTACAGAATGTAAAAAATGTCTTTTCTTGCAATATTTTTTCCCGTGAACAGCCTATGTTTCTAGAACGATTAGAAAATTTTTATGGTAATATATTTTCTTCCTATGAATTCCAAATGGAAGAATCCTGGTCAACATCACATGCTTTTTAGAAGTCTTAAGGTAATATTGAATTGTACTTGATATATCAAGTTTTCTTGTCACAATGTGTGTTTCCATGCAGCGTGTCGGAAATGGTGCAGCTTTCTGACCTGAGCTGCTCCTTGTCAGTGTGGCTTTTGAATTATCTTTTTTGAGTTCTTAGCATGTTTCCTTCATCTGGGCTTGAAAAAGCTTGAATATTATTTTATTTTTGCATACATAAAAGGATTTATTGGGCATTTAGAGCAGTTCAATTTTAGAAAGACTGCAATCCAATAACTGAAGTATTCTGCATGTGTTGATATCTGTCTGGTTCTCTTTCAGAGCCATTTCGTGGCATGCATGACGGCGATCTTAAATCAGATGAACAACCAGCATTATTCAGTTTACATTGAAACTTTTCAGACAAGTTCAGAACTAGTGGTGAGTACAAAATAATCATGGAGGTGATAAGTAGTATTGTTTTGTATCTTGTATCTTGCCTGTTCTGTGTCTGTCTGTTTTCTGCCCCTGTCATTGTGTTGCCTCCCTCTTCTAATGGTGACCTTGGATGACACTGTAATCAGAAATTTGGAAAGATATAAATGTCACTGTTGTTGCCCCTAGCACTGAGGTGGTAACATAATAATAAAGAATAATTAATGGCATCTTTGTGTTATATTGTTCTGAGGAGAAGAAAAAAAAAACAAAACCAAAGCCAACCCTCAACTCCTTGAACCCTCCCTCCTCACTTTGTACATGGTGAAACATTTTCACTATTGAGTCTACTCCTGGTCCAGTAATGCCTTATTATTGCAACGCATCGTTTTATGCTAGCTGTTTCTGGCATAATTTAACAATAGTTGGGGTTTATTCTAGTTTGTACTAGTCAGTGTTCTCTGTGTTCTAGAAGGTTTTGGTAGTCCTATGTCTGACCTTTTATACTCCTGACATAACTCTGAAATAGGTAAGGGTATTGGCAAAGGTTTTGATTACACCATCTAGAGTTTGTCCATGGATGTAGTATTTTCAGTTGGCAAGATTTGTTCATTTTCCTTTGTTAAAGTCAGAGTGGTGCCGTAACTGAAATGCTAACAGAATGGATCTTGGGAAGCCTTTGCAGTTCTTCATGTGCTTTAGCTTACTTGCAAATGTAGCAGTATTTTAACATAATTTCAGCTTCCAAGCAGATTGGGTACTTGGTCCTAGAACCTTTAGTAATCCTTAAACTACAACAGTTCTGCAGAGGAAAAAAAAAAATAACGAGAAAGACAAGACATCAATAGATCAAATGAGTTTTACTGCTTGTAAAGGCATTGGTTTGTTGTCTTCTCCTTTTTTTCTCATCCCATAAGTATATGTCAGTGAAGATGACAAAGTTTTGTTGTCAAATAATGCTGTTGAGACCTATTGTTCACTTGGCTCTCTGCAAGTAACATGACAAGAAAGCGTACAAACTTCACAGACAGTTGCTTTTGAGGTTTTGGCAATAAATGATGACATCTCAGCTTGCCAGTCTCGCAGATTCTAGGTGACTTACTTAGAAGTTCAAGGGTAAAAAGGCATAGATATGCTATACGTGCAATAGACCCGAAATGATTATGTTCATTATACAGTGATCTCCAAATACTTTTAGGAAAAGTTTTGTTTGAAAACTTTCTGTTGTGCCTTCAGTTTTTAATTTAGAATACTTATTTTGGACTAAATTGGTGAAATAAAAAAATATTATATTTTTTGAATCTATTAATACTTTATGCACAATGAGATTTGTTTTGCTAATTAATTAAAAATTCAACAGCTTTACTCTAAAGTACTATAACTTTTTCTTTCCATTTGTTTATGGCTTATCTTTTCTGAAGACCCCAATATAATGATTTTTAGCCTTCGTTTGGAATCTGAGACTGCTGTTTTACAGGACTTCAGTTCCAGTCCTGGGCTTGCCGATATCACAAGGAATTTTTCCTTTGACTTCACTGGGAGCAGAGTTCTTAGTTCTTTGATCACAGTAGGGACACTTAAACTTCATATTACAGAGTCACAGACTTACTGTATTTTGTTTTTCTAGGACTTCTTGATGGAAACATTCATAATGTTCAAAGATCTCATTGGAAAGAACGTTTACCCTTCAGACTGGATGGCAATGAGCATGGTGCAGAACAGGTAAAATGGGCTGAGGATCAGTGCTCATTTCCCATGTGCTTGTGAAAAGTGAGCTCGTTTCTTATCTTACAAAACCTTTTGCTGTGCACTCTAAGATGATTTTATCATTCCAGTTTGGTGAATGCCAAGAAGGTCATAATCTGAAATAAGTTACTGACAATACATTAAATAGCTGCCTCTCCTTTAAGTCCACTTACAATGGAAAGGGGAAAAAATGTATTTAGCAGTAAAGTGGAAGTACGTGGTTGGTCTCCATGTTGACAGTCTACAGAAGCCAAGCTGTAAAAGGCCTATTGAATCTCAAATGTACTATGTCTGCACGTGGTTAGAATGTCCTCACTAATACATCGGCAAGTTCATTGCCATGCAAGAGTTATCAAACACAGTTTTCTTTCTGAAACGAAATGGTTGCTTGGATTGCTAGGAGGTCTGATGATAAAGACCAGATCTTTGAGCACAGCGCACTATTTGTAGGAGGAGGTTGGATCCACAGTGCTTACTGTAGCTCACATCTCTGAGGAAAGGTATTGCTATATTATAGATGGTTTGGGGTTTCATCATGATTGATTGCTTCAAACTCGGGTATATTGCATCTCTAGATCAAGACGCATCGAAGCAGAAGTTCGTGTGATCAAATGTATCATGGTCCCTATTGTTTGCTCTCTGAGAGTTAGCTATTAATAAGAAATGTTTGACTACTCTTATATTATAAAATTGAAGGAAGTATCCTGTGGACATAAACTGTGCAAACTATAGCTGTGGGTAAAGGTATGAAATCTGTCTGTTTCGGTGTCGCCATAAATGATGGCATGATAAACAAGGTATTGCTTGATCCCTCTTAAGCCACAGGACTGCTGTTGTCTTGGTGTGAGCATTGCAAGTAGCATAAGTGAAATTTCACATCATACAGATTTGCTGCCACATGAGCTCTTTTCAGTTTAGCAGTTCCATATCATGTGATACTGAATTGGAAAGACAAGAGGAGTGATCCTTGTGCACCTCCACTGTTGATAATGGATTCAGACAGCTGGTTTGGGCCAGTGTATCACAGATAGATTCCTTCAGAATGTCTTTGAAATATTGCTTCTTTGAAGAAGAAGGATATGTTTTTCCCTTGAGGTGTGAGTTTTGTTGTTTATTATGGGCGTCAGTTAGAAATTGAATGTTTTTGGCAACAAGGAAAGGGCAATATATAGGGTACAGGGTGGGCTATATGAAGATCTATTTCCTAATAATTGTTCGGAGCTGTTCTGAGGTACTGACTTTTTTCTGGTTGTGTCTCTTGTCTATAAGAGAGAAAAGCAAGGGAGGGTTGGACTGAGAATGTAAAGTAAAACACGTGGCTGCTCTAAGCAAAGTTAGTTGGTTCAATTTGTGTATTTGTAAAACTTGAAGGTGAGGAAGGGTTTCCTCAGAATTTGAACACCCAGAAGTTTTACAAACATCTCCATATGTAGAAGAAATTGAACAAAGAAGTAGCTGTGAGTATGTGACCACCTTATCTTGTGGATTATTTTTTTTACTTGCTTAATTTCCTCCTCTTCATACTTAGTGGAAATCATGGCTAAAAATCTCACCGAAAGGGATCTGGATTTGGGGAAAAAAATTGACTTAATTTGCTTTTTTTTATTTAGTGGGTATTACCTTTAGGGCTGAACTTATTCTTGTTTCTTGCTCTCAAAGAGACACTTTGAGTCAATATGCTGGATTGGATTATGAAGTGAATATACTTTCTTTTTTTTGAGCAAGACTTCTGTTGTCGAGCTGGATTTTGATCACCTGTACTATCATTATTTTAGTTTTGTAGAAATGGTAGTAACACTGAGATTTCTAGAAGTCACAAAGACACTAGTCTAAGAATTGTCTCAAAGATGCATAGGTTCCAATTAACTTACAAGTCCACAGATGCTGTTTATTTCAAATGGCCCAGTTATGTAATTTTACTCCTCCAGTTTTATAATAATTGAAAAGGAGAGAACAGAGGATCCTTAATAAAGTTCATAATCTCCTGGGAGTCTTGAGCAAAAGATTTGCTAAGAAAATCTGCAGCATTACAATATCAAATGTTGATATTGGATACATTTTCACGTAGGATTTGAAGGGAATGCTGTTAAATGGAAGGGGGTTTTTTTTGTGTGTGTGTCTGTTCCATGATTCAGAGTGAGGGTTATGGTTGTAGTGGGTAGCGACGATGGCAGTGAGGCCTCAGGTGCCTAAACCTCACTTTCTGTTGCTCGTATACACTAATGTTGATGCAGAGAGATTACTAACTCCTTTTTCGGGGGTGGGCAAATACGTATAGACTGGTGGATGGGTTTGTTCCATCTTGTACATGATAGTAGTTTCATCCCACTTGTTTCTGTGTCTGAGCCCCTCTCTGTGCTGTAAAGGTAAAATCTAATTCCATGAACATTCTTATGTTGCTGCTGCTGCAATTTGTAATTATTTTTAATGTAGCAAAGATTGCTCTTAAAAAGGTATCAGCTTAGTACTAAAGTAACCTAAAATGTTTTCTAATGTATATAAGCATAGAAAACCTTTCAAACTGTTCCTCTTATGTAGAAAATGCTGTTTATCATTTGCCTTATTCACATGTATGGCATTTTTTTTAATCTATAGAGGTGGGGGAAGGTTAAATCCTTGTTCAAAGAATATGCCTTTGGGGTTTGGGAATTCATCTGGTGAAATCTATATTGCCTCAGTTACCAACAATAGAAATTAATTTGTGGCACTGTGTATTTGTTGATAACACCTGCTAATGACTCTGAACTTTGCGAAACACTTTGGTCCAGACAGGCTTTGTTGCTCTAAATTTTATCCTGCATTGGACAAGTCAAATAAAAATATTTAAAGAAAAAAGTCAGCATTAAAAAAAATAAAGAAGTATTTAGAAGCTATTTAACAGTGCTTCTATGAACACATTGCTTACCTAAATTGATTTGGCACTGTTTATACTCTTTGATTATGTTGCTGTTCCTAAGATTACATAAGGAAATGAGTTATTGATCTTACTTTCATGTCTTAATTTTATGTTAAATCAAAAACTGGGAGGGGGGATTTTTGTTGTCAGTCTTTGTAGAGATTTGGGTTTGGTTTTTGGTATTTTTTTTTTTATTAGTTTGGTGTTTTTTTGAGGAGGGTAGGTGTTCTGTGAAATAAATGGAAGACCAATTTAGTTATCTAGATTTGTCTTATTAACATGCTTTACTCCAAACCAGAGAAGTAGCAGAGAAAAAGTCACAAGGGATCAGGCTGGGTTCTCTTATAATAACAATGAGAGAAGAAAATAAATTAAAACCCACAAAAAATGTTAGCAGAGCTAAGGTTTTGCATTCTTAATTCACCTGTTCTGAGCAGCAGACTGCATGCAGGCCTAGTTATGCCCTCAAGGAGGTATTTTACCTTGAGTCTCCCTTTTATGAATTTGCAAAACTATTAGTTAGAGGCTGTAAGGCATGCGTATTGTGTAACCTGGCTAATGGCAGAATGGAGTTGGCACATTGTCCCTACGGCATCCAGCAAAGCCTGACAGGCTCCCCCAGCTGCTCTCTTGTATTTTGTACCTGGCAGGGAAAGTGGGCATTGGAGGAATTTTGCTGCAGGATATACTGCAGTAGAGAAATGTAAAATCAGAGTACGTTTCCTTAGAGGCAGAGGGACAGGGAATAGCATAACTAATACTGCAGGTTTGGCCCTGTTTGTGGGTAAAAGGTGTTCCTAATGAGCAGGACACTCTAATTACTCTTACACAGAAATACAGACAGCGCATGTATGATATCAGGGATATTTCTACTAAATGTTAGATGTCTGGCACAGATAAGGGGAAAAGAATGAGAGAGTGACTTCTTAGGAGGTCAAAAGGAAGGGAGAATGGACGCATTCATGTCCAGGAGAAACTGCGGTAGGAGAGTTGAAAGAATAGAAGTAGAAGCTTAATTGACTAAACTTACTTAGTCAAGCTTTGCATGCATCAGGATGGAATGATTAACTCAAATTACTTTAAATCACTATTATAAATTATGTGCTGTTTGCTCTCAAAGTGTGGTCTGACTCCCAAAGCCCATTTGAAGGAGGCAGAAGCTGTGATGTGGTCCCACTGGACTGGGAGTATTTTATTAGCAAATGAGAATCAAAAAGGGGAATGAATTACTACTTTTCCTTTTTTTTTTTCTTTTTCTTCTTTCTTTCTTTTTTTATTCTTCCTCTTTTTTTCCCCTTCTTCCATTAACAGCAAGTTGGGAAGAACACTTTTTTGTGGCGTGCTAGATGGGGCATAACACTTTGGGACATAGTAAAACCCTCACTGAGTTCATGTGGATATAATATCTGAGATGTTT
>JAOXJK010000051.1:33503693-33543816 GCA_025774025.1 Xenus cinereus | reverse complement strand
TTTTTTTCCAAATCTGAAAGTGTGCCAAACATGAGGCAGTTTTGTAAAGATAAATGCACCCGTGTGAGTGAAGCGTTAGGGAAGAATGTGTTTATTTTCTTGTGGGGCAGCTTGCAGAGGAAATCACATTTTCCAGAACAAGAGTTGATCGCATAAAAAGCCGAAAAGAGAGTATAACAGCCTGTTCAGAGCAGCAGAGGCCAGAACTGCAGCGGGTACAGGGCAGTTCTGTGACTATACAGAGGTGGTTTAGGAGAGTGGTGATTACAGAAGAATAGTACAGGGATGGAAAGAAGATATTCTTTAGGTTTTCACAAAGAATTTTTCTCCTCATGATAAACCATAATCATAACAAAGGATTTCAGTGTAGCCAGTGAAGTCAGTGCCCTAATGAAGCAGTGTTCTCCTTTTGGACTGTTGCTTAGTGGTTAAATAGGATTCCCCGTCATAAGCCTACTAAAAGATGAACTTTTGCTTTGCCTCCCTCATTAAGAAACTGAATTTAGCCCTTGCAAATCTTTTTTTTTTTTTTTTGGTGATGAGGCTAAAATTCATTTCACTGACTATTCTGTTTCTGGTAGTGGCTCATAAAGGGCTGCTGAGGGAACAGTCTAACAGCAGAGCTGGAAAGAAGTACCACCATTTGATGTGTTCTCCAGTGAGCAATGCCATTTAGTAGTCCTCCCTTCGTTTTTGTCTGTGATGTGTCTAATCACTTTGGAGGCATGGAGGCAGTATAAAATTCAGGCATTCCCAGCATTCTATAGGTACGAGTTGCATAGCTAAGCAAGACTAGCATAAAAGCTATCTCTTGCTTACTTTGAATCCATATTCTGATTTTGTTCAGTTGTTTCCAATGTTTGTATGAGAAACAGTGAAGAGAAAGTCTCTCACCTCCCTGGTAGTTTCGGTTTTATAGGTTCTACCATATCCCTCAGCCACTTGGTGTCCCCTGACTTAAGAACTCAGGTCTCAGGCACAACCCGTTAAATGTGTTGGATCACTGCTTTGTCACATTAATTTGCTTGTTTTCATCTCTCTTTTTTCTTTTTGTATTTGTTTATCTTTCTGAGATGAGAAACCAGAACACCACACAGAATCCAACACGAGACAACATGCCTTTGACAGTAATATATGGATGTCCTGTGATCTCTTAATCTTTGCTAATAATTCTGATTATCGAATTATTGCTTTTTCTGATGCTACTAAACATGAAGACGGTGGGGGGGTTGTAATTTGTAATACTGTTGTAATTAATAGATCTTGTTCCTGGTTGGTAATAGCTAGTTGACATTCAGTCGTCGTATCTGAACAGTTAGGATTGGTTTTCCCTTGTGTTCACCTCTTTCAGGTTGCAGTGTTTGCCCTCGGTTTTTTCCCATTGAAATATTTCAACTTAAAACATTTAAAAATTTTTAAAGGAAAATGGATCACTTATTTTCAAGGCTGTAAATTGAATGAAACCGAATTATTAAATTAAAGTTTATAAATATTTGGAGATACAATTGATTTTTGTTTTACAAATGTACTGTGCTGGAAAGTTAGAAATCAGCTTTAGAAATGTGACTTAATCTTGCTGCGTCAATAACAAGTATAAAGAGGTGCTGCTTTTCAAGCTAGAGGGATAATGTTCACATTCTTCCTCTTGGAAGAAACAACTGTATATTAATTCAGCTTTGAATGTGTTTTTATAATCAACCTGAGAAGGAAGATGAGCAGAGCCTTCATCCTCCCCTCACCACCTGTGAGAAAACAGAAAAGCTGCACATGGTATATTTGAGTTGGGAAAATGCAGTGGCAGCTCTGAAGTAATAACCTAAGTGCAGGAACCCTTTCAGCTGCCAACCCCAGGAGGAGGCAGTAACACTCTTGGAAGTGATTTGGTTTTGTCACATAGAAGGTAAAATTGTTTTTGAAAGAATTGTTCTCTTTGTTTTCTCAAGAATGCAACGCAGTGTGCAGCAGAGAAAAAGAAATTATATTTTTCAATGGACATCAAGAAACTTTTGGACAATTGTGTGTTTAAATGTTTTTTATGTATAACAGACTATAAATTCCATGTCATTGCACAGACTGCTCAGTTATGTTCACATATGTGTGAACTTTCCTTCTTCTAGTGAGTTCAGTGTTTAAATGTGTTGCCATCAATATCACACGTGGTTGGAATAGATTCTCAAAGATTACATTCATTTACCTGCATCATTGCTTTTCTTTTTTAGGGTGTTCTTGAGAGCCATCAACAAATTTGCAGAGACAATGAACCAGAAATTTCTGGAGAATATGAATTTTGAGGTCCAAGTAAGTATTTAGACTTTTTTAGCTGAGTTGAGGTAGGATGTGCAGGTAGGATCATTCTGGTCTGTCAGAAACCCTTCTGGTACTTTATGTCAGCATGAAAACGCCTGTTGATTTGAGTGAGGCAGGGTTAGGGTGTCTTCGATACGACATGAAAATCATACTTTGATTATTTATGATAAAGCAGTAAACAGAGCGTTTTGTGCTGTGATTCTCTCACAACTGGCAAACAGAAACTTTTTTTTTTTTTTAGCCAGCCAACCGCATTCAGAAAGGCAATCTTTGATGTCATGCACGTAGCCTGTACAATGTCACTGCTATGTATGTAGGGCAGAAAGAGCTTAACTTTGTTTGATTCCTGGAGTATTTAGCACTTAGAATTTTATTTTTAACTTTTAGTCTTCCCTGATATTATTTATTTATTTATTTTCCTTTATTTTTAGTAGTTCTTTATGAAATAGTTTAAATTTTGGGTCTTTTTTTTTTGAGTTTGCTCTGTAGCATTCTTTCTAACTTAGCTATTTGACCATGTGTTTGGCTTGCTTCGGATAAAAATGCAAATGTCTGTAGTTTTCACATTCACTAAATTGTTATTAAAATGTAAATACAGTTTTAGAATCAGGATTTGTCACTAAATGCAGCCTGATTATGGTGAGCGCTGCATAGTATGAAAAATTCTTCTATTTTACTCTTTATTTTAACTGCAGTTAAATGTTTTAAGCTCAAAAATGCTTCCTGATACCCAAAATCGGATCTGTTCATTAGATAATACCTTATTGGAGGTATTATCTAATGGTACCTAACCATGAAGTACAGGCCTCTATCTTCTTGATTTCTTGAGGTTTCTATTTTATGGTTAATCTTGCAACTTGCAGTCTCTCTTGAGTGATTCTGCCCCACTGCATGTGAACTTTTTAGGCTTACTTTGCAAAAAACTGTTTGGATATTGGTCTCTTGGTCCTTAACATAAAATCCCTCGGTCACATACAACTACGGAGCAATCATGTGCGTGGTTACACAGGAAGAGTTTAAAAGACAGTAGTAAAAGGAAAGGTAAAACATCCAGTTCATCCTCAGTTACAGTGGCCTCCAAGTATGAAATGTAGAGCTTTTTCCTCATTTACTTCATTAAAAAAGTTGTACCATCAAAAGGTGTGACTTCATAAATGTTTGTATCTATAATGTTAATTAAGATTTTTGAATCCTAGGGAAAGATGTTTCATCTGAAAAACTGCAAATTTCTTTTTAGTAAATATTTCTGCTGGAAACTCTCAAATCCTTCACATACTTAACACATAACATCTCTTAGGCTATTTCAATTGATTCACAACCAATTTGTAACTTATCATTTCTAGAACACTTGATTACTTTCACTGCACAATGTGTCAGTAGTTTTTACAAGCAAATAAAATAGGCCTGGTGAACACCAGTATGTGTAGGCTGCCGAAACTACGCAAACTACTATAAAGACTGTCAAAATGCTATTAAGTTGTACACTTCAAATGTACACCTCTTTCAAATGGTAAAGCAGCAGTTTAAACCTGGAACTTTTATTTCAAATAAGTTTCCTGTGGCAATTCTGTGCATGCCAGCGTGTTATCAACCAACCGGGGTTACAGTTCATCACTGAACCTTGTAGTTCAAGGGAATGTGTTAATGCTTGCTCTTTTCTCCATGACTTCTCAAATACCTGGAGGCTTTGAATAAGCGAAACAACATTAGAGTAATTAAGTAGTTCCATCTAAAGAATTGTAGTACCCTTATAATTTTCACAAGAGACTTAAAAGTACAGGTCAGGGACATACCTTGCTTTTCTTCCCTGAATAAGAGCTATGAAAACCACCTAAAAGCACCCTAAATATCCCTATTAAAAAAGCTGCTACTGGACTATAGAAAATCTTAATAATGCAAAGCATATTTTCTAATTTTAGTAATTAAAAAAACCCCATAAACTTTATTTCCCACTATTATCTATATATATTCAGATCATTGATAGCTGAAGGTTTAAATGTTTTAAAGGTTCTGTTACTGTTTTTCATATTAACATTTTTTGAAAAAAAGCCACAACCCTATAAATCAGTGTTTTGCAGCTACTCAGACTGTGAAAACTTGAACATAGAGAAATGCTTAAAACTAAAGATCTTATTAACTGAAATGAGAAACTTGAGAGGTCCTCTAGTGGACCTTCTTCATTTTCTGAGGATCAACTTGATCCAAATATTCTCTAACAAGAATTTTGCCTGACTGTTCTAGAGCCTTTTATGGTAAGAGCTTAGTCTGTACCTTTCCTAGGGTACTGTATTATCCTTAAAGTTACAAAATTTTCTTAAAATGCTCTAAAGCACTGAGGCGTCATGGACAGGAACAAAGAGTGGAAATAGTAAAGGAGGAATAACTTCAACATGTTTATCTAATAAAGAATTTGTCTTTTGAAGTCTTAGCTTAAATGTTCCTACTCTGCAGTGTAAATCCACGTCCTTGCTCTGTCCTTTCTGGCTGGGGAAGGTTTGGGCCTGGAGGTGTAATTTTTCATGTGGATTGCACTTACACGAATGGTTCTCCAACAGCGTGGATACCAAAGTCATTTGCTATAGTCCAAGAAAATTTTTCAGCAGCACTAAAAAATGAGCAAATGACAAAAAAAGAGACAATATATTTTTTTATATCAGTATACCTTGGCTGTAAGCAAACAGGAGCAGTGTTAACAAATAAGAAACTTCTATACTGTACAAATAGCTCACTTCACAGTTTCAGTCTCTGGGGCTGTTATTCTTTTTAGATTTAATATTTGGGTTTCTTCAGTTGTTTTGGAGTATTTTTAGATATTAAACAAACAAGCAATCCTTCTTTGTGCAGCTGTTGCAGTGCTTGTATGTTTTGATTTTAGCGATTAAGGTACCGACAGGCTAATAACATAAAGGGGCTTTTGTTTTAGCAAGTGCTTTAAAAAAACCCTTTGCGTGATGCTTACTTCTGTTACTATTTATCCATTGCATAGGCTTTTGGGGTACGGAATAGTCATGAGAAACTAAAACGAAACTTTGAGATGTAGGTTCCTTCAAGGAGGAACAAATCTTTGGGATTTCTCTGAGGTGTCTGTATTTAAAAGAAGTTTAGGAATTAGGAGTTTTAGAGAAACATTTGCTTTAATGAAAATAAGCAATACACTCATGTTCCTTAGGGAATGTAGTCATTGCCCAAAACCATACAATAAGTCTACAGGTGGAAACAAAAGCTGCTATGTTATTGCTTTGGTATTCACTTCAAAGTATTTGATAATAAATGTTACAGTGCAATAAAACTCTCAGTGGGGTAAAATGGGCAATTGATGAATGGTCAATGTTTTTGAGGTGCATTCAAAACTTTTACCCAGGTTGGAATCTCTCTATGTAGCTATATTTGTTATTTTTATTTGTATGCATATAGAAAAATTTTTTTTTGGGACAGAAAACTTGTTTTTGCTGTTTCGAATTGGGAGCTACAGGCTGATAACCACGCAGCCCGTGCATTCCCATAGCCAGCCCCATGGAGAAGGGCAGCCGCGGTGTTCCCACCTGCACGTTAGCCACGTCCTGAGGGACATCACCACGGCTGAGTTTGCAGGAGAAAGAGCCCCAGTGCACATCAGTAGATCTCTTCTGTCAGTGGGCCAGATATTGATTGCAGTAAATCTAAGATGTTCTTCCTAACACCAGAATTGAGGCAGTGGCATCCCGTGGAGTGCAGCTTAACCTCAACTCTTTGCTTTGGGCTCTTTTTTTCCAATTCCAGACAAAAAATGTGATCTTGAAATGTCCTTCTGCTGTTGCCGAACCTGACAGAGATTTTAGTGAGCACGATTGATGTGTTTTACAAATAATGTCCAGCTGTTTCACTTGCTATGAATAAGTAATTGGAGTTGTGCATCTAAATTTAATGTAACTTTTGAAAGATGCTGTGTGCCTGTGTTCCGTAAGTGACTACTGCAGATCTAAATCTGAAGGAAATTATTGCATATAGAGTTTCTGTGAAACAAATGGGTTTTCATTTAAAAAAGAAAAAGAAGAAAAAGCCCCAAACAAGAACTGTTTATTGAAGGGTCAGTGATTTAGTACACAGCAGCCTTCAGGCAATCCAGTCTCCTGGCAGGGGCATGGGGACTGCTGATTTCTGGTTTCAAAGCAGGAGGGATGAGTAAAGTTCAGGACACTACTAACTATATGCAGCAAGAACAATGTCTCAAGAATTTGGAAGCTAAACCAGTGACAACTGTTTTAATATTCATAATTAAGGGTAATTTAAACTATGGAAATGTAATATATTGGGATGGGGAAAATAAAGATGCATATTGGTGAAGATTCAAAAAAAAAAAAAAGGTGTTACATCTCCAAATTCTTTATTAACAAGTGAATGATTTATACTGCTTGTAGGAGGTGTTTTCAAATCTGATTATTAGCAAATAGTTGAAGAAAAGTCTTAATTTTAAAAATTGTTTAAAAAAAGCAATTTAAAGCACAGGGAGGTAGATTTGAGGATTTTTTACTTGGCTGAGTGATTGCATGACAACATATAGCAGACAACCTAACCAAACAAAGTAAGTAGACTTTGAAGTAATTGAACAACTAAAAAAGGGTAGTGTAAATCTAGACAAAGGAATGAAGACATTTTTGCTACTCTGTTGAAGCTGGTTAAATGGAGAAAAAAAGGGTTCCTGGCCTTTTTCTTGTTTCTAAAGCAAAATTGCTTTTCTAACTCGTTATGTGATACAGGCAGAAAGGAAAGAAGTGGCACCATTTAGGACCTGTGAAAGGATGTGCTTTATCTGATGAACAGTGGTTACAATCTTTAAGTTTAAAACGATGCATTAACTTAAAGCCATAGGTTCAATGATGAAGCTGTTACATACCTTGGAGACAAATAGCAAAACGGTGCACAGCACAGTGGTGATGTGCCGTTAAATTTTCGGCCTTAATAAGTTTGGTCACTGAGTCCATTTATGTAGAGAGCCCTTTTTTAAGTTCCAGTGCTTTGACACTGAGATTGTCGTTGCAGTGATCAGGCAGGAAGGGCCAGAGCTGCTGTTTGGGTTGAGAATCATTATACCTAGAGGGAATTAAAGTCACTTGATGTCTGAGGTGTTATGTGCCTGCTGGGTGAGGAGGTGGTTTTCTATAGGTTAGGGTTGTTTTTTGAGTTTGGCGTGCAGGGTTTACACGCTGGGTGTAGTCAGATGTACGTCAGTCACTCTCAGAAAACCAGCTGCAATTAGAGACTGCACACAGCAGGTATTCTGCAGTGCCATACTACAGCAAAACCTAGAAGAGTAAAGAAAGGACTAGCTAAAAGGCATTTGTGACAGAGAATTTACTACTGTGCTGATAAGACAAAACAGGTCCAGAGCAAATAATTTTACAAGAGATAAGGGAGTGAATTTTCATTAAGTGATTGACCAAAAATAAACCATGAAGCAAAAATGAACGAGGGCTCACAATATTCACGATACCTTAAGCTGGTGAATGCATACAGTGCAAACAGGGAGAGAGCCCTGCATAATGCATTAATGTATGTGCTTCAGTGCCGAAAGTAAACTGGAACGTGAGAATTGAATACACAGAAATCTGGAGTTTCAGTAGAAATTAATGGAATAGGTAAAAAACTTCAGTATTTAGCAGTTCATATTCTATTGCTGTCTCTTTATCTGAAATAGGTTATTGACTTGCATTTACGTTAGATAGAAATGCCGTGGTGTATTGAAACAGATGATCTGAAAGGCTTGGAAATATTTCTCACATAAAGATTCTAAAGAATGGATTCAAGAGCCATCTGTCTGAAGCATTTTAGCAGATCTTGCCGTGGGATATGGAGCTGCATTAGCTGAATCTCAGCCTTCCTTCCAGATATATATTCTGTCTTTACACCTAGAAAAAGTTCACTGAAGTGTAAATCATGTCATTGAAGGTTTGCAACTGTGGAACGTATAATAGTTTAAGAATTTTTATTCAGAATGAGCATATTAAGATAGTGTAAGGAGATATATTGGTGCTATACAAAAAGAATACAAAACAAAAAGTTAGGAAAGCAGGTCTGAGGTTAGACTTTTTTCTGAAGACTGTAATGATGGGTGGGGTGGTGTAGGGCCAGCTCGTTTTCATTACTACCTTCCACTAGGAAAGACAATTTTGCTTTGGAAATACAGCCATTGCAGGTGATTTCAGATGTGTTCAACATAAAATTTTAAAGGAGATTGCGACATTGGCAGTCGTGCTGTTTTGTATCAAATAACAATTTTTTTAAGGGTTTGCCAATTTGAAATGCAGAGATCATGTAGCCTGTCCAGATGACTGCTGTGCAGCTGGGCTTTTGCAGGACAGCAGAACAGATGCACCCTAAAACGTGTAAGTTCTGGGTTTAGGCTGTATGGGGTGAGATGGGTTCTTCGCAAGAGACTTAACAAACAAACAAAAATATGAAAAAATCGTGGAATGTATTTTGGAAAAAGTGTTCCCTGAAAGTCACCCTGGTTTCTTGGCTTCATTTATAACAAAACCTGTGTGATTCCGTACTTATGCAATATATTCATTCACAGTATCCTGTGAAGTGTTTTTCATTTGTGGTAAATAGGACAATTCTGGGACTTTTCAGTGCACTTCTCTTTCACCTTTTTTGGTAATCACACCATCCTTCTTCAGTCAAAAAATGCTGATTTTGTTTGACTGAAAACTTCTGTGTTACAAGACAAAGTATTGTATGCTCACCTCAGGGTAGCCCCCAGGGTGTTAAATAAGTGTGAATAATCAGGGGATAACATGGCTTTCCATAAGCAGACTAAACACCTTTGCCTCAAAGAAAAAGAGTCTTTGTACACCTTTTCCTATTTTATACTGAAGAACATCCAGGTAATTGATTTGCCACTTACTTGAATCACAAGGATTTTTAAGGAAGCAAATATTTGGCAGTAGTACAGTTTTGAAGCTGAGTATTATCTGTCCCTATGGATATAGAGATGCAGGTATGAAATAAAAAAGTAAGTTCAAATGTGAAGTAAGATTTTTTCATTGTTATATAGAAATATAATAATTAAATTATCTTTCTATTTACCAGACGTCTTAACTGTCAGCAATTTTCTTATTTTTATGAATGCAGAACTAGGAAAGATGGTTTCATTTCTTTTTATTGAGACAGCAGAAATCCCTTTTTTAACTGGCAAGGCTTTTTCCTCTTAATTTTATTTAGTTTGAATGAACCGTAAGCCTGTTTTCCATCAACAGAAAAGTGAAGATAATAATGTTTAATGGTTCAAAATTTCAGTTAAATTTTCCAACGTGCATTTTTACCTTTATAGAATCTATTTAGACCTCATGTGATGGGGTTTTTTGTTTGTGTTAGTAAGGGATGTCATTAGGTAGGTGTTACTTTGTGTAGGAGAAGAGAGTGTTTTCACTCTGTTGTCACTGTCAGCTCCTGGCTCCATCAGCTTTGGGTTTAGATCTCTTGCTCTGCATAGTATTTCCATTCAGCGGCTGAACACAGCAGCACTGCAATACAGTTTGCAGCCATTGACACCTTTAATGCCACTTAATGAATTGAAATGCCTTTTTTTGGTGATGTTTCTGATTGGAGATGGCAGTTTCTGACACATTAGGTATGGGGAAGAATGAACAAATCAAAAGCAGTTTGTTGTGGTCAGACACAGCAATCACAGAGTTTCTGGTCTGGGAGAAACAATGCTATTGATTCCTGTTCCTTCCTGCCCTTCCCCTCCGCTAGCAGGGCAGTAGAAAGGATCACATTTTTACATCTGTACTGTTATAGCAATTATAATTGCATGTTAACCATCTATATTCCTGCCGCAGAATTTTATTATAAAAGGTATAGTCTATATTCCATTATAACATAACTATGACTTAAAAGAAAATGCTTATTTTTCATGTTTTTCCCACCTTTCTTGCATACAGTAGGCACCATTAGTAACTCATCAGTAATTCAATGTATTTTAACATCACAAACAGAACTGCACAGCTTATTTTTTAAATCTTTGGTTAGAAACCCCAAAATCAGAAGCTTCGCTGTGTTACAAATATACAGGGAAAAATATGTACCATATTGTGCAAAAATATATCTATGATAGTGTTAGACATTGTAGGAGACCCCATGAGGTGGCTGATGCAGAAGTAGATAGGTAATGCAACCCTTAGAAAATGTAGTTATCTAGCAATATTAGAAGTGTTAGATTTTTATATATTACATATAGTACTGTGCATTTGAAAATTATTAAACTTGAGAGTTTAAAGTTCATCTTTGATCCTTCTACTGACCTATAGCTGGGTCTTTCTAGAGTGACCTGTGGTAAGTAATTGATTTTTCTGATGTTCATCTTCAAATTTCTTTGGACTTTGGATTCATTGCTCAGAATGGAAAGAAACACACAGGGTATAAATTCTGGAAGACTTTTCATACATGACAGTAATTTTTACTCGATTCAGTGCCTTATTTCAGAGGTTTGGGATTTTTTTCCAGTGTGAGAGTGGTAGATGTCTGGAGTAGAAACTATTTGCAAGTATTTTTCTTAAGTTGCATCATTAAACAGTCAGCACGTGACAAAACGAGGGAGAGAATGGGGTTATGGCTTGAAAATCGTTAAAGTCTAAAAATTAATAAAACTTTTGTTGCTTTATATAATGTGCAAGGTTTCTTCAAAGCTTCTGTAAACTTATTTTCATTAACCTGAGATTTTTCTACCTTTGTTCTGTGCTTTTGAAGTACATAACCAATGCAAAGACATTTTGGCAGAGGTCTCAAAGGATTTTCATAATTCTTTACTTTAGGATGTTTAATATTCTCTCTTTCACCTCAGAGAAAACACTCTGCCTGTCATGGGCCCGTCTGCATGTCGGAGGAGTAAGCCCTAAATACTGTGCTTGTAACTTCCAGAATTTATGAATGGTTGTAACTCTGAAAATTGTATTTGTTAAGACTCCAATTACACAGAATGTAGTGCCTACTTTACTAATTTTTTAATGTTTATCAGGTGGGGAGTTATTCCCTGACAAAGTAATTTTAGCCTTTACATTTTAATTTTTGCCTCTGATTAGCAATTTGTATTTTTCTAGTGTGATATTCTAAAAGACAGCGCAGAATGATTTTCCTGAACGTTGAAATTTTAAGCCTGCGTGATGCAGCCGTGCGTGCTCTCTTTGCGATGGAGTTTCAGTGTCTGTGGTTGATCCAGTTAAGCCATTTAATTAAAACACAAGTTGGTATTCATTTGTTTTAAATTGTTTGAACTCAAAAGTAGTAAAATACTCACAAAATAGTAAAAAAATAGGTGTGTCTTTTATTTAGTTTAAGTAATGAAGAAATGTATTTCAGAATGTGAAAGAGAACATTTTTGAGGTAAAATTATCACATATTGAGAACATCCTATATCCTGGAAGTCAATGGATCGTTTCATAGAAACATTATTTAAGTGTTCACAAAGGTTATTTGTGGCTGACCTAGCTCAGTAGCTGTGGTAACTACATAGTTTGCAATTATGCATACACACAGAAAGTTTCCAAGTGCCGTTTTTCAACAAAATCACAGAGATGAACCCGGTATCTATCTGGAATGTGTTATATCGGCTGGTGTCATGGGGCCGAGCTTGCTTTCACCATAGTATTTCAAGAAAAAAAAATAAACAGAATTATCGTCTTGTCTGTTTTATGAAATGCTGGAGTACAGTTAGTATCCACAGTAATTTGTCAGAAATCCAAATGTCTTCCAGAGACTTCATGTTTTTCCTACATTGTCAAAAAGCCGTGAGCACAGGTGTCTGTAGGAGACCCCAGCGGGTGGAAGGAGGCGGGAGCAGTGTTTACTTTTGGTAGCTGTCCTGCAAACTCATCCACATCTCCTCTTCTTTGTGAGAAGGCAGGGAATTTCTTACTAAATTACTTCCACACTTTCCAATACGGCAGCTGTTACATTTGCTAGGGGGAAGGCACCTTGTGTTTTCTGGAAAAAAAAAATGGAATGAGAGATCCTTTCCTTTTGCGTTCCCTTAGCCCTTCTCCAGAGCGGGGCTGGCAGGTCCCCAGCCCCCCCAGCCTGGGTGGCTCCACTCTGCTCTGCCAGTTCCATTGAAGTACCACACGCTGGAAGCAGCCTGTTCTCTTGCTGTCAGATGCTGCCTCTCAGTGGGAGTTTGCAATGACTAATTGACAGCTAATTACAGAGAAGGTCCCTTCTCAGCTCTAGCTTTGTCTCCCAGCGCTCGGTCCCTGGGTGACAGCTCAGCACTGGAGCTCATGGCAACAAGCAGCAGAGCTCTGAGTATCCCGCACATCGCAGCACGAGAGCTCTGGTCCTCTCCTGGCACTGCTGCTTCACCCAGCCCTGCCACGTCCTGGGTAACTGCATCCTCGAATGCACCACTTCTCATAATGTTATTGTGGGCCTATGAGAAAATAAACCAGGTCTCGCAAGCATGTTATTTTGTATTTTAAAATTTTTTTCTATCAGCTTTTGCCATTTTTTACTTTCGAGAGAATTCTTTGCTTCACAGGGTTTTAAAGTTAGTTTTGGTACTTAAGAGTTTGCAAGTCTTTAACTTGAATGTGCTGTTGAAATGCAAAGGATCGTGTCTTTTCAGCCATCGCTGGGGACAAATGGAAATGTATTTTATAAATTAGGATATTGAGCCTTTAGGGTGTGTCTCTGAAAAGGCGGCATTCGAACTTTGAATTAAGTGAATAAATAAACAATTAACTGTAGTAATAAGGCTTCATTTTTCTCCCCATAATCTAGAACAATATGAGAAATTTTCCATTTTGCTGCTGTAATTGACACATCCAAAGTACATTCCCTACACACCAATCAATACAGCTTCTCAAGGGACTGAAAACTCTAAATTGGTCAAATTAATCTTTTAAAATCTTTGATAAGATTACAAAGATTTGATAACAAATAACATCTATCCTGGGGAAAAATGCTCTGAATTAGTATGTACTATTAGTGCAGTCAAAAATTAGATATGAAAGTAATTCAAATGTTTGTATTAAGGGGGGAAAAGCTTCAGCCTTACTAGTGCTCATATTCCAATGCTGTTTTTAATAAGGCTGTGATTGGTTTGGGGGAATTCAGAGCATCTTTGAAGGGCGTAATATGTAAGAAATTAACAGCTGTCTCCAGTGAAATGCTGCTTGAGTGTGTCTGCACCAGGGATAACTCTGTTCTCTGGACTGTAAATACCCGAGGACAGGACCAGCCCTCCTAAGGGTGTTTAAACCAGCAAGTCTGCTAACGAGGGCTTTGCTTCAGCCTCTAAGGGATTTAAAAATTAAATGCAGGATCATCACATTATAGAGGACGTTCGAGGACTTTATTTATTGTAGGAAACATCTGTATTTTTGTGTGTTGGTATCTATTTTTCTTGGTTATTTATGCACAAGAGTTTTCCAGGTTATAAAGGACAGAGGTCACTGAAGTTTTTGATGAAACATTATATTTCTTGGCTATTTCATATGGGTTCCCAACCTAGCGTTGTATTTCACCATTGAAAATTAAGATTCTGTAATAATGATATATGTTTTGTTTCCATCCTTTAAATTACCACTGAATACATTTATTATTGTCGTTCTACCTTCTCACCAATACCTACTACCCATATTTTTAGATGCAGATACATTTTAAAAAGAAGCATCTGAAGCCTGTGCTGACTGCTTAGAAGCTTCTGAAAATAGTATTCACTTCTTTGAATTGTATTTCCTAGTGAAGTTTCTTTTTTCCCTTTCCTTCTCTAGCATGTGGGAGAAGGACTTGGTTTTGATTATCTGGAGAACACGTAATTTGCTTTCAGATACAAGGGGTTGTGCACTGGAAATATAAGGGGTTTTCTTCTAGTTCAAGTACATGACTCAGTACTAATTATTTAGGGATGTATTTTGCCCTTGTTTCATGTCGAGAGCTCTTAACAAAATCTGTTGGAATTTCACACAAATCGTTGTTGAATTAGAACCCAAAGAGAAGACAGTAGATCCTTTTGAAGTAGTTCTCAATCGGAGTGTAATTACATGGGGTGCCTTTAGCTCCAGGTTGTTAAGATTCACTGCTATGTAATGTATTTAGCTGGGACTGCTTCATGGTTTAATGTCGTTACCTAATGAATCTGGTATGAATCTTCCTTAGCAGTATTTATTCAGCTGCTGTGTCTTAAGAGCAAATGTGTAGTAGTGGTTATTAAAATTCATCTTTCTTGCTTTTCTGCTAATAGCATAATATTAATGATGTACATCTTTGCATAATATAAAAGTCTCGTGTCACTGCATCATTTGGTTTCATAAATTATTAAGCATTATGCATAGTTTAATATTATTCCTGCTTTTCTCAAAACTATTATAATTTCCTTATATTCAATTTACAGCTGTGGAACAACTACTTTCATTTGGCTGTGGCTTTTATTACCCAAGATTCACTGCAGCTCGAAAACTTTTCCCATGCAAAATACAACAAAATCCAGAACAAGTACGTGAAAGTGTATACTTAGCTTATGTTTTTAATTTTGTAGTAAAATGATGATAAAGATAATGATACCTTTCATATATTTTTTTTTCTAGATATGGAGATATGAGACGTTTAATTGGCTTTGCTATCCGTGACATGTGGTACAAACTTGGTGAGTAGGCAAATCAGCTTCATTGCAGCTGAACCCAAAGCGTATTCCTTGTTTCATTAAGAAATAACTGACATGAATTTCTTTTGGAAGTATTTCTGCTGCTTGAACTTAAAATATGTATTCACTCCTGTGATTAAGCTTGGAACTGACATGAGATACAGTTTGAAATAAAAAATACTGCCTATTTTTTATTTCTGAGAGAGCGTACAACCTTCTCTCAGATTTCAAAGATGGTTGAAATCAGAAGATTTCAGAAACCTTATTTTGCTGAAATTGAGAGCCAGATACATTTTCCCCGAGAAGGTTACTGCTCAGTCTGAATCTACAGTGCCAGAAATTAGTAGGCTCACATCTGGAATCTGTTTGGATTAAAATTCCAAAATGTTTTTACGTGTATTATACAGCCGTGTCTGCTGCTGCTCCTTTGAGAGTTCTTAACAGAGGAAACAATGTATTGTTCTATGAAAATATGTATTATGGAGGTTTTTTGAAATATACAATGAAGAAAATGATGATGATACCTAGGATTATACTATGAAATGCAAGCTGAACATCTAATTTCAGACAGTTAATCGTGAGAAGAGTAAATTTCATCAGTTTATTAAGAGAAAGAAGAGAGAGAAAAAGGCCTTTACAACCATTCTGTCTGTAAAGATCTCTTGACCACAAACCGCTTCTGGTCTTCAGTGGAGTGCTGAGCCCAAGCTAAGAGTGGTTTTCCCTCTTTCCTGATGTCCTCATTGTTCTCACTCAGCTAAAATGCAGGAAATTTAATGCAGGAAAACTTGTGTAATCTCTATGTATCACAAGTTTATATTTAGGAATATATTATGGTGTGGAATCTTCTCAGTGCCTGCAATAGAAGAGCACTTTTTTTTCCAGTAGTATCAATACTTTCTGCTTGTAATTAAAGTTTTATCCAAAATATACCTACACTGTCCAAAATCTGAAGATACTTGAATAAAAAGGACCACCTTCATGCATACAAGGCAAGATTTAAAGTGATTGGCTGGAAGTGAATGGGAAAGGAGAATTTATTCTGAACTAAGTACCAGGTAGTCGTAAGCAGAATATGAAGAATGTTAACAATGTAACTGCGTAACTACTCCATTTCTTGATCTCAGGGACTCGCGGGGCAAATTAACGCTGTGCAGATGAACCAGGCTTTTATGATTATTTCATTCTGTATGTGAGTTGATTGAGGAATTTTTGATTTAAATTTTTTTGGCAAACTTTTTTATTTCAATTAGACACTGCAGGAAAGTTTCTGTTGATAGAAGAATATTATTTTCCTTTCTGTGGGCTGATGAAGTCTCCAGTTCATGATTTGCACCAAATAGGCAATAACCCAATAGTTAAGCTATTCTGTAGCTTATTGAAAATGGTTTTTGTGATTGATTTTGAAGATGAACTTGAGCCTTAGTTTCTCTGAGGCAGAGAAGGAAGGGTCCATCTTCCTTTTCTCTTGCAATGAATGTTTTGTTACTTATGCAAAAATTCCAGCAAGGCATTTTCAAGATATATTGAGGAAAAAGTGTTTTGAAGGCCCTTTTAGATTAAAGAGTACAAAATTATTTAGAAATTTATACCAGAATGGAATGTCCAGTGGGATAGGGTCAGTGTTAGCACTGAAAGACAGCTCTTCAGTCTTGAGCATGGAGTAAGTTTGCAGCTTATTCCATACAAAAATCAAGATGCAGAATTGGTGTGGATGGTGCATTGTACGCTTTCCTCTTCCATGTACTCTGCTGGTTTACTCATAAATACAGTGTAGTGCAGCACACGCCTCTCTCTCCCTTGTTTATTGCAAAGAAAAGTTTTCTCAAAATGGGAACATCTTCCCTCAGTGGGCTGGTATCACCTGCTGTGGAGGCAAAAGGAATTCCATGATTCTCCTTTTTAGTGTGTTCCCACTCTGCTGGTTACTTTCCCTCTCACCTCTGAGTTGGTCCAGTAAGTTCTGCAGTGCCTGAACCTCTGACACAGCAGTGTTGCAGGGTAAAACAAGCCACGGAGAGGCCAGAACGTCACCCAGTTATTACACAAGGAAGCCAACTATGATTTTCAAAATACACCGAAAGGGACTGTTATTAACTGAACTACATAGAATCTTTGTTTTATCTTGGAAAATTTTTGCAAAGTGCTTCTATTAGGACATGTGACATTTTTTTATGATCTCTGTTAAACATTCTAGTCTCAGAGTTCTGCAGATGGGGGTTCTGTTACTGCTTCCAATGTTTGATGCATTGGTTGGTTTGATGTATTGCTTGCAATGGTTGACGTTATTCAGAACTGAAAGCGAGTAATGGTTTTCTCCTTGATAAGCTGGAAAGGTCACACCATGTGGCATTTCCGTGTGGCGCTCTCCTAGCGATTTGGGGGATTCTTAGTTTTTTTTATTACTCCAGGTATTCAAAAGGAGATGTCAAAAAGTGAGGTGTCCACTGAAAATGTCAGCTAAGCTGGCTAACGTGTTTCTGGCTCTGAATTCTGGCATCTTAGGATGAGACTGTATCCATTAACGTGCTTTCAGCTTTTGAAAAGGAATGGAGGCGAGTGACTAAGTTGTAAGACTTTACCAACATAGATGGTTTAAAACACGGCTGGAAATAATTGCATGTCCAAAATGTTGCCCTAATTTATTTTTTTTTTTCCTCTCCTCTCAAAAACCCTATTTGCGTTTCTGTTTCAGGCCAGAATAAAATTTGCTTTATTCCGGGGATGGTTGGACCCATCTTGGAAATGACTCTTATTCCAGAAGTTGAACTACGAAAAGCTACAATCCCAATTTTCTTTGACATGATGCTGTGTGAACATCAAAGGACGGGAGAATTCAGAAAGGTAATTAAAACCACTCTGTGTGAAAATTCATTAAAATATCATCTGGTCAGTTTCTTTCTGGTAAATATTTGTTGTGTGGGGGTTCTTCTGCTTACAGAAAGTAATATCCAAAACGTTAAGAACAAAAGGAAGGCTTTCCAGGGTGATTTAGTGAGTGTAGGCTCTCAAGAGTGATTTATTTGGACTTAATTAAAACTTCCTTCACGATGGCAGCAATAATGTGCTGGAATCAGCACCCAGAGAGGTTGCAGGGTCTTTATCAAAACTTTCAAAATTCTACTGAAAAAGGTCCTGAGCATCAAGACATGATATCCAAGTCAGCCCTTGGTTAAGTAGGAGGTAGAATTAAATGACTTCTAGGGGTCTTTTTTTATCTAAATTTTTCATGATACTCCTTCCTTGGGACACAGATATTGATAAGACAAAACTTCCAATTTTTAATACCAACTGTCTGACAGATGTAGCAGTGGATAGTTAATACTATAACAGATTTCTCAGGAAACTCTGAACTTTTCTAAGTATTTATGGTGAGAAAAATAACCCCTGTGAATAACTGACATTGCAAAAATATTTTCTACAATAATTTTGAAAGGAAAAAGGATTTTTAAATCACAAGTATTGAATATTTTTGATTGATGGAATAGAACTAGGGATGGTGGGATGGGATAGGACAGTTGGGAATGTAATCTCCCTCTCCTGCCACTGCTTGCTGTGCCTGCCTGGGCAGTGAGGATCTGCCAGGCCCTTTCCCGGCTGACTCCTGTTTGGGCGTGCACCTCCCTTACTCAGTGTTTGCACTCTGCCTTTCATGGCAAGTTTTAAATTGGACATTCAGGCTTTGTAGTTACACAAATTAATTCGGAACAATCTGTGTCATGGTAAGTGGCAAACAAAAAGTCGTCATTTTAGACATTCATAGGAAAATAAATATACGTATGTCACTGATATACCCAGCTATGTTTAATACTTTAAATCATGTGGGGAATTTCTGTGTTAACTAAGCGTGGAACAAACAGGCAGATGGAATTTCTGTTTTGGTCTGTATTCGACGGTGCAAAAAGCTTTTGGTTCAAGGCCAAGAATAAAACCCACTTTCCTTCTGTGCATCTGTTCCCTCCGTGTCCTAATATTTGTCTTCTTCAAATGTTTTCCTGCTCTTGGCTTATACTTCCTCTCTTGGGACAGATGCACAGATCCGTACAGGCCAAAAAATCCTCAAAACTCATCAGTCATATGGACTGATTAAGAACATCGGCTTAGGAGCCTGGAAGATGCCAGACACTTAGGTGACCCTTAAATCACTTCTTATGCTAACATAAATAAGTTTCAGGTGATATTTTTTCAGTCCTGAGGAACAAGGACATTCATTTTATTGTAACTTAAAAAGAAGAGGTGATTTTTATCAGATGGCACTGTTTCATAATTGAGCAGTTGAGTCTCATTGGATTCTAATGTTCTGCTTTAGAAATTGTGATCATTTACTGGTTGAGAATTGTGGGTTTTATTCTCTCCTTTCCTATGGATGAGGTAATTAAGATAAACTTCTTAAACTTGCGTCTGTAAGCTTGGCAATTATGGTAAGTTTTAAAAAATATATATTTTAAAGGAAGGGCACGGTAAGTTTTTTTACTTAAAATTGTTACCATCTTAATTAGAAAAGGCAAAGAAATGATATAAATGGAAAATTATTTAATGCACTGACATGTAAGCTCTAGCTTTTGCCAGTGGACAATTTTCATATATAGATTGGCATTTAGTATTATAAAGGATATTTTCTTAAATCTTTAGTATAAAATTTTGAGACTCATAACAAGTTATTTCAAGACTGCCATAGGCACTCAGGAGCCTAGCTTGACATTCAATTAAAACATCCTTTTCTTGAACTGTAAAAACAAATAATTTATTTGTACCCTAATCCTTTCTAAAGAGAGAGAGGAAAAAAGCAGAAACAGAGACATCGTCACTAGTTGTATCTGTGCCGGCACTGGAACTAGAGCTTGTCTAGTATCTGTCACATAATTTAAGAAACTTGAGCAAAAAAGACTGATGTAGTTAACGTGATGTGGCGTTGTGCTGAACCATCTGGGTGGCAGCGCTCCGGTCTGGGTGGACACACACGTTACGTTGCTGCTGGCTCAGAAAGGAGGCCTGCTTTATGTACATGATAAGATGTGTGATAAGGACATAAAGTTATTTAAATTTATCAAACAGGAATTTTATTTAATAAAATAAAATGGCTATTACTAGGAGTTCAACTAATCCCAGAGAAAAGAAAACGCCACCTCTGGTTATCTCAAGGATACATCTATATTGGATGGAATGGAATATCTACGTAGGCGTATGGCACACTATGGCATTTTCTTCATGATCCTTCACTTGACTTTGTTCATGTAACTTCCACTCACCCAGAAGAAATGTTATAAAAACTTGTAATTTTAACTCTAATGGAAGATGTAGGGAAGAAGTCATTAATATCTACTAATTGTAGCCATCAAGGCTCTGTCTGCCGTGATCTCAGAGTGCTAGGAATCTTGGAAATGCAATTTGTCCAATCTCCGTTCAGTGTCTGTGGATAGAATTAGTTCTCCAAATATATCCCCCTCTGCTTCCCATACAAAGGGAAGTTTGTTGCCTCTCATGTTGGACGTGATGTTAAAAGAATCCTCCAAATGTTGGTCACCCATCTTTCCTTGAAAGGGAAGCTTCCCAAAGCAAGACACGTTGTCAAGCAATCTAGTAATATTTGTTCTAACTGAGAATTTGAGACCAGAAGCTGGAAGAAGACTTACTTAAAAATAATTTAAAAAAAAGAAAAGAAAAAGAAAAAAAAAAAGGAGATTAGCTTTTTGCAGAATAAATGAAAATACTGAGATAAGCATGGATTCAAGTTACATTAAGGATTTAACTTGGCTTAGGAAAGATTAATTCATCTGTGTTTATATTTTTGATCAAATAAGTAATTCTGTTTGAGTTTGGTATTTTCAATTCAGTGTCTCTCATTGGTTCCAGCAATTGCTGAAGCCATCTGGAGAAGTTTTCTCTATTTGCTGTCTTTCCTGACTCCTGCTGGTCTGCGTCAGAAAATCGTGCTGACCGATGGCGTGTTCTCGGGCTTACGCAGCTACTACTTGGGTTAGAGGATAGAGATTTATTCGTAGTCAACCTCTTGGAGTCCTGTATCTTTCTGAGCTACCAGCTGTAACAGGTTACTAAGTGAGTGGATATTGGTATTCTCAGCAAGCTCCTCTGGTGCAAGTGATTTATCATTGCTGGAAATACCCAGATTTCTTACTCTCAGTTCTTGAAATTTTATTATGTGTAAGGGATTCAGAAGGATGTGACATCACCCCGGGAGCAAGTTTGGACGGCTTGGTGCTTCAGACAGATCCATCTATAAAAAATGGAGATGTTTTATGCTCTGGTATTGAAGTGTGTTCGTGGATGTGGGGATTTCTTGGAGCTATTAGACAGAACAGCAGGTGATTTTGAAGCCAAATTGGTGCCGATGACAATTAGGCATACTCTGTTAAGTTAGAAGAGAAATACCATTTCCAGGGCTTTATTTTGGCACAGACACATTAAAAGTTTATTCTACATTTCTGCCAACTTTTTTATTTATTTTGGTTCAAGGAACTGTTGCTTTTTGTTTTTTGTTTTTTGTAGCTTGTTGAGAAACTGCAGGAAAGATGCTTAGGAAGAGTTTTTTTGTTCAGATCCAGCATCTGTGAAATCATTGCCTCTTAGAGAAGTAATCAATTCTCTACCTGCTGAATAAGTACTAGGAAGGATTTAAGAGGTGGATGATTTTTAACTGGTGCTTGACTTGCACTGTATTCACAGATTTCTGTTTTACTCCAGTAAGTCCAAAGACTTCAGCTCTAGAAAACGACTGAATTGGATGCTTTTGTTTAATACTGCCTTGTCTTGAAACTGCCAGGTACTTATGTTACCCACATTACTCATACACATATATACACAATACACATACTAACACAGAGAAATGAATTCTGAGCCCTTTAAACTTTTTCAGCCTTGACCAGACAGAGTATTTTTTTTTTTTTCTGTTTCTCTATATTTCAATGATAGCTCTTGATCTTTGTCTTTAGGGGAAGAACTATTTTGTTATATGTACCCTTGGGTTTGGCTTATTCAGCTCAGGGCTGAAGTTTCTCATGAGGATATACTTGCATATGGAAAATTATCTTGCATTGCAGTTATCTGCAGTTATTACCGCCTATAAAATACTGTAGTAATTCCTTCTACCGTGAAAGGCTTCCAGTTCTCTGACGGGATGATCTGCATCCCAGTCTGCCAAAGCTCTCGATTACACAGAAACATTTCAAGGAGAAAACAGAATTATTCATACGCTGAAAGTTGTGTGGAACAATACCCCACCCATTAACATTTTCTGTGTTAGTACAGTAGTGAATTCTCTGTCATTTTTATAGTGCTTTTAATAATTATATCTAGGTAAAGTGACAGAGCTTTATTTCAATGCAGATCTAGTTTTTTAATGCTTTCTCCATGCCTTTTGATGAGTTAATGGCTTGTCTAGAGCCTTGTGGTAGACCTTCACCACCTCTTTTTGAAAATACTATGCCAAGGTTTCTCTTCTCTGAGGCTAGGTCTTTCTAGGACACAAATTTTTCATTAGCACCTGGAAAAGTCCTATTTAGTCTTGCTTTCCACTTTTGTTAAATGTCTTACCTGCAGGTTCCTGCAGGCTTCTCTCACCAGCGTGTGGGCTCACTCTTGGAGCACGAGCAATCCTTCGTTTCTAGCGTGGCTCTAGCCGAGTCCTAGGGCAAGAGAGCAAACCCAGGCAAGTGGGCTTTCCTTTCCGCTGCCTCCCCACGCTGAGCTAACCACGTGAAACATTCAGCGCTTGCGTGAACTATTAGAAACAGAAAATAAATATAAGTTTTGCCACACCTGAGTGATTTCTTCATATGATATTTAGAGATTTTTAGTAGAAATGTTGGGGTGAGGGGATTGAGCCGCGTTGTGGCTGCATAAAGATGACATCAACAGCCACATTAGAACAGTTTTTAAAAAAGTGTTGGCATTAAAACCTTGTAATTCTCTAACTGTGCAGATTCCTTACAAATCTATATCAAGCTGTTTTCTCATATGATGGTATCTGAACATGATACAATGGATTGGATAAGAACAAAGAATGGCTATAGCTGTTCTAAGGCTCTGAGATTCATATCTCCCACTTCCCCTCAGTGGACATTTGGAAATGAGTCGGCAGCTTAGGGAAGCAGCGCTAAAAGCCCAGACTCTGAATCAAGCTGATGAAACTTGGAATGCTTTTATAAATTCTAGGGTTTTTATAGAACAAGCCGAAAAGAGATGTCAAAGAATGAGGAATCAAAGAAAATTCTCAGGCACGAGGCTTAGAAGCGCTGAAGGTATTGAGGAAAGGCTGAGCACGGAGCAAGGTCACGCTGGCTTAGGTGACCGGAGAGTAGAGAGTGTTCCCAGTGCACTCAGAGCTGGGGACTGGTTGATAGAAAAATGGCTCTGCCTTGCAGGGGACTTCCAGTGGAGTTGTGCTCACTTCCCAGCCTGCAGCTGCGAAAAGATACCGGCTTCTTCACAATATAATAGTTTTAAGCTTGGGAAAAATTATGCTAATGGACTGGACTGGCTGCCTTTTACTGATTTATTTATTTATTTACGTCTTAAAACCTGCAGCATTTTAATATTAATATTTATTGCTGCTAAGCTCATTGAATTATTTTCTGCCATGCAATATTTTTATATTACATTAATTTTAATTAGTTTTTCCAGGATTGAAATCACCACTTAGGTTGTTTTAAAACACTTTATTTTTTGAACACTTTTTTTTTAAAATAGTTTCACATCATGTCTGAACAACAACAATAGGCTAGTATACCCAGTGGTTTGGTTCAAAATGCCTTGGTCTACACTGCATGATATTATCGGGGGTATATTTTCCTTGGAACCCTCTCCCTGTAAATTTCCAACTGATTTAAGTTAATTTTTCTTTCTTTTTTGTTTTTTAATTCTCCACTGGTATTTTTCACTTAATATTAAAAAACAAACAAACAAACACAAAAACCCCAACTTATCTTTTATATTTCTGTTACAAGTATGATACATAAATCTCAGTGATTTCAGGACATTTTTTGAACCTGCAAATCTTAATGCTGTAAGGTGGTTGGAGTTGGGGGGGAAGAAAAAAAAACCCCAAACAAACCATATGCATTTGTTAGAGTTTCCAGGTTTTAATTTCCTGGACCTGAATGTAGTTTGCATAGTAGATGGTAAAGGCATCGCTAATTAATTGCAAACTCAGATCCAACCATGTTAGATTGGATTAACCCTTTTATAATGATAAGGCAGTTTTTTGTGCATAATGTATTGCAAAGACTTTGAAATGACAAATTACAATTGTGTATTTATATTGCAATAACACAATAACATTTTAAAGAGGCTTTATATAATTAAGGTACGATCCTGCAAAGTGCTGGGTTAAAATCCAATCCAACCTGTGCTTCCATTTCTTGAAGAGGCAACGTGATATTCCTGTGTTCTGTTACCCAGAAATTCTCCGGAGGTGTTGCTGCAGTTTATTACACTTTAAAGACGTCAGGCTAGGGTCAGTGACAATTTGCATGCATATCTGTAACAACAGTGTCGCTGGCTAGCGTTACTTTCCCAGATAACTTTTTCTTTACCTCTGTGACAAACTTTGAAAATAGGTTTTATCTTTTTCTGACTGTTGTAAGATATTGTTCCCTTGCTTAATTACATAAAACTACCTGGAGATACAGGGTGCAACAGGAACAGTGAGTAAATACTAAAGAAAAGCATCTTCAGCTCCAAATGAAGGGGTGTCATAACTGCAAAGTAAAATTGAAAAAATGATACGGTAGAAAGGAAAGAATTGTGTTAAACAAAACCAGCAAACACAAGCTATTTTTGTAGTTAATGTGTCACTGTTTCTTAATTAGTGTCTACATAGACCTAACAAATTAAATAAGGTATTGCATACTGTAGGATTGCTCCTACTTTCTCTGAGCGAAAGTCATTTTACTTACTCTGAAATCTTGCATTTCAACCCACAGATGTTCTGTGCAAACCCATAATACAGCTGCTGTACGCCTGTTCCTTCAGGTTATTTTATCAGTTTGTACTGAGAACCAGGTATCTGGAGAGAGTCAGATGTGCATTATTCAACTGGAATATATTCAAGAGTTTAAGCCCAGGGAATATGTGATATAACTATACAAAGATACTCTTTTGATGCCATATTGCAATGTGTTTGGCTCAGTGTTTTGATTGTTCTTTCTTTATTAGTTTGAAAATGAAATCATTTTGAAGTTGGACCATGAGGTGGAAGGCGGACGAGGGGATGAACACTACATGCAGTTGTTTGAGTCCATGTAAGTACTGCGAGAGAAGAAATGCTTTCAGGATGTGGGTTTATCTTACTGTTCCCACTCCTCAAATTGATAACCTCAGTTAAAAATAAATAGAATCTTAGCAGCTTTTTTTTTTTTTTTATGAAAGGACTGGTTATAGCGTATTGTTTCAGTAAACCTGGTTTGAATTGTAGTTTTGCTCATTGAAACTATTTTCATGGTTGATTTTCAATATTTTGTGCTCCAGCTAAATTATAATCTGCATTTCTCTCTCCAGTTTTCAAGCCAAGATAATTAAATATTCACCCTACTTTTTACTCTTTCTCCATTTTTCTTTATAACCTTTCTTGGTTTTATTTCACACTAATAAGAAGAAAGTATTATAAAATATCTTACTTGCTTTTCCCAATGCCTAGATTGGACTCCAAGAGATTATTCTCTGAATTTACATAAGGTGACTATCAGGGAATGAGAATATTGCAAATTGCTACAGTTGAATAAAAATATTTCTGTGTTTCTAACAATCCCAAAGCCTGACATAGCATCTCCTCTCCTTGGCCTCCCACATTCAGTTTTATTCTCAGATTCTCCGTCTGCGTCTCCACTCATGGCAGGTTGTGTGTGTGTGTGTGATGTTTTGGGCAGTGGTGGGATCCCTGTCCCTGCCTCTGAGAATCTGTTCCTCGCTCTGTGCCTCAGGCTGGAACAGTGAGAAACCCCATCACTCATCAGACACTTTCTCAAGCACTGATAACCTAATAGTTATTCAGCATAAAAGTGCTGTAGCACTTTGGCTACATGACAAAATTGATACGGGCTTTGTGACATTTGAGTATGTGTGTGTTTAGTGTCTCAAAGCCTGCTGCCTTGTATATATTGTGGTTTTGTGTAGGGGGTAGCAATCTTGGCAAAAATCCCATCCCTCCCCAGATGAAGCATGAGATCTTTGTGTATACCACAGTGGGAAAAGGTCTGCTTTCAGTGAAAACATAACTTTGTAAAAAATACTGAATTATAGAATTAATAATATGCAAATGTTATTGTATGCAAATATATAATTAGATTCTAATTAAATAGTGTAATTTAAAAGGGACATCATTTAAATCAAACACAATTATATGTTTGCTATAGAGTTTAATTACTGTCCTAGAGAAGGCAGATAAAATATAGAAAGGCAGACTTGAAAAAAGTATAAGTACTGACACTCTTTGAGCAATCTACAACTATTCTTTGAAACTGATACACTGGCAAGGACAGATGAAGTTTTAAAAAAGTGTCTTTCACTTCCTAATACGCAATGACTATGTAATATGAGACCAATAAAGTTGGTTTCAATGTTGAAAGTTTACTGTTTGGCTTCAAGTGTCAGGCTGCTAAGAGAGGATGCAGGGGAGCCCAGAGCAGCTCTTACCATGGCTGTAAGTCCGTAGTTTTCTTAATCCTGCTGCTGCGAAGCCTGGGCGGCGCTGCCTGCCTGCACCATCGCTCCAATTCATCTTCTCCAGGGCCGGGGATTCAGCTGACACAGTGGACATTTATTGCAGCGCTAAACTTCCCTTGCTGCTAATCAGTTTTTTCCCAAATACCCATACTAAATCTTCCTTGCCTTAGTTTAAGCCAATTATTTCTTGTTTTACCCACAGGGGACATAAAGAATCATTCATTCTATTTCTCTTTGCGGCAGCTTTTAACAAATTTGAAAGTTGCTGTCAAGTCTCCTTGGTCTTTTCTTTAGGGTAAACAACCTCAGGATTTCAGTTTATCATATGCATTGTTTTCTGGACATTCCCACAATGCTTACATCTATTTTGAAATACTACTTACCTTGCCTTAAAGCTGGCAAGAGTGTTCAAACTGAGACTACACGACTGGAAAGAGAAAAGCTTCCTTCAGATCTCGTGGATGAGACTCTTTGAAGTTTACTTTTCCTGAGCTGTGTAACATTGTTTGCTTTTCTTTTGCAGTTTACTCTTACATGAATATTTTTCTAGAGAACTGGTCCCTATCCAGTTAAACCCCATCTTTCAGTCGTGCACTTCAATAGTCTCATCACTCATACTACACAGCGTTTGATCTTCCCGCCTTTCCAAGGAACCCTTTTTTCTTTGACATATCTGGTTTTTTTCCCTTGATACTCTCCCACATTCTACAAGACTTCAAGGTTTCTACATTTCTAAAGATGCCACTTCATATTATCTCCAGATAATACTTTTTATTCCACCCTTGAAGTTGTTTAATGATGTCTGTAGAAGGGCAGCTGAAGCAGAGGCTGGTGACTCGTCTGTGGTAGGACCCTGCTCTCTTCTCTCTGTTGTTTTTGGTTGTTTGTTTTTGTTTAAAATCTTCCTACCTTCACACCTTTCAAAGCAGGGATTTCAAGCCTCTGTCCTTGACTCCCCATTGCAACTGGATAGAGACAGAGTTAAACTGGGCTCCAGATTCATTCATTCGGTCATATTTTCATCTGCCAATTTCCTGTAACCGTCCTCATTCCTGCAGGGTTCCAGTTGCCACCTGAACACAGATATTTAGCAGCTGACACTGACTGTCCTGGGTGTTGATGCTCACTCAGCTCTGTATCCAGCGCTCACCCACTGGGAACTTCCCCATGCCCAATGAACTAGATGGGATCAGCAGAAGTTTAATCGCTGCCTTGCAGTTGTCCACAGTCCTACCTGCTAGCCTGTGCCGCGGCAGGGTTGTGACCTGTGCTGATGACTGCTGTCACCAACACCCCCAAGGAAGAGCTGGGATGATACGGAAGAGACGGAAGGCTGTTCTCAGCGGGCAAAACAGCCACGGTGGCTCTGTTTTGGGAAGGGGAGGGCAATCTAGCTGTATGGGTACAAGCTGTGCGAGGCCACCTTTCCTCTGGCTCAGAAAATGAGTTCCGGCATGTTTTAGTTATAGGCACAACAGAAAAGAGCATTTGGAAGCTTTCCAGTTCCCTATCTTTTCAGTGGCTTGTGTTATGTAGCTCTTTTCTCCAGCTTTATTGAAAAGATTTTTTATTTTAAAACTTCTGGTTTTTTAAAACTCTGTTTAAAAATTCAAAGGTTTCTTGCTGTCTCCAGGGGAAAAAAAATCTTCTAAAAGTTTTCCTTTTTATTGTGGTTATTGTATAAAGCTGAGCAAGACTACTTTCTAAATCTTCCCTCATGAGACAGGTATTCCTCTCTCCTGACCATTTTGTAGT
The DNA here is from genome assembly GCA_025774025.1 of Xenus cinereus. NCBI lineage: Eukaryota > Metazoa > Chordata > Aves > Charadriiformes > Scolopacidae > Xenus > Xenus cinereus. The sequence goes on along the minus strand of JAOXJK010000051.1, from coordinate 33,515,459 downwards.
TCTCCTCTATGTGTACTCCAGTTCATTTTCCTGTAGTGACTGGAGTTATGTCCTGCGGGAGATCTAGCAATAGGTTGTGGTTTATGTCAGTGTTTTTCTACTTGTATTGGACGGAAAGGTGATGGCCGGGTGACTCATGTTCATTCCATAGTCAGGTAATGTTCACAGGTCTGCCCTGCTTGCTGTCACTCCAGGTGAAACCATAGAAAAAATTCATAATAGTCACTTCAGTGGTGACTGTACTTTGTTAGCATTTTATCCTCTTTCTGATACTTACATATGTAAAATAACCCCTTTTTTTTCTGTATAGTATTCAAAATGCCAATGACTAAAAATGTCACAGTCCCAATGGCAAACCAGCAAGCTAAGGAGAGGGAACAAGCTCTTAAGCAAAGAAAGAAAATAATCCTTAACGAGATGCGAGTAATCATTTCATAATGTTTAAACTACTAAGCTTTGAAAACAAAGCTATGATTAAAAAAAAGCTCCTAAATCACTTCAACACTTTATATAAACAGCATATGCTAATATTTTATTCATGTAAATTGGAATCTGCTGATGATGTATAAAACTCACTTTCCTATATTTTTATAAAAACTGAACTGACTGCTTTTTTTAATCTGCAGAAATTTTAATGTTTGCTTCTGCTTATTTCTCAAGGGCAAATTGCTCTGATGAGGTCTTGTTCGTGAAAGTCTTTTTTGAATTAACTTTAATTTGTTAGTTTGAACTTTCTACTCGCATGTAACTGTACAAAGAGATGGAAAAAATTGTTGCACTTTATGTTGCACGGGAACAGAGGAGAGGAAGGTCTAATGTTTCTCACAGCAGTACAGCATTCCAGAGATGTGAGCGTGTTATACCACAGATGCAGGTTGCATGTACTCTGAATTTGAAGTCATTTTCAGACAGGAAAAGAAAATGTTTCATTTTTTCTTTTGATTTATATCACATCTGCCTTCGGTATATCTGAATTACCGATCCATGATGGGAATTTCTAGTCCATTCTGAAGTTTCTTTAGCCCAATTCACTATTTGCCTTCTGGTCCAAACAGGTTTTGAGCTGTTGGGCCACTGATTTTCACAGTACTGTAAAACCACTTTTTTTTTTGTATTTGCAGACTTAAAGAGTGTGCGCGTCAGTATCCTGCCATCTCTGACTTGGTTGAAAGTTTTGTCAGCCTGGTTAAAGGCCTCTTGGAGAAACTGCTGGATTACCGGACTGTGATGAATGACGAGAGCAAGGACAACCGCATGAGCTGCACCGTGAACTTGCTGGTACAGTCTCTCTTGTAATTCTTGTGTGAGAATGGGGAAGAGCTTTAGAATCCTTTAGAATCCTTTATGAAGGTAAATCTTCCTGGGGACGGGAGTGGTTGACAACGCTCAATAGTGATTTGAACTCTGAGGCAAGAGATTTTTTTGTCTATTTGTGTGTATATATGCATAAACCTGAAAGCAACATCCACTCAGTTCTTTGGTTTTGCTTGTATGTTTTATCCACTTGGATTCCGTGGAGAAATAAGGTGCCAAGAAGATCTGAGTCTCTGATCTGGTTTTAGGCCACCCAGTCTTTTTTTCTATTCCTATTTTGTAATGAGGGTACAGCAAATAGAGACTCCTCCAGCAGGAAATTCCTCTGAGCTGAAGAGAAGCCTTCATTAACTTAAAGGTTGGGAAGAGATCGTGGTGAATATTTATTGCGCTCACATACTCTCTGTTCCTCAGTAATGGCTGCGCAATGCGGTATAAATTTCTGCAACTCTTCAGGAGGCAGTTCTTGTCACACGTTTTGCGCAGCCTCAGCAACTCATAAACCTGCACAAGTGTCATGGTGACAAACATGGGCTTTATTTGTGGCATTAGCCCCTCCAGAGGTATTGCACAACAGTGTTACGGATCGACTTCAACAAACACCAGCTTCTTTTCTGGCGTGTAGTTTATCATGTTAGTGCATATTTTCCTCTTCTCCAATAGAAAAGCTTTCACTAATGATATCATTAATGAACTAAAAGAATTATGTATAATAATAACACATGCTAATAACTAATTAAAATATTAATTGAAGTAGTAGTGCCAGGTTTAAACTTAAGATAGTATGTATATAATGTATTTCTTATGCTGTCCAACTAGCAAGAAAAGCAAAACCTCAGCATATATATATTTTTTTGTGTGTTTTAAGATAAGGCATTAGGAGTTAACTTTTTAATGTTTGTGTCCCTAGAATTTCTACAAGAACATTAACCGTGAAGAGATGTATATCAGGTATGGCAGCTGTTCTGTTGGATCAGTTTTGGAGAGGGCGATAATATTCTCTTACGAATTCTGTATCATTATATTTGGATTTCTGTTACTTAATTTACCATCCACGATGACTCTGTTGTAGCCCTGGCCTCGTTTATATTTTTACTCCATTGTTTGCTTAGCCTTCAGCAATTTGGAATCTATCAGACATATTCAGCAGCAGCATATTTCCCCACAAAAATCAACTTTTAGTTGATCAAATCATTCAGCATCCCTTGTCAATTGTTTTAAATAAAGAAAATGCAGCTAGATTTGACGTTTGATGGAGGGTGTATCGTACATTTAGACCGGCAGAAAAGCATGCAAGTTCTGTAGAACTGTGCAGGCTGCCAAGTCTCTCTAAATACGCCACACTACGTGCAATGCAGAATAACTAGTAAAGCGTTCTTCTGTCAGAGCTATAGCTACACTGGCTAATTCTTTCAGTTGTGACATGGCCTCTAACTCTCTCAGAGAGTTTTGTACATGAGCTGGGGCAAGCCTTGCTGTTCCAAAGCTCCCTGCTTCCTGCCTCTCCTCTCTGAAGAGGATTCAGAGCTAAACCCGGAGCTGTGAGCTGGAGGGACAGGGAGTAACAGCCCGCCCTCTGCGAGCATTGCCGAGGGGGACGCAGTTGCAGTCGGGTTTGACAACTGGGAACGGTGATGCCTTGGGCTGCTACAGCAAGGTGTCAGAGTTCCTGTGTCAAAACTCCTCTTGTGTGTAAGAGGATGGGACCCGCTTTTTCTTCCTGGCTGCTGGAAAAGATGCGGCTTGAGCCCTTGTGCTGGGCAATGGTTGTTCTGGTAGAGCAGTGCTGCCCCGGGGATCCAGGAGAACACTGGCAACGTATAATCTGCAACAACTCTTCTGCCCCTGCCACCTTCCAAGTTGTACAGGGACTTGCTTCATCTTTCTGGGTTGGAATTTTCCATTTTCTCCTTTACCTTGTGTTATCTGTTGTGCTTGCATCTGTTTACATGGAAAATGTTTCCATGCAATCCAAAAATGCTACAGAGAAAGGCAGCTGTCTTTAGTAACAGTCCAGAAATGATGGACTCAGGTGTGACTTAGACCTTGAGGCTCCTAGTTCTTCCTCTTCCTCCCTGAGGTGGGGCTGAGAGCAGTTCACAGAGAGAGGGGAGCTCTTTCTCCTCCTCCTGTGCACAATGTTTCAGTGGACAGAGAGAGCACGGAAAAGTCTGAACAAATGCCCAGAGCTTTAACCCCTTGGGTTAAAGTGTTGTTTGTAAAGTGTTGCACGACCCAAGACATGGGTCTCTATGAATGACAGCTATGAAGTTCCCATTACAGATATTATCTAGAACTTATTTGACACTTAGTGTTCCACTCATGTCATACCTAGTCTAATTCTTGTTCTCTCCTCTAACAGATATTTGTATAAATTGCGAGATCTTCATTTAGATTGTGAGAATTACACGGAAGCGGCATATACCCTTCTACTCCATACGTGGCTCTTGAAGGTTAGATTTTCTAAACTCAAACTCAAATATAAAGAAGCTTTTGCAATTCTCAAATTTATGAATTTCAAAATGATTTTCTTAATCTCTGATTTACTGCATATTGTCCATGGGGTATTCAAATTTCTAGTTAAAGATACTGCAGTAGGTAATACAATTAATATTAATTATTGAAATTGTATTTTCTATAGGTAATTATAAGCCATATGTTGGCAAACTAAATATTGTAGCAAAAAAAGTTTTACATTGTAGTGAGAACACTGTTTGTAAATTTTGAAGCCATTTAACTTCCATGTGGTTTTAATTTTGCTAATTTCTTACTATCCCAAACATAACAATGATGAAAATTAAACACAATTTTTTCCAGCTATCACAGGGGGACATCTGAGTTTTCATTTTAAATAATATGGATCACTTGGACAAATTATGCTTGTTTGCTTTTGTTGCTGGTAATTAGTTTTTGCTGCTGATGTTTATTCTCATTGTAACTGACATTATCAAGAGAAATGGTCAGTAAGATGCATTTCCATTCCAAGGGAAAATTCACAATTTAAATATTCTTCGGCAAAAATTTGAGATTTCTTATGGAATTTCTGTTAGTGCAGAACTATATCAGTTTGGCTTTTCACACTGCTATTTTGCTTAAACTTCATTTTGACTCTTCTGATCACAGAAAACCGAGGTATATTGGTATATTGTATGTATTGATACAGACAAAGATAATATTATATGCAAATATTTTAATACAGAAAATCAAAACCAAATCAGTCCAGATGACATCACTGAAATAAAATGAACTAATTGCCTCATAGAGATTTTTATCCAAAGATTTTGGGTGGTGGACAGGAAGGAACACAGGTTTTTAAAATGTTATGTCTAGTCCTGGTTATCACATGAAATACAGCACTTGTTTGAAGAGGTAATGAAAACATTTCCAGTGCCTTTCCCAGTATCTTTGTTGAAGGGTTAAAAAGACTGAGAAAAAAAGTCTTAGAAGAGCCCAGGGAACCAGACCTTGGGAGAGGAGGAGGGGGCATGTGCGTGTGAAATGTTGAACTCCAAAATCACGTGGTTTTTTTTTAATGTGTTTTTATTCTCAGTGGTCAGATGAACAGTGTGCACCCCAAGTCATGTCGACAGAGTTCCAGTGTTCACAGACCTATCGACACTTGAAAGAGAATCTGTATGAGAAGATCATAGAATACTTTGACAAAGGAAAGGTAGGTCTGTAGATTTCCTCCCCCTGCCAAAGCTTTTTGCTGTGTTTCTCTCTATAGTAGTATTTAATGAATATGCTCTGCATAAAGCATTTGTGGAGGAAATCCTCTTGGAAATGTGGGTCAAGTAAAAGGGCTTATTCACAGAGTATATCTGTTCTATATGAATGTCTTCTTTCAATAACCACATTCACCAAGAAAGAGGGCTGATGCTTATACCAGTCACAAGTGTCTCTGCCAGACAGTAATAAAATAATAAAAAATGTTGCATGTACTTTCCTTTGCTAGGAAAAGAATACTGACTACGCAGATTGCGTTTCTAAACCATTTAGTCACTATCTTCCAAAAACCAGTCAGTTCAAAGTGGACATACTTGTTTCAGAGAAGTCTGAGCATTGCATCCCAAAGTTAAAATGTAGTTGTTAGATGTTCAGTACCTGGGTTTAGTTCAGCTTTTAAAAAAAAAAAGTCTGTGAATAAAATTGCCTGTCAATACAATGACAGCAGAGCTGAGATTTTTGGAAATAAAGCAAAGGACTAGAAAGCAGGGAAAAATTCTGCAGTGCTGGATAATGGATCTTATGACCCTATAAGGCCTCTAAGTCATAATGTTTTGTTCAGCTGGAGCCCCAAGTATGAAGGGGGAAGGCAGTTCATTACTGCTTCTTGCAAAATAAAAGCACAACTTCCCCAGGAGAGCCCCTGCTATAATGCAGGAGATAGAAGGATTTTGGTGTTTCAGCTCTGTGCAGGAACATGCAGTGCTATTTAGAATTTCTGAGGTTTTTGGTTTTTTATAAAGAACTACGATGGAGCAGTCCCCACCCGTCGTATCGGAATAGTCCACTCTGCCCAGGGTTCAGGTTCTCCTCAGACAGAGCAGGGGTTTGGAGCTCTCAGGCTCACAGCTCCTAACCCAGGAGCACGTGGCACCATGGGAAAATGGTGATAGTGCGTGTCACCACCAGTGACCTTACACCAGCAGAGAAAGCCCCTCTCGTCTCCTTTATTCTGAATAGATGAGAAGACTGACAGGATTTGAGAAATACCCTCAGGAGAGGGAGTTTCTATCTGCTTTCAGACCCCTGTTGTGCCGCGTACATTAAGTGCCTATAACAGATGAGAAAAACTGTCCTAGTCTTTCCAGTGCAGCTCTGTAATTCCTGACAGTAATTTTCAGAGGTAGCTATTAAGTTGGGTGGAAAAAAACAAGCTGCTCCTTCTGGCAAGTGGCAATTTAAGTCTCATAATTTTTTAGCTGACTAGGAGAGCTATCTATGTTTATGTGTGCTTCGGGGTTTCTTGTAAAATGAAGTGTGTTTATTTTAGAGGGGCAGGTGTCAGTCCCTTCACACCCTGCTCCTGTGCTTGGGGTATATTCTGGACGTGATGCACCTTACTGATTTACTCTTCTGATGTATCTGAACGGTTAGGTGGGTTTTATTATCTTACTGTAAGAATAAAGTGGGTTTACTTATTCCTGCCTATAACGAACCATAAAGCACTTCTATTTCTTAAATTAATCTGCTTTCCTAAAGTTTATGATTGCCTTGAGTCTTCCATTCTAAATATGCAGTTAATAAATGACTGCAATTTAAAGATAGCATAATCAATAAAAGTGTAGTTAAACAGTAACGCATTAAAAACTTGTTTGATGGTACTGGATTTACTTTTTGAATATGTGGTTGCGTTGCAGATGTGGGAAGAAGCCATATCTTTATGCAAAGAACTTGCAGAGCAGTATGAAAAGGAAGTTTTTGACTATGAACTTCTAAGTCAAAACCTGGTAAGATTATATACAAGTCTTCAAATTATTTCAGTCACAGAAATTAGTACTTCTGAGCTACAAATGATGGAGCTGCTTAGGAGCTTGTTGTTTACAATTGATTTTTAATTCAATTGTCAATGAGTTTCTATACTTTATCCTAACAATCCAGTGGTAAAGTAGAGAAGTTGCATGGACGTCTCCTTATGTTTGAAACTGCTATAGATAAAATAAACATGTTCTCAGTGTAATTTAAAGGCCATGTAGAAAAGAAATATAACTGGGTTTTGAGGCCTTTGTACTGCTTTAGGGTAGAAAAAGTACCTGGATGCACTTTTTTCCCTGAAATTTGTCTTTAAATTTCTTTAAATTTTAGGAGCTTGAATCTTGACAAGCTTGAAGAATTCTGTCCTACCTGGGGACTGGGGAAGTAATAATCACAAGGAATTAGAATTAGGTCCAAAGGCTAGAAGGACGATTTTAAAGGAAGATTAAAAGTTCAGTTACTTGTTTTCATTAAAATTGAATTAATCTAAAAAGAACACCCTCTCCTACATACCTAGTTTTTTTCCACTTTCAAATGGGAAAAAAAAAACCCTCAAACAGAAGTAATAACAGTTGGTTTTGTTTTCAGATTCAACAAGCAAAGTTCTATGAAAACATCATGAAAATTCTGAGACCTAAACCAGACTATTTTGCTGTTGGGTATTATGGCCAAGGATTCCCCACATTTCTAAGGGTAAACCTATTTAAATTCTTAATTTTTAACTATTTTCATATGCCTCTAAAAGTATAAGTGTATGTACTAATGCGAGTGAGTCTCTGTAGATATTTGAGTGAGTCTCTGTAGATATTTGGCTTGTTTGGATGCAGGACTGTAGTCAAAAACTGAATTGTTACTTGTAAGAATATGCATGAAATGTTTTCAGATGCATTTAAGTTCATTCTTTCTCTTAGTTTGATTGTGGAGGCTGGAGTATCTGTCAGGTAGTGAAGGTGATGTGAGAGCCAAATGCAGCAATGGGATGTAATTTGGTATGGGCAGCTCTTACAGTACGTATTTCTCAAACGAGTCCCCACACAGGTTATGGATAACGAATAGAATGTCATTAATAACTTGTGCTCAACTTAAATCCAAAATTCTGTTTCACAGAGCTTGGTATTTTTATTGGACCTTGTCATGAACTAATGAGAGTTTCAAATTTATATTGCCTCTCAGCTGCAATTGAAACACACTACAAATGTAGAAACAGCATATTTTTTTCAGACCAATGCACTCTGTAGCCAAATATTGTGTCTTTAACAGTGGAAATACTATATAAGTAGGGTAGAGAACAGTATAGTAGAGAGCAGGTGTGTAGTAATAGTGACCTGGTATATATACCCCACTTACCTGATAAACAGCTCCCTGGGTTGAAGGTGGCAGTTTTGTTTTCTAGCCCTTTATGGATTGTTCTGTGGTGAACTTGTCCAGTTATTTTCTGAACTGGTGCCCTCCAGAACGTACCGTGGCCTCCCAGTACACAGCTGTGTGCGCTGGAGATTTACTGTTGCCTTTTTGTTGTCATCTGATAATGTCTCTACAGTAGTTCTTAGAGAGAGACTGAGTAGTTGTTCTTTAATCCCTTTCCCCAGGCCGTTCCTGACGCGCTGTTCCTTATAGTCTTGGTTTGTTGAAATGCTGCTGTGACAGCAACCATTCCATGTGTTTTAACATCCTGGTTCCCTTGCTGTTCATGAGATGGCAGGACAAAAAGCATCCACAGTATTGAAATGTGGATACACTATGAACTTATTCAGGTTCCTTCTTTTGTTTTCCTCACAATGACTGAAGTTCAGATTGATCTCTAATATGCAGTGAGGTGGATGCCAACTTCACACCAACTCTCTTGTGTTACTCTCAGTTTTTCCCTGAATGGTAACAGCTACTTGATATCTTAGGGCAATTATGGTAAGTTTGAACTGTTTTCATTAAACAGACGTCTATATACTGAATCTGCTCTTACTTGATGGACAAGAAGAAAAAGAATTTCAGTAGTTTTACCTCCCATTCTGATTTCGTTGTGCTCTACAGGAGCATCCTCAGTGCTGACACTAGTTTATCTTCATTCTGTCTAACAGCATACAGTAGGGTCTCTGGAGTGTGAGTGCTGCATTCCAGCACCTGGTCAAAATGGTGTCTTGCTTTAGAGTTAATTAACATTCAGAAAACAGTAACACTCGTTCCAAAACTTGGAGACCCCATTGTGTCTTTGTACTTATAAACATGCATCTATAACTTCTGTCTCAGCATCATACAGCCCAAGAAATGAGCTATATGTTCCTTGCAGAACAAAGTGTTCATCTATCGTGGGAAGGAATATGAGAGGAGAGAGGATTTCCAGGCGCAGCTGATGAGTCAGTTTCCTAGCGCAGAAAAGATGAACACCACCTCGGCACCTGGAGAGGACGTCAAAAACTCTCCTGGTCAATGTATCCTTCAACAGGGGGGACGTTACAGAACAAATACGGGTTGGGGAAACCTTGTTTTCAGCAATAGTTTATGCATGTGGAACAATCATTTCCTAAAAAGGCTGGAAGTTTATTAATGCAGCAGCTCAGTTTGCAGATTTACTTATATGTCCCGTGTATCTTTTATGGTTTGTTCCTAAGATGTTTGCTCCTGTTTTTCTTACAGCTCTAAGGTGTCTGTCTCTTTCAGTCATCATAGAATCAAAGAATCCTTTAGGTTGGAAAAGACCCTTAAGATTGAGTCCAAACATAAACCTAGTCCACCACTAAACCATGTCCCCAAGTGCCATGTCTAGAGGTCTTCTAGCAACCTCCAGGGCTGGTGACTCAACTGCTCCTGTGGGCAACCTGTTCCGATGCTTGACAACATTTTTGCTGAAGAAAATTCATTCAAGTTCATCCATGGTTTACCTTTATTTTCTTCAAATTGCAAAACCACTAATGAACACTTGGTCAAGTTTAAAGCAGCGCATTTTCTATTACCTCACCTTCCGGCTGTTGTAGCTTGATATTAAATTCTTCTTTGAACATCATTCTGACTAGCACTGACTGCACTTGGGTATCACCTGTATTTCTTGGCAACATAAATATGCCTTATGTCACTCCTGGAAATTTTCCTAGGAAAATTAACTCATAAACATCATTAACCATCTTTTAGAATGCACTAAATGATTCTTCTGATGAAGTACTCTAACAGTTGCTTGCACGCATTATCTTTTTCTTCGTGTTCTGATTTCGATGATCGCTGGCTGAGCAGATCTGAGGTAACCTCATTATATCAGACTTGGATTTTTCACGTGTTGATTTTCCTTTATTAATTTTCAAGGTAATATCGTAACACTTCGCATGCTCTCTTGAGTCTATTCTGCTGGAACCTGCTGGAGGAGAAAAGGAATACTGCTTTCTTTTCTCACTGTTGGGACTGAAGTGGAGAGTACTGCAGACCTGTCTAAAATCGTACATTAAGTTTGAGAGCAAAGCTCTCATTAAGTCTGTCTTGTGTCTTAACTAATTTTATTTCTTTTGAGATGATATGGTCCTTTCTTCAGTCCTTTCTTAAACTAGTATTTACTCAAGTCTACTTGCAACTAAAAGCAGATATGCACCGTGTAGGCACTTAAGAAAAAGCTACAGAATCTAATCAGAGGGCATGAGTTTCCAATATACTGAAATATGTAAGAATACAATATATTTACTTACAGTATTCAACTTAAAAAATAACACTTCCATAGGAAAAGGAAATCTTGGGTAAAAGGGCTGCTCAGTTACAGATTTCAAAGATGAAATGCTAAACATCATGACGTTGTGCATGCCTAAAGCTAAATAGTGAAACTGCTAACATCACATGTTGTTGATGTTATTTTTGTGCGTTGGCTGAGCTTTAAAATTTAATGAATGATTCAGTGTGATAAATTCAGCTCCAGATATTCAAGCTCAGTAAATAATAAAAATACGCAGTTCAAAATTAATATTAATATATATTCCCTGGTTAATACTGGCAGATTTTTCCTTTTATGGCCAAGAAAGCTCCACAAATGAAACCCTGAACCCTGCATGTTTTTCATCAGGAAATGTCTTTTTTTCTTTATTTCCCCCACAGCTTACAGTATTTCATGCTGATCGTTAATAACATGCCCTTAACTTTCACGATTTCAGATATCCAGTGTTTTACAGTGCAACCAGTCCTGGAGGAGCAACCGAGATTCAAAAATAAGGCAGTACCTGATCAAATTATAAAGTAAGTGAATTTCTGTAATAGATAATGAAAATGAAGCCATATTCCTAAACTGACAGTCTTATTTTGTGGACTCAGTCATTTGCCAGTGAATCTCAGAGCTCTTACTGTCTTAGTTTACTGACTTAGGTATTCCCTAGGAATTTCATGAAAGAACATCTACCCATCTATGACTTAAGGAGTAGCACACGGTTACAGGGTGGGAGGTGAAATCCATGCTTTGCCTCCAAAACACCGAGTTTTCAACACAGCTTCTTAAACAAGTGCTGGAGAGAGGGCTCTTAGAGGTGACAGGTAGGATGAGAATTGTTGAGTTGCAGGCTCTGGTACAACAGAATCTCCTTGTGATTTACCTTGCCAAGAGCAAAACACATGGTGGCAAAATGGTTTCCATCGGTACTGTGGTCAAGTATTTGTAAAGGAATAAAGGAAATGAATTGTCCAGAGTATTTTGATAACAAACTGGCTAACATTTCCAAACTCCTAACCCAGTGTAGAACAGGTCCCCCGTTCTCCTCCCCCCATTTATATATTGAATCCATTAATATATAAAGGGGGATTATAAGAAAGATGGAGAGAGGCTTTTTCCCACGGCCTGTAGTAGTAGGATGGGGGGCAGTGGTTTTAAACTGAAAGAGGGTAGATTAAGATTGGATATAAGGAGAAGAAATTCTTTGCTGTGAGGGTGGTGAGAGAATGGAACAGGTTGCCCAGAGAAGCTGTGGCTGCCCCATCCCTGGAGGGGTTCAAGGCCAGGTTGGAGGGGGCTTGGAG